>OZ025296.1:49305365-50528086 GCA_964019185.1 Maratus speculifer
TACAGCAACAAATAAAAAAAATATATAAAATCTCTCCGTGTATAAATAAGCTAAAAAAAAACTTTGTATTACCTCATATGTATATAATATATTAAACTCTCTCATTGTTTATGTTCAAATTCATTAAATACCATTTACATGGATTCTAACTATCCAATTCAGTCATCCAATCAAAGTTTTCAGTTGCATTAAAATCGTTTGCTTTTGGCGGAGAAAAATGCTGCTCGCCAAATCGCGTGACACTTTCGTCTTTTCGCGCCAAATATTCGAAAGTATTTTATTTTTTTACATGTTTTCTACTGCAACTCCGCTGCTAATTTTCACTGATCCTTTATTACATACATAAGTAGTTTAATTAGTAATTTTTTCAAAAAATATCTGAGTATGCCCAGTATGGAGACCTTCCTTGTTGGTTCTACTATTGGGTGGAAAAAACTTTAACCCCTTCGGTATCGGCAGCTTTTACAAAAATTTTATCTTTGCTCCAAAAATTACGAAACTGCTCTAATTAAAGAAAAAAGTATTACTTTTCTTTTTTACTCTTGCCAAAAACAAGAGTAAAAAAAATGTTTCTTTTCATTTCTCATTCGAATTCAATGTGTTCCTATTTGAAGGTGCATATATTCACGCGTAGTCCCGAACAGGTTAAGGAATAATGTTAGTGTCTTTAATAACATTTTAATACACCGTGCAACAAAAATTGACGCTGTTAATAATTCCGACACAAAAATAATTCATTAATGAATTCGGTGTGCTAAACATGAATATGACCATAAAAAGTAAATTTTTAAGAAATGTTATTTTGTTTATTATTAACCCCTTAACTGGTTTACCCGAACGCCGTTCGGACAAGACGAATTTGCTTATTGCATCATTTAAAGCTTTTTGACACCACTATTATTTTTAAGAAAATTTTCATACTATTGAAAGGCGGAAATGTTTAGACTAAATTTTACGAATATTTTATTTAAATAATAGTGGTGTGAATCCGCTATTTTTGATTTAATGAACGGAAAAGAATGAACCAGTTAAGGGGTTAAGAAACGAAATATCATATGGACAAAAAAAAAAAAAAAAAAAAAAAAAAAAAAAATTAAACTAATGAAACCTTTTTTTCTCTCTTAAAAAAGAATATGCCTGTAAAAACTACTACTTGGTTCGACTAGTATTTTTTCTGAAACACAAACCTTAAGGATATTTTAAGAAATGTTAATCTGTTTATTATTGAGAAACGAGATATTATGCCAAAGAAAATATGAAACAAAATGGGCATTTCTTTTCATCATAAAAATGTACATGACTGCAAAGCAATTTAGTTGCCAACGTCCCGATTTCTTTTCATGCCAGTGAAATCTTACAAAATTATATGCTTCTTTAATTGCGTGAATTACGGGATTATTTAAAGCAAGAATTTCTGCGTTAAAAAATATTGGTATGAAAAAAAATCGGGAGGTTGGCAGCTATAAACTAATGTATTTTCTGAAAAGCAATGTT
Source organism: Maratus speculifer (assembly GCA_964019185.1). Lineage (NCBI taxonomy): Eukaryota > Metazoa > Arthropoda > Arachnida > Araneae > Salticidae > Maratus > Maratus speculifer. Next base: position 49,306,860 of record OZ025296.1, read on the forward strand.
GAATGGAAAATATTAACTTGTTTAATATTATTACACTGGAAAGAAAAATAGATGCAGTTAATGCTTCCGTCACTAAAATACACCATAATTAATTAATTTGATGAGGCACACACGAAATATGACTATAAGAAGGAAATTTTAATAAATGTTAATCTGTTTATTATTGAGAAACGATATATCAGGAGAAAAAAAAATATTAAGCAAGATAAACTTTGTTTTTTTCTTATAAAAAAGTATGCCTGTAAAAACTGTTACTTGATTCAATTAGTGCCTTTGTTAAAAAACAAACCTTGAGGAAATGTTAAGACATGATAATCTGTTAATTATTGAGAAACAACATTTAATGTGAAAGGAAATATTGAACATCTATCACTCTATGTATTGAGCGCTTCACATGAATTTTTTTTGTAATTATATAAAAGGACGATGGGCACAGTGAACTAGCTTTTTGGATTGTGTTTATTTTACATTTTCTATTTTTATATTAATATTCATGAATGGCAATTTTGAAATGAATATTTTCAGTCTTAAATCCTATGATTAAAACGGAGTTTATGCATTTTAGGAGAAGCATCGTTTTTATTTGGCAAAGTAAAAATTTACTTTTAATGTGTGCCGAAGTAAAATTTTACTTTTTAACATTCGCCAAGGTAAAAATTTACTTTTTAATGTGTGCCGAAGTAAAATTTTACTTTTTAACATTCGCCAAAGTAAAAATTTACTTTTTAACAGACTTAAAAAGAGAGAGGAGCTTCGATTCTCAATTCGACGCGTGTGTATTTTTATTTATATTACTTTTTAATGTATGTTTATTGATTATTCCAAAACTAGCGACCTATTCTTTTTATTTTGAAAGAGGATATTCTCGAATTGGTCCGATTTAAATTTCAACAAAATTGACTGAACACTTTTTCAGAAGTATAACAGTATATATTTTCAGAAGTTTTTGTATAAGAAAAAATAATAAAATCAATGCTTTCCCTCATTTTGTTATGCGTTGATTTCATGCGAATCACTGGCTTAGCAGAGAATAATACATATTTCTGCACGAACAGTCAATCTACAACAAAACTGAGTCTTCTTCTTCTTTTTTCTATATGTTTGCACATTACTCAGAAACTACGCGGCCGATTCATGTGATTGTTTTTTTTTTTTTTTTTTTTTTTTAAATAAAAAGAAAAATACTTTTGAATTAGTCCCATTTATCAGTGTGCTCAAGACCTTGCAAATATTATAGAACTTTGTTTCTTTAGAAAAAACAAGATATTGTTAAATAATGCCATTTTTTAATTGTTAAATAATGATTAATTTCAACCTTTCTTAACAATTCATGTTATGTACAGTGATTATTAATTTCAGTAACTGTAAATATCAACGTAAGCTAGTTTTAGATAATTATTACAAAAAATTATTGTGTGTAGCATTTTTAAGTTTCATCAAAATTGATTCAGTAGTTTTTAGAAATTGAACAAAAACCAAAATAAATAAATAAACGACATTTGATTTTCAACGATTTTTATCCCGAAATAGCACTATCTATTGGTGAAAAAATTACTACCCGACGATTTTTCTACCATTTTATGCGGTTTTGTACCTAGGATTGCTGTAAGAAAAACACCGAAACTAATTACAAATTTTTTAATCCCGTTAAAAACTTTTATTACGTAAATAATAATAAAAAATAATTTAAATTTCCTCAAGTTATTATGATTTCACTCAAATTATTAATCACTGTAAATAACATCGAATTGTTAAGAATGGTTGAAATTAATCATTATTTAACAGTATCTTGTTTTTTTCTAAAGAAACAAAGGTCTATAATTTTTGCAAGGTCTTAGGCATACTGATTAAAAAATATTATGATATATGGGAAGTTTTTTTTACAATAAATATCTGTTTAAAATTAAAGGGGAATTTCATACATATGTATATTTTAATGCCATTGCAAATTACGTATGTGATATTTAAATATCATTTTATAATGATATATTTTTTATGATAGATAAAATCTTGCTTTTTACAAATTTCCTGTACTTCATTTTTTATAAGTCTAAGGAATAATCTAAGCTTAGAAACATTTATTTAACGCTTTTTTTCCTTTATTTATTTATTTTTTGCCTATCCCATTAATGCCTGAATTATTTTCTTAGTTAAAAATTGAAATTTTGCATTTCCAACCACTTTTTAAAAAGAATAACTTTTATCTCAATTTATCGAGACATTTGCCTCGAGAAAGAAAATATTTATTTTTCCTCCTTTTTTAGTGGTGTGAAAAGCGCTTACTTGAATTTTTTTAAAACTGTCCCAAAAATGGTACTCTAGGCACTAATGGGTTATTCATGAAGAAAACTACCAATTGAAACTCTCCAAATTATGTTCATCTTAGATTTTAATACTTTTTTTTTAATGTAATTTTAAACATTTGGAAAAGTTATGATTTTAATCAATCATTAAAAAAAAATCCTTTGATTAAATTCACGATTTAATTATAGATTATTTTATTAAAATCTTTGACACATTAACTGCGAGTCTGGAGCATTTAAATAAAAGGTAGAGTGGATCAACCTTTATGCTACTTTAATAGTGAAATTTTCTCTTTTAATTTAAAATTAAAACTGGAACTGAGAAAAATTATTTAAAATATTTTATTGGAAAACATTTAAAAAATGTTTTTATGTTTTGTAAAATTTTAATATCTAGGAAAATATGATTATAAACTAGAAAATTATTATTATTATTATTGTTACTATTATTATTCTTTTCTTTAAGGATATAACAATTATTTCACTTGACAGCAATAAATAGCAAAATCTTTGTATATTTTTACTTGCTGTAATTGAGGTCATCAAAATGTTAAATATTTATTTCTAAAATTATCTTATTTACTTGTAGTTTGATATTAATACAGGCTAAATAATTTTCATTTATAATTAAATACTTGAGTAAAACCTTGAAATCAATCGTTTTGCTTCGTGCATTGAAAAATATGATTAAAGATTTCTCCTAATGTTTTACACTTTAAATATATAATTATATTGTAATTCACAAAAACTTATTATATGAATACAAGAAAATAAGGTATTTTCAAGATTTTTAAAAAATGAATTTGATCTATAAATTAAAAAAATAAAAATTAAAAGCTTCAAAAAAGCGTTCATTTATGGCTATGTTCATCTTCTGCATTCGACAAAAACAATAAATGTTATTTAATTAATCGAAAACAATAACTGTAACACTATACAATTAAAACTATAAAGTTTGTTACTGTTTAAGAATAAATTAATAAATAATTTTAGCTTTGACGTATGTAACAATCGTCAAAATAAAAATAAAATAGGGAAAGAGAGGGCATACCCTAGTTTTTACCCATTAGTGCCTGAATTATTTTCTTCGTTAAAATTCAAATTTTGCATTTTCCCACCATTTTTAAATCAAGAAAAACTTTTATCTTAATTTATCGAGGACTTTGTCTCGAGAAAGAATTTATTTATTATCTTTTTTACTGGTGTGAAATAAACTTAATTAAATTTTTTTAAACTGTCCCAAAAATGGGACGCTAGGCACTAATGGGTTGAACGGAGTATTTTTGCAGACAGGAACAGAAAGTGGTACAATTGGGCTATGATTTTACAATGCGCCTATGGAGATTCTGGCAATTTAGCTTCCGAAAGCTAATGTTAGTTTGAATTAAAGTTTGGACCTCTGTAAATGTTTTCACTTAGGTTCATTCTATCAGACGGAAATTTAAAAAATGAAATTTTAATGTCTAAAAATAAAAATTATGTGTGACTGTTTACATGATGGCGAGTGGTCCGGAAAAAACACAGTCAAAAAAGTTGTTATAGACCAGTATTTTGTTAAAGAGAAATTCAGCTTCTTTTATTTTTCTATATTGTTTCCAGTATTTTCTATAAGAAAATATTGGTTAATTCCTCTTTTTTTTTTTTTTTTTACTGTGTTTATCCCTGACCACTCGCCACCCTGGTTTAATTTTTGCCACATAAAAATGGGGCAAATGGACCAGGATTATCTATGATCCATACACATTTGTATTTTTTAATATTGTGTATCAGGTTCTGTTTGTACTGTTCAATGTAAAAAACTTTAAAAAAAATCAGGCAGATCATATAAATTACATCAACTAAAGAGCATTGTAAGAGAAAACTTTGCTGTCAAACTGTCTAAAAACACACTAAATATGAAATTATTAGATTTATTTATACCAAAAGCATAGGAATTAAGTGAGAATTTATGTATTTTAGTTTTGGCAATATGATTTTTAAAAATTTTTAATGTAATTTTAATAAGATTTTACACAATTTTCTTTATTGTAAGTAAAAAAATAGAAAAATTATTTTTTTCTAGTAAAAGAAAATCAAAAACATTCTTTATAAGTATTTAGGTAATTGGATCCCATATGGCCAAGTTGCCCTGATACATGCCCCAGTTACACCATTCTTGAAAAATTGATAGGGTAACTAGGACACCGGCTTTACATTTGAAATAAGTATGCGTAGATACCTACTAATATTAATTCAGTTATATGTCTAAAAAATATGAAAAAATGTTTAAAACCTTAATAAAACCGTACTAACCGTATTTAAAAAAAATCCATGAAGTTCAACAAAACTGACATTTTTTTTTCAAAAAAGAAACCGAAATTTTCGACAGCTTATCCCAGGAAATGATTCCAGAGTTATGATTCCTTTTATACACGTTATTTTAAGAAGTAGAGATTAGGGAGCATTGTTTACAAAAGCTAAAACTTACAAGATACCAACTTTTTTTTATTATAAAAAAGCCTATGGCGCAGTAATCCCGTGGGTCCTGTCGCCCCAACTAACCTTTTAGTTTCTTTCAACTTAATTTAATGTAAAATAAAACAAGTAAGAAAAATCATGCGTTAAGCATAGATTATGAAGCACTTGAAATCTTTATTAATCTTTATGAAATCTTTAACAAAACTTCGTTATTAAGGTAAATAAGGATATAAAGCCAAATATGTATTTCAGTACTATTGAATAGCCCTGTATTTCATTTATCAGCTAATATACATACTATATAATGGGAAAATTTAGTTTAGCAAAAAATGTCTAGTAGCTTGAAATTTCTCTTTCAGCAATTTATACTAATAGATGGAAACATACTTGAATACTTTGTTCAGCCTTGTAGTTTGCCTGGTACCTTTATTACACATCAGTGTTAAGAAAAAATTTATTTAAATTAAAACACTCTTAAAACAATTGAAATCATTGTCTCATAAATTATCATTCATAGGCTCCATGTACCCAATTCTTTGCGTGGCCCTGTATATCATTTTATCTATAATCTGCAAACATTTATTAGTAAATTTAATGCAGTTCATCGTAAAAATGCATAATTTATTTAACAATCACCTTTTAGTAATTTATGCTCATATTCAGTAACTTTGGCGAGCTCTTTTGGGAAGCCCTGTATATTAACTATAGCATTTATACACACCATATAATATGCATAAATTCAGTGAAACTTATACGCGCATGTCATAACTAAAATGCATTTCATCCATCCATCTGCTATCATCGGATGCATATACAGTACTTCGGAAAGAATGTACTATTCGAAATCTTTTGTGTGTCCCTGTAAATACTACGTACTTTATATTAGGGAAGGCAGTATCGTGTAATTTATACTAAGCCTCATTGACATACATCAATTTTATTATACATAAAACAGTTTAATATATTTAAAATATGTCACACAGAATCCCCCCTTTTACGATTGTCTAGTGGAATTCTTTTGTGTGGTCCTGTAAATGAATAATAACTGCATTTTTACTTTGTATTTTATAGAATGCATATTTTAATGCACCTCGCAAAAACATATAAATTTTAATATGTTTTACAGGGCATAACATCTTTAAAATTCCTTTGAAACGATTTTTTTCCCATAGGCCGTAATGTAATGGGAAACTTTTGATTCTCCCTGTAGATAAACTAATCATGGTAGAAACTTCATTTTCATTAGGGTTCGTGCTAGGGTAAACGTCAATAACTTCCTAAAATTTCATGGCAATTCGAGTATATTTACGTGAGCTAGAGCGCGGACAGACGGACAGACAAACCGAATGCATAAGCACACTTTTCAACTTTGTAGGAAAGTGCTAATAAATAAATGCTGAAAGGGAAGTCTGCACAATGAAACTGTACAAACTTTGAAAATGAACACCCAATTTTGATATCACATTTGGATTTTTCCGTAAATTTTACTTTCGTTTACTAAGCAGATTATTCAGAGAAGTAGTAGCTATTATACAGATAAAACGTCTGCAACTACTATTGGTGAAATTCCTTTTTAATAGTTTCGAAAGAAACTATAATGCGGGTGCGGGCATGAAAGTGAGAAATAATGGTGTTACAGTGGTGATAATCTAAATTCTTACCAGAAAGTTTGAATAATAAATTTCGCTCTATTTAATGGCGGAATAATAAGTTATTAAAAAAAGAAATTATTGCTATATTAAATTTCTGGTGTGAATTTGGAGTATCTAAATTAAAATGGAATCGCTGTTGGTAGCATATATGCTACCGGGGAATTAGAGTCGTCGCATCTCAGCCTCTACGCACCTCTGAAATAAAAACTTGGATATTCTATTGTTTTAAAAGCATTTAAATTTTGAGTAAAGAAGTAATCTTATTATATGGACTCCTACAACTTCTATATCGCAAACAATTGTTCCCTTTATATAGCAATTACCGAAACAGCTATTGTATTTTCCAAGGTCATGCTTTGAGTTATGCCGATCTTCTTCAAAATATTTTCCCACAAAACTTAAACTGAGAAGAAAAAAAAAAAAAAAAAAAAAAAAACATTCCTTTTAAAGTGGAATGTCACCTGAAAATCCGCCCAACTAGACGTTGACAAGTAGGCAATTAATAAATCATCCGAAAAATGCCAAAAATCTTCACCGTCCAGAATTTATTTCTCATTGCAGACGGTCAACTCGTAAAGCTCTGGTAGAAAAACCAAAATAAAATAATACGGGCGCAAGTCTCCTTCAAAAGGAGTCAAAAACGCGGGCAGGTCTTAATTAGCCACCGAAATCCGCCATGCTAACCGCTTGGCATTGCGCAAGCCTCTTTTACGCCGATTCCGCTCTTTATTTACCTTCGTTTTCTTTCTTGATTTTTTCCTTCTCTTGCTTTTGCTGCAGAGCTTTGCCGTGTGGGAAAGCATTCTGCTCCTTTTGAGCGGTACCGACTCAAATTATATGTTATTGGGTCCCCGCTTAAGGCGCATTAACATTCCGAATTGTCGACACTCGAATAAGTTTCCGTGTTCTATGTGGCGGGGCGTGGTGGGGAATACTAAGGGGGGCTGCCCCCTGTTTAAAAGACCCTCCCTATCTAGCAACGCTAACGAGAGACAGTCATCGCTCGTAAACATGCATCTTAAGTTACTAGCCACTCGGCTTTCGGTTCCCTTTTTGCTGTAATTGCTCGATAGACACCAGATCAGAGGAACGTCATGTCGACACTCGTGTATCGAGGCAATAAAGATTTTAAAATAGGATATGGCGGAAAGTTTCATAAAGGAAATTAACAAATAACGCAGATGTAAGGTGAAAAGATAGATAGGGCAATTGTATCTTAATAAAGCAAGCACTGAGTGATTATTCCCGGATTTTTGGGAATATCGAAAGTCACATTAAGACAGTGTAGCAATTTTGTTTATCTCTATGGCCAGCATCAACGAGAAATGGTACAATGGGGAAAGGTACCTTCTCAGAATTTAATAGAGTTAATATCATGCTCTGTGTCTTTTGTACATGATGTTTCAAAAACGATGATCTAAATTTAAAATTCAATAATTCATTAAACATAATAAATATAAAGTTGAAATAAGTAACATATTTATCAGGTAGCTTATAAGTATTGTATACAATATTTTTTGAAATAGTTCAATTTGTCATCAAAAGATGGTGCTGCTTAAGTATGAAAATATTCTTCATAATTTCATTATATTCCCTCACTCACTAAAACACTTAAAAACTATCTATCTCACAAAATTTTAAATAATAATAATAATAAACGTGCGCTATTTGGTTCTCTTTAGCAACAATAATTAATTAAATTCACTCTACGACTCCAAGTATACATTGTTTAAAACTTTAAAACTGTATTAAAAATATCTTCTGTCCTATTGGTTGCTCTCTAGAAAAAATAGACAGTCATCTTAAATTATCTCGACTACCGTTTCTAAAATTTTCCAATCTTTCGTCCCCCACCCCCCGCCCCCCATCCTCGCAGCAACACCCAATGAGTATAATTTGCCCGGCTTATTGTGTGCTTTTGAATAATAAAAAATAAATAATCAATCACCTAAATCATTCCTCTATCGCCGAAGGGTAGTAAATAACTACTCTCCTTAATTCGCGTCAAAAGCTTAAAGTCTTTAAAACTATTTATCTCGGAAGAAAACTAGTCGTTGGGGGCCACCGTAATACTTACCCATCATGGATATGTATATGAAAATAAAACATGTGAAAACTATTTATAGAATGCATTGCAATTCATAAACAAAATTTAAATATTGTTAATATACATAGTAATGCTATATTAAAGAACTGCTGATGTACCAATTTCGACAAATTATATAAAACGCCAAACTACTCAAGTAGTACCGAACTGCGTGAAAGAAACATCCTTATAACTCCAAAAATAATAATTCTATTAACTAACAATTAACTCCATCGGATTAAGCGTCTCATTTCCAATTAAAATATACTTCTGAATTGAAATTTGAATGAAATACAGGGTCATGAAAAATCGAAGAATGTGGAAAACATGAATACAAATATCTCGGCATCTAATAATCCGATTGGCTTCGTTCTACATGCAAAATGTTTGTTATTTTATTGCCTTTTACGTCCATTTCTTAGAACAAAAAAATTCGAAAGTTTTTATATACCTTTCATCAGAACGAATTTTTCGAGAGTCCGAAAAAAATAGTTCCGGATAATCGAGGTTGCTGATATTAAATAGGGTTCGTCTCATTCTTACATATTAACTACATACAAAATTTCAAGTCTCTATCTCAATTTGTTCGGGAGATAGAGCGTTTACAGACAGACAGACAGACAGACAGACAGACAGACGGACGGCAAAATTTTTTCTCTAAAAATATGTTTTTTGGAATCTCCACTATCTAAAACGTGTAAATCCGTCAAAAATTTTTTTTCGATTTTCAAAACGATTGCAAGACTTACCCTATACTACGTATGATGTGTAAGTAAAAAGAAAAAGAAAAATCTGTTCTGCTTGTAGCTATCTAATTGAATCAGAAAAATGTTCGGATAAAATAATGCAAAATTTACTGGTAAGAATAATAAATCAAGATTTGTCCGTACGTGGTATGGACAAATCTTGATTGGCAAAAACACGCTGCCTGTATGACGTGCGGGCAAATCTAAAAAGCGGTAAAGAGAGTTTCAAACGAAAGTAAAAGGTATAAACAGTTTTATTGTCCACATTTCCCCAAATGTTTACTTTCCAACAAAGTCGCTAGGCGAGCCAAATAATAATTTTTACAGACATACAATTTTATAAAACTCTTCTTTGTTACAGAGAAACAAAAATTTGTATTTATAAATAGGAAAAACTGATTTGGTTTACTAGATTAATTTCAGTAATAATACTATAGTTTTTCACTGATTTTCATTTAATAATAACAACAATAAATCTGTGATTGATCTGCAGCTATTGATAAGAATCGATAATATTAGTTGATGTCGTATACCCTGAATAAGTGACTTTTTTTTGTCTATATTAATCGCATATGACATGGAAAAGCCAAATATGTTTCATTATCCCTTTTTATGTATATAATACAGGGCTGTCACCGGCGATTATTTTTTAATTTTACTTCGCTTCGCTTTTCCAAAACAAAAATATTTATTAGACAAAATTTGCAAGAGAAATGCATAACAAAAGTATTTGTTTAAAATAGTGGTGCGAAGAGAATGTAAAAATAATCGTCGATGGCAGCTCTGTGTATAGCACTTTACAGGCCATTGATTCATTTATGCGTCATTTATACTAATAATAAATATATATATATATACTAGCAGACTTCGCCCGCTACGCTGGTCAGTTTTTCTCGTGAAACTTTGAATCAAACGAATTATTATCTGTGAATTTAATCATGCGTTTTAAAGCAATGTGGAGATTTACATGAAATGTTGATTTGAATTGCTGAAGGTATTATGAACGTTATTACGCTATTATATGTTCTATTGAGTTAGACAATATTTGGGCTGTTAAGAACCAACTTCTTTGATTGATCATTTACACTAAGATTTGGTATAGAAGGGTTGGAACAATATATAACATGCTAAAAACGTTTATGAAAAATTGTCAATGCAAGTTTCATCAGTTTCCGTTAATTAGGTCTATTGAGGAGTCTTATCGTACATAATTGGATTCATCTGATTCTAGATCTTAAATCCATAATTTTATAACCAAGCAACCTGGTGAAGAAAACAAAAGACGATGAAGCAACACAAAGAAAGTGGTATGAGTTTTATACTAAATCATTCACTGAAAAATTAACTAACCAATAAAGTTCCATTGAAATCCCCTTAGCAAAATCTTTTAAACTGAAAATGTGTCAAATTAAATTAAACTTTGCGGCATTCATGAAGGATCTCGTCCGACAGTGTCCATCCCTGTTTTCTTGTCTTTAAGGTTCGAGGTGGTATGCGGCATATGTTCCGGCTAGGTGGTCAGCCTAACGCAAGACCCCCAGTCTTTAGATCCCAAGCAAGCTTAGTACTCATTTTATCGACACCGAACGGATCAAAGGCTGAGTGAATCTTGGCCAGTCGGGTGTCGAGCTCTCCACCTGCAGAACAAAAGTAAGATGCTCTAACTACTACGCCACTGAGCTTAAATTTACGGAACCTAACCTAAAATTATTTAATTAGCAGTTAAATCAATCAAAAATTCATTCATCAGAAACTTTTTAAAAAAATCTCATCTTTCGAAATCTGTTTAATTGATTTTGTTTTTTTCCCCAATTGCTTAACTGCCCAACGTAGAACGATAAATTTCATATTAACATATTTTTGTGAAAATTTATCTTAATAACAGAATAAGTCCCATCAAAATTTATTCAGCAGAACTCAAAGTAAAAACGGCCAGAATGAAATTCCTGTTTTTATTTTATGTATATTGCAATAGTTACATATAGCTTTCATAATCGCATCAACCTATTAATTATTGAACTCTCAAGGATTAAGGTGTTGTTGAGTTCATATGTAGTTATATGACCTCTGGATTTTTTAAGAAACTCTGTACAACTTCCATAATTAGAGTATATATATTCTCTAGTGTATATCTCCTGTCTGTAGCGTAGGATTTTTTTACTATAGCGCTGAGAACATTCCCGCATAACTCTGTGGCTAAAAAAATTAGAATGATATGATAAATATTGATACAATCCCTGAAATATTATTTAACTTTGTAACTGTTATCAAAATCAATTTATTAATATTTTAAATCTTTCATAATCGGGTTCACCCAATTTTAGATTACTCTAACTATTGCTAAGTATCGAAAAACGATGATTTTTACATTAAACCATTTAGAAACCGAACAATGTAAGTTCCAGTAAATTATGTTCAGTAAAGTCTGAATTTATAATCAATCGGAAGGAAATAAGAATTTGAATTTTACATGCGTAGTAAATGATGATGTGTAAAAATATTAGTACTGCTATTTGCGATTTAGAAAACCCTATTGGCCAGATTTACCCTCGGCTAATATAAAAAACACCCATTTTTTATATAATCTAGGAGCAAACGACAAATCACCAAGGTACTACTTAGTTTGTCCGTCAACCAATTTCGCCAAATCACACAAATCGCCAAACTAATAGCCAAATTATGCATATTCACATAATTTTTATTTTAAATAACAAAAGAATAAATAAATTAGTAAAAAATAATAAAAATACAAATAAAAAGTCAAAATAAAAATTACTTGACGACGTTTTAAACACATATTTAGGAGGGCGAGTAGTCAGGGAAAAACAGAGTAAAAAAAGGTGTTATGCCTGTATTTTATTACAGAGAAATTTGTCTTCGTTAATCCCTTTATATTATTTAAAGTATTTTCTATAAATAAATATTGATAGAATGCTCTTTTTTTACTGGTATTTCGCTATAAAAAACATTGCGCAAAACCCGGTACATTTACGACATCTGTGCCAAATATTTCATTTAATCAGGCTGTTGCTGTTTATTTATTAAGGATTTTTGTATTTTATTTTTTATAATCACATAAATTATTTTGTTCTAATAGTTATTGTACAAAATTTCGTTTACTCATCATTTCCGCTTTCAAATAATAGAAAATAATTTAAAAATATGTGTGTAACTTATATTCAAAAATCAAGTTATCGCCACATTGTTATTAATAAAAAACGCGCCCAACTGGTGCATACATGACATCTGTGCCAAATGTTTTATGTAGACATCAAATGATGTTGTTTCTAATTTACATTCTAATAAACATACATTCTACGATAACTTCACTTGAAATTAAGTTGACAACTTACTACCCGACTTCATAAAGAAAACAAATGCAAGAGATTCATTCGCATGAACGGTAAAAAAATATTAAACCACGAAGGTAATTTGTATAAAATATCGTTTACTCATTATTTCCTCTTTCAAATAATAGAAAATAATTTAAAAATATGTGTGTAACTGATATTCAAAAATAAAGTTATCGCCAAATTGTTATTAAAAAAATCGCGCCAAACCGGGAGCAAAGCCCTCCAACAATGAATGGACATGGACGATAATTCTTATGACGTCATAGCATGAAAATATGAGGCGTTATCATTTGTTTACGGTTTGCTTTCAGGATGAGTGTGGACCACCTTTATCACTCAGAGCTATAAAAAATAGATAACAACCTATTCTCATACCTACTGAGTAACACATATAAAATTTCATAAAAATCGATTAAGCCGTTTTGGAGAAGTATGGCAACTGACACTGTGACACGAGAATTTTATGTATTAGATATATATTCTAAGAAATTCTGAATATTAAATTTTTTATCATTACAGGTTAATTCCATGGGTTCTGTAGTGTAAGTCACATAACTTATTAATTGCCATACTTGTTAGCCACCTTTATTTTCGAAAAGTCTGCTTGGCCTTATTCAATTAATGAGAATGTGCCAATAAAATTAATCACATTTTTTTCGTTCTATAATACTGGTAGCCAAAAATCGTAGCCTGTGACTTACACTACAAGTACTCATGGAAATAGCCTACACCAATAGGTATTTCATGAATAAGATCAATATAACTATATATTTTTTAAATTTTTCTGGTGTGAATTTGAAATTTCTGAATAAAAAACGCAAGCCAGATTTGGCAACACTCTTTGGAAAGAAATTTTGAACAACGCGCTTTTATTATTGTTTTAATAAATATTTCATTAAAAAAAAAAAAAAATCGGTTTTTGTTAATTTGAACTCGTCGGGACCACAAGTAATGTTCGAATTATCCGGAGTTCAAATTATGGAAAGTATGAGAGGAAAGCATGTTTAAAAGGGTACATTACGAAAGAATTAATGTTATAGTTATTTTTTAAAATTTATTTCGGCTGTTATCGTTAAAATATGATTTAATATTAAATTAAAATATATAAATACACAAATAAATTAATAATATTAAAATAACATAAATAAAACATAAACATTAATTATGCAGTATAAAACTACTGCATTTTAAAAAAATTATTAATTGTACTATAATTTTCTTATCTGAAATTAGATGAACATTTAATAAACTATTCACATTATTTATCATCACTACGTAAATAATTGTCAATTTGTTGTTTGCTTAGTCCTATTCATTTTTTTTTTTAACTTTTAAGTTTTCGTCAAACGATAGCTGGATCAGAATAAATGTACGCAAACAGACAACTGATTGTGAAATTGACTTTTATGCGCGTAAGGAAAGCACTCGAGACCTATTGGCAGAATCGTTCTGAGAAAATCGAATAATCGAATCGATCGAATAATTCTGCCAAAAATGAAAAAAAAAAATTAAGTTATTTCGAGGATCTGAAGACCACGAGGAAATAAGACAAAATGAAAAAAATGTAATTCCCATTAGTTCGAATTAAATGAATTAAAAAGAAGTTCAAATAATTGAAAATTATTAACGTTATTCTGCCACAGAAAATTTCGGTATTTCATGTTCAGTTCAAATTAAGCGAAAATTCAATTTATCCGATTTCGAATTAACGAGAGCCGACTGTATATTACTAAAAATTTTCTGGTGTAAATGTGAAATTTCTGAATTAACCCATTAGTGCCTAGCGTCCCATTTTCGGGACAGTTTAAAAAAATTCAAGTAAGCCCTTTTCACACTAGTAAAAAGGAGGATAAATAAATACTTTCTTTCCCAAGACAAAGTCCTCGGTAAATTACAATAAAAGTTATTCTTACTTTAAAAGTGGTGGGAAAATGCAAAATTGGAATTTTAACAAAGAAAATAATTAAGGCATTAATGGGTTAAAAAAACTCTTCCAGATTTGGCAACACTGTTTGCGGTTTGTATAGTATGTATATAAATTTTATGCATATTTAGTTCCTAAATTTCAAATTTTTGTTATTCTTAAACAAAAAATATATATTTGTTATACGATTGGTGCTAATATGATTTTTTACATAAAATTTTATTCAGCCAAGCACCCCTAATTGCTAAAATTACAACTAAACGCAGGTAATCCCAACTTTCTCCCTCCTGAAATGTCTACAGAAGAGGAATGTACCAATGATTTTACGATCGAGATCCTGGCTTTAGAAGACGAAAAGGTTGGAAATTATTAAATTTTAACTTCCTCAGTCCCGATGTCGCTTGAAGACTACACTAAAAACCATCCTTTAAATTAATCTAAATGCTTCTGGAATTGTTAAAATTAAATCTAGACTTTTTAAATAAATATGTGCATATTAGAAGCATCGATAAATAGACTGATGCATCTCTGGGGATGTTTTATAATAATTTTAAATTGTTTTTTGTAATATTACTTAAAATTAGTCTCAGGACTGACGAGGTTAAGAGGCTACTCGACTCGCTCAAAAAGACCCGGATGTTAAGGGTTTATAGCGGTTTTTATTTAATAATTTACAACGGCGTTATTTTCAAATATCTCGCACAAATTTAAAATCAGAAATTAAAATCGAAAAAGTAAAAGCTAGCCAAGTTGTAGATCGTTCTCAGCTATTCTAAAAAAAAAAAAAAAAAAAAAAAAAAAAAAAAAAAAAAAAAAAAAGTAAAAAAGTAAAATTTGAGCAAGATATTTAAAAATAATGCCCCCATAGACTTAACATTAAACATAACTGCGATGGTTGGTTCAGCCAATATCATTTGCATACACTTTCTCTGAGATTGTTTTTGAAATTGTGATATTACTGCTATGAGACAAAACCAATTTATTTCGGAAGATGTTTTAAATAAAATTTAAATATTACGAATTTTTAAAAAATTATCCTAAAAAATTGCTGTGACTAATCTGAAGTTATTCAAAGTTTGCGATAGTTGGTTCATTGCAATGTCGTTCGCATATCGTTGTGTCTCAAATGGCTTTGAAACTGTGATATTACAGCTCTTCGACAAAACGAATTCAGTCTGAGAATGTTTTAATTTCAAATTGCAAGATACGATTTTTTTTTTTTTTTTTTTTTTAATAACTTTGAAAATTTTTTTGTGATTAATGTGAAGTTATTCAAAATATTGCTTCTGCGATAATTGGTTAAAACTAATGTCATTTTTCTGTCTCTGAAATTGTTTGGAAATTATGACATTATTTCTGTTAGACAGGATGAATTTACTCTGGAGAATGCTTTAATTTCAAATTGAATCATACGAAATTCTTTTAAATTATCTTAAAAGGTAATTAATGCTGTAATTAATATGACGTTATTTAGAAGTTACACCTGCAATATTTGATTTAGTGGATGTAGATAGTGTATCTCTGAATCTGAAATTGTGATATTACTGCTCTTATGCAAGAAGAATTTACTTCGGAGAATTCGGAATTATTGACAATTTGAAACATACGAACATCCTTTATATTATTCTAAAAAATTGCTGTGATTGATTTTGGTGTTATTCACAATTTTGATTCTGTAATAATTTGTTCAATCGATGTCGTTTGTGTATCTACACGCATAAAAAAAATCTGTCATTGACATCTAGAAAAAAGTTTTGGGTCTATAAGAAAAATAATACCATGTCGTCCTTATACATTCTAGTTCCGTTTTTTAGAGAATTCTAGTTATCGCTATAAAAATTCAAAGGCGTTTTCCTATATTATCGTAGACAAATTACTTAAAAATCTGTGCAAATAAATGTGAACACAAGAAGTGAGTGTTAGTTATGATAATTCTAGTTTAGGAATTAATTCTAGAAATCAAATGATAATTTTTCACCATTCAAACAATTAATACATAATCTACAAAATTAGAAATTCACGATCATTTAGTCTATTCAATTTATTTGTTTATTTTAATAATATATCTCGGAAATCTGTATTTCCAGTTTAAAAGATTCAGAGAAAACCAACCTATTTGTTCTAGATGAGGATAGTGTACATTTTTTTCAGAGTATGTCTCTTTTTCCCCCTCGTTTCCTTTTTCAGAGTTTATGATGCTACTGTTTTTTGGCAGATTTCGGTCAATTACTTTAATTTCTATGTAAAGTCTAAGATATGTTTTCAGATTTTTACTAAAAAATACGTATATATCTGAAATCTTTCAGAAATTTACTCCACTGTTACTTTACTCGTCTGCATAAATGGATGTCGCTGAAATTGCTTTTGAATTTGTAATAATCATTTTCTTTTTCTCTTCTGCATATGTATGTATATAATTTTTTTCCACGAACTTTCGGGTGATCTTCTTGTTATCCATATATGCATGTGAGGCAGTGGAGGATGCTTTTAGAGTGGCAACGCCCTGTCGATTGATGAATAGAGCCGGCAACAGGTTTGTCGGGATGGACCGCATCTCCCTCGGTGGCCGATGCGCCCTGTGTGGCCCACTCATTCGCATGAAAGGGGGAACAACTGCACAATGCGTAAGTGGAGCGCTAAAGCCTGCAATCAGGGTCAAGGTGGCCGGGCGCTAAACTGAAATGATGAAGACATATGCAGCGTAATGAAACCTTCTTTGCACACTCATACACAGGGATAAAACTAGAGAAAATGAAGTAGACAAAAAGCAACTGCAAATATCAAGCTTTTCATAAACAGAGCCATAATCCTGGGGTCACCAAATTAGGTAGACAACTGGTAGACCTAAATTTGCTAAGTTCAAGGTGGCAAGGTGCTGAAGGATAATTATGAAAACACATATAGAGCAACGACATCTTTTTTTGCAGACCGCAAGAGAGAGAGAGAGAGAGAAGGGGAAAGAAACAAAAATAATGGGAAATTGATATAGACAATTGAAAAAATTAAACGTTAGGTAAACAGGGCCTAATTAAAATGTGGGCTAATTGGTCCATAGCTCTAGACCCCCAAATTTGGCAATCAATTTTCTTAAAGCGGATATTTTAATTCTATACCAGTATATTTTTCTTTTCGTTTTTTATAATTTTGTTTTTTTCAGCAATATACGATTAAAAACAAATATGTGTATTTACATATTTATATGTATTTTAAGGCAAACATAGTAAATGTAAACTTTGTGCTAATATAGAAAGAGAACGAGGGGCAAATGAATGTCAAGCTTAGACTTCCTTTGTGCATGATTGAGTTGACTCTATTTTGACCTTGGGTGGAAATCAGTATTTTTTTTATATATTTTTTTTTATGCTTAATATTCATTTATATATTCATATCTGTGTTTTAAGGTAGACAATGAAACTTTTTTGTGATAACACAGGAAGGTTACTCTCAAATAAATACAGGCTCTAGGCACCCCTTTTGGCTTTTTTGAGTTGACTTTATTTTGATCTTCTACTGATTATAATCAATATATATACATGTATGTATAAATATGTATATTTTATAGCAGAATGATAAAAAAAAATATATCTATTTATATCTTTTTTTGCATTTAATTTAAAAGACAGAACAATTTTCGAAAAACGTTTTCAAAGTTCGCTTTTTCAAAATTTCCGGATATAATGCAGCTCATTAAAAAAAAGAGGGGAGTGTGGCGCAGAAATACATTGTTTATCTTTAGAAATTTTAGAACAAACCGTTTACTCTTCTACTATTCTGTTCTACCATTTTTTAAAGAATGTGAGTACATTTCGTGATTGAAGTTCTTTTATTACTATACCCATTTATATAATTTACAATAAAATTATTCTTCTAATTTCCTCGTTTTATCCTAAAGAAATAACAAGAGAAGTACTAAAGATGTCCACAAAAAATCAATATGCGTAGTAAAAATGAAATGTTTTAAAACACGTTATTTTCAGACAAATCATTAATTCCTCTTCCATCACTTCGTAGTGAATGTGATACTGCTTTTCTGGATGTTCCGAAAATCTCTATTCCTGATATATGAATCATATAATTCATTAATTGGGATTTGTAGTAGTGTAAAAATGCACTTTTAGCTGCATATATTCTTTACAAAAGAGTATATGAAATCAAACAGAAGGTTACGGTTTGTCTGAATATAACAAAGATGTGTTTCGAAAACTTGTATTTTTAAGACTTAGATTTTTTTTTTATTGACATTTTTTGTATTCCTCTTGCCAAGCTTTAGGTTGAAACGAAGAAATTAAAAAAATGCATAATTTTGAATTATATAAATGGAAGTACTAAAACTCTCAACAAAAACTATCAAAGTCAATTTACGTAAAATAAAATGCAAGTTTCTAAAACAGTAATCTTCAGATAAACTATTTACTTCTCTTTTATCGCTTCGTAAACGAAGAGAAATTGTTTTTCTGGACATTCAATAAATTCAACTTCAGATTCATCAGTGCTTCTGGTATTCACTTATATGATTCATAATTATACATTCATTTAATTCCTTCGCTTCAACTTAAATACATGGCAAGAAAAGTATTAAAGATGTCAACAAAATTAATCCAAGTCAGCATGTTTTTTAAAAAGTCCCCAACTAATAAAAGATGTTTTCGTTATTTTCAAACAATTTCTTTACTTCTTCTTCTACCATTTTGTTAAATAATGCGACAGCGTTATTCTGGACGTCCGTCCTTTAGATGCAGTACTTATATTACTATATTCCTTTTTATTATATATATAATCCTTAAAATTCCTTTGCTTTCATTTGTTTTTTGAAACAAAAGTAAGAGAAGTACTAAAGTTGTCAATTATGTCTATGAAAAATTAAAGTTTCTAAAACACATTATTTTCAGACTCAAACTATTTACTCCTTTTCTATCACTTCGTAAAAAGGCTGAGAACGTTTTTCTGGACGTTCCGAAAAGCTCTGATCTAGTTAAGTGAATTATACTTCATTAAGCAGAAATTTAAAAATGTAGTTTTAGATGCAAATATCCTCATATTCTTTACGAAATGGTGGAGCAAAAGCAAACGGTTTGTTTGATGATAACATAAACGTGTTTCGAAAACCTGGATTTTTAAAAGTCACACTTTCTTACATTATCTTTGTTGACATCTTTAGTACTTCTCTTGTCATGTGTTCAAGGTTGATGCGAAGGAATTTGAAAAATGTACAATTCTGAATAATATAGTTGGAAGTAGTAAAGATGTCAACAAAACCTATCAAAGTGTATACACCTAGTAAAAATGCAGAAGTTTCTAAAACACGTTATCTTCAGACAAACCATTTACTTCTCTTCTATCACTTCGTAAAGAATGTGAGAACGCTTTTCTGGACGTTCCGAGAATCTCCATCCCCGTTAAGTGAATCATATTTCGTTCGGTGGCGATTGCAGTCCCTTTATCCTCGTCCGCTATCGGGATGAGGAGAAAACCATCTTCAGCCAGCACTCCACCTTATCTTCAACACCCTGTTCCTCCTCCATCCTCGACCGGGGTGGAGGAGCTACTTTTCCGAGAAATTTTCCCTCGAAGTGGGATGGGGGATGGATGTTTGGTTAAATGTGAGATGATCCGTTTTGGGCTACTGTGAGTAGACGATTGGTAACATTGAGATTGAGAGACGTCCCAAATCAGTGTTTTTCTTTTAGGGGATGTTGTCGCTCCCACGATACAAAGTTTAAGAATCTCTTATTAATGTTAGGAGTAAAATATCTTTCTCCGAATTTTTTCGGTAGTTTGTTATTTTTTATGTCTATATATATTTTTCTTTTCTATTCTCGATGTGTTTTGAATATGATACTTCAGTTATTCTGATATTTCAAACATTTATTTTCTTTTAGATATATATTTAACATTTATTCATTATATTCAGATATTTATATAATACATTCAGATATATCTATAATATTCAAATAATTCATATTATCTAAAAAAATAAAGAGAATCTGCTTTTTTTTTAAACTTTTGAAACCCGTGTAACACTTTATGTAATTTTCAGACCCAATCCTATATCTATTCATTTAGACATATTCAGAATTTATTTAAATATATTCAGACATTTATTTATTTGTACGCACTTAAATTATGTTTATTCTAATTTTCAGATGCTATTTGAGATATTTATTTTTCTGATATTGTTATTTCATTTATTAAAAATGAAATAATCTAATTAAAATCGCATTAAAAATTTTGTATGATATTTTGTGTGGGTCATTTAACTCTTCCCAATTAGATGACTCTTACAGAAGTTTTATTTATACAGAAATTTGTAAGTCCCAGCGCTAGGTGGAGGTGTGAGGTTCAGGAGGATTGAGGAGCTCCTCCTCCCGAGATCATCTTGTAAGAGGAAGTGTAAAGGCCAAAACAGACTTGATCACTACTCATACCTATCTACTTTTTTTCTATCTACTTTTTTTTTTTAATTTTTAATGAGTTTTGTAAGAAAGGGACGGTTGCCCGACAAAAGAAATTTTTTTCCGTCAAGTAGAGTGGATTGCTTATCTCCCGATTCTTTTGTTCACTCCCCTCCGTTCTATTATGAAGAAACCGCAAATAGCTCGTATACAAAAGGCTCTTCCAAGAATTCAGTTCAAATGGAGAGTATTGCAATCTGAATGCAGCCTAAATGAGAAGTGGTGAAATGCTCCTATTTCCGAGAGTATCTTATAAAAGGAAGTGGTAAAAGGGGGTTACATTTCTGTACTCCATTTATCCCCTACTAGGTGTTGAAAAATTATACACATATTTTTTCATGTTTTAATTAGCTTCGGATTCATTTTCATTTTTTGGTGGCACCCTATGTGGAATTATTCAAAATAATTTTCCCAAGTTTCCTGAGACGGGGATCGAACCAGGGCTCCCAGATTAGAGTTGAATATGCTAGCTATCCCCTTGCCTAGCGGGACTCGTTGGAAGTTTGATTTTGTGTAGAGCAATGGGGTCTCTTCTGATAAGGGATAGTTTTTCATTCGTAGGTAATTTGATAGGGCTTTAGTTTGAATTTGAAATGAATTTTTATGAATGATTTGTCTGTTTGAAATTAGAAGTCAATTTATTATTTAAATTAGTGCAATGGATAGTTCATACTTTTTAGAAATCATTTTAATAAATTATAACTTTAACGTTAATAATTTTTCTACAGTTTGTTTTTCTTAGGTATGCATATTAGTTATAATTTCACTGATTAATTTTAGTTTTTTTTTTTTTTTTTTTTTTTTTTTTTTTTTTTTTTTTTTTTTTAACATGTAAATGCCGATTTTAATTCTTTTACTTGTTAATATTTATAACTTAAAAATAGAAATATACATTTATAGTTTATGGGTATTTAATGAGTATTTAGTTCACAAATAAATCGAATTAATTTTTGAACTAATTTTTTTAACTTAAGCATATTAATTAATAATAATTTTAATGTGTGCTTTCACAAATTCTTTTGTTATGTAAAGTCTAATTAAATTTGTATGAGTGTGTATGAAACTTTCATATATTTTTACTTGGTGAGGTTTTTTAAATTAAAATAATTTTACTAAATTAAAACATCTTGATTAATAAATTTTTTAGAAGTGATTCTGTTTTCTTAGATAGTGTGGTAATCATAAGTTAATTTAAAATTTGAATGTGTGTATATTGATATTATGCATGTCAACATTTTATTGTCAATAGTATATTTATTAGGTTATGATTTTTTTTAAACATAAACTTATTAAAGTATAATAATTTAAATGAGAGCTTTCTGAAATTCATTTATTATGTAATACCTAGTTAAGTTTGCTTCAGACATTTTCACTTGGGGATGTTTTAGAATAAAGTAATCTTCGTATATGAAATTGGTGTGGAGATTTTAAACTGGTATTTAATCAATCTAATACGGAATTTTAAAAATCATTTATACTGTCTAAAATATTCTAAGTGATGTTTAATAAAATCTTTTTTTACCTATAAGTATTGACTTTTCTGCTATGTTTAATAATACAACAGTGGGTCATAACAATTTTATTTTAAAATTAATCTGTGAGAAAATGATATTATTTGTATATATATATTTTTTTTCAAATAACTTAATTGGCTCCTCTGGATTTTTTAACAAATATATTTCTGAATAGCTTATATGACTACAGTTAATTTGAACTTTCCACGTTCTAGTATTTACGAGTAAAATAGCTGGGACACATAGACTGTAGATAGATACATAAGTATGATCTTATAATGTCCAATTTTTAGGTGCGTTGGTAATTATGTAAATACGGAACACATATAGTCGTCTTTCAGTTTGTCCGTCTGTCTGTCCATCTGTAAGTCCGTCCGTCTGTTCGCATATAACAACGCAAAAACTACCCAACCGAGTCGTTTGAAATTCAAAATATGTAATTATTACATAATTTTGTCGAGTCATTTAAAATTTTAGGAAATCGGAAGTATAGTTCAATTAGAAGGACAATCAAAAGTATTTCGTTACATTACGGTCAATGAGAAAAAACAGTTTCAAGTGCATTTTAATAATGTTTACATTCTTTCGAACATAATAAAATTCATATGCATCTATGCAATATATAGTAAAATATACATTCTGTACAGTCTTTGGTGCAAAGAACATTTTTTGTTAATATACAGGGCCACACAAATTTATTTTATTGTATAATGGTATAAGGAGAAATATTAATTGGGATATGTTTTAAATATACTAAAATATTTCACATTTTCTAAAATTGATATATGTGCGGAGGTTTACTACAAGTTAATTTCCTGTATAATAGAAAGCCTTTAGTATTTAAAAAGACACACAAAAGATTTTGGATACTGTATTGTGTATTGTATCCGAAGTACCGTATATTTAAAAAACTTGGTTATAGTACGAACGTACCGCATTTGCTACGTCTGACGTGCAATTTCCAGCTTGTTATTTTTAAATACAGAACCCTAAATATTCTGTTGTTTTCAAGACAAGTTTTCTTAATTTTGAGTCATATTTGAAAGTTAAGATAAATACCAAGTTGAAATGCTTGTTAAAAATATCATTTCAACAATTTTTAAATATTTTATTCCCGTCTAAATTATGTCTCAATGAAAAAGTAATAATTTTAGTACTGTTCTAAAAAAAAAACTAACTTTAACATTTATACTTTTATATAATTACAAAAAAGAAAAAAAAAGAATATGAATTACACGCCACAAAAATGCTTTGTCACGAATCAAAATAAAATATTCAAATATGTTTTTGTGAGTATGGCTTGTTTTAAAATATTTCTTACGATGACGCAATGACCTTGAAAGAAATTTAAAATGTTATTAATATAAATTCTAAAATTTTTATCTTAAATAAACACTCATATGTCCAAAGTTTGAAAAGTTGCGAAAAGTCTTATGGTATCTTATCATTAGTGCATAATTTTAATTTCTTGTTGGAGTTGATGCTCATATTATTTGTGTATCTTTTTTATTTGTATGCCTATTGTTTATATTAATTTTTATATTTCTTGAAAAATCCCATCAAGTACAGTGGTGGAATAATAATAATAAAATATGTATATATACAAACGTTTTGTAATAATAAACCATTTTAACAAATGAAAACAATCATGATGCCATAAAAATAGATCATCCAAAATGTAACTCGAGAATATCTAAGTGGAATAATTGAAAAGCTATTATGAAAAATAGTAAAAGAGATGTAAGAAACATGAATAAAAATGGAATTTTTCATTGCAATTCTATCATAAGTCACACTGTTTTTCAATATAAGTATTTAAAAATTTAAAAAAAAAAACCTAGTTTATTTCTGAACGAAAAACAGCGAGATGAGCTTTGAGAGGACAGTTTACCTTAAAATTGGTCAAAAAATCATTTTCTTTTTTATTATCAAACGAAAGCTTGTTTATTGTAAATATTTTAACATCCCATTTTAATATATTCGGTAATGAAATATTGTAAATTTTGTCAATTTTATTAACAACAGCAATTTATTACCCATAGAAATTGAGAAATTTAAATTGCTTTCTTAGTAAAAAAATATATATATTATATGCAATATTATATGTATCTAAAAATCCATGAGCAGTTTTAGGCATTTAAAAATCATAAAAACAAAAATATAATAACAAAATTTTTAATTTTTTTTTTAAATTTTTAATCAAGTATGCAATTAATGTTTTTTTTCAAAATGTGCTTTAGTTGAACATTAAACTGCACTCAATTCATAATTTGCCCCATATTGTTTAAAATAAACAAAATTGTTAAAAAGGTAAGCTGTCCCCTTAGAGGCTGTTTCTGTAGATGCCACATATATAAGCTTCCTTTTTCACTCCATTAAGTTCGCTTTGAAATAGTTGTAATTATATCGTTATGTCAATAGTTTTCATTCTCTTAATTAATATGACAGTGATCAGAGTACGAAAAAATTGTTAACGATAGTTATGTCAATAACTTTGATGTATGTCATATTTATAAAGCTAATAAAAGTCAGAGGAAATTTTAATCGATATTATAACAATGAGTTTCATTAGTTTAATGCATATGACATAAATCAAAGTAAAAGAAAATCGTAATCGATGTTATGTTAACAATATCTATTAAAAAAATGAATGCGACATAAGATCAAAGTGAGAAAAAATTGCAAATAATTAGTTATCAACGTGTGTGGTCACTGAGTCTGCATATAATTTCCATTTTCCTGTCGTGATTCTATTTCAGGATTAAGGAAAGTGACAATTTCGTGCATACCAGCATTAACTTTTGGGATTACTAAATGAATTTTAAATGTACTTTTCATTGTTACTTTGAAAGGTATCGTAAAATAACTTTAAATGGATATTCGTGAGCATACGTTTCATCCTATTTCGTTTCATGAAATTTATTTTTTAAATCTTTAATTAGGTTAAACGAGGTTATATCTGTAAGTTTTGTTAACTTAATTTATATGACGCTGAACAGAGAAAGAGAAAATTGATACCAGTGGTTACGTCACTGACTTTGATAAATGTCATCATACTTTTAATCTTTAAAAAACATCGTGGATTCAATTTTGAAAATTGGCGCTCGAACTGAATTTAGCATTTCACAAGAGGCAAACATAGATTTTTATCAATCCCCGTCTTTTCCAAAATATATTTATAAACAGAAGTTTTAACTCAATTGCTCTTATTTTAAATATAAAATAATTGCCAGAAAGTATATTAATCTTAATAAATAAATAATTAAGTAAATGTATAATGTAAATTTATCATCACATAGCGCCCAAAATGCTGTACGAATTTGGATCTAATTGGGCCAATAAGTTGATCTGCCAGTATGGTGGACGGGATCATTAAACAAAAAACAAGCGTAGTAGTAGCTATTATAGTTCGTTTACAGGGATAAATAAAAGTGTACAACAATGGTTAAACCATTAAATTCCTTAATCAAGTATATTATTGTCATATACATATTAGTCACTTAATGGAAAAATGAGCCATGTTCAAAGTGAAGAGTGCAAAATCAAAGAATACATTTTTACTTTAGGTTGTCAAATTGAATGATTTTTTTGTCCAAATTTCATTTTTTTTTTATTTTTTGTAAAAATCAAATCTTTTTTTGGCAGCCGTTGTACACTGGTGTCCAAGGAATATACTCTCTTGCTCTCCCCTAATTTTGGCCCTAATTAGCGCTATTTCCATGGAATAATACTGTCTTTACACAGCATCAGAAATCATCCGTATATATTTCACTGCATAGGATTTACAGCGTTTTTAGCAAATTCCACATTTCTGAGCTTTTCGGTAATTAGCCATATCAAATTAGTAATAGGAAGAAAAATTTAAGTTATAGTTTAAGAAAACTGTATGTAGACAGCAATAGGATATATTTCACCACATTGGAATTTATTTTAACGTTTCTAGTAAATCCTAAGTTTTGATTTTTTGGGGGGTAATTAGCTATATCATCTTAATAACAGGAAGAGGAGTTTAATCCTTAGAGGGGTAAGTAATTGTGTTTCTGTAATGTCTAATTCACAGCGGAATTAAAAAAAATATTTTAAAATAACAAAAAGCAACTTAACGTCATTTTTCCACCAAAGTTAGAAAAACAAAAGTTAATCAAAATTTTCTGGTATGGATCTTCGAAGTTGGAACATAATATATATCCCACAGCCCCTTCAAGGGGTTAAGTCATAGCTTAAAAAAACTGGATGTAGACAACAACGGGATATATTTCACCACATAGGAATTTATTATATCGCTTCTAGTAAAACCTACATTTTTTACTTTTCGGGTGACTAGCTATATTATACTAATGACAGAAAGAAAAGTATGTCATAGTTTAAGAAACCTGTCTCTAGAGAGCGTAAGGTTATATTTCATCTCATATAATTAATAGGAATTCTAGGAATTCATTATAACTTTTTCAGCAAATCTTGAATTTCTGAGCTTTTAAAAACTGTAACACAATATTTCGGCTTTAAACACCATTTTTATTAAATTGAGAAAAGTCAGAAAAAAACACAGTTGTTTACTTATTTATTTATTGAACACATACGTCTGACTTGTGTACTTTACATTAAAGCCTGCTTATAAGTCATCGACTATACACAGGACGAAGTCAATGGGACGAGATAAGCATAAGGCAATTTTACAACACGAAAAGGAAATAAAGCAGGGAGCTTCACACAAAGATGTGTGCAATGGAGCCACAGCCTTCTACGCTCACAAGAGTTTAGCGGTATGGTTTCTTGAACACTCGGCCACGGAGACCCCCAAAACAGTCGTTATTATGACATTAATTTGGCCAATAAGATATCAAATCAAAACATAAATTTTTAATCGAAGTTACGTCAACACTTTCTATTAGCTGAATGAATGTTATAAAAATTAATGCAACATTTTTTTTTTAATTATGTATGCGTGTCGTTACTAAATGCTGAATATAACTTATGTTTCTTCAATGATTCTGCTCCATTCTTATGGCACGTGACAACAGCGTGCCCAGCAGCATCAAACTCTGCGTTTACTAAATGTATCTGATTCAACACTAGAGATGAAAGCGATAGAATGCAAGTGGATGAAAAGTGAATTTTCGAAATCTGATAACATAATCCTTACGTTTCTACAGAAATACATCCAATGCAATAGAAACTATTTAAATAAATAAGTTATAAGAAACCTGTAACGGAAATAAAACTAATGCACATATCACTATTTATATATAGTTTAATAACTTTTATACTAGCTCAAATATGTAAATAATTTGCGCTTCTTATATCACGAGCGATAAAATTCAAAATTTTTGATGACAATTTTAAATGATATTTTCAAAAATATTTACTGTTTCTTCTACATCATTCAGATAATAACACAAATCTGTGATTTTTTTAAACTTTTGATAATCGAATTTTATTAATTTTTCAGCTCTCAATCCATAAATGACGTTCATTTTTAACCATCATAGAAGGATGTTTTGCAAATTAGCATTTCAAAGATAAAACATCAACAAATAGTGAAAATCGGGTAAAATCTATCTGATGTTTGAGTTTTTTAGCTTTTGATAATTAGTTTTATGTATTTTTTAGCACTGAATCCAAAAGTGACCTTCATTTTTGACCATCAAAACTTATCGCAAATCGTAAATTTCAGTGTTAAAAAGTAAAAAAAAAAACAGTGCTTAAGTAGTGTTTAAATAAAAAAGATCGAAAATGTAATACATTAAATTTGACAATATCCACAGCCTCTTGTTGTTTTATTACACATTACCAATAAATTCTTAATAATGAAATGTATGACTAATTCTGAGATTATAACCTTTTAGCTGGAAAAAAAGTTCATTGGTATATGAAGTTCATTATCCTATCAAGTCACATATAGGCTTTTTGATTGTAAAAAGCAATTCAAACAGAGATATATTCAATAAAAAATATAAATATAAACATCCATTGTATATTAATTAACTGCGTTATATATTTTTCTTTTAGTTAATAAACAAAATGTGATAAAACTGAAGTCAGTACAAGGAAAAAAAACATTACATATTAAATTGCAAAACTCAGAAAATTAACATGAAAGAAAATTACATAATACTTTGACTTATTGCTGTTTTTATGTTTTTTTAATGTTTAAATTGCATAATGCTAAATATAAAAGGCAAAATATTGAAAATTTATAGGGAGAAAAATTGAAGCTGGAAACACACATTCATACAAAAAAGAAGATTCTTTTTTTGTATTTCAGAAAAGAACTTTTTCGTCACCATTGTAAAAAAAGATCCAGGAACTTTTATAAAACGTCTAATAAGGGCATTTTTAAATGAGAAATCCCACATAGCAATTTTAATTTGCAGAAAATTTGCATCAACCTTTCTTCGTAAACTTACATGAAGTTCGGCATGACGAGACTGAACAAAACTGTTGCAAGACAACGCAAACGCCGCAATCTCCACATTTTAAAGTTGAAACTAACTTAACATGCAAGTAAACCTTTTGATTTATCAAATTAATTGCAAATTAACGGCAAAGAAGTAGAAAATTAAGTTATGTCAGGACGAAAGTACTTCAAATTATTTGAAAGCTAGTAGGTAGCTTAGTTTTGTTTTGTCAAAAATACTGCTAATTTATAACAAGTAGTCAATTCCATGAAAACTTGTCATGTCTTTTCCACAGTTAAAAATCGCTATGCTTGTTGGCCACCGTTATTTTCGAATAGCTTGCTTCACCCTGTTCAACTGGTGAGCTATCTTCAATAAAATAAGTCACATTTTTCCGTTTTAAAATACTGGTAGCCAAAAATCGTTGTATGTGACAGACATGACATATTTTCATGGAATTAGCCAAGTAAGAATCTTGAAACGCCACACTATCTGCTTACAACTCTCACATCAGGAGTGTAACCCCTTCTGGTCTATCGATGCATTACGCGCCATCAATAAGCGAGTGCATAACTTTTATCACCATTAACAAACAAAGGCGATTCTGTGTTTCTAAACCAGAGCCTTAATTTTCTGTATTTATAAGTGAAGCGTTTAAAAAAAAAAGCAGTGCTAACCGAATGAAATTTGTGTAAAGGATGCGGTCCTCAAAGTTGTATATCCTCTCAACAGAGGGCTTTTTTCCTTTCGTCACTTTCGTAAATTAAAGAGAGTCTTACATCAGTTTCACAACAAATTACTCATGCAATTGGGCGATGTTCTGCTTTGAGGGAGAGTAGCTGAAAATTTTTCAAGTCAGATTTGTTACTCGCAAGGTGATATCACACACACACACAAAAAAAAAAAAAAAAATCAAACTTGCTGCTAATCTGCATGCTATCTGGGGTAAATTATACAATATTCAGAACAATTTAGTAAATTTCTTAAATACTAATTACAACTCCCTCCCCCACCCGAAAAAAAAAGCACACGAGTTTTAAAAGTAATTTTATACAAAATTTAACAAATTAAGTTTCCTCTATCAATACATTCTGTTAGTAAATTTGAATTAAAAAAAAAAAAAAAAAAGCTGATCTTAATTTGTATTTTTAGCATTATAATATCTTTGTTTATAATGAAAACCAATGGACGTAGTAAAAGTTTTTTCGTGTTTCCCTTAACCCGCTTAACTTTTGCATTTTTGACTTTTTTGACGAATTATAAAATTCATATCCTCAGTTTTAGTTAACTTTGAATGATTTCATGCTATTTAAAGTGAAATTTTCTTTTGTTTAATAAATTTTGAGTGATGCACCATTCATTTTATTCCTTAGTAAATCATATTTGGCATTAACATTGATATTTCGTAGAGATTTTCAACTTCGTGAAAGATTGAGTCATGCTCAAAGAATCGACTTAAAATACAACGCATGTATTGAAATAAAAACATAAATATACGGTAGAAATGTTATGACACATCAAATAAAGTTTCCACAAAGCGTCACTGTTCAACAGAACTAGATAGCTGAAATACATGAACAAATCTTAAGCGAAAACGGCTTTTTTTATTACTGGGAGAAAAGTACATTCTTAACATGCGCAAAATTCTCCAAACTTGACTGTCTATACAGAACAATAGAGATTTTGTAACATCGTGAATGATTCATACTTTGAAAATGTAACAATATTTTATTCTTGCTCATAAGGTTAAAACAAACCATCATGAGTCGAGCCCGGTCTGGGACCCTAGGGGCTAGACGCCAGATGCGAGTGCAGACAGATATCGATAAACACTCTAGATTCAAGGGGTGGTCTTTTTTATATCTGTAAAAAAAAGAGAAAATATATCTCTTGAACTTAGAAATGTGTTGCAAATGAGAAGAAACCCTTTTCCCTCATCACTCTTAACGTGGTATCATAACTGTGTTGTAGTTACTGTACATTGCAAGCAGTTGCATATAATGCTCAGCTACAATCTATATTATAAAAGCCAAACGTATCCGTGCGTAACGCAAACGTCATTTTGCGAATGGCAGCACTTTTAAATTTAAAATGAAATTTCAGATGTACAATTTTTGCCACTGAAATTTTTTTAAACTTCAAAACATCGCACGTTTTAAATTTTATATCCTCGTATAGGGGAAATAAAGTACTTTTAAATGCATTTTATTTGAAAACTGTACCTTAATTTATTTTTAAAATATTAATTTTTTTGTAGTTTTTAATACTGTTTTTTTCATTGTGGCAACAGTAGTTCTCCATTTCTATTAATAACAAAGGGAAAAGGAAAAAAATATTACTGTATATCTTTATGTTGCCATATTTTCTCATTAAAAATGAAAAAAAAAAATGAAATTTAAATACGTTCTGTGTCACGAATATGTTATAAAACCCGGGGAATTTTGGTTTCATTTACACTTAAAAGAATAAAAATAGTTTAGTATCTCTTTCAGCTAATAGCCCATCGAGAGTTCAAGATTTGAATCAAATTGATCAAATTAAAATAACAATTTTTTAAATAAAAAAGGTGAATACATGAATTACTTTGATTGTATTTATAAAAGTATTTCTAGATATGAAAGGTGCATATTTGAATTTTGATATGGTAAAAATGATGTCGAGTTTAGATTTCACGAGGAAAAAATTCTATGCTTAAATCAAAATGGAATAAATTTTGCTTTTTTTTTTTTTTTTTTTTTTTTTTTTTGAATACAGAGCATAAGAACCTTCATTTATAACTTTAACATAATAACAGAACTTTATAATTTTTTTTACTGCTTACATGTACGAAAACGTTTAATTTTAACAATTTCTACAGCTGAGTTTTATAGTGATAGTATTTTTTTTAACTTTAGGTTAAATTTGTTTAAGAATTAGACTTACCGGCATAAGGTGTATTTTTTATTAAAACTAATTTTCTAAGTTTATTATAAATCAATGACAGGTCCTTCTTAAACATTTTTTTTCTTCGAAATTTGACGGGTTCTACCTTGTAATTATAAAATTATCATTAGAATATTAATGCTTTCAAGTTTTTTGTTTTTTTAATAGTAGTAGTGGTAGTAGTACAAAGACCTTTATATAGTATAATGCTCGGCTAAATATAATTTTATAAAAATAAAAATAATAAATAAATAACTTAAATTATTATAAAATGATCATTAAAGGCATAGCTGCCAATTTTTAAGCATTTTTCCTATCACAAAAATTTTATAGTAAATATTGTCTTATTTAATCGTCGAAAACTTATGCTTAAGCAAATGAAAAATCTCTGTAAAATTTTAGTAGTAACAAAAATGCGTAAAAGTTGGCAGCTATGATTAAAGGTAGTTTCTTTTAATCTGTGATTTTTTTAATAATCCGGAGATCTCTATATAGTACGCAGTTTTGTTCAATACTCAGCTAAGTACAATTTTATAAAGTTTTAAATGATAAAGAAAACGGATAATTACAATATTTATAAAATTATCATTACCATTAGAGCATAATTACTTTTAAGCTGTATATTTTATAGCATGGAGATCTTTATGTCGTAAGTAGTTGTGCATAATGATCGGCTAAATCTAATTATATAAAAATAAAAATAAATAAATAAATAAGTACAATAACTATAAGATTGTCATTATAGTATTATTTCATTTAACTTTTTTTAAATGGTACTGATATTTCTATATAATACGCTGTTCTGTTCAATACTCGGTTAAATATAATTTTATAAAATTGTAAATAGTAATAAAAAAATAAATAACTACAATAATTATAAAATTATCATTAGAGTATTATTACTTTCAACTTGTGATTTTTTAATAATACGGGAATCTTTATATAGTACGATATTATGTATAAGGCTGAGCTAAGTATAATTTTATAAAAAATATAATAAATAAATAATTACAATAATTATAAAATTATCATTAGAGCATTATTTCTTTCTACATTTTTTTTTTCATAGTACGGTTATCTCTATATTCTACGTAGTTTTGTTCAGCGCTCAGCTAAGTACAATTGCATAAAGTTGTAAATGATAGAAAATAAATAATTACAGTCATTATAAAATTATATTAGAGTATTATTGCTTTCAACTTGTGATTTTTTTCTAATAGTATGGATATTTCCATGTAGTACGTAGCTGTGTATAATGTTCGACTAAATATAATTTTATAAAAATATGAATAATAAAAAAACAAATTGTAATTATTATAAGATTCTCATTATAGATTATTTCTTTTAATCTGAGATTTTTTCAAACAGTATAGAGATCTGTAGATAGTACGCAGACGTGTATAATTTTTTACCGTTCCAGTCGTATTTTTGCTCTCAGCCAGCACAGAAACGAACTATCTTATATTATATTAATTTGGCAAGATTTGGGAATGCGAAGAATTCGAATTAAATATTTTGCACATTGTTTTTAAGTGCAGTTTCCCTTATTAAAATATTTTAAAAACTAGTTGGATATGCCAATCCCAAAACTTTCTTCTATCTCGTACATATATCTTAATATTTAAAACATTAGGTACACATGTTAATACTTTAATCTTATTTATTCAATATTACACCAACTGTGATTCTCATCTTAAACTTCTGCTTCAGTCAATTAACCTTTCAAGGGCAATGCATTTCTGCTCCAAAAATGTTCCAATAGTTAATTTACACCATAATTTACCAACAAATTTATAAGAAATTAATCAAAAGCTTTTCTGTATGTATATTATAAGATCTAATTTTTACTAAAAAATTACTGGTATCATTTGGTAAAATTAACCGTTTGCAGACTGCAAACGGCGCCCCTGAAAGAGTTAATTGGAGTAAAAATTAGCTAATGTGGATCATGGTATTTATTAGAATCAATAGTTTTCCCTTATTCTGTTATTATCAGCTGTTTGCAAATAGATGGCTTAGCAGGACGCGAGTTTACTATCTCTGTATGAGCTGATGGGCAACAGAACGACCAAGAATCGAGAAAATGATACAAAAAACGCTATCAATGCCTCTTTCCCACAGAATGTTTCCAAATTCAAGGGAGATCTGCTGGCTATTACCAAAAGCATATACAAAAGTTTTGAATCAATTCCATACATAAAATTATACACTTTTTGGGGGTACAATATTGAAAATGGCACAAAAATTGCTATAACAGCGCCCCCTTCCGGCGAATTTTTTTCAAATTCAAGGAGCACCTACTAACCATAGTCAAACACTTACACAAAAACATTTGGTTCAATTTTATGCATAATTTCATGCATTTTTCGATGGCACAATATCGAAAATGGCAGAAAAATCGTTATTACAGCGCCTCCTCCTAACGGATTATTTTTCAAATTCAGGGAGGACCAACTATCTGTAGCCAAACACTTACACAGAAAATTTGGTTCAAAACTTCATATTCTTTTCGATTGTAAAATATTAAAAATGGCAAAAAATTGCTATCACAGCGCCCCCTTTGCGCGGAACATTTCAAATTGATGAAGGACCTGCTTGACACAGCTAAAAATATGCACACAAAAATCGGTTCATTTCTATGCATATCTTCATACACTTTTCGATGGCACAGTGGCGACATACAGTCATACACACATACACGCACAGAGACACACGGACAGACAGACATTTTGCAAAAACATGTTTTTTGGATTCTTTGACACCTAAAACGTGTATATCCGTCGAAAACCGGAAGTCGAAATTTCGATTACAATACTTTCTTCTATTGAAGATAAAAGAAAGTAATAATACTCTAAAATGAAAAAGAAAATGAAAATAGTTATAAAAAGATAAGATGTAAGATGTAAAGTATGTTCAAACAGAAAACCAAAGAACTACCTATTGGTGACTGCTTTGAAAGATATCACACAACGCAAAACAGTTAAATATAATTTTTGCGCGAGATGAAAATATATTATTGTGTTACATATAGCTAAATTAAAAAAAAAACTATAATAAATTTCATTTTTCTTACATAATTTGGCATATTAAATTTGTGAAACTAAAATTTAAAATTCATCTCTTAATACGACCGAAAAGAGTTAAAAAAGATTAATATTATTTACTAGCTGGCTTCGCCTGCTAGCGAGCTTCTTCTTCTTTTTTTTTTTTTTTTTTTTTTTGAAACGGACGAATGTCAAAGAGAACGAACCTCGAAGAGAACGAATCTTGAAGCGAACAAACCTCGAACTGTGTCCCGTCTGCTTTCGGCAGCGTATAGCAGGCGCGCTACGCACCCGCTGACGGATGTGCCCCGCCTTTTCGAACAAAGCTCGAACCGTGTCCCCACTGTCTACGGCAGCGTATAGCAGTCGTGCTGCGCACGCACCACAGGATATGCCTCTCCTTTCGCCCGAAACTCTAACCATGTAGACATTGCCTGCGTCAGCGTAAAACAGGCGTACTTCGCACTCATTGCCGCATACCCTTCCTTTTTGAACGAAACTTAAACCTATGTGTTAGTCGAGGTTGGGGCGCTTTAAAACAAGAATAATAATAATAAAAAGATTTAACATTATTTACATGCTTCCTTCACACTACTATGAGTATTTCACAATTCAAATTACCTTAAATTTGTCATTAATTTTATTTTAAATTTATAGTTAATTATACAAAATTCTGTTATTTAAAAGTATTTTTAAATTCCATTATGCTTTTACTTTTTACAATGGTCGATGCAGGTTTTTATTCTTGAGTGCCATTTTGTGAAAAGTAAAATTTATTTTCGTAAATTTTATTATATTTTTGTGAAAAATAAGATTTTGGAACGAAAGTTGAAATCCAGTTACTCAAACTTTAACCAAGAATTTATTAATAGAAACTTCTTTAAATGCCCTTGCTAAAGTTTTTGGTTTCGTGACCTAGTTTATTTACAAATTACACATTTTAAAAGTTTTTATGAAAAAGGATGTTACGAAGGGGCTTATTTAATAAAATAAGCCCCTTCGTAGTGAATTTTGTGAAGGGGTCTGCTTTATTAAGTTCATTTTTGTGAAAGGGCCCATTTTACAAAATATATTTTTGTGAAGGGTCCCATTTTATTAAATAAGTTTTTGTGAAGGGTCCGATTTTATTAAATAAGTTTTTGTAAAGGGTCCCATTTTATTAAATTAATTTTTGTGAAGGGGCTTTTTTTATTAAGTAGATTTTTACGAAAGGGGCCTAAATAGGTCCATAATTTTGTCTGGATCGACCCCTGTTTTCAAATTTGTCACTATTTTAAATAAGCGAGTTTATCCCAACAATAAAATTTCAATATTATTGCTGTGCTATCCACATTAATAAAAATGCATTTTTAAATATTCATTATGTGTTCAGAAATTCTAAATATACTTTATAATTTTTATTATTCAAAACCATTTATTTTATTCATAACTACTCTATAAATGAGTTTATCACATTAATTAGGATATTTTATGTTATGCATATCCATGATGAGTAAGTATTACGGTGGCCCCCAACGATTAGTATGATTATTCAATGTACATTTTTAAATATCCAGTAATATGTAAAAAAAATTCTAAATTTATCCCTTAAATTAGTCAAACATCGATTCAAAATGTATCCTTTAATGTTATTATTATTAATTTTTATTTTTATAGTTATTTTAAATTAAGGCTTTTATTACAATTACATGAATCTCAATAGTATCGCCACCATATTTTTATATTTCAAAAAAAAAAAAAAAAAAAAAAAAAAAAAAAACTTTTATAATTGCTGAAATTTATAATTTGCTAAAAGAAGTTTTCAAATGACCTTTAACTATTGTGAAGTGAACGATATCATGGTTTCTAAATTGGCGCTAAAAATCGACCGATATTCATCTATGCCTTAATCTGAAAATTTTCTCTTACGTCACCTATCTCTAAACAAAGAGATAAGAAGAGCAAGAAAAATCCACATCATCTGGTTTCCGTCTTTCGTTCCCTTCATTTTTAATTGAGATGCTGTTGGCATTCGCTGTCTTTTATAACGTCTCTTCATACTTATAAAACTGTCTGTTTGGTGCTCTTAAATAGACAAATTAATAGGTTTTGTCACACCCTATAAATCTTCTTCAGTATAGATTTTTTAAATGACATCTTTACATGTTAATAATATAATTTGTAAAGTAACTTAATACTCATAAAGCAAGCTGAATCGTTGAAATTATATAGACACATGAATAAATTTTGTCACACTTTATAAATCTTCATCTTTTTAAATAATATTTTTACATGTTAATAATATAACTTATAAAGTATTTTAGTATTCTAAAACCAGCTAAATCGATG
Source organism: Maratus speculifer (assembly GCA_964019185.1). Taxonomy (NCBI): domain Eukaryota; kingdom Metazoa; phylum Arthropoda; class Arachnida; order Araneae; family Salticidae; genus Maratus; species Maratus speculifer. The sequence goes on from OZ025296.1 coordinate 49,344,039, forward strand.
GTGTTGCATAAACAAATGAATGTGATTTATCACGTTATATAAAAACTCTTCCATATATTTTTTCAAAAGCAATATTTTTATATAATAGCGGTATACTTTTTAAAGTAACCTTATGCAAATAAAACCAGGTATTCGATGCCGTTAAATAGCTAGTTAATTTTTTCTCACTCTATAAATCCATTTAGTGTTGTTTTTTCAGTACCATTTTAAATGTTATTTTATTGCATTTCTTGACAACTTTTACACAATGATGTTATATTTATTGCATTCTTTAGTAATTTTTACAGACTATAATAATTAAAAACATAAAAAAATCTAGTTTTTTAAAATTTTAGCAACATAATTAACAGTGCTTTTTTTAGCTCCACAAGTAATTGTGGTATGGTACAATGAATAACTTTTGTCTTTCTCTATAAATACCATTTTCAATTTTCTCTATGAATATCATTTTCAAAATTTTTAGACAACATTTTTAGTAAAATTTTTAGATACACTTTTATTGCATTTCTTAATTAATTCTACAATGTGATAGCACATTCGTTACACCTTTTTGTTAAGTTCTGCAGCCTGTAATTATTAAAAAATAATAAATAAAAAAATATAATATTTTAATAAAAAAGTAATTACATTAATAACGTCTCCTTATTGTCATAGGAACAGCGTTTATATGCTCTTAATAGTATGAGCTTATGAACACTGCAATCCTTTTACTTCCTTCTCCCATTTTATTCTAGAATTTTAGATGCCTTCTCCCATTTTATTCTAGAATTTTAAATGTTATCTTTAATACATTTTTTTAAATAAATTTTACGGAGCACACAATGACTAAAATTGTTATAAAAATTATTTCTTTCGATAATCTAATAACATAATTTATAAAATCTCTTTATATTCATAAGATTAGATTTTTGAGCTAAATGAATATGCAAATAAGAAAGTGTGTTTATCTTAAATAGCCAAATGAGTGTATGTTTGTTACTTTCTATAAATGCCATTGAATTTTTATTCTTTTTCAAAAATAGTATTTTCTGATGATATCATTACTGTAATTTATAATTCTACAAAATGTAACCACTAAAGTTTGAAAAGAATTGTTGCTTTGTCTTTTTTGAAATATAATGTTAGGTAACCATTTTCCTGTTATGCCGGTACACAGGGCTACCGCTAACAACTATTTTTTAACTCTAACTGGCACCACTTTATCTAAACTGAAATCCTTAAGAGGCACTTTGATAACATTTGCAGGAAATATAGACTGTAAATCTTATATTAGAAAAATACTGGTGTGAACGGAATATAAAAATAGTCGCCGGTGGCAGCCCTGCGGTACATAGTACGGGCAGTGTGGTTTTGCCAATCATGATTTGCAAACCACGTACGGCAACTACACATGAATCAAAATTTATTCTTCTCACCAGTGAAATTTTATGGTAAATTTTGTATTATTTAATTCAAGCATTTTTCTGATACAATTAGGCAAAAATTTCTAGTTTAAAAACTAGTGATAAAAGATTAAAAATTTTGTAAAAGACATAAAAAAATAGACATGTTTTGAAAGTTTTTTCAAAAATATTGATCAATTAAGTGGTTAATTTGAAAGGAACAATTATCAAAATTGGGGCCGCATGTACATTTAGATTTTTTAGAGTTGCCCAAACTTTGTTCGGGTGACACTGCCACGAAATTAATAGATTTTGTCCCTTCAGCAATATTCTTCTGTATCTCTCACTGTGTACATTTGAAATTCTTTTTGAGCTTCTTAATCCTCCCACCATCGTGAACTGATATATCCGTTCACTAAACTACAGATTTCACAACAGTAGAAGGCTTATTTAAACTAATAGAGCTCTAGAGACATTGTGTAGTTTAATAATATTGAGTAATAATTAATACGTTCAAAGATTATGTTAAAAAATGTAATTCATTTTCCTATATAATGATGGGAAAATCGTATTTTTTAAAAGCATTTTTTATAATTTAAGAGTAAACAACTTTTCAATTATGCCCTTTCTCTTGGCGGTCAGGCGAACCAATTGAGAAAATATTTTTGGGGGGGAGTAGAAAAACTGGCTCCCTCAAGGAATTTAGTATTTCAGAGCGTATCAGTTATACCAAGTCAGACTTATTTATTTTTTAGAAATACGCAAAAACTAAACGATCGTGACAGATTTTATTTAAAAAGAAACAATACAATTAAACAAACTCTTTAATCACAGCAATTCATATTTATCAGTAATATTTGCTAAAGACATACAATAAGACACACTTGCAATTAACGAGTATTTTGGCTAATTTTTAAAAATGTATGCAAAAATGAAACTGTATCAATATCTTAGCTGCGTACTACACAGCCTTATATATGGGTATCGTTAGTTTTCTAGATTTTCTAGGTCACATACAAGTATTTTTTTTATTAAAAAAAAAAAAAAAAAAAAAAAAAAAAACTAGTTCGAACGCGCGAATTTTTGTCCTTTTTAAAGAGAAATTTTCTATAAGAAAATACTGGTACCAAAGAATTTCCTGGTCTTGAAATTTCAGGACTGGTACTAACCCTGCAACAATATCAAAACACATTTTTGTGTCCCTCACCTAAAATTTTGCCCCGCCCTTAAAGTTTTGAAGAGGCACCGCCCCCGCGTTAAACTCCATATCAAATTTTAAAGTGACATCACAAATTATTTTGTGACAAGTAGTATAGTAATGGGGGTTCCACCTCACCCGGCGTTCGGCGTTGACCTCTGCATGCTGTATGAAGGTCATCCGGCGTTCGAGCTGTAAGAGGGGGGTGGGGTGAAGGTCATCGGGCGTCATGCAAGGTTAAGATGACGTCATCTTAGAGGATGAGTGTGTTTATAGATAAGAATTTTTTTTTTTTTTTTTTTTTTTTTAAGTGGGAATTTTAGGGAGTTAGAATTTTTTTCGGCGTACTATAGTATGATAGGTTATTTTAATGTGGGGAATTTTTTTCAAGATTAATTTGGGGAAACTTTTAATTAACGTAAGCGTGACTTTTGAGAAGATTTTTTTTTTTTTTTTTTTTTCACCGTAGTCTTAAACGAGGGTTTATTTTTTATTTTTAGCGGGAATTTCGGGGATTCGATTTTTTTTTTGTTGTGTTATAGTATGAGGTGTATTTTTAATTTTAATATGGGGACTTTTGAAATTTTTGGTGTAGTCTAATTTGAGGAATTTGTTTTTTGAATTTAAGCGGAAATTTTGGTGATATTCATTTTTTTTTTTCAATATGCCCTGATTCGAAGGCTATTTTTTTTTTATTTTAAGCGGGAGATGATTATTATTTTGTTGTACTCATGTAGAAAAGGTATTTATTTATTTTATTCATTAAAATTATTTATTTAATGAATTAATTTTTGAGTGAATTTTGTGAAGATAGAAATTTTTAGGGAACTTTATTTTTTTTTCACCCAAGCCTTGTACGAGGGCTTATTTTTTTTATTTTAAGCGGGAGATGATTATTATTTTGTTGTACTCATGTAGAAAAGGTATTTATTTATTTTATTCATTAAAATTATTTATTTAATGAATTAATTTTTGAGTGAATTTTGTGAAGATAGAAATTTTTAGGGAACTTTATTTTTTTTTCACCCAAGCCTTGTACGAGGGCTTAATTTTTTTATTTTAAGCGGGAGATGATTATTATTTTGTTGTACTCATGTACAAAGGGTATTTATTTATTTATTAATTTTTTCGCAAGTTAAATTTTTTTAATGAGGAAATATTTGAAGGGGTACTTTTTTTAGGAGGATAATTTTGAAAGATTGAAAACTATTTTGGTTATTAAGAAACTAATAATTAATTTTAGATGGAATTTTGGGAAGATTATTTTGCTGTACTTATGTACGAGAGGTATTAATTTTTTTTTCACAGGTTAATTTTTAATTAAGAAATGTTTTAATGAGTCATTTTCTAAGGAGTCATTTTTAGAGATTGATTTTTTTTTTAATGAGTTAAATTTTTTAAGTGATAACAACTTTTAATGGGAAGACTTTAAAATATTTTTCGTGCTAGCTTTGAATCGCGCTCGTCACCCTAACAGTTCACAATCCGCGGTTTTCTTCAAGCTGTGGAAAATTTAATTTAATTGATTATTATTATTATTTTGTGTGAGTTGTATGAATGTATGTGTGTGCGTGTGTATGAATGTATGCGTTCTATGTATGTGTTGTATGTATGTGTATGTGTGTGTGCCCTACAGTTTTAGGGGGAGGGGGTTATTTCGGGGTAACAAGTCATTTTAAATAATGATACTTTTAATTTTTTTAGGGGGTATGAAGTGACTTTTTTCGTGCGGAACATTGAATCAAGTTCATTTTAAGAAAATGAATATTGGAAGAAAATTCAATTAAATTTTTTTTTAAATTTTGTTAATTAAAAATAACATTGTTTAAAAAATGTGTATTTCTTAACAGAAGCACTTTAAATTAACTAACACTATTTTTATACTAGACAAACTTCTTGTACAATTTTCGTTAATATTATGAAAAAAAAATATATATTGCGCATTAGAGAATCAAGCTATTAATTTTTCATTACCTGATTTTACTATTTAATTTATATTTGAAATTTCCATCCAGGTAATAAACTTACTTTAACAGTTTAATGCAAATATCGCACAGCATTCACCTTGATCTAGCAAGAAAAAGAAAATCACTTTTTCTTTACCTTACAGCTGATAAGTGTGATTCATTCTTATCTGATATCGAGAAACAGGGGTCATCTTTTATCTGTGAATCATAGCTTTTGCGATAGGAGCCTACTCTAGGAGTTATTAATAATCTTATTAATTACGATGTTTAAATAAAATGTCTTACAATAAAGTCATTTCTTTTGAAAATTTAGGATCTATTTATTTCTATCAAATGAGAGGCTTTTTTTTTCTTAATGATTTATTTTCAATAAAACTAGACTATTTTTCTATACTTTATTAGCCAAATAATGTGTCATATTCATATAGGATTAAACTATTATAACTATCGTATAATTAAAATGAATTTAAGTGAATACAAAAATAAGTATTCTAAAATTATAAGTATTTGGGATTCATATGAGATGATTTCGTGTCATATAACATTAAGTTTTAGAAAGTGCATGTTTTTAAACCCATTATATCTATTTGTGTGTCTATTTGCATAATAAAATGCAGTTCAAAACACTCAATTTGACGGCATGTTCTACCATGCGCTTTAATTGAACGATTTGTGTTGGTAAAAATAGTGTCATTAGATAGTTTCTTATAAAAAATACTAATTTTAACTTACGTCACAAATTTTAAGTAGGGGAAAACATTTAAATGTAATGGTGTGAAGGCGCGTTTCTATGAATCTTCAAATACATATGGTTTTGTGTATAATAATATATGAATTAAATATTTAATGAAAAAAAAATATGAATTTAAAATTAAAAAAAATATTCATTAACAATAAATGATATCTTGGAATGTCTTGTGTAAATAAAAAATCTGATTTTACATTAAGTAAAAAATATAAATGTCTTATGTAATTTAAAAATATGAATTAAAAATTAAATAAAAAATATTCATTTACAATAAATGAAAAATATGAATGCCTTACGTAATTAAAAAATATGAATTAAAAAATAAAATAAAAAATATGAATGTATTATGTAATTTTAAAAATATAAATTAAAAATTAAATAAAAAATATGAATAAAAAAATAAATAAAAAATATGAATTTACATTAAGTAAAAAATATAAATATCTTATGACATTTAAAAATATGAATGAAAAAATTAAATTAAAAAATTTTCATTAACAATAAATGAAAAATCTGAATGTCATATGTAAATAAATATGTATGAATAAAAAAAAAAATAATAAAAAAAAATTATGAATTTACATTAAGTAAAAAAAAAATATATTAATGTCTTATGTAATTAAAAAATATGAATTTAAATTAAGTAAAAAATATTCATTGACAATTAATGAAAAATTTGTATGTATTATGTAATTATAAATTAAATGAAAACTATTAATAATAGACATATTGAAAAATATTCTTACCTTTAAAGTGACTATTATATGCTTCTTCCATCTGCTAACAAATGCGACCTACTTGCTTGCATGCTTGGGAAAAACGGAGTGATAATACAAAAGGCTTATCTTTTAAAACATAACCTCAACCAATCATAGGTTAGCAGTGTTGCACTTGCGCGCCCTCTAACTGAATATACTGCGTGCGAGACGAGGCGTATTCATCATTCTGTATGCTGCTATCAACGTGCAATGACGTAGATTAGTGTATGAATCGTTTTAGGTTAATATTTCTATTTTTAATAGTTAGTGCATAATGGAACCAATACAAAATTCTTCTGAGTTAATTGAGCTTATGAATCAACACCCATCACCTGGATTAAAGGATCAAGACATGGAATTCTCATCGTCACCTGTTTCGAAGGATGTGAATCCCTCATCGTCACCTGTTTCGAAGGATGTGAATCCCTCATCGTCACCTGTTTCGAAGGATGTGAATCCCTCATCGTCACCTGTTTCGAAGAATGTGAATCCCTCATCGTCACATGTTTCGAAGGATGTGAATCCCCCATCGTCACCTGTTTCGAAGAATGGGAATCCCTATTCATCTGATCTGCGACAGTTACCTTTTGTATGTTCAACTTGTAACCGTGCTTTTTCTCAAAAGTTTATGTTAAACAGACATGAAAAATCTCATCTGCAGAAAAAGCCATTTCCTTGTGACTTGTGTGAAAAAACATTCGTTCAAAACAGTGATTTGCAACGACATAGGATGAAGCATTCCAAGGCTCCGATTATTTTCAAATGTGATGTATGTAGTGAGATGTTTTCAAGAAAACGAGAGTTGTTAAAACATAAGATTACCCATAAGCCAACCAAACAATACAAATGTGACGTTTGTAATGACGTATTTTCGAGAAAGTGTGACTTCTTGAAACACAAAAAGGGTCATAAACCTTCTAAAGAATATAAATGTTATGAGTGTACTGAAATACTAAAGAGCAAGTCTGATTTTTTTCGTCATGTGCGTAATTCGCATAAGCTTTCAAACAAACCCGTTCAATCATCCTCTTTAAAAGATGAGTTGTATGAAAAGGTGAAACATTTTCAAAGACTTAATGCCCTTGGTTCGTTGTGTACTCAAACTATGATCTATTCAAATGAAGAGAACGACAAAGACTTTCACACATTTTTTGAAAGTGTTCGATCTGATGTTTCGAACGAATTACATTATCAAATCGAAGAGAAAAAATCGATGAAATGGTATGCAACTGTACAAGTTCTCGTGAGTCGTGAATCTAGCGATGGTGAGCATGAGACTGCGACACCCTTTTTTAAGTCTAAAACTGTACTGGATTTGACAAATCAACATTTATCTTTGCATATGGAGGAGGCCTTTGCAAAAATTATGAATTCCTTCGAGAAGTTCACTACCCTGGGTTCCGGTTGGATATTGGAACAAATTTTTTACATAGAAGTGACATCAGCTAAATATTGTATTGTATAACATATTTGTTTGCTGTATGATTTTTATAACTGCTACTGAAAACGATTAATAAATGATATGTGATTTAAAAAACAGTGTTTTTTTTTTGTTTTTTTTTTTTTTTTTCGAAATCATTAACAGATTACTTTATTATAACCAAAGTTTTTCAACAGTTTGAAAAATTATGACGCACACCACCTCATGAACAAATTGGGAACATTCAAAGATCATGAAATTGACGTGATTGCATTCATCCTGGAAAAGCTTATAACCTTCAAGATAAGAAAGCGGTCAACTCTTTTACAGCTGATATTTTTAGATTCATTTAAATTTTTGCCTATGTCATTAGAATTACACACATGTTTCGAAGCCAAAGACATTCAATCATACTTCTCATTTTTAACTCGTGAGGCTAAACCTTGGGGAATTAAGATCCATAATTTAGTAACTAAAAAGTAAGAAAGATCATCGAAAGTGGTTACTTCGCACATGTAAAAATAATTTTTATTGTGACTGAACATATAATAATCATAAAGAAAAGAAAAAAAATCACATATATTTAGGATTATTTTGAGATTTTATGAGTCACCTAACCAGTAAGATAGAAATGTACATTTCTTATGAATCACTACTTATGCTTAAATTTTCAAACACTTGCTTAATTAGAATCTTTTATATATTAGTTTAACAGAGATAGTGTGATTATTTGGTAATGATTTTAGTGTCATTAAAAAAAATAATTATTATTTTTTTTAAGTTAATTATATCAAAAATATAAGTTCATATTAAAGGTTTGAACAAATTGTTAAAATAATTTGTTAAACTTCACAAAATATTTTTAAAATGTTTCACTAATATTTAGCAATCGACGAATTTTAATACCCATAATCATTTATATGAGTTAGGTTTTCTGTTTTAAGTGTTAAGTTATAAGATTCCCCCTTCAATTACACCTCACTGATAAGATTTAATCAACCAACCAACCTTTCAACTGTTTTCCCAATCAATTATTATGTGAGTTAGGTTTTCAGTTTTAATTGTTAAGTTATTACATACCCCCCCCCCCTTCAATTACACCTCATTGATAAGTTTTAATCAACCAACCACCCATCCTTTTTCTATAATCAACTATTTATCTATCCTAACAACCAGCTATTTGTTTACCCTAGTAACTAAAAAGCTTTTATCGACATATGAACAAAATTTTTAAGATGTAAGACTCATCATTTTGTAATCGAAAAAACAACGACCTATGTAATAAAACATTCCTTATTTAAATGAAACCTTCTCATGTGTTTAGTAAAACTTGGAAAATTCATTTAATACACAAATTTAATGTTAACAGACAAGGTCATCACACTTTTCTTAGTATTTTACTAACATTTTACCAAATATCTTTTGAAAGCAACAGGGTTTTAAATGATTATTTTAATAAAAATTCTTACTTGTAAGTGACATTATTAAACTAACTTTAAAAATTAACTTGGCAAAGCAGGTTGTCACTATTCCAACTTAGTAATATTCATAAGTCTTATATGATATTCATCCTGTTTGGTTATGTCCCAGCATGGCTTTATAAAACACCTCTTAAAAATCCTTTAATATTAAAGTTTATAAATATGCGAATAATTCCGTTGGTCTTTTATCGATATTATTTTCGCTTTTATTTCACATCATATGATATGAAAAAAAAAAAAAAACTTTAAGTTCTTAGATTTTTAAAATAATTTCCTATGTTAGTAGTTCTTAACGTTTCTTTGTTTCATTGGGTAAAAATATTCATTCATAAAAATTTATACTTTACACAAAAACAGTTTAACAAGATGTTATGAGATGTTCCTGCAAAACTTTTAATTCTATTTTTCCCATATCACTCATTCAAATTATTGTTTTCAAGATATACTAAAATTTTGGGGAAAAAAATAATTTTCATGCATATATATTAAAAACAATTCATAATGTATACACAATTAACATTCTATTCTCACCTATTTCAACACCATTAGGAAAATGCGTCCACCTCAGCCAAGTTTTTAGGAAGAAATGAAATATTCAAAGTCCTTATCAGAAAATGTTATCAGATAAGCATATCAAAAAGATCTGTGATGTCATCCGTGACGTCAACTGGTCACGTGACATGCATCACGTGATCAGTGCTTTGTTTTCTTAATAATTAATAATCAACATTTAATTAATCTTTCTTTAATTATTTACTTACAAATTATTCATTCAGTTAATTATTAATTAATTAATTAATATGATTATATTACTTAATTGATTAATAATTATTTGATATAATTAATTAATAATTAATAATGGTGGTTTCCTAATGGTGTTGAAATAGGTGAGAATAGAATGTTAATTGTGTATACATTATGAATTGTTTTTAATATATATGCATGAAAATTATTTTTTTCCCCAAAATTTTAGTATATCTTGAAAACAATAATTTGAATGAGTGATATGGGAAAAATAGAATTAAAAGTTTTGCAGGAACATCTCATAACATCTTGTTAAACTGTTTTTGTGTAAAGTATAAATTTTTATGGATGAATATTTTTACCCAATGAAACAAAGAAACGTTAAGAACTACTAACATAGGAAATTATTTTAAAAATCTAAGAACTTAATTAAAGTTTTTTTTTTTATATCATATGATGTGATATAAAAGCGAAAATAATATCGATAAAAGACCAACGGAATTATTCGCATATTTATAAACTTTAATATTAAAGGATTTTTAAGAGGTGTTTTATAAAGCCATGCTGGGACATAACCAAACAGGATGAATATCATATAAGACTTATGAATATTACTAAGTTGGAATAGTGACAACCTGCTTTGCCAAGTTAATTTTTCAAGTTAGTTTAATAATGTCACTTACAAGTAAGAATTTTTATTAAAATAATCATTTAAAACCCTGTTGCTTTCAAAAGATATTTGGTAAAATGTTAGTAAAATACTAAGAAAAGTGTGATGACCTTGTCTGTTAACATTAAATTTGTGTATTAAATGAATTTTCCAAGTTTTACTAAACACATGAGAAGGTTTCATTTAAATAAGGAATGTTTTATTACATAGGTCGTTGTTTTTTCGATTACAAAATGATGAGTCTTACATCTTAAAAATTTTGTTCATATGTCGATAAAAGCTTTTTAATTACTAGGGTAAACAAATAGCTGGTTGTTAGGATAGATAAATAGTTGATTATAGAAAAAGGATGGGTGGTTGGTTGATTAAAACTTATCAATGAGGTGTAATTGAAGGGGGGGGGTATGTAATAACTTAACAATTAAAACTGAAAACCTAACTCACATAATAATTGATTGGGAAAACAGTTGAAAGGTTGGTTGGTTGATTAAATCTTATCAGTGAGGTGTAATTGAAGGGGGAATCTTATAACTTAACACTTAAAACAGAAAACCTAACTCATATAAATGATTATGGGTATTAAAATTCGTCGATTGCTAAATATTAGTGAAACATTTTAAAAATATTTTGTGAAGTTTTACAAATTATTTTAACAATTTGTTCAAACCTTTAACATGAACTTATATTTTTGATATAATTAACTTAAAAAAAATAATAATTATTTTTTTTTAATGACACTAAAATCATTACCAAATAATCACACTATCTCTGTTAAACTAATATATAAAAGATTCTAATTAAGCAAGTGTTTGAAAATTTAAGGATAAGTAGTGATTCATAAGAAATGTACATTTCTATCTTACTGGTTAGGCGACTCATAAAATCTCAAAGTAATCCTAAATATATGTGATTTTTTTTCTTTTCTTTATGATTATTATATGTTCAGTCACAATAAAAATTATTTTTACATGTGCGAAGTAACCACTTTCGATGATCTTTCTTACTTTTTAGTTACTAAATTATGGATCTTAATTCCCCAAGGTTTAGCCTCACGAGTTAAAAATGAGAAGTATGATTGAATGTCTTTGGCTTCGAAACATGTGTGTAATTCTAATGACATAGGCAAAAATTTAAATGAATCTAAAAATATCAGCTGTAAAGGAGTTGACCGCTTTCTTATCTTGAAGGTTATAAGCTTTTCCAGGATGAATGTAATCACGTCAATTTCATGATCTTTGAATGTTCCCAATTTGTTCATGAGGTGGTGTGCGTCATAATTTTTCAAACTGTTGAAAAACTTTGGTTATAATAAAGTAATCTGTTAATGATTTCGAAAAAAAAAAGAAAAAAAAAACACTGTTTTTTAAATCACATATCATTTATTAATCGTTTTCAGTAGCAGTTATAAAAATCATACAGCAAGCAAATATGTTATACAATACAATATTTAGCTGATGTCACTTCTATGTAAAAAATTTGTTCCAATATCCAACCGGAACCCAGGGTAGTGAACTTCTCGAAGGAATTCATAATTTTTGCAAAGGCCTCCTCCATATGCAAAGATAAATGTTGATTTGTCAAATCCAGTACAATTTTAGACTTAAAAAAGGGTGTCGCAGTCTCATGCTCACCATCGCTAGATTCACGACTCACGAGAACTTGTACAGTTGCATACCATTTCATCGATTTTTTCTCTTCGATTTGATAATGTAATTCGTTCGAAACATCAGATCGAACACTTTCAAAAAATGTGTGAAAGTCTTTGTCGTTCTTTTCATTTGAATAGATCATAGTTTGAGTACACAACGAACCAAGGGCATTAAGTCTTTGAAAATGTTTCACCTTTTCATACAACTCATCTTTTAAAGAGGATGATTGAACGGGTTTGTTTGAAAGCTTATGCGAATTACGCACATGACGAAAAAAATCAGACTTGCTCTTTAGTATTTCAGTACACTCATAACATTTATATTCTTTAGAAGGTTTATGACCCTTTTTGTGTTTCAAGAAGTCACACTTTCTCGAAAATACGTCATTACAAACGTCACATTTGTATTGTTTGGTTGGCTTATGGGTAATCTTATGTTTTAACAACTCTCGTTTTCTTGAAAACATCTCACTACATACATCACATTTGAAAATAATCGGAGCCTTGGAATGCTTCATCCTATGTCGTTGCAAATCACTGTTTTGAACGAATGTTTTTTCACACAAGTCACAAGGAAATGGCTTTTTCTGCAGATGAGATTTTTCATGTCTGTTTAACATAAACTTTTGAGAAAAGGCACGGTTACAAGTTGAACATACAAAAGGTAACTGTCGCAGATCAGATGAATAGGGATTCCCATTCTTCGAAACAGGTGACGATGGGGGATTCACATCCTTCGAAACATGTGACGATGAGGGATTCACATTCTTCGAAACAGGTGACGATGAGGGATTCACATCCTTCGAAACAGGTGACGATGAGGGATTCACATCCTTCGAAACAGGTGACGATGAGGGATTCACATCCTTCGAAACAGGTGACGATGAGAATTCCATGTCTTGATCCTTTAATCCAGGTGATGGGTGTTGATTCATAAGCTCAATTAACTCAGAAGAATTTTGTATTGGTTCCATTATGCACTAACTATTAAAAATAGAAATATTAACCTAAAACGATTCATACACTAATCTACGTCATTGCACGTTGATAGCAGCATACAGAATGATGAATACGCCTCGTCTCGCACGCAGTATATTCAGTTAGAGGGCGCGCAAGTGCAACACTGCTAACCTATGATTGGTTGAGGTTATGTTTTAAAAGATAAGCCTTTTGTATTATCACTCCGTTTTTCCCAAGCATGCAAGCAAGTAGGTCGCATTTGTTAGCAGATGGAAGAAGCATATAATAGTCACTTTAAAGGTAAGAATATTTTTCAATATGTCTATTATTAATAGTTTTCATTTAATTTATAATTACATAATACATACAAATTTTTCATTAATTGTCAATGAATATTTTTTACTTAATTTAAATTCATATTTTTTAATTACATAAGACATTAATATATTTTTTTTTTACTTAATGTAAATTCATAATTTTTTTTTATTATTTTTTTTTTTATTCATACATATTTATTTACATATGACATTCAGATTTTTCATTTATTGTTAATGAAAATTTTTTAATTTAATTTTTTCATTCATATTTTTAAATGTCATAAGATATTTATATTTTTTACTTAATGTAAATTCATATTTTTTATTTATTTTTTTATTCATATTTTTTATTTAATTTTTAATTTATATTTTTAAAATTACATAATACATTCATATTTTTTATTTTATTTTTTAATTCATATTTTTTAATTACGTAAGGCATTCATATTTTTCATTTATTGTAAATGAATATTTTTTATTTAATTTTTAATTCATATTTTTAAATTACATAAGACATTTATATTTTTTACTTAATGTAAAATCAGATTTTTTATTTACACAAGACATTCCAAGATATCATTTATTGTTAATGAATATTTTTTTTAATTTTAAATTCATATTTTTTTTTCATTAAATATTTAATTCATATATTATTATACACAAAACCATATGTATTTGAAGATTCATAGAAACGCGCCTTCACACCATTACATTTAAATGTTTTCCCCTACTTAAAATTGGTGACGTAAGTTAAAATTAGTATTTTTTATAAGAAACTATCTAATGACACTATTTTTACCAACACAAATCGTTCAATTAAAGCGCATGGTAGAACATGCCGTCAAATTGAGTGTTTTGAACTGCATTTTATTATGCAAATAGACACACAAATAGATATAATGGGTTTAAAAACATGCACTTTCTAAAACTTAAGTTTATTACCTGGATGGAAATTTCAAATATAAATTAAATAGTAAAATCAGGTAATGAAAAATTAATAGCTTGATTCTCTAATGCGCAATATATATATTTTTTTCATAATATTAACGAAAATTGTACAAGAAATTTGTCTAGTATAAAAATAGTGTTAGTTAATTTAAAGTGCTTCTGTTAAGAAATACACATTTTTTTAAACAATGTTATTTTTAATTAACAAAATTAAAAAAAAAATTTAATTGAATTTTCTTCCAATATTCATTTTCTTAAAATGAACTTGATTCAATGTTCCGCACGAAAAAAGTCACTTCATACCCCCTAAAAAAATTAAAAGTATCATTATTTAAAATGACTTGTTACCCCGAAATAACCCCCTCCCCCTAAAACTGTAGGGCACACACACATACACATACATACAACACATACATAGAACGCATACATTCATACACACGCACACACATACATTCATACAACTCACACAAAATAATAATAATAATCAATTAAATTAAATTTTCCACAGCTTGAAGAAAACCGCGGATTGTGAACTGTTAGGGTGACGAGCGCGATTCAAAGCTAGCACGAAAAATATTTTAAAGTCTTCCCATTAAAAGTTGTTATCACTTAAAAAATTTAACTCATTAAAAAAAAATCAATCTCTAAAAATGACTCCTTAGAAAATGACTCATTAAAACATTTCTTAATTAAAAATTAACCTGTGAAAAAAAAAATTAATACCTCTCGTACATAAGTACAGCAAAATAATCTTCCCAAAATTCCATCTAAAATTAATTATTAGTTTCTTAATAACCAAAATAGTTTTCAATCTTTCAAAATTATCCTCCTAAAAAAAGTACCCCTTCAAATATTTCCTCATTAAAAAAATTTAACTTGCGAAAAAATTAATAAATAAATAAATACCCTTTGTACATGAGTACAACAAAATAATAATCATCTCCCGCTTAAAATAAAAAAATTAAGCCCTCGTACAAGGCTTGGGTGAAAAAAAAATAAAGTTCCCTAAAAATTTCTATCTTCACAAAATTCACTCAAAAATTAATTCATTAAATAAATAGTTTTAATGAATAAAATAAATAAATACCTTTTCTACATGAGTACAACAAAATAATAATCATCTCCCGCTTAAAATAAAAAAAATAAGCCCTCGTACAAGGCTTGGGTGAAAAAAAAATAAAGTTCCCTAAAAATTTCTATCTTCACAAAATTCACTCAAAAATTAATTCATTAAATAAATAATTTTAATGAATAAAATAAATAAATACCTTTTCTACATGAGTACAACAAAATAATAATCATCTCCCGCTTAAAAAAAAAAAAAAAAATAGCCTTCGAATCAGGGCATATTGAAAAAAGAAAAAAAAAAAATGAATATCACCAAAATTTCCGCTTAAATTCAAAAAACAAATTCCTCAAATTAGACTACACCAAAAATTTCAAAAGTCCCCATATTAAAATTAAAAATACACCTCATACTATAACACAACAAAAAAAAAAAAAATCGAATCCCCGAAATTCCCGCTAAAAATAAAAAATAAACCCTCGTTTAAGACCACGGTGAAAAAAAAAAAAAAAAAAAATCTTCTCAAAAGTCACGCTTACGTTAATTAAAAGTTTCCCCAAATTAATCTTGAAAAAAATTCCCCACATTAAAATAACCTATCATACTATAGTACGCCGAAAAAAATTCTAACTCCCTAAAATTCCCACTTAAAAAAAAAAAAAAAAAATTCTTATCTATAAACACACTCATCCTCTAAGATGACGTCATCTTAACCTTGCATGACGCCCGATGACCTTCACCCCACCCCCCCTCTTACAGCTCGAACGCCGGATGACCTTCATACAGCATGCAGAGGTCAACGCCGAACGCCGGGTGAGGTGGAACCCCCATTACTATACTACTGTGACATTAATCTTTTTAAAAGAACATATAGATAGTAAATTTTCAACAGTCTATTTAAAAAGCACTCAGCTTGATGTAGTAGCTCAGATTACTGAGAAAATGGCAGTTTTTTGCAATTTATTGCATTATCTTATCGCCTGGATGAAAGTTTAATTGTTTGTTGTGAATATTCACAAACTTCATGACATTTTAGCAAAACAGAAGATAGGAATTTTATGATATTATTAATAAATACTTTTTGTTTTGACACATGTGATAAAATTGTTACTGGAAATCTCTAGAAACCTTATTTAATATTATTGTTGATAAAGAAATTAAAGTGAATATATATTTTTTATTTTATTTAATTCAAATTTTAATGGAATTTATTAATTAAAATTGATATAAAATGAGTAATACATTTTTGAAATCTATTCTAGAGTCCCATATTAGAAGGAAATTAAGTATTTCAATCAAAACATGAATGAAACGTATTTCAATAACATACTTTTAGCGGTTGTACAGTCATGGGGAAAAAAGTAAACTCTCTGTTACTAACTCAGCAGCTAATTAAAATAAAAGTAAGTAAGTTGCTAGTACCAAACACTGGAGATAATGTCTATTTTTAACTGATGCATATAAAATTTTCTTAAAAAACCATCTACAAATCTAAATCATATCATTTTTTTTTTTAATAGCAATACCTAATTTTAATAATGTTATTTAATTTTCGACATGTTTTTCATTTGGAAAAGTTTTTGAATTATAAACATTCAAAATTTAGAGCTTTTAATGTAAAATTACATCTTCATACATTTTTTAATATTGTGATAATTTTTTGTGAGGTAATAATACTAAAATGCCAAACATAAATACATTGAATTTCTTCATTTAAAATTATTTTAAATATTTTCAATAAAAATTAATATTCGATAAACCAATAAATTACAACCTACAATTTTTTAATAGATTTAAGTTTATTATTTCATGCTTTATGCGAATTTTCAATTTCAAATTTTTCTTCCAAGTAGTTTTAAAATTATGATTGAATAGCATCATACTGAAAGTTTAATTGGCCGTCTATAGTGTGCAGAAAAGCACAATTTGAAAAATGCGTATTTTATTAATTTTATTGAAATTTCAGGACTGGCAATATTCGAAACATATCAATAGAGTGAAATGATCCTATTGGCAAAAAATAACACATTAATACTAGATCTGCGGGAAAATTCATTCAAGTTTTATAAAAATACTTCTCACCGGAATTTTAATTTAAAACTGTTTAAATTCTTTATTGAAAATATTTTTGCTTAGTTTATATTTAGCTTATTTCATTAAGAGTTTTCTGGTTCGAATCGTCATCTCTCCATATGATACGGGTCAAAATGACCCGTCGCCGCGGTTCTAGTGTTAATAGAAATGACATAGTCATTCTGTAGTTATTTCAACAATTGAGAATCGACTTTAACCCCTTAACTGGTTAATTCTTTTCCGTTCAATATATTGAAAATAGCGGACTCACACTATTATTATTAAAATAAAATATTCGCAAAATTTAGTCTAAACATTTCCGCTTTTCAATAGTATGAAATTTTTTTTTAAATATTAGTAGTGTCAAAAAGCTTTAAATGATGAATTAAGCAAATTCGTCTTGCCTGAACTTGGTTGGTTGTATGGGGTTTTATGGCACAAAATCCCTTAGGGGACATGCTGCGCCAACTTGCCTGAACGGTGTTCGGGTAAACCAGTTGATTAATTTGAATGAAGTTCTAAAATATCTCATTTTTAAACAATGAATTTCTCTGAACCTAATCCAAAAAATTCAATGAGAATCTGTATTTAAACTAATTGATGGATGTACAATTTATTTATAGTGTTAAACTTGGATATTGTTATTAGAAAAAAAAAAAAAAAGAACAGAGAGAGAGAGAGAGAGAGAGAGAGGTTTCAAGTTCGTTTTGACATGTAGATGGCTTCTTGAGCAAATTTTACACACATAATTTAAAAATAGACATTATTTCCAATCGTTTTGTACTGTAAATTTTCTCTACAATAATTTGTTAAAGAGTAAGTTGAGGATGAATTTTTTTTCAATTTATGTGGTTAAGAGAAATTATGAAAATAACAATGCTAAAATATGTTTATGGATAGTTAATCCAATAGTTAATAGCAAAAAAGTACCATTCATGCAACAGTTGAAATTGTATAAGTGCCCAATTGTAAAATATATCATAATCTAACTACCATACGTTTTAGTTTCTTATAATAGGAAGAAAAAGAAAAAGCTCTAACTACTTTTCTACGCTTTTTGAGCAACATATATGCTGATAATAACAAATTAATAGAATTAATTCTCTACCAAGTTTATTAAATAATTAGCAATTAATATTTTGCAAATGAAATTCAGATTTGTAAAACCTCCCATTTTTATACTACATTTTAACCCACCAGATCCTTCATAAACTATTATTTGGAGGTAAACAGTAGTTTTTACTTAAAGCTCATCATCACTTTCTCAACTTTCTGAATTATATCTGGTTTTTCCGCGCATCACGACTTTTTATTGTCTCTTTTCATGCACAATATACCAAGAGGCTACTGTATTTTCATTTGGAAAGGAATGCTAGAAATCCTGATTACCTAAAATAGCGGTGCATAACCGGGGACCTACGGTCACCACGATACCACTATTTTCATAAAGAATAGTTTTTCCTTATTAAAACGACAGAAATTTTGTTATTAAATAAGTCAAACATTACCTTTCCAATATTGTGGTGCAAAACAACTTTTTGGCAAAATAATTGTGCAGCACTAATTTAAAACAATTATTTCAGAGTCTCTTTAATTTCGCAAAGGTGTCAAAATTTTCTTGATTATTTAAATCATAGCTTTAAGTATGTTGAAATTCCATCAAGAACAGCGTTTTGGCTTCAATTCAAATTGACTTGGCCCTCTCGGCTTGCGTAACAAACCTTTCTTTTATATATTAGTGGAGTACATGGAACTGTTATTTTTTGAGCGATATCTCACTAGTTTTTCAGTTAGGACGTATTAATTCGAAAGAGTGCCAAAAGATTTTTGAAATCAGCACATTTGGAAACAATCTTCAGGATTATTTTTTTTTCTTTTTATTAGACCCCTCCCCTTCCCTTGTTCTTTTCTAATAGTTTTTTCTTATTTTCTATTGCCAAATAAAAAATAACTACTTAAAAAAAAAAATTGTTTTTAAACGTAATACGTTATGAAAATACATTATTTACTAAAATTGAAATATATTAGTCTAAATAAGGACATAAAAATGCAACTAATCCCGTGAAAAGTAAACCTATCTCTAATGCAATACTGTCTTAAATATAAAATATTCGTCTCTCTACTTAAGCATATACCATACAATTAGAATTGTTAAGGCTGAAACCTATCTAAAACAGACTTTTTTTTGCTGTTGTAACTATATCGTAACTATATTTATCATAACAATCAGCTCACATTCGACATATGTGCTATTTTATTATTGGATTTAACTATCAGCGAACTGTAATTATACGTGTTATTTTACTCAATGGTTTAATCATAAACCAGACATTGGTTCATATGTAGTGTGTCTGTTGGCCCAACAGCTCAAACATAATTCTAACCGTTGGGTGAACTAACTGTTAGGCCAACATAAACAAGATGGCCAAAGTCAACCGTCAGCCAACGAGGCTAGTAAACAGCGAGAAAATAGTATTCCATCAATGCCGGGTTGCTTGAGTTTTCTGTTTTTATTTGAAAAAACTCGTACATTAAATATGACATAGCATAAAATTACGAGTTACTTAAAAAGTAACATCAAATAAAGAAAACAATAAAGAAATCAAAGGATTCTCGACTTCACTCTATAATGTACAGGTCGATGAGGCATTGACGCGTCATTTGTAAAATTATCTATTAGAATTTCATAATTGTCCTCAGAAAGTTTTATTAATTGACTATTATATTAACCTTCCGTCTACCAGACAAAACACCCATTTATCTACGGCAACACCTAATTTTAATTCCAAACTTGCAAACGGCACCAGTAATATTTTAATATAATTTTGCTTTTACAATGAAAGCTTAAATTAAGGAATTCGTAATATCTAGACAAGTCCTTTATAAATTCCGGTGTCAAACGACAATTTCTTATTTTACCATCGACACCAGAAATATTGCTGTCGGGTCCAATGGACCCGTCTGGTAGACGGAAGGTTAATAAATATATTAAGAATACAATTTATCAAAATTAGTATTGAAAGATGCCTGGTGTGAACTCGAAATTTCTGAATAAAAAAATTGCATTTGGTAATATTGTTTATGGTATGTACAGTATAGTGTTAATATTTCTTTTTTCGATTTTTTATTATTCCAAGTTACCATTCTCATTTATTTCAAATTTACATCATTATTTTTTTCAAATAAAATGCATTCTTCTCCATTTTGTTGTATTAATCGTCGATAATATATTGCTTCTATCCACTGATCTATTATCTTGATGATGATAATTATATGTACGTCTGTTTGACATGGACATAAATTTAATGTTCATACAATTTGACAATCTTTAGCACTTTATTCCTTTTCATTGAAACAAGAAAAATACACCATGTTCACAAGATCACTCCTTAGAAAGACTATTTATGTTTATTAGAATAAAATACTTCTATAGACTTGAATTGTTAACTTGAAACCATTATAATAAATGCGAATGGCTTTATGTATGAATGGATGATAGTTATGCACTTCCTGAAGCATATGATAAAGTCCTGTTTATTTATTTTATTCAATATAGTTAATTACTTAGCATTATTAACATGCATTAAAGCATTCAGCAACAATGAAAATATTTCCATATATCGATATTTTCTGTTTAATATTTTTAGAGTATTGATGTCTTTAAGGTTGATGTATGGATATTTAAATTTTTTTAGCCATCAGTAGCGCAATCATCCTATATTATAGTAAAACAGTTTTTTGGTTTATAAAAGCCAAGAACGCTCATGTTAAATATTAGTCCCCATAAAGTTCACAATAAAATACAAAGTAAAACAAATATAAGAATTATAAAGTTTCCTTCTTAATTTCCTCCCTACTGTTTTTTAAACTATCGTATTCTGTCTCTTTTGAAAATAAAATGTATTGTTCTGCATTTTGTTATTTTTTGGAAATATTTTATTACTATTCACTGCCATCATAATGATGATTATTATCTATTTGTCTTTTTGACGTGAACATAAATTTAATATTCACAGAGTTTGGAAATCTTCTGTGTTTTAATTGGATTCTTTCTGAGAAGAAAAGGATGCTTTATTTACAACATCATTCACTAGATCAGTACTGTTGTTACACAAAGATTGGTTCAGTGCATTTGTATGAAATACTTTTATGGATATGGATTGCTTGTTTGGAAACATTATAAGTGATGTAAATCACTTTAAGCATGAATAGATAACGTTTCTACAACTTATTTAGAAATTCTATGTTTAAGAACATTACAACCATTATTTTTCAAGTATGTATAGATATATATGCACATTTATTAAATAGATAGTTTCTATTCATAAGCCAACAAAGGATTTTTTTATGTATAGATATTTCTAGGATAATTAAGGCATGTGTCCAGATTAATAAAGATTTAAGATAACTAATTATGCTTCTTTTAATATTCATAATGAACTTACAGAGATTACTTTTAACCCTAGATCTTTGAAATTGTAGATGAAGACTACGAAATTCAATTAGAAATGAAAACAGAGATCGTCAACATTTTTAGGTGCCGGTCACAATCATGTAAAATGTTTGTATTAGGAAGATGTTTCGAGTTTCGATGGTTTAAAGTCTTTTTTTATTATTATTATTGAATAAAAAGATAAATTTTATTGAGAAAATTACTTACTTGGGAATATACATTTTTTTTTTATATTTTTTTAACTTTAAACATTAAAATTGTAATTATAATAATTTAAAAAAGAAAATTAAACTGAATTAATTTTACTTTCTTCTTCGATATCAGCGGCTCACTTGATTCTGAATGTTAATTCAGTCAAATCTGCATACAGTTAGTTGCCTTAAGACGAATACAAGCATATGAATTTTAGGTACGTAAGCTTCTCCGGTTCTAAATTAAAATGATTTTCGTGTTTGAAAATATTTGCTCACCTTTATAAATTCTACCGAAAGCGAACAAAATGGCAAAGCCATTTATTTTTCAGAGATGCGTCGTTGCTATCTTGTCATTTTTCTTATAAAATAATTCGGAGTCAAAATCTTACAAAAACCTTAAATCCGTATTCGGCTTTATAATCCGTTGTAAGTTGAATTCTGCCCACGCCTATCTTCTCTCTGAAACTTTAATTTCTGACTCTGTTTTCTCTGTGAAACTTTAATCTCTGACTCTGTTTTTTCTCTGAAACTTTAATCTCTGAGTCTGTTTTCTCTCTGAAAATAATTCGGTGTTAAAATCTTACAAAAACCTTAATTCCATATTCGGCTTTATGATCCGTTGTAAGTTGAATTCTGCCCACATCTATTTCCCCTCTGAAACTTTAATCTCTGACTCGGTTTTCTCTCTGAAAATAATTCGGAGTTAAAATCTTACAAAAAATTTAACTCCGTATTCGGCTTTATATTCCGTTGTAAGTTCAATTCTGCAAACGTCTATCTTCTCTCTGAAACTTTAACCCGTTGAAGGGCGGCGGTATAAAATATATACCACTTCATTTTAATTGCAAAATGCTACATTGACACCAGAATTTTGAAAAGAAAATTTAATTTTATCAAGTATGTGAAGAAAAGCTTTTATCTAATTTGAAATAAACTCGTTTTTAAATTCTGGTGTCAATCAATCATTTTAGCATTTTAAGAATAGAAGTGCTTTGCCCCTCAAAGGGTTAATCTCTGACTCGGTTTTCTCTCTGAAAATAATTCGGAGTTAAAATCTTACAAAAACCTTAACTCCATATTCGGCTTTATAATCTGTTGTAAGTTGAATTATCTATCTTTTCTCCGATTTCTGTAATGATTTCAACAATCAATTATATTTAACCACTTAACTGATTTTTTTTTGCGTACAATAAATCGAAAATATGGGATAACACCACTTTTTTTAAGCTAAAATATTCGTAAAATTTAGTCTAAACATTTCTGTCTTTAAATGGCATAAAATTGTATTTAAAAAATAGCGATATCAAAAAGCTTTAAGTGATGGATTAAGCAGCAAGTCAGTCAAGTGGTTAATGTAAGTATAACGAGTAAATTTATAAATAAATATTTCACTTAACGGGAAAAAAGTAATTTACAACAACAAACAATTTCGAAAAACCAATGTACGGAGAGAGTTCAGGCTGCTATGTGGTCATTTTTCTTATGATATAATTCAGAGTTACAATCTCATAAAAACCTTAACACCACACTAAACATTGTAGTTCGTTGCAAGTTGATTTCTAGCCTCGTCTAACCGATAATTAACTATTCTCTTTGATTTCTATAATCATTTTCAACAATCAGTTTTATTTAAATATAAGCTTAACAATTAAATATATAAATAATTATTTCACTTAATGGAAAAAAAGTAAGTTACAACAACAAACAAATTTAGAAAACTAAAGTACAGTAATCCTTTAGCATTCACGGATTTGAAATTCGCGAGTTTTGATTATTCGCGAAATAAAATATGGGGAATATTTCAACATTCGCGAATGTGCACCTGATTATCCGCGATATTTGTTTTATAAAGAATTTGTTTTTAAGAAGTAAACTCGTTTTGTTTTTACCAACTTCATAAAGTATTTGACACTGGAAAGCTGCGTTTTACAGTATAACTTAATTTCCGAAATTTTCAAACTTTGTATTGAAGCTAAATACAAATAAGTAATTCCGAGAAGCTCAAACCATGATGCCAAAGAAACCACATTTATTATTATTATTAGTATTAAACCACAATTTTTCCTTGTATGGAATTAAAAAAAAAAAAAAAAAAAAAAAAAAAAAAAAAAAAAAAAAAAAAAAAAAAAAAAGATCTGTTCTGCCAAACAATGATATATCAATATTTTTTTTAGCTATCAACTATTAGCTATTAAACTTTATACAAAATGTTTAATATTTTTACAGCATGTACAATTGTACATTTTAATGTTTAATAAATATATTTTTACGTTTTAATTGCTTTTTTTTCATTTAAAAAAAAAAAAAAAACCATGCTTAATAAATATATTTTTACGTTTTAATTCTTTTTTTTTTTCATAAAAAAAAAAAAAAAAAATGATATTTTTTAAAAAATAAACTGTATCTCATGCAATTAATATAATAAATGTTTTATTTAAGAATGAAAAAGTTAATTTATAAGAGACAAATTTAGAGAACGAAATGTACGAGGAGAATTCGTGCTGCTATATCTGGCATTTTTTCTTATAAAATAATTGAGAGCTAATATCTCACAAAAAAAACTTTTACACCATGTTCAACTTTATAATTCATTATAAGTTGAATTCTGCCCACGTCTATAACCGATAGAAAACTATTTTCTTTGATTTTTATAATCACTTATAACAATCACCTGCCATTAATGAGAGAGATGTTGTATCGGTCTTCAGCTCGACCATAGTTCAAATAATTTTCGTCCAAACATTGTATCGGAAGTACTCTTTTTTTTTAACACATGATAAAACACTCACTCGCCTTTTCAGATTTCTTCCATCAATTAAGATTCTGCTTCCTGATAACTATCAGGGCTGTAAAAGGTCGTCTTTTAGGACTGGTCAGCCGTATCAGACGACCTTCACTCTTCTACTCCGATTGACAGTTTTTTTCTTTCTCTCCTCATCTTCCGTACGATAAGCTACGCGAAAGTGATTTTCTCTCTCTTTTGCACTCACTGGTTTTCTCGCTCACCAGACAGATTTGGCAAAAAGTAAAGAAACAAAAGACAAGTTTTTACGGGCTTGTGCTTTATGACGAATGATATGAGCCCAGTCTTTCATACGCTTATTAATTGAAGAAAAATGATCAATCCAGCATGTCCAAAAGCAGATAATGCGAGGCAGGAGACTTATGTCACAAATTATTTTATCCATTCTAGCAAATAATTCCAGATAATCAAGCATGAGTGTTTTTTATTTTATTTTTGTTTATAACAAATGATGCGAAAGTTTTTTTTATTTTTTACTTTACATTTATCTACAGCATTTTAATATCTGAGTAATGTTTAAGTGAGACAGATGTATACAGAATGTTATAAAGCTAGAAAACAAACGTTTAGAAATTCGCAAATAATACATGAGAAATTAGCAAACAGCCGTTTCGAATCTCCTGCCAAGATTCTTTATCAGTGCGAGATACAATGTGCAAGAAAAATATAAAACTTTACATTCAAAACTGGCTCCCGCATTTCAGTACAGTAAAACCTCCATAACGGACACTCCCGAATAGCGGACACCTCTATTTAACGGACAATTTTCCAATCCCCACTCCCAAAACCTAAATTTTTGTTTGTTTAACCTCTGAATAACGGACACTCCGATTAGCGGACACTATTTTCGGCGATAAAGCATGAAAAATAATTTTTTATCCAGGAAAAAAAAGGAGTAAAAAAGCCTTTAATTTTATTAGAGCAATATGTCACAAATTTTGTGATCACAGATAAATGTAGAGGGTGGGCTAGGGAAAATCTCTTCCCCCATCCCTACATTTTGTGTGAATTCAGGGTTGTCCGGGAGGGACATCTGCTTCAGCATTGCAATGACCCACCGGAAGATTTTAAGATTTTATGCTTTTAATAGACAAAAAGTGCAATCCCTCCCCCCTCCACCCGGAATTATATAGAGTCCAATAACGTCGCATTGAAAAACAAATTATATGTAATTGCAAGCAAAGATGAACTTTTGTAACAGATTTTTTTCTAAGAATGTAATAAAGAGTAGATAAACATAAAAGTATGCACATTTTCATTTCAGTTTTATTGCTTGAAAAATTATTTTAATTTCTGATTAATCTTATAATATAGGTTTTAGGAATATAAACGTTAATTAATGGAACATTAAGCATTTCTTAGCGATTTTTAAATCTCTGAGGTTTTCCCAATAGCGGACACCTCCGAATAGCGGACAATTTCTGCTTTCCTCAGGTGTCCGTTATTTAGAGGTTTTACTGTATTATGCCTTACTTATGAATACTTAAACACATTCTTAGTAGGTACTGAATAAAATAATTCGAACAGGATTATCTTTTTATACATCTAATTTAAATGTATTGGGTACACTCACTTGTTTTCTTCCTTCACTTTCTTTTGATGAAATTTACGCTTTTTTTTTTCTCTCTGGTGTTCCGTACGATAAAACTGCGTGAAAGTGATTTTCTCTCTCCTTTGCACTCACTGATTTTCTCGCTCATCAGACAAATTTGGCCGGGGAAAAAAATAATAAAAAATCACAGCTTGTATTTTATGACGAATGATACGACCTCTGTCTTTCATACGCTTTTTAATTTCGGAAAAATACTCAAGCGTGAATATAATAAAAATGGTGTTTCAGAAGCACATTTCGAGACGGGTCGACGTCGCAGATGTATTTTTAAAATTCACATTCAAATTGTATTTCAAAGTTAATTATTATTCGTGATTATGCATAGCAAATGATGAAAATACAGATTTTTAAAGCTAATTAATTAATTATTTAATTTTTTGCTTAGTGTTTAATTAAGAGACCTATAGAAAATTTTATGTTCAAAAAGGTCTTGTCATTTCCATGTTATATCGTTATGGGTGAACACGTGAACACATTCATTCAAGGTGTTGGGCAAAATAATTAAAAGAGCACTATCTTTTTATGA
This sequence comes from Maratus speculifer, assembly GCA_964019185.1. Lineage (NCBI taxonomy): Eukaryota > Metazoa > Arthropoda > Arachnida > Araneae > Salticidae > Maratus > Maratus speculifer. The sequence goes on from OZ025296.1 coordinate 49,371,007, forward strand.
AGGGAATTGAAATGTATTGGATACACACTCATTGGTTTCTTCCATCCACCCTTCATCTCTTCGGATAGTCAGTTTTTAGGTGCGTTCGTAATTATGTAAATACGTAGCACCTATAGTTATCGTTCAGTCTGTCCGTCTGTCCGTCCGTCCGCATGTAACAACGCAAAAAACTACCCAACCGAATAATTTGAAATTTAAAATATATAATTATTACATAATTTTGCCGAGTCATTTCAAATTTTATGAAAATCGGATGCATCAATCAATTACAGAGACAATCAAAAGTATTCCGTTACATTACGGTCAATGGGGAAAAATGTTTCAAATGTATTTTAATGGTGATACACTCATTCCGAACATAATAAAACTGATATGCATCTATAAAGTACATATTATAATATGCATTTTGCATAATATGTGGTGCAAAGAACATTTGTTATTGATTTACAAGGCCACACAAAAGTATTTCATTACATAATGGTATAGAGAGAACATTGTTTGGTGAGCATTTTAATTGTAATTAAATATTTACAATTTTATGAGATTGATATATGAGAGTAATATTTTTAAAACTTCGTTATCGTACGAACGCACCTTATTTACTACGTTTCACGTGCAATTTCCAACTTATTATTTATTTTCTCTTTCTTTTGCACTCATTGGTTTTCTTGGTCATATAGAGAAATTCGAGCGGTAATAAAAAAATAAATAAAAAGTTTTACAGCTTTTGCTTTATGACGAATGGCATGGTCTCGCTCTTTCACTTTTTAATTTCAGAAAAAAATAATCAAGCATGGGTGATGTATTAAAAATAGTGTTTCCAGCAGCAGATTATGAGACAGGGACGCAGTTTTCTCCCCATTTCTTATCACTTTCTCTTCTTTAAAAATTCCTTTTATTTTACTTTCCCCCCCCCCCAAGTTTAACTATTTATTTGTGTTTATTAAATTAGATGTGCATGTAGTTTTATACAGTCTTTTGATATAATGTTTATTTAGGAAATGCATACAAAATTTCATATTCAAAACTGACTACCGCATTCTTATATTATGCCGTTAAGTAATAAATACGTGAATACTTTCATAGAAGGTATTGAATAAAATATTTTAAATCATCCCATGTTTTTATGCAGCTGATTTATATATATTTGGAAAATAGTTGCTGTTCCCAGTAGAAAATAGAGAAATCTGAAGTATATCTGAATCTTTTTATTGGTTGAATTCCGAAACTCATTTTATTTTATTCGTTTTCTGATTGGTCCAAGTTTAATGTCTAAAAATGGAATACTTCTGTTGCTATGATGACAAAAAGAGTAATAAAAACTTTAAAAAAAAATTAATAATTGAAAAACAAATTGTGATAGAGATTTCAAACGAATTTTATTAAAATGTGAATATTTTTTCCACGCAGCGGTATAAAAATTAAAAATGTGCGATAATTAGATGTTTAAAAATTTGCAGTTCTGAAAATTGTAAAACTGAAATTTCATTTAAAATTTGTTTATGATTGGTCCTGGAATATTAATGTTTAATGTCATGTCGTACGTAATATGAGACGTTCAGAAGTCAGTCTGATTAACTCCATCAAATAAAAATGCACATTTTAAACAGTTAAAGTTGTCTATCTATAAAACTACTGTTTTTTTTTAGTCGTTAGTCTTGGACACTCCCACCAAGAAAAAAAGAAATATTGTTTTCTCTTATTCATGACGGTATTTACGAATGAAAATGACGTTTAAACAAGATGAAAATTTCTATAAAATTTTACTGGTGGGAATGTGCCCCGTTAGTAATCAGACCCTGCTCGTAGCACTTGACTTCTAACAATAATTCCTAAAATATGCTTCTTTTCCTCAAATGTAAAAAGGTTTTAGTTTTTTGACTTTCTAATTTTTTATGGAATTTTTAACGTGCCACTTTTCAGTAGATATTTTGCCAATTTTCCATTTTTTTCTTTTGTTCCAGGGATAAACGACATTAAAAAGCATATTTTTTCTCTACATTCTACTTTGTAAATTTGTAAAAGTAAATTACTAATTGTTTGAACTTTTTATATAAAAAATATTTCTTATACAAAAATTAAAATAGAAACGCATTTCACCATTTCTAGGATGCAGAAACAGCATTCAAAGCCAACTTTTGTTGTGATTTTAATATAAAAGATTCACTATTCATGCATATCAGTTTATAAATTTACTTGCACATTAAAATTTTTAGATTGTCTTAACCTTTCATTTAATTTTTGATTTATTTATCAGCAGACAAATATATTTAATTTCTTCAAAAAAGAGTTTAAAATGAATATTAAATTGATAATTGATCTTTTTTATACTCACATACATATACTTATGTGGAAAAGAGTTATATTCGAAAAAAGCCCCACCAGTAATTCTTAAAAATCTATGAATTTAGCTGCATATAAAATTTCATATTCAAAACTAGCTCAATCATTTCCCATATATTATGATGTTATGTTTGAACACGTGAAATACGTTTATAGAAAGTGTTGACAAGAATAATTAGAACAATACTATATTTTTATGCAGTTAATTTAAATGTATCGGGTAATCTCACTGATTTCCCCACTTCACTTTCTTCTCCTCCTTGGATTGACACTTTTTTTTGTGTACCATACGATAACATAAGTGATTCTTTTTTCTTTGCACTCATCAGATAGATTTAGCGGAAAGTGAAAACATTTTCACGGCTCTTGCTATGAAGATGAATGATATGACCTCAGTCTTTCATACGCTTATTAATTGAGGGAAAATAATGAAGCTGGCTTGGCGTATACAGAAGAAAACAATGCGAGGTGGGAGACTTATGTCGTAAATTATTTTATTCAGTCTGCGGATATTTTTCAAATTTATTGATTAATTTGAGATTTTAGCAAATTCTATATTTTTTTCCGACTATCTTCTTAAAATTTGTATTTATATATGATGTTATATATATACATTTTAATGGCCGGCACTTGTCAACAAGGTCATTCGTTATTCAAATGGTCGTTCAAAGGTCTGGTTGTTGTTGTTTTTATGTCGGCCGATTATCTACGATATGGGATATAGGCCCTATGGGGTGGGATGCCCTCCGTGGGGGTCTTTCTAAGGGAACCTAACCCGTATTTACGCAAGGTTCGAAGAAAACCACGGAAAACTCCGAACGGTTAGGCCGACGGTCGCGATTGGGTTTGAACCCAGCACCTACCGTCTACCAGTTTGGAGGTCAGAACCTCGCGGCCACTGGCGGGGCTCAAAGGTCTGGAGTGAAGCGATTTGTTCATGGACAACTGGATGGCGGCCATCGCTACTTGAGTCGATCTCTTAATTTAATATCTTGATTAGGTGACGAGATCTTCACTGACTAGGTGCCTTCAGTAGTATAATTCATAGGGAACTTAGAGGACTTTGCATCACACGACGGAGATTTTACATGCATGATCATGGCGGACTTTTAGCTGGCGGCGAACCTCGATCCCATGATCTTTCGGCTACGAGTCCGATGCTTGAACAATTGGGCTACCGCCATAGCTGCCAACATCTTCCGCTTTTTCGGACCGGAAAAATTTTACAGTAAATTTTACAATTTCAAATCACCGTAATCTGCTGATTAAATAAGGCAAAAATTTTTTTAAACTTTTCTGGGTCAAAAAATCAGAAGAGTTGGCGGCTATGGCTACCGCTGCTATAATTATATGTATATTATGGAGGCCTATCAAAACTTTAAAAAAATGGGTTCTCATTCCGAAATGATACATGGTAATTTACTCAGCTCAGTCAGAAAATACCCTACTTACATTATGCATGAATAATCGATTGCATTGCATGCGATTTTGGAAGTGACCTTCATGTCTTACTTTCCGCGCGATTAATTCGTGTTATATGAAAATTATTCTCTTTCTCTTTTCATTTGCTGATTTTCTTGACCATCAGGTGTCAACACTCGTGTGAGGAAATTAGAGGAAAGTGGAACGTACTTTATGAAGATTGGTATGAGTTTAGGATAACATATGATTAATAATAGCGAAAAAATAATTACGCCAGCATAGAAGCAGATAATGCGATTCAGAACATGATCGTAGATTTTTTTTCTGTATTTTGCAAATATTTGTTTAATTAATTAATTTATGCTGTTGAAAATATATTTTTTCAGTGTAATGTTAAGGAAGAAACAGGAATGTCGTTTCATAATTTGCTTGCAGAGACTGAATTCTTCGATTGGACATAGTGTATTCAGTTTTTTAGTCCACTTGAAAAAAACTATTTTTCCTTTTTATGCGTCTATTTTGTTTCTATGTTAACCGGACACATTGTGCCTCATCTTATAAGATATTATCTGTCACAAACTAAATAGTCTGATATGAAGTTGAATTGTTGATAACATTCCCATGGCTGCCAACTTCTACGCCTATTTAAGGTCAAATAAACACATTAGAATCAGAAATTTTCTTTAATAATTGACAATATATACTATAATACATTACACTGAATAGAAGGGGCATACATTTTACTAAAAAATTTTTGTGGTTCCAAACATGTTTATATGATTTAAAAAGGCGTAGAAGTTGGCAGCTCTGCATTCCCTTTAAGCTTTAAACAAACTCATAGTGAATCAATAATTCTTTTATAGAGTATTCAATAATGAAGTTATGTAACAGGGTACATTTCTGAAGCACGCCCTGTTGGAATACCCTTTTATACATACAACCAAGAGAAAAAAAAAAGCGTTTTTCTCTTGTTACACCCACATTGTCCAACATCCGGTGGAAATTTGCATAGGTCTAAAAGAAAAATTAAAATTAGCGTGATTTGTTTTATTTTAGCAATGTAAGAGTACTAGCAAAATGCTTATAAGGATTACAAGCTTTAATATTACATTATGATTTAAAACAATGGAATTTTTTTTCGTAGAAAATGGAAAACATATTGTAGGTAAACTCGGAAAGATGCATTTTAACTGTTTTACAAACAGAAATGTTAAATTAATTAGCGGTTAAAGATATAAAGAAGTACATTTTTTTCCATCACCAGATGTGGTTAGTAAAACACCCTACTGTTATTTTATGAGCAATTAATTAATAAATCTCCTGCTAATCCTGATTTTTGCTCAATGCCCATACGAAATAATTATCCTTTTCTTTCGATGTAAAATTAAACATAAAATATAGGTTGAGAAACAAAAAAAATTTTAACCCCAATTTTTTTCTTGAATTTTTAGAGATAAATGCGTTAAGACAAATTTAGAACCAAGTAAGACGCACATTTGCTTTGAAAAATGACTGCAAACGTGAATAATGTTTGTCCGAGAAACCCCAGTGATTTTAGTCATCGATGAACTAACTCAATTTCTTTTTGTTGAAAAAGTTATTTTCTCAGCTTTCATCAAGTCTTTGAAAACCTGGCGCCGCCAAGTCTGCCTGTAATTAGCGTTTCAGTCTCAAGTAGCCCAAACTGCATAAATATTTATCCATTTAACAGCAGCCAATCACTAGGCCAGCTGGAACGTACTAGAGTGAGGTCTCTAAAAATGTCCGCCAAACCTCCGTGTTTATCTGATCTTCCATTTATCTTACTACCTACTTCTTCACTAATTAATCAGTGCGTTTCTGCCTCTCACAGCAGTTGGTGACTGAATTCAGATGGCCGGAAAAAAACTCGTGCAGTCATTTTTCTCAAAGGCACACTTTTAAAACAATGCTACTCTTTTGTCTGAGATGTCACTTATTGTTCTTATTTACTTTTCACTTGAGTGATTGAATGAGAATCGTCAAAAAACGGTTACAGAGAAAGATTGTCGACATTTCAGTTTTGAAGCAGACGGTCCATTTTAGAGTGGCAGCTGCTGTGGTATACGACAGTTTTATATTTTAGTAGCTCTATTATCAGAGTCAACTTTAACAGAGTTGAAAGCCTTATTAAGGTTTATATCTATAAACTCTGTCAAATGAATCAATATAAACGTTTTTTGATACATTTTATATATTTAATAAGATATTTATCCCATAGCTAACTAAGCGTAGAACCAGCAGAGTGAAAAATGTACAAGCCATCTTACTTAGTTGATGAATATTGCATGACATTCAAAAAGAATATTATATATTTTTCAAGGTTTCACTTATTAAATTATGCCTGGTTGACATACAGTTGGCTGTATTCAGTTAATTGTAGTATTTAACTTAAGAATTTAACATTTATTACTTGCAGGTTCAGTAAAGATGTAATATTACCAAAAAAAAAAAAAAGTCCGTATACAATTAAGAGTAATTTCTTAGATAGTCAGTAGTTAGCACCGTAAATATCCAAATCTACTAACAGTTCCTATGACTGCGAAAGCAATGCTTTACTTTCAAATATAGTCTAAATTTCTTCTGGTACATTATATGGTCAAAGATGACCGGTCACTTGCGATTTTAGACGTACTTTGTTAAATATCTAGAAAAATATTTTAGAGATTATTCTGAAATTCCAGGTGTGTAAATATAACAGCATAATCCATACATTTCCGTGAAGTTTTTGCCGGAAACAACATAGGGACTGTCAACAAATTGAAAAAGTAAAAATATCTTTTAGAAACATTGTAAAAATTAAAGGTTACAAAAGTGTTGAAAGAATAGAACAAACATAAGAAGCTTTTTGTAATAAACTGTGTTCATTTTTATGACGATAGCATGTATACTCGTAGAGAAATTAAGTTTAAAAAAAGTACCAAATCTCGCCAAGTGTTTTGCTTATAATTTGCAGAGTTTATAACACAAAAATATTATTTTCAGAAACAATGACAAACAACATTTATACAATACCTGCAGTTAGATTAAAGAAAAATAATAATAAAAATTGGATGAAAAATTGAGCAGATTTCCTAAATAATATTTCACTGGGCATGCGCGAATGCGATCAAAATACAATGTGCATAACGTATTAGCTAAATCTATGGATCAACTTTTGTGAAAGTCTTAAAATTATAGCTTGGAAATTCTGAAAATTATCGTGAATCAGCTCAAAATACAATGTTCAGGAAACGAAGCAAAAAGATGGAGGGATGCATTCAAATATAGTGGTACGTGCAATATTGTGTATTGGCTATAGTGTGTAACATATACTATATTTGGATACAGTCCCTCATCTTTTTAGGAAAAAAATGATTTCAAGCTTATTCTATCGATGATCACTTTCAAAATTCTCTGAAAGTGACATTTTTGAACTGTATTTTTGAGACTTACACAAATGTTGCTCTATACATTTAGCTAAAATATTATGCACATTATGTACTGATTGCATTCACGCGTGTACAGAAAAAAGTTATTTATTAAACCTGCTCATTTTTCATCCATTTTTTAAAGTTTTTTTAAAATTTCTGGTTGCAGGGTTCTGTGCAATGTTGTTTGTCATAGTTTGTGAAAAGACATTTTTTATAGTAACAACTCTAGCAATTATAAGCAAAAATCTTGGTGAAATCTGGAATTGTTTTTATAAAAACCTTAATTTCTCTACGATTATACATATTATCCTCACAAAAATGAACATAGTTTATTACAATAAGCCTTTTAATGATTTTCTACAGTTTGAACACTTTTACTACATTAGATTTTACAAGATTATTCAAAAGATATTCGTTTTTTTTTTTCAGTTTGTTGACAGTCCCATATGAAGTTTCCGGAAAAATTTTCGCGAAACACATAACGTCTATTATTTTGTTTACACTCCTTGAGTTTCAGGAAAATTCCTCATGTATTTTTTAAAAATATTTAACAAAACTTCTAAAATCGCAAGTGATTGGTCATCATTGGTCATATAGTGCATATTTACTATTCGTTATTACTTTGTCCAGAAGATATAAACTCTTATTAAAGTGTGTCCCAGCTATTATAGGGAATGACCTATGGTTTGCGTGCAATTAATGCTGATGTTATTGTGCATTATTGAAATGGCCAATTTTCAACATACACAGTAAGGAGGTGTTGTTCATCTCAATCAAGAATGTATAAAAGCTTCATATTAATTGTCAGAAACGGTTTTAACTTTTAACTAGTAAACACTTCTAAATTTTACAAAAAAAAAAAAATATTTCTTACATTTTATTCACACTTAATCCTTAAACGGTTACGCCCACTAAATTTAGGCTACTTTAGAAATATTGATTTTATTTAATGGCAGATTAAATGGCGCGAGAAGCCAGCCAATTACACTAGTATCTAAAAAAATGGTGGAAATAAATAAATCTTAAAAAAAAAAAAAAAAAAAAAAAAATCTTAGCCTACATTGTTTTTGAAAGTCACAAACGCGAGAATTAAGAGATTAAGATGCCAAAATGGAAATTCTTCTTTTGCTAATGATATGTAAATATCTAATGATATCCTAATTACTTTTTTAGCATGTCATATGCTGCTATTTCAAAATGTCTTGCATTTGTAATAACACGACAATTGTATCATAAAAAGCACAAAAACGCGAAAATATTTTAGCTAAGACAACAAAAAGCTATTAAATATATTGAAATTGTTGATTTTTTTCTTTTTCAATTGTTTTTGATTCAGCAAGAATTTTTTTCTTATCGAGTTTTAAATGCATAAAAATAAGATAAAATAAATGTAAATTGAATTCTTTATTTTAACCGCGAATCTATCTAAGGTTCGTTAAATTGGACAAAAAACAGCTTGTGTGTTACTTTAAAGACTGGCTTATAATTATTTTTCTATATTATTTTTAGTGAAATATACTTAAATACGTCAAAGAAATTAACCACGTTCTCTACAATAATTTCTTCTAGTGACGTACGCTATGCCATTTGAATAACATATTCGTTGTTTTAATCTTCTTTTTTATTTCATCTGTTTCAGATTTCAAGGATTCATTGTTAGAAAATTCATGAGCATGTCCCAAGTTACTATAATAAAAATAATAGGTTGTAAAAAAAGGCAATTATGTAAAGATTTTTCCATTGCCTTAAGATGGCTTATAATTTTATTAAAGTTAATGAAAACATGAGAAGGGCATGCTCGAGTAAAGGAGATATTTTGATGAATGAATGTCTAGGAAAATCCAGCCTAAATCTCCCCATTCAAGTAATGACCAGAAATGACGTATTGTTCGGCAGTTTTTTTGTTTCTAAATTTAATTACATTAATAATTTTTCTTTATGTGAATGTGTGTAAAATGTTTAAATATTTATATTTTACAATAAAATTTCTCAGTTAAATAAACTTATTTATCGATATTTTATTACATATAAAAAAATTAATATTTCCGGGGGGGGGGGGATATATCTGAAATACCGTTTGGTAACAGATATAATTTTTCCATGGAAAAATTACATCTGTTATAATTAATTTACCGATTGAATAATCGTGTTTGAAAATTATTCTAATACCGTTTGGTAGTGGTCATGTTCATTCCCTCTCTCTTTCTGGCTGACATGTGTACAAAAGGACCGTGAAATATGCATTAAATATCATTTTATTGATTTGATAGAGAAACATGTTTTTAAAATTTAAAATAATTTAAAGATTTAGGTAAAGGTAAAAATAATAGATTCTGAATTTTAAAAAAGTAGGCGTAAAATGACATTATGTGGTAGAACTTTCCGGTTGACTTAATAATTTCAAATCATATTTAGCTATTTTATTTTGTCGGTTTTTTTTTCTCTTACACAGATTTTTATTTTTATTTTTTTAAATATAATGTTGAATTAGACACCTTCGATAGTTACTAATTATTCAAACTGAAGAAAAATCAATCGGAAATTTAACGTCAAAGGGGCAGATCAGATGCGTTCGTATCATAATTAGTTTTACAAAAAAATCAGATATTGCTGCAGTAACTCTTGCTCTCTTATGCAAAGATGCGTGAGTGTGAGTCCTAAATTTTTACAATTATTATTAAATTCATTAATTAGGAAATAATCTGACTCCTACTTAAATAGAACGTAATCATCATAGCAAACTAGAATCATTACCTGTAATCAGATACCATTAAATTAATTACTTATGGTAGAGTGAAGAAAACTTTTAGTAGATTGAAAGCTTTAGTAAATTTTTAGTAGAATGAAGAGAACTTTTATTAGTATCTTTTTATGTTTTAAATCGATTATCACAAAATTTGAAATGACTCGACAAAATTCTGCAACTATCACGTATGATAAATTTCAAACCAATCGGTTTGGTAGTTTTTGCGCAGTTGTATACGGACAGACAGACGGACGAACCAGATGACAACTAACTATAGGTGCTACGTATTTATATACTTATGAAAGCATCTAAAACAAGAAACAAAAAGGCAAAGAAATTGCAAAAAATATAAGATTATTTCGCAGTAGTGTGAATTGAATTCGAAATTCAAAACAATAGTATTTAAACATTTAAATGAGAAATTATTAAAAAGAAAGAATATAATTTTGTTGTATTTCATTTTTCCTTATACTCTCTTTACACTTGTGGGTCTGTCTGCGTGTTAGTTTTGCTTAAAGAAAGCACAGGGTTGCAATTCTCACCTTTCGCAGTTCCCAATCGCCCAGATGAAAGAAGTTAAGCGGAGAGTTTGAAGCATGTAAAAAATGTTAAATCTACAAACGCTTGCACAAGTGTTTCTCCAAAACGGTGCAGGAAAAGAAAAGCTTTTAAGTTTTAGGGACATTTGGCAGGAATCCATCGGGCTGGTTCCTAAAACACAAGAGCAGTCGGCCGAAGCAATCTGTTACTTTTCCTCGCAAAATTTATGTGGTACTCCCTGTGAGTTCGGCACAAAAAAGAAGACTTCATAGGTAGCGATGAGGAAGAATGATTTCTTCTTCTGAATATTTTGAAGGTCAATATAGGGATTTTCTGCTTGTGTGAAAGTTCGGCAGGTGAGTGTTATTTTTTATTTATAGCTTTTTGTGTTTTAGTAGTTTGTTAATTTAGTTATTAAGATAACTAGATGATCTAACCTGCCTTTCCGTGTTAACAGAATATAGATGATAGCCATTTTTAAGTATGTACGTAATTATATTACGTACGTATAGCACCTGTAATAGTCGTTTGCTCCGTCCGTCTGTCCATGTATAACAGCGCAAGAACTGCCTAACCGAATGGTTTGAAATTTGGGTGAGAGTGTTTACCAACAACATAATGCACCACGGCCTACGAGTCGAATCGTCAAGGAGTAGTTCGAAAACATTTTAGTGAATTTCAAGTCTGCTTTTGTCTCCAAATTCACTCAATATAAATCCTATAGAATATTTGTGATTCCACCTGGAAAACCAAAATTGTGCTGTTATTAATACCACTCCGTGTTAAATGGACGTAATCACCATGACAACCTAGAATCTTTACCTGATTATCATGGGATATCACTGAATTTATTACGTATCATAAGATTTAATAGAAAGGAAAAAACTTTTATTATTATCCTTTTTAAGTTTTTATTCGAGTTTCATAAAATTTGAAATGACGCGGTAAAATTTTGAAACGATTATGTATGTATATTAAATTTCAAATCATGTGAACCTATTACAGGTGCTATTATATATATATATATATAATTACAAACGTTCTTAAAAATGACTTTCATCTATATGCTGGTAACACTGTTATCCTGAATGGGTACTCCTGATCCACAACAGTGTTCAGATAGCGCACAGACGTCAGGAATAGTTCTTTAGGGTTTATTTGCACCATGAAAACATCGCCCACATCATAATGCAACCACAACCTCTCTGGCCAATTGTGCATACGGAAGCTAGGTTATTCGTTGGAAATTGGCGTATTCGCAGGAGCCCGTCGACGTGATGGACCAGAAAACGGGATTAGTCAGACATTGAAATTTTCTTTCACTCTTTTGTGGTCCAATTTCGATGTTCCTTGGTATTATGTAGGTGCTGCTGGTGATGACGTGCCGTCAGCGCAGGAACGTGCTTCGGACAGCAGCTGGATCATATACAACAGTGCACGCTGCACAGTGTGTTCGGAAACACTGTCTAGGTCAGGTCATCACTGTTGTAGCTACTGGTGATTTCGGTTGTTGTAACTCCTCGGTCACGCCGAAAAAATGCACAACAATCTCCGCTCTCAACTGCACAGGGCTGATATAGGCGACTATTTTTTTTTTATTTACCTCACAGCACCTTTTCAGAATAAAAGTCTTTAACATACTGTTTAAAAGCATTCGCAAGAGAAACATACTAAAAAATATATCTTTTAGTAGTAGTGCGAATAGAATGGAAAAAGATCGCCTGTGGTAGCTCTGCAACTTGAATTAATGCGCCGCAGGTGACATACCGCTGCTCGGCGTTTTGTCGTATGATTATCCATACAACATTTTCGATAGGTGATCACATCGATGCATGTAAACAGTCTGCCAAACCGCGTCGTTTATGATATCGACAGTAGCGGCTCGTCAGGCAGTGCTGCATCAATATATTCACACCACTAAAATTGTACGGTTATTTAAGTTTTATTTAATCAACAAAATTTGTCGAATAAATAATAGAAAAGATTCTGTTAAATTTTAGTGGTAAGAAAAATCTGATGCAGCACTCCCTGACGAGCCGCTACTGGATATCGACGTTCCCAGTCGCCGAATCTGAGTTTTATCAAAGTCTGACAAATCTTCTGTTTTTTCCATTATGTCGCTAATAATGCCATGTTTTGAAATACGCTTTATATACATTGTGAGTTTTACAAACACGAACATCAGCCGCACACGTATTGTGGGTTTTATTTCTGGGCACAGTTTATTCCGAGAACACTTATATAAATGGAGGATGATCATAATCTCTTTGGTATATATTGTTATCAATTGAAAATGTTCAGAAATTTCTTTGAAAAATCGGATCAACTAAAACCCGTCCAGAAACAATAAAAACACTCAACACAAAACCGACCCGCACTCAAAACATTTAAAACTAAACACCTGAACTCATCCAGCAATGAACAAAAAACTGAGCATCAGCTGTTGGTTGGGTTGGATTCCCGTTAACTCAGGGCATAAAATAACATATAAAGTAGGCGACATTAGTGTCGCTCAGTACAAAGATATTGTCGCCCAGTGATAGAAAATGGTGGCGGCAATTTTTTTAAATAAAAACAATAATCTAAATAACATAATACTGACAATAATATGAATAACATAAACTGACTCTGTGTGCATGCAATGCATACAACATACTAATAAACACTAATTTATTGCTTACTAAACTGTAAAAGAAAAAAAATATAGAAATATGATATTTATTTTTAAAAATCAATAATTTTTTTTTTTTGGTTTTTCGTACATTATTTTTAAATTAAAAAATAACTTTTTACGATATACAACATATTTCTAATCATTTTCTGTAATCTCACATGCATGTATAAAAGCTCATACAGTTTCAAATGCCGTAACTGCATCAAACAGACTTGGCACTGCTGGCGCTGCTTCATCAACATGAACGTTTTCCTCGGCTTCTTCGCCGTTATTCTCATTTTTTGCATTATTACACATTTCTCCTATGTTTAGGACGCCACATTTCACAGCATCTTGATTAATGGGAACATAATCGCATCCTCTGCTATATACAACCCACTCTTCATATACATTATTGCATGATAAGAATGGCAGTTGACAAAGCAGGAAAAGAAAACACAAAAAGTAAATGAAAACGAAACACACAGTTACAGTCTGCTGATAATTTCCTATCCAAGCAGATGTTTTTGTTGAGTAATATGAAGATTAGAAGTTTGTTATAGCCATATTTTTCACAGAAGAATAAGAAATGAAATAAGTTTTCATTGAAGATTGTATAAATCAAAAATGGGGAAAAGCAGAAGACCTCGTAGAATCTGCCAAGATTGTATTTAATAATTTGGTCAATGAGAATGACGCAAAAAATAAATTGGGAAGTTTAACTATAAATAGAAGAAATTCAAACACAGGCAAGAACAGTCTCTTTTAGGTGTTTATGAAATAGTAGTTGGGTAGAGACTTGCTTTGGGTGTGGTACATTGTTCAGAGGTCTAACTTAGCTATGTCATATTCATTGGAGATCAAATTTAAAGTTTGTAGGAATATTTTATCGAGTTTCTGCTCCACGCTTTGAAGAATTTGAAAAAAAAAATAGATAGAAAAGAAAATCAAACTGTCTTTCTTTCCCTGCAAGGTTTTGAAGTACGGTTCCTGGATCATTTAAAAAGCTTTTATTACACAATCTTCTTCTCATGCAAAAATGTTGTGAATCATTAACCAGACTTATCAAAACTGAACAAGCTTTAGCTCATAAGTTCCTTCGAATATAGATGAAAGATAATGAATAACACTATACTTGCCTAATGCGTAGATAAAAAATAAGTCACCAATTTTACTGATGGCTTTGCATGCAACTGAAAAGCTGCGTCCTTCTCATCTACAGCAAAACTGTATTACTACTGACGCCCCTCAATCTCAATCTGTTTTCAACAAACTGGTATAATTATGTTTCTTTGACACCTCACTGTGTTTACCCAGGAACGGTTGCGTTCATACATACACCGCTCAAACTCAACAAACAGTCGGAACTATAAAAAATGCCTTAAACTCAAGGATGTTCATTTGCCCGTAATAAAATCGGAATATATTTTTATAATCCAAACCCTGTTATTGTAAGATTTATAGAGATCAAATAAAGAAGGAAAAAGCATTTAGACAACAAAATCTATGAAAATCCCGAATTTGTTAACCCATTAGTGCCTAGCGTCCCTTTTTAGGGACGCTTCAAAAGGTGCATTCAGCACTGTTTTTGACCCTGGTGAAATAGAAAAGCAATAATTATTTTATTTAAATGATGCATTTTCGTGATTAATGAACTAAACTTAAATCTTCTAAAAATAGTGGTGCCAACGAAATAAAATTTACGCAAAAGATGCTGGGCACGAATGGGTTAAACTAAGACAGTAACTTGTAAAAATACCTTAACGATTGTAATTATTATTGTAGCATTTTGTAAACATGAAAATTTAATAAAATTAAAACGTAAAGAACAAAATCGTTTTTGTAGCATGCATAATTCCACAATTTTTATAAGATCGTCTTCTGCATAAAAAATTTAAACAATTGAATTATTGTTGTATCATTTTGGAATTATTTTATAGATAGTTTGATTTTTCAAAGCATTTAGAGCAAAACTGTTTTCTTGTTTAGTTCCACTCTTTTCAAAATGCAGTAACTTGTAAAAGTAAAAGATTTTTTCACCACTACAATAATTGTTGATTTAGTATCTTGGAAACATATTAGAAAATTTACTATAGTATTTTTTTTATTTCATGATTTTTAAATACCAAGCGAAAAATCACTTTTCATGATTAATTCTACTTTGGGTTTAAAACTATAGTTACAATACTATTTCATTGAAAAAGATATTTAATGATTCAAGTCAAACTTACTTTCCAAAATTTATACTAGAATCCTATTCTCTAACTTGTCTGATGTTGATGTATTATGGTTGTAAAAAATAGCCAAATGTACAAAATATCAAAAGATAACTAATGAATTTAGACAGTAATTTTCTCACTTAAAGTTTCAATTAGACACATAAATTTGGTAGACTGGATGTTATGATTGATCCATTACTAACACAGCAATATGTCTGAACTAGGAATGTAACGTAGCCTTTCTTAAACGTTACCTACTTATTAGTGGCGAGGTTTACATTATTCTCTGAAGGTTATGAAGTTTACTAACCTGCAACAGAAGTACAATACACATAACTAGTAATGTATAGAAGTTTGTCAACCTGTCAGTTGGGGCAAAAGCAGGGACGTGCCAGCAGTAATCGGCGCCTGTGTGCAGAACTGCATTTGGCGCCCTACACCCTCCCCCCCCCATCCAATCGCCTATAAAAATGAAACTTTATCCCCCCCCCCAAAAAAAAAACTATAAATATTTATAAATGTATAGTTGCCATTATTTTGGAGTTTTTTGAACCAGAAAATTTATTTAATAAAATATGTTTTGTTTCTTTACAGTTCGTACTCTATTTTATTAAATAAATAAATATCTGTTCCCAAAATGCTTAAATTACTTGAAAAATAAAGAAGGGTGGCAGCTATGTAAATAAAATTCGTAATACAGTAAAACCTGTGTAAATGAAAGCACTCTCTATCAGAATCCTGCGTTACGGTAAAATATCATTATCTCGGAAAATAATTTAATGCAATAACAATAGATTGCATCTAAAAGAAAGATATTTGTTTTTACTTTGCAAGTATTGGCCACGGCTAAGAAAATCTGCCTCACGTAGATCTCAAAATTTGGATAAGGATCGATGATGGTAGATGCACCGTGCACCTGACTCTCAACTTTTTTTTATTTTTTGTTAATTACGCGAATAAAAATTATTAAATTATTATATTAATTAAAAACCCTTAATGATCATCGCAAAATGGCGATCTTTTATTCCTCAATGAGATCATGCTTGTGTGCTTCTCCAAGCAGTCCTTCCCACTGACCAAAAGCGTAACGTTTGATTTTTTCTGCATTTTCAAATTGGGATATAGTGAGATCCCGGTAGAATTACAAATAAATAAATAATACTAAAGAAAAAAAGAAAAACGACTTCAATGGTATTTTTAGTTACTATTTCAAAAAGCCTTTTACTTACCCATCATACGTAGTATAGGGTAAATCTTGCAATCGTTTTGAAAATCGAAAAATTTTTTTTGACGGATTTACACGTTTTAGATAGTGGAGATTCCGAAAAACATATTTTTAGAAAAAAAATTTTGCCGTCTGTCTGTCTGTCTGTAAACGCTCTATCTCCCGAACAAATTGAGGTAGAGACTTGAAATTTTGTATGTAGTTAGTATGTAAGAATGGGACGAGCCCTATTTAATATCAGGAACCTCGATTATCCGGAACTATTTTTTCGGACTCTCGAAAAATTCGTTCTGATGGTATATAAAAATTTTCGAATTTTTTTGTTCTTAGGAATGGACGTAAAAGGCAATAAAATATCACACATTTTGCATATAGAACGAAGTCGATCGGATTATTAGTTGCCGAGATATTTGTAATCTTGTTTTCCACATTCTTCGATTTTTCATGACCCTGTATTTCATTCAAATTTCAATTCAGAAGTATATTTTAATTGGAAATGAGACGCTTAATCCGACGCAGTTAATTGTTAATTAATAGAATTATTATTTTTGGAGTTATAAGGATGTTTCTTTTACGCAGTTCGGTACTACTTGAGTAGTTTGGCGTTTTATATAATTTGTCGAAATTGATACATCAGCAGTTCTTTAATATAGCATTACTATGTATATATTAACAATACTTAAATTTTGTTTATGAATTGCAATGCATTGTATAAATAGTTTTCACATGTTTTATTTTCATATACATATCCATGATGGGTAAGTATTACGGTGGCCCCCAACGACTAGTTTATTTGGCAGCGATTCGCATCAGTTTTCAAGTTTTCCATTTCTCTGAAGTTTCAAACGTAAAAAAACAAACAAACAAACAACAGAAAAAAAAAAAAAACTTGATACATTTATGGTATTTTTCAGGTTCTGATAATATATCTGGTATGAAAATATTAACATTTACTGTTTAAAAATTTTTTTTGAAGTCATTTCAAGGATTCGCCAAACATATTTTTTCTCTCGGTGCAAATTATCGCAAGATATCATTTCCCAATTAAGAAATATGTAATTTGAATATCATTCCGCGTTAATAAATAAAAAAATATGTCTGAGGGGTTGTGTACATTTCCATTATTTATTTTACCAAAATTTTTTTTTTTTTTTTTTTTTTTTTTTTTTTTTTTTTTTTTTGTCAAAATTGAAAGTTTTATACCTAAATGTCAGAAAATAAATACAAATTGACGGTTTACTTGAAAAATCAGACCGGAACATGAATAGCACCGCCGGTATACTCTACTGAAGGCAGTGGGAAATCAACTCGAGCTTCGATTGGATGGATTTTCATTTAAGGGTGTTCTTAAATCAAAAAGGGCCACTTTGTGACACATACCATAATTTATTTTTGTTCGGAAATGCATGAAAATAGCAGGTGTTGTTATTCAGAAACTGCCTAATTGCACTAAATTTTCAGTTTTTTTAAAAAAAACACAATAGATCTTTCATAACAAGCCTTCAAATTTGACGTTTTTGAGCATATTTCCCGACGAAAACGGAAAAACCGGTCGAAAAGCAGGAGAAAAACGGGTGATCAAGTGGTCGAAATAGGTTAGAACTGGATAGGTAATTTAACTATCATAAAATGGAAAATTAAGTTCGGTTCGAAATCGCCTTCATAGTCAGGCATGCTAATTTTATATCTTTCCGATAAAAATTGAATTTCTAAATGTGTCAAATTGTTTTGCGCTAGTTGAGCGGAGCAGTTGAGAACACCCTTAAACGCAGATTATATGTATGCATACACATAAGACAGAAGAATAGGAATACCAAACATTGAGATATTCAATATTTTGAAAATAAATAATTTTATAGTCATTTAATTATTTTAATTTTCATTAATGAGTAATTTCATAAAAATAGTTAACAAATTAATATATATATATATATGTTGCAGACTATTTTGATGTAACGAACAAATTATAAGTAAAAGGGAAAAAAAATTGATTTAAAAAAATGGAAACAGAAAGAGAAAATTTTGGTTGGATCATTCAAAAATTATAAATATATCAAGACTCCCCACCCCTCACTAGAGATATCTTCCGATATCATATATGTCAGATTCCCCCCTTCCCCCTAAAGTGATAACGTTATATACGCACAGCTAGTGCCGTAGCTAGAAGTGAATAATAGAAAAGGGGGGGGGCATATTAGCTCTCTTTCTCTCTGTGACACAGAAAGATAAATTAGTACGTGTTCATACTGTAGTTACTATATTTCTCATTAAACTGTTGTAATAGTTTCATTTTAAAAGTTAAGAAAAGAATAGGATGATGAAAAATTCGAGTGTAAAACGAGTGAAATCTTAAACAATTTGTTAGCTTCTTACGTGTAAATAGGATGAGTAAGTGTTGAAACACTTATTTTAGTTACAATTTAGTATTTTTGCAAAAGCTGTGAAAGGTCCTCAAAACTAAATTAGATTTTTAAACAGAATTTCATTTGAATTTTTGGAATAGAAATTAATTTAGTGACTTTGGACTCTTTTCCAGGGAGGCTCAAAATGTTTTATGGGAAGCTGAGCCGCCCATAGACCCTTTTAGCTACGGTCCTGTGCATAGCCCCCAATTTCTGGTTTTACATTGTTTCTCTATTCAGGATTCTTCGTCCCCCGCGGATGCCACGATTATGCCCTTAGAAGGTTTTCTTGGCACCCATTCGAATGTATCCTCTTACTAGTTATTTTTAAGATTAAAAATCCATTTTAAGGGATACATTTTTAAAAATAAAAAATATTTGAATAGTTTTCTTGTAACAGTTATCGATGACCTCAAATAAATTTTAATTATTTAATGCTATTAAATTGTTATTCAGTGATTAAGGTTTCTGTAGCTTCTTCATGTACAAAACTTTTGAAACTTTTGAAACTTTTAAAACTCTGAAAATCTAATTTTAAATGTATTCTGAATTAAATTATTGCTGCAAATTATTTTAAAATAGTTTCTGAATCATAGGGAACTTACAGCTATCAGCATGAGATATACGTGCATATAAGACGTTAACTTTTACCAGTATTTCCGAATAGTAATTTTCTTCTTATTTATGATAAATTCTGAAGTAAAGTGACAATTGTTTCTTATAAATAATAATAATAAAACAAGTGAAATTTAGCTCCTATGGTAATAAAACTGTATATTATGCTTTTCCACTGCAGTGAGATAATAGTGTTGCATATTTTCAGCTATGTGAATTACGGCGCCTTTTACTATTTATAACTATATGAGGTGCGCCTCTGTTTATAAAGGTTGGACAGGTCTTGTCTAAATGATCTATTAGAGGATTCATAATTAGAATAAAATAAAAAATTTAAAGAAAGAAATGAATATTTATAAATAATTTGTATAAGGTAAATCTACAAAAGATAATCCAGATGCCAAGAAAATATAATACATTTTAGTATGAATAAATAAAGGATATATATATATTTTAATATTTGCTTCTCAACTGAAATGTTTTGGCGCCTTTACTGCTTCGGCGCCTGTGTGTGCCGCACACTTTGCACACTGGGTCGGAACGCCCCTGGGCAAAAGACCAAACCTAATGTCGCCCAGTGAAAATTCCTTAAAATATACTTTGCGTTAACTCCTGTTACCCGAAATGACGCTAGTCGAAATGAGTGTTTTTCCCTTATGTTTGTTATTATTATAACTAGTTGGAAAGTTATTTTAAATAATTATTTCAAAATAATTCTATATCTATCTTAAAATTGTATCAAGAACGTAAGATTTATCGAGTACTGAAATTTACCAGTATAGGTAAAAAAAAAAAAAAAAAAAAAAAAACCTTAGACAAAAATAGTTATTATTTATAATGCAAAAATTTTTAATAAATGCAATCTTATAAATTTGATTTAATTTTAAATTAATTTCCTATTTCTATAAAAACATTTTACCAATTCCATTACTTATCGAATGAAAAATAAGAGAATCCATTTCTGTTAAAAACATTATACAAATTCCATTCCTTATCAAATAAAAGTAAGATTTCGTACCGAGGAATATTTTATGTATACATATTTTTAAATATAATTAGTATTGTCGCTATGTTCTAAATTTTTAACACGAACTTGCTCTTTTTCTCTTCTAGTTATTTATTTTAAGGAAAAAAAATAACTGTTTAAAATTACAAGTAACTTACAGCTCCAACAGTTATTTTGCAGAAAAACAGCCTACTACTGTATTAATTACTCCTACAATAGTAATTTTTTTACAAACTTTAAGAAAAAAAATCTGCTGTAAAACAAAACAAAAATTATGCATAAATTTGGGATTACTGGAAGAATAAAAATATTTTCATTGCAAAATAAATAAATAAATAAATAAAGTAAACACAAACAAAAAAAATTTAATTTAACAAATTATCACGACTAGTTGGAAAATGACATTTCCAAAGACTCAGATTTTAATGACTTATAAATAAATTCAATATTTAAATTAACAATAATAATAAACATCATTTTTAGGATGATTATAACGAGTCACATATAAAATACGCCGTGCATTAAACATCAATATTCCTAGACCAATGATAAAAAAAACAAAAACAGTAGATTAAAGATAGACAACTTTAACTGCTTAAAATGTGTATTTTTATTAGATGGTGTTAATCAGACTGACTTTTGAACGCCTCATATTACGTACGACATGGATTAAACATTAATATTCTTGGACCCATCACAAACAAATTTTAATTGAAATTTCAGTTTTACAATTTTTTGAACAGCAAATTTTTTCAACTTCTTAACATCACACATTTTTAATTTTTACTCAGTTGGGTAGAGAAAAAATGTACTTTTTAATGAAATTTGTTTGAAATCTCTATCACAATTTATTTTTAAATTATTATTTATTTTTAAAGTTTTTATTACTCTTTTTGTCATCGTGGCAACAGAAATATTCAGCTTTTGGACATTAAGCTTTGATCAATCAGAAAACCAATAAAATTAAGTAAGTTGAGGAATTTAACCTAAAAAAATATTCAGATATACTTTAGATTTCCAAATTCTCTACCGAAAACAACTATTTTTTCCAAATAGTTTAAAAAAAAAAATCCAATTAGTACATAAATATATATATATAAAACTGTTAAACATAAATAATCTAATGTAATAATAAATGGTTTTGAATACTTAAACATAAAAATTTTAAACGATTGGTGTTATTTTATTTTAGATGCACGAAACTTTGAAATCGTTCTTAAAATGTTTTGATAAAAAGACATCGTGAGAAAAAAGAAATTTGGACATATTTTTTCCAGCACAGTCAAAAATACTTATGCCAGACCTCCCCCCTCTTCTTATTGATCTCTGTTTACCTGTTTATGTTATAACTTTTGTAAAAATGTTGAAATTTTGCCAAATTTTACTTCTTTATTTTGGGGCGATACTTAGCATCTTACTATTTTATGAATGGAACGGCAATTAAGGAAAATAGTCTCTGACCAGTAGCGGCTCGTCAGGGAGTGCTGCATCAGATTTTTCCCACCACTAAAATTTAACAGAATCTTTTATATTATTTATTTGACAAATTTTGCTGATTGTATAAAACTGAAACCCCTTTACAATGTTAGTGGTGTGAAAAAATTGATGCAGCACCCCCTGATGAGCCGCTACTGTCCCAGATGAAGACTGCGGGATTGTAAACAGAAAGTACTCGGGAATTTAAATAAAATGTATTTGTAAAACTTGTAGCAGCTGTATTATTATTATTTATCACCTTTTGAATAAACTGTAATTTTTTTTAAATTCATATTATGTAGCTTATGAATTACTGCTTTTTCTTTTTTAAATGTGCAAATTCCTAAAATCGTGGTAAAGATATCTCAGTTAAATTGTATTATGATAATATGTAGCAAAATTTACTTTTCATTGTCCAGTTTTTTAAAATGTGGCAGAAATACTACGCTTAATTTTCGAGAACTTGTTAAAATTTTACCAATTTTTAATTGATTATTTCTGTATATTTGTGATCATTCTGGTACTTTAAAATAAATTTCACCTATTTCAACAGAACCTTGACATTTTCAAGGAAATTTCAGTAATTGAAGGCAAAAGAGATTACGTGAACTAAAGTAGCAACTTAACATTCCTTTTTAACAAAATAAATTCACAAAATAAACATTCTGAAGAGTGGGCGCACAATAAGTAAACTTACCATCTTAGAAATAATCTTATACAAGCTCTTTCTTTCTTAAAATATACCGAAAACTAACAGATAAAGAGGAAAAGAGTTGAATTGTCATCGGCATAGTTTTTAGGCATCAATATTTCACTCAGAATATTTCTCTTGAGAGTTAGCACATGGTTTGTTTTAATGTCTCTCAAAAGAATTCTATGGAACCATTCTTTCCCACGCAGTCCATCTAAAAGCCCTGGCGGATGAGTTTGAAAATTATGGACTTTGAAAATGATATAACGAGAACATGTCAACCCTGCATTTATATATAGCATGCTCTAAAAAGTCACCTACTGTCTTTTAAGAAACATATTTTTCAAATAAATAAACGCATTAATAAACATTTGCAATACATTTTCTAATTACTTTCACAGTGTATTCAAGTTAAGTTTGCAGAAATGATTTGTGATATAAAAAATTATAATTTTTTGAGATATTAATCCTTAAGGCTGCTCTCACTCAGTTTCTAATTCTCTCGGCAATATGAAGTCTATGGCCGTTTGATGCATTCTTATATTTTAAATATCTCCTCAGGATATTATTTTTTTCCCTCTTTTCTGTGTGCTCTTCTTAAAGGATCTCTATTTTTTCTTTAGTTATCTGTTCTTGAGTTGTTGAAAAATATGTTTTTAGAAAAGAAATTTCGTATACTTTACTATTTTGTACTAAAAAATGAAAATATTTATAAGAAGTACGTAATTTTTCATTTTTTGCAACTATGGAAAAAGAACCTTTTAATCAATATTTTTTTAAAATTTTGTTTTAATTATCAGTTACCAGCTTAAAATTGAATAAATATTTTTTTACAAATCGGAATTGTTGAGTCACAAAGGGAAAAAAAATTTTTACAGAGAAAATTTTGTATTCTTTACTATGTTCTACTAAAATATGGACGATATTTATGAGAAGTGCGGCATTTTTCTTTTATTGCAGCTGCAAAAAAAGTACCTTTTAATCTTTACTTTTAAAAGTGCCTTTTTATTTTTATGTTTAAAATATTTTCTATTAATATTTACATACTTAGAATGATGTATTCTAACATCTGAATAAATATTTGTCAAATCGGAGTTGTTCAGTGTCACAAAAGGATGAAAAACAGGATCTATCTCAACTTTATTCACATTTAAAAGAAAAGAAAAGAAACAAAATACTCCCCCCCCCCCCCACCAAAAAAAAAAAAAAGCTAACCACTTTGTTGTTCAGCGGTAACTAAAAGTAACAGTTTAAAGTTTAAATTCCACACAGTTATGAGCGTTCAATGTGAATTCCTGCAGAAATACGAACAGTATCAAGGTGGTACGATGACTCATCACACAAGTATCTCAGCATGATTTTTTTGTAGAGCCACATTAAAGATCAGATGTTTCTTCCGTCGCAATCAATTGACGTTAACGAACTCAGGACACGATTATGAAAATAAGTTTGAGGCTTCGATATCATTCGTGTTTTTGAACAGAGTTACAGTTAACACGCATAACTGTATTGAATTTAAACTTTCAACTGTTATTTTATATTTTTGATGAACGGCAAAATTGAACATTTTTATTTTCTTTTAGTGTTCCTCTAAAGTTGAAGTATGAACACCCTGTATAACGCTTGAATAGAAGCTGAATTGCAACTGTGTATTTTATCGCATGCTGAAAGCCAGAACGACTTCCAATGTATACAAACTGTCGGTCTATCTTTTGATTACCTTCATGTCACGATCTGATAACAAGAGACGCACGCTCGGAAGAAGTCCATCAGAGGTAGAAGTGGAAGATCGATGGAGAAGACTGGATGGAAAATATTGAGTACGCAATGCGAACTTTGCCTGTTGAACGTTGCGGTAGCATTAGAGATAATCTGCAGATCTTCCTTTTTTTTTTTTTTTTTTTTTTTTTTTCAAGACTTTTGACATTTAACCCGATTTCGGTTTTCTGATGCAACAGAGCAAATTTTTAGTTTTATCCCCACACGGTTTAATCCGTTGCTGGTAAGCGGATGACTTCAGTGGGTGCGAAAATAGTGGGTGCATTTTCTAAGTGTAGGCAGATTTGTATTGATCGCTGGGGCAGAAACAAGTCGTAAATGCTGTATTTAGTTATACATGCGGTTATGTAGAAGGGTATCGGTCTTTAATGTATGTTTATAAATCTGCTGTGGGTGTATATTTGCGTGGATGAAATTCATGTGAAAATGTATTAGTCAGTTTCGTAGGAAGGGCTGTGTAAAATGTCAACCGGAGCTTTAAGCCAAAGTTACTTCTCCCATGCAGTACAGATTAAATGCATAAGTGTTTCCGGAACGCAATGTAATGCACTGTATGAATTTTGAGAAAAGTTTCGAAAATTTCGCATACTCAGATAAAGTTTCGGAGTTAACCACTATTCTTGAAACATTTTATATTTTCAAAAAAGTGTGATAGAAAAGCATTCGAAGTCCTTTGAAGTCAATGCACTTCCGAAATTTACGGAAACTTTTTTTGTTACATATTTATATAGAATAATTTTTGTAGTGTATAGATTTAAATGATCGAATATCCAATTTAAAAATAAGATGTAATATTATTTTTCATTTATTGTCATGGTATATCTATCTATCTATCTATCTATCCATGTATATATATATATAATGTACTATGATGAATAAATACTTGAACCGAATTCTCGAATGAGTTAGCGCGATTAAAGAGTAAAACCTGCCTCACATGAGAGCAATATAGCTTATGACTCAATACGAAATTTATTTCTCAAAAAAAATGGGAAAAACATTCGGTTTTAAATCACTGTAATAGTCAGATTTGCAAATTTTATGCATTTATATCTAAAAATGAGTCAGGAAATATGTAAGAAAGTTTCATGTTGTTGAGTAAATAATTTTAGAATACCATTTAAATAAAAGTTTCTTTCATCTATGTTAATAAAATTAGGCGAAAAATCTACGCAACCATTAATAAAAAACTGCGATAAGTGAAAAAAAAAAAAAAAAAAAAAAAAAAAAAAAAAAAAAAAAAAAAAAAAAACAATCATGGTTTATGTTTCAAGGATTTTCAAGCACCCTTTATTAGACTTTTTATAAAGCGTTTTCTTTATTTTAAGAAAACATATTCTATTCTTAGTTATAGCAATCAATGCTGTACGAAATTTCTGGAATTTTAAACAACGAAAATTCTTATAATCCCTTGATATGTACGAACCATGAATACATGCTATTTTGAACACAATTTATGGTAGAGAAAAAAGAAAGGTATCATTCGATAAAGAAAATGTCTATTACTTACTAATAGCATAGCTGCCAACTTATACGGTTTTATCTTACCTCTAAAATTTAACAGAAATTCATACATTGCTTCATAGTTAAAAACAGGATTTAGAGATTGTTTTTTATAATATTTCTTATTAAATATTTGTGCTGAGAAAAATTTGGACAAGCTGGCAGCTATGCAACAGGCATGCATGAATTATGCCTTAGAAACACTGTACACATTAGATTTTGATCTGACTTTCAAAATTTCTATAGCAAAACCTAATTTAGGTTAACATTTTTTTTTTTTTTTTTTTTTTTTTTTTTTTTTTTTAACTTACATTAAAATGTATGGTTGGGTACCAAGTGTATATATTTTTCTGCTTTTTGTTAGACTTTGATTCAATACACTAAAACATTTCTTAGCTAAATTCAAAAGTTGTGAAGTAATTTTTTTCATATTTTTCTGCTGTAGTATTTAATATGATATCAACATGAATATTTTTACCGCAAATTAACTCGTCCCAGAGCATTAAGAAACGCCAAATTTGATTGAATTCCTCTTGTGAAACTTTAGCAACTTCCGGTTATAGGAAACACATTGTTTCGGTAATCAGTTCAGTTGACAATTTGCTCGATGGGAATCCATTGAATACGATCAAAATAAATTCTGAAGCCGCTTTATCGAAATAAATAAATACATAAAATAATGAGCCTTTATTCCAGAAAGTAATAACGCCAAAAATTATCAGATTTTATAAGTGAAAAATTAACTGTCAATTTTTGCGCAAGTGGAAAAGCGTTTAATTTACAGAAAATACCTGTTATTTTCATTAAAACTTTTTTTCTGTAAAATATATAGTTAAAAAAAATAAATAAGAAATCGAAAAAATTTTAAGGTCAAAAACTGTTTTTCGTTAATACTGTTTTTTTGTAAAAAAAATTTAATATTTTTATGTAAAAATTATATATTTTTATTACAGTGAGCATTTACGGGATACAGGTGAAGAAAATAGCAATTAAATTCAGATCATAGCACGAGTTGGAAACAATGGTACTGGCAAAGGTGGAAAAACAGAGGTAACCCACCAACTTTCCCGGATTTTTAAATTCAATTAAGACTTTTATTCTCAAATCTATGGAAGTTACTTTTCGTCACATCTTTTAAATTTATTTTTGTTTGAAATCGTCATGTGTTCTCATACAGGAATTATGTGATGGCATGGCGTTTTGCATTTTTGGCTAAATGCAAAAGGTGTTTCGTTCAAAGTTGAATCGAATTTCCGAACACTACAACCCCGGAAAAAAAAGAAAGAATTTGTAAATTGGGGAGCGAATTAATTATTTGAACATTTTTAAAGTAAAAATAAAGGCCTTGGCCCTAAAAGGGTTAAGAGAGCTTGTACTTTAAGAACTATTAGAAAGATACAATATTTTTCTCAAAAGAGTGAACAAAATAAAACCTTATTCGTTATTTACGTCTTGTGAGAATATTTACATTTTTTTTTTGCAATTACTGGGGAAACACAGCATCTTACCATGAACTATAAAAAAAATGGGAAGTGACATATTCTTAAAATAGCAAAGCTTCAACTATAACCGCTTTCGGGGGGATTCATCATCCCAGCGACAAACTACCGCCAATAAACTTATGTAAAAAATTTCTTTATATTTAAATGCTCATTAAAAAAATTTCAATCAAAAATAATGGCAATATCTTGTATGTATTTTTATAGGTGGAAATTTATTTTGGTAATTTCGCCATAGTGTGACAACCAAGACAACCTCCTGTCAATGTCAGGGCAAATATTATAACACTTGAGAAAACACCAGAAAAAAGAAATAGAAAATTTTAGCCATATTTGTGACAGATATTTCCTCATCATTATGGCGATAAAATTAAATGATTTATTTGTTTGCTTTATGAAAAAAGTTTACTGGTGGAAGTTTTCATTGGCGGTGATCAGAAATTTTTGGTCCAATTAGAAAAAAACAAACAAAACAAAACAAAAACAACAACAACAAAAAAAAAAAACAGCCTTGTGACTACAGTCTTAGTTACTTCACCCGCAACTACTAGACAACACACTATATGTCTCTTCCTTTTTATTTATAACTCCATTCATTGTACGATCAGTGTTGTTAAATCTAAGGAATTTTTCTATTGAGAAATTTCAAAATCCTACCAGAAATTTTGAATAGTTATTTTTGGTTTAAAAAATAATAGTGAACAGTAAAGCTTGTTCATGGGATACCCAGTAGTAGAGCTTATTCTCTCGCTGTAAATGAGTACTTTGTTTAACATATTACAGGGGAATGGTGATAATTATCCTGTGAATGAAATATAAAATAATTATTTAAGATTTTCTCGTGTGAATTTGGAATTCCTGAATAATAAACCTGCTAGATTGGTAACACAGCGCACATATATTCAGTATTTAATTTTTCTGTTTTAAATTATTAAAAATATTGATTTCGAGGTAATTAGTTAAAATAATTTATTGTTCATATAAATATTTTTTGATAATCGCAATTGCTTAGTTGGTTTGAGAGCAACTTTATATCCCCAAAGCCTGTCAATTTCTTCGCCACTGGCCTCTTTCTGAGCGCGGTTTATCTCTCTCACGATGAAAGTTTTCATCATTTATCTCGATCGGAATCTTCATCGCCCCTAATCAAAACTACGTAATTACAAGGAGGTGCAATTCAATAAAAGCTGCTCAATGTCATTTATTCGCCTTGTAATTTGTACGAGAAGAACGCCGTCTGCTCAAACATAGCGGAACATGCATTGAAGAACGATCATCTTTTTTCTTCAGCCGAAAAAGAGAGTGTCTCGGAAGAGAACAACCTTGAACCTGGAAGATACGTCAAACAGTTGTCTTGGAGAATCACGGAATAAAATACTCTCATTCGGATGCGGCTAACGAAAAGGAAGCTGCCGTTTCAAAATCCAGACATGGTGAATGGCGATTCACCGAATATCTGCAGACTTTTACATTTTGAAACTTCACTATATTAGATTTAAGAATGTCCTTAACTAATCATTTTCTCGCCAAGAAATCGTTACCTATATACTTAAAAGATATGTTTAAATACGCAGATTTAGAATAGTTTTGGAGTGTTTATTTAAAACATACGTATATTAGATTAATTTTCAACACAATTATTCAGTTGGCAAATCCCGTACGAAGCATTTACTGCATTCCAAAAATAACCTTCGATTTTATTGTTGAGCTGATTCAGATGTCAGGCCAGATGCTGTGATCGTTAACTCCATCCCGGCATGGGCCTTTCGCAGAGTTTTAAGTCTTTTACCGCCGGTTTAAAAAAAATATATCCGTTATTGAATCGTGAAAATGTTCTGATTAAATAATGTAAACCTTTTAATAAAAAACAACTGCTTAGAATAACGCTGAATTCTCAGTACCTTATTTCGCACGTATATCAGCTGCTCGCCCCCAGTTTGTTAAAGATTAGTTTTGTGAATAGTAATCTATATTCGTCCGGGATAGCTCAGTTCGTAGAGCATTGACAACTTCAGCCAAGACATCCCTGGTTCGAATCCTAGCCAGACTTTTTTCACTTACTTAGAAATTTACGATGCGCGCGTCTTTACGTCGAACGAACAGATTTCGTGACAATAGAATTGCTCTTAATATTTTGAGAATATTAAAAAAAGAATGACTATAATACATTCAGACAATGAAGCCGGATAAAAGTTATATGAATATATAATCATTAAAAAAATCAGGAATAAGTAAAACTTCTTCGTCACGTGCTTTACAAAGATCCTCTTAGTTTAAAGAGGATCTTTGTAATATTTTTCTAAAATTTTGAGATCGTAAGTGAAAATTAGAGTAAGAAAAAAATATTAAACTTTAAAATTATTTAAGTATATATTATATATATATATAAGACCATTAATTGTAAACAATATACCGGGTGATCCAAAAGTCAGGACGAACTTTAAAAATGAATAATTCGTAAATGAATCAAGATACAAAGGTACGGTTTGCACCGAACGGATGGAGGAAAAATCGGGTTTTGTGTAACAACGAAAGAGAAACAATTTTGTTGGCGACCAACACATGGCGCTATAGTGTTTTATTGCACCAAAAGATGATTTACTAATGAAAAAATGTTGACAACTTACAAGTCAGCTTAGTTACAGTTAATTAGTACTACAGTAAATGTTCAATGTGCTGCCCATCATTAATAAGTGCAGCTCTGAGACTAGACACCACACCATTCACAACATTTAGTAGCATTTCTTGCGTTATGGCAAACACATTTTGGCGGATGGCATCTTTCAGTGCTGCTAGTGATGCCGTTGGTCGCCAACATAACTATATTTTTTCGTTGCCACACAAAATCCGGTTTCTTCTCCATCCATTCGGTGCAAACCGTATCTTTATATCTTGATTCGTTTTCGAGTTATTATTTTTAAAGTTCGTCCTGACTTTTGGATCACCCGGTATATATATATATATAACACTAATGACCCTTGATTTACGAAGTCATGAAGACTACATAAGAAGTTGAATGAACCTCAATTTTTCGCTGTCTATTATCCGGATTTATAACAGTTTCATAATACTACTAGGGTGAGCAAAAAGTTCTGGGAAATTTGTGCAAGTTGCGCTGCACTCTCAAAAAAACTTCCGTCAATTCACAGAAAAAGTACTGGCAGCAGTGCTGCCAGCAAATTTCTGTGAAAAGACGGAAATCCGTCTTTTTTTTTCCCCGTCACTTGAAGAAAATTTTCTGTTTTTTGAAGGAGCATCCGTCATGTTTTTCTTCGTTAAAAGAGAGAAAGTTTTCGTCTTTTGAAGGAAGTCCGTTATTTTTTTTCTCCGTTTTAGGGAAGAAAATTTTCTGTTTTTTGAAGAAACGTCCGTCATGTTTTTCTCCGTTTTAGGGAAGAAAAGTTTCTGTTTTTTGAAGGAAAATGCGTCATGTTTTTCTTCGTTTTAGGGATGAAAATTTTCTGTTTTTTGAATGAACGTCCGTCATGTTTTTCTTCGTTACAAGAGAGAAAATTTCTGTCTTTTGAAGGAATGTCCGTTATGTTTATCTCTGTTTTAGGGGGGGAAATTTTCCGTCTTTTGAAGGAATGTCCGTCATGTTTTTTTTTTCGTTACAAGAGAAAATTTGTTTCTTGAAGGAAGTCCGTTATGTTTTTGTCCGTTTTAGGGGGGGGGGGGGGGATCTTCTGTTTTTTGTGCAATGCCAGCTATGTTTTCCTCTGTTTTAGGTGAAAAAGTTGTTTCTTTTTATTTCATTAAAGATGTTCTTTATAGCCTAAAGGAGCTACACTTTAACACATGAAATTGGCAGGTATCATTCAAAAAATGTGTAAAGTTTTGATAAAATTCAGATCATTCAT
Source organism: Maratus speculifer (assembly GCA_964019185.1). Classification (NCBI taxonomy): domain Eukaryota; kingdom Metazoa; phylum Arthropoda; class Arachnida; order Araneae; family Salticidae; genus Maratus; species Maratus speculifer. Next base: position 49,402,417 of record OZ025296.1, read on the forward strand.
AAAATGCCGTCATCTTTGGTGTTTCAAATTTAATACCAAATGAAGTCGAAATGGAAGACCTGCTTTATCTCAGTTTTCCATTTTATTGCAATTTAATTACCTATCGAATTATTAAATATTTAGATAACGATCATGCTTCCCCCCCTTTTTTCTGGACTGGTTTTGCTTTTGTCGGGAAAAGCGGTTCAAAATGCCAATTTTGATGGCTTGTCCCGAAATATCTATTTTGTTTACAAAAAACAGAAAAAAGTGATTTTCGGTTGTTTCTGAATAACATTTGTTTACATGCATTTCTGAACAAAAAAAAAAAAAAAAAAAAACGTATGTCACAAAGTTGCCCTTCTTGATGTGTCATTAAAGTAACGTCAAAAAAGCATTACTGTATTTTCTAATGCAAATATCGTAAATATATTTCATAGATGAGTAGATATGGAGCAAAATATTGAATATAATTAATAATTTATTCCAAGTAAGGAATGGGAATGATTTGTTCATTTCGAATCTGTTCACTTATACTAGTATCCATTCACGAAATTGCAATCATTGAATAAAAATTCACTTACCTTTCAATGCCTTAAATTCTATTAATGAAAATTGAAAAACAAATTTCTCCTGAGAAGTTATTCTATTTTAAAGTATATGAAAGTTTAAGAAATTTTATTCGAAATCAAAAAACATCCATAAACCTTTTATTTATTTATTTATTTATTTATTTTTTTTTTTTTGGGGGGGGGGGGGGGATATATTACAAGAAGCTCATTTCCTAGAAAATAAAAAAGGATTTTTTTCAGAAATTTCCTTTTCTCCGTGTCTAAACAATAACAAAAAGATACTACATGCAGATTTGCTTATTACATTACGATCATTTATTTAAAAAATATTAGAAAGTCTCGATCTACTTTATTCAACTATATCATAACATGTTACTTTGCATTTAATTTATTTTTCTAATTTTTTTTATGATATAGAACTAGATTTTTTAAAATATTTCTATTTCAAAATTATGAAAACAAAAATGAAATCGAAGCTAACGTATATTGTAATAAAGATTCTAAGTTTCACCCCCCCCCTCACACTCAAGCTGTGAATTCTTAAATTCTAGATCTATTTTAATACCAAATTTTAAATTACTAGGGGGGCCCCGCCCCCCTGCTCGCTATGCTCGCCAACCCCCCGCGTAATCGCTTCGCGATTCCAAATTATTGTCTACCCCTGCTTGCTGCGCTCGCCAATAACCCATGTTATGAATAAGCAGTTGCAGACCTTTCAAATGATGTGTCATACAATTGGTGTTGTAAAGAAATTACAAAATGCGCCCCCTCTGAGGGCAGAGGGGGGGGGGGGGTTACACACAAGGTATCCATAATATGAATAAGCAGTTGCAGACCTCTCAAATGATGTGTCACACAATTGGTGTTGTAAATAAATTAAAAATGTGCCCCCCTGGGGGGCAGAGTGGGGGATGACACACAACACATCCATAATATGAATAAGCAGTTGCAGACCTTTCAAATGATGTGTCACTCAACTGATGTTGTAAAGAAATTAAAAATGTGACCCCCCTGGGGAGAGCAGAGTGTGGGGGTGACACACAAGACATCCATAATATGAATAAGCAGTTGCAGACCTTTCAAATCTTGTGTAACACGACTGGTGTTGTAAAGAAAATAAAAATGTGTCCCCCCCTGGGGAGCAGAATGGGGGATAACACACAAGACATCCATTATATGAATAAGCAGTTGCAAACCTCTCAAATGATGTATCAAACGACTGGTGTTGTAAAGAAACTAAAAATTTGGCGAAAAATTACAGTTATCGCCAAGTTGGCGTCACTTTTGACAACTAATTTTGGTCGCCAAACTTGGCGATATATCGCCAAGTTGGCGACAAACTTGGCGATGGTAACTTTTTTTCTCTTTATGGTAACCCATATGGCGATGCATAGACGGAGCCCTTTCCTGATTGGTCTATTCGACTCATGGAAGGAGTGGACAACCCGGATTCGTTAGTTCCGGAAATCTTCCACATCAGCATCATTCCAGGAGTCATTCCTTTTAAGGCTAGTTTTTTTTACTATAGAAGGATACAAAATATTGCACATTTCAGATATTCAACTTTACTTTCAAGATATGCATTACACTTCCTTCTGAATAATCAGCAATAATTTTAAGAGTAGTATTAATAATTTATATTTTGTGGTACATATATATCCATCCAGCTGTACATCCATACATTTTAAAAAATTCAGCTCTTTTATAAAACACACTTAGCTAAATATATCTCTCAGCTTTTGTCAATTATTGGACTTATCACACATCAGGATTCATGATTTTTTTAAAAACTCCCACAATATTGTTTCATTATTTTTCTTTTGATTTATAAAATAAACATTATGCACAAAAATATGCATGTCAAAGTATTACCAATATATTATTAATAATATTACACAATTTATGTAAATGATTAAAAGGCAACATTTAGGTTAGGGTAAAAATTTTTATTATACAAAATACATGGTAAACTACAAATCAAATGTAAATCATTATAAGACAATAAAAAGACAAGGAAATGTTTTAGTTAAAATAAAAATAACTATAGTAACAACTTATATGAGTGCCATGCCTATGATGGCACCCATGTAGAAAATGTTTAATAAAAATAAAAGTTTTAGTTTCTCCGATCTGTATTGTAATCAGAGATTAGTGTACTGACTCTGCGTCATATGCAAATTTCCTCCTTGCGCCCCGATCGAGTTTTTTTTATGGGGGGGGGGGGGGAGGATTCCCAGAACGGTTTTTTGTGCGTGCATAACATGTCCGTTACTTGTGATACACGTACGGTTCCAACGCTCTTTAGGTTTTTCGCATGCGCTGAGCATTTTGCGATGAAAAAAATGGGTGTTGCCATTGGAAATTTTCGAGTTTCTGTAACTACAACCGTAACCGTGAGGGCCATTTTGTTGTCGTTCACAGACTCTCGAGCTCATACCTCTGAATAGCTATATCTGAAATTTCATTTCAATCGGTTGAGCTAGAGCTCCGTATATCGGCAAAGTTTTTTTATGACCACCCTGTATAATTACAATCTAATTGTTATAGCTCAAGAAGAAAAAAAAACATTAGGCAGTTCCATTCGGTTAATCCAACACTTCATACAACAAATAAATGTAGTAAAAAAAGCAAATAAAAATTGAGTTCAAACAACACACTTAAAAACTTATAGGACCAACTATTGGGTTTAACCCTCATCGCACTGTGTACCACATATGGCACATACCTAAAAACATAATTCTCAATGTTTGCCATAAATTTGGCCAGTATGATGACTGTAATTGATCAAGAATAGTCCAAAGAATGGAATTACATTTATTTGGTCCATATCAGATGGTTGCATTTGACAAAAAAATTAGAAAAAATTGTGCAGTTAAGGTTTGAACATCTAAGAAGTATTTTTTATTTGCTTTGTAAGTTGATTTTATTTAATGTTATTCAATAAGCATTTCATTAAATTACAAAATGTTATTCCACTGAGATATAGCTTACAGGATATAGTCCACTCTCTCTAATCCACATTCCCTTATAATCCACACTGTAACTGTTTTCAGACCATAATAAAAGTGGATTGCCCTTATGAATTAAAAATTTTTAATGCATTCATTAGACTGAGATATTTTATGTACATTATGAATAATACGATATATTCTAAACACATTCACTAGCTATATAAAAAGATAAAATTTCTTAGAAGTGATAAGTATCCCATGAGCAAAAATCTCAGATTTTTAGGAAAACAAAGTTTTGTTATCGATCAAGAAAGACTGATCTTTAAAGGCTTCAGGATGCAATAAACAAAAACTATAAAGCAAATAGAAATTTGTTCTATTAGTGTTATATCATTTAAATAGTTTCTTGATATTGAATATAATCTTTTTTTTTTATATCAAAAATCCTTTCTTTCACTAGGGGGGCTCCGCCCTCTGCTCACTCCGCTCGCCAACCCCCCACGTAATCGCTTCGCTATTCCAAGTTGTAGGCTACCCCTGCTTCCTGCGCTCGCCAATACCCCATGGAATCGCTTCGCGATACCTTATTTTCCATACATTCAATTTTGGAATTCCTCTCATAAACGTGCACTTATTAAAATACCGAGCATTAAACATCCATAAAAACCTGGAAAATCTACCAAAATAGCAGCATAAGGAAAAAAAAAGGAAGCGTACTCATTTCCAAGTCCACCCGAGACGGGCCCCTTTCCTGGTTGGTCTATTCGACTCATGGAAGGTGTGGTCCACCCGGACACGTTATTTCCGGAAACCTTACACATCAGCATCATTCCAGGAGTCATTCCTAGAGATTTGTTTAAAGCTAGTTTTTTTTTTTTTTTTTTTTTTTTTTTTTTTTTTTTTTTTACTATAAGGATTTCTGTGTAACTTATTTGCAGTATGATTATTACATTTGTTGATAAATTCCTAATATTAAGATGTAAACAAAGAAATGACCTATAATCTGTACAATTCTATAATTCACAAAATCCTTGATCCCAACATGTGATTAGAGGAGTGTATTGTAACTATTATAAATAACAGTACCTGCCACAGAATAAATAATAAAAACATTTTTGTATGTTTTTTTTTTTTTTTTTTTTTTTTTTTTTTTACTAAAAACATACATTTTAACTATATGCAGATCTACCAACTGCTATGAAAATAAACCTTAATTCTTACAATTTTGAGTTATTATATTGAGTTATTATAAACTGCAATGCTATGATGAATGTCTTGAACTATGATTTTTTTTGCAAAAATCACAAACACATTTTTTACATTTGCAATTTTTGGTCTATGAAAAATTTTTCAGGAGTGATTTTGATGTGAAATTTCCAAAATTTTAAAGCATTTTGTTCCGGAAATTTTAAAATAACGACAGTTATTTTAAAAATTTGGACATAAAACAGGATTGTACAATAAAGTTCTTAACATAACATAAAATCCTCAATGTTTCTTAACCACCAATAAATCGTTTTTTCGTAAGTATTTATAACAAGAATTTTTTTCTTTAAAAATTTTGTTGCCATCTTGTCAAAAATCTCAGAAAACACACAAATCTTCCCTTAGTAGCTGAGTAAAATCGCGAATTTCATTCGAGTTTAGGAAAAATAGAGCAAAAGTAAAAAATGAATTTTGATAGACTATGAAGGAGAAAATATAGTCAATTTCCTTTACCCACAACTGCATAATATAGGCAATATATTTCAGATGTAAACAGTTAAAATGTTTTTTGTAAAGCAAAATATTGAGCATTTAAATCATAAAAGAAAAAATTAACTGGATCTGATGAATTAAGAAATTTTTAATGGATTCTGCATTCCTTAGAATGAAATATATTTATGCATCTTGTAAATAACTCAACTACTTTATTCAGAACGCATTTGTGTGCTGTATAAAAGTTAAAATGGCTTTTAAAGAGGCATTAGCTCTGTAGGATAAATATCTCAGTTTTTAAGAAAAACTTTTGTTAATGATCATGAAATCCTGATTCTTAAAAAGGCTCAAGTTAAATTAGAGCAAAAAGTAAATAATGTAAAGCAAATCACTATCTCTGCAATGTCTGATAGATTTAAAAAATAAGTACAAATCAATTCTATTAATTTTGTGATACATTATTTAAATATATTTCTAATATATTCTAATATATTCTAGTTTTCTTATATTACTTAAAATAAAGCATTTCTTTCATTCCTGTGTTATTTATTTACAGTGTCATAACAATATCTGATGATAAATCCCACATTAAGACTGTAAACAAAGAAATATGACCTATAATCCTCAAATCCCTTGGTCCTGCGCTGTGAGAATTAAAAGAAATATATTGTTTTCCAAATTTTGTCAAAAGGTCATCCAAATGAGTAGTGAATTTTGTTGATTGATGGCCACAAGATATTGCACTGAACTATCATGAATTTTGTTAAATGGCCGTGTGAAAAATAAACCTCATCTGATCGCAGAAAAAAATAAAATTCGAAAATGGTCGACGGGATAACCTAGAAGTACCAAAAAACTTCATTCTTTTAACGAATTTCAAAAAATGGTCATAATAAACCAACCAACCAAACTCCAGATTAACTTCAATTTTATGCTTTATGCTTTTTTATTTTTAAAGATTGGCAGTTCTGCTATATGCTGATTACTTAAAATTTGATATTTTAACATTCAGGTAAGCTGAAAACATTTTGAAAGGACATGAGCTTATTGCTCAAACTCAACTTTTCTATTCGAAGGTTTTTTCTTTTCCGGACATTTGGATCCTCTCTCGGGATTTATTTCTGCAAAGAGACTGAAAAAAATTATCACAATGTAATAAAGAGAAAACAGTAAAAATATGAAAATATTTAAGAATATGCAACTTATATGAACAATTTTTACACATAGATATTGTTGGATAAGATCTTTTCATTATTTTCCTATCATATGTACATTGATTTGAGCCAACAGATTTCTATTCTTTCCGTATGAGATCTAATCAAGAATTGCATGCAGGTGAAATGAGGAGTGTCAGCATTAATAAAAGTTTTATCAATGAGTTATTGTACTTTAACATAATATAATTAAATCGCCCCCTCCCCTCATATCATAAATTAAGGGTGACTACAGGAATTGAGAAACAAAATTACCTGATTACACTTGAATCGATTTTTTTTCGCATTAAATGAATGGATGAGGTTGCCTTTGAGGTTGCTTTTTTAGGTGCGTTCGTAATTATGTAAATACGTAGCACCTATTGTTGTCGTTAAGTCCGTCCGTCTGTCTGTCCGTCCGCCCGTTTTCTGTCCGTCTATCTGTCCATCCGCATATAACAACGCAAAAACTACCCAGCTGAATCGTATGAAATTTAAAATACATAATTATTACATAATTTTGTCGAGTCATTTCAAATTTTATGAAAATCGGATGCATAGATCAATTACAGGGACAATCAAAAGGATTCCGTTACATTACGGTCAATGCGGAAAAAGTTTCAAATGCATTTTAATCGTTTGAAATTTTAAATACATAATTATTACATAATTTTGCCGAGTTATTTCAAATTTTATCAAAATCGGATGCATAGTTCAATTACAGGGACAATCAAAAATATTCCGTTAAATTACGGTTAATGGGGAAAAATGTTTCAAATGCATTTTAATAGTGTTACACACATTCGAGCGTAATAAAATTGATATGCATCTATAAAGTACATATTATAATATACATTTTGCATAATCTGTGATGCAAAGAATATTTTTTATTGATTTACAAGGCCACACAAAAGTATTCCATTGCATAATGATACCATTATGCAATGGAATGCTTGTTTGGTGCGCATTTTAATTGTAATTATTTACAGTTTTATGAGATTGATATATGAGAGTGATATTTTTAAAACTTCGTTATCGTACGAACGCACCTCATTTGCTACGCTTCACGTGCAATTTCCAACTTGTTAATACTGGAATGGACTTTAGTCGTTTGTTTGTTTTTTATTATTTTGCATTTATCATATTTATTTCGGAAAAAATGTATAGTTTTTGTTTAAATAAATATATTAAATGTATAAAATTATAATATATATATATATATATATATGTGTATGTATGTATATATATATATATATATATATATATATATATATATATATATATATATATATATATATATATATATATATATATATATATATATATATATATATATATATATATATATATATATATATATATATATATATATATATATGTATATGTATATATATATGTGTATATAATACATGTATAGGTTTATTTATTTACAGGTATATATATTATGTATTTATATATGTATACTGCTATATATAATTACATAATATATATACCTTATTTATTTACAGGTATATATATTATGTATTTATATATGTATACTGCTATATATAATTACATATACATTGAAATATATCTAAAATGTATATAAATGAAAATATTTATATAAACATCGTGAATATTTTAACATGTGGCATATGTAACGTTTATTAAATAAATATATCTTTATAAACCCTCCAAAAATCGTGTTTTTCAACCTTCTTGAGAAATCAGGTAAATTGCTAAAATGGCTTTTAGTTGCCAATTTCGATTTTTTCGTCAGTCGTAACAACAGAGCTTGATAAGGAACTTTTTCCCAAATATAATATAGGCACCGAGATACCTAATTGCCATTATTTTGCCTGACATGGTGACCTGGCTATTGTTTATTTATTGAAAAATTTTCTTTTTTCTTTTTTAAAATGACATAAATAGTTTTGTTCTATATAGTTATTATGTAATATATTGTTTATTTATAATATCCTCTTTCAAATAATAAAAAATAATTTAAAATTTTATGTGTGTAACTGATATTCAAAAATTAAGTTATCTCCAAATTGTTACAAAAAAAAAAAAAAAAAAAAAAAAAAAAAAAAAAAAAAAAAACATCGCACCAAAACCGATATGACATTTGTGCCACATATTTTATTTAAACATCAAACGTTGTTGTTTCTAATTTACATTCTAATAAACATATATTCTACGATAACTTCAAATGAAATTAAGTTGACAACTAACTACCAGACTTCATAAAGAAAACAAATGCAGACGATTCATTCGCATGAACGGTAAAAAATATTAAACCACAAAAATAATAATTCGCAAAGCATTCCAACAATGAATGGAAATGGACACTAATTCCTATGACGTCATAGCATGAAAATTTCATCAAAATCTGTTAAGTCGTTTCGGAGAAATTTTTATGGCGTGGGCCACCCTTATCATTTAGGGGTATTAAAAATAGATAACAACCTATTCTCAGACCTACTGAGTATACATATAAAATTTGATCAAAATAAGTTAAGTCGTTAATTTAAAATAAATAGTTTCACGCAAAAAGGCTGCTAAACTTTCTTTTATTTAAAACAATTTTTATAACGTACATTTTAAACATATTACTAGTTGGTAAATAACGAAATTTCCTATATATTGATACTTTCACAGCAAAATAAAAAATAATTTAGAGATTACATGTTAAATTTAATACAGACATAACTTAAATAAATAGTTTGGCGCAAAGAGACTGAGAAACTTCCTTTTAATTGAGACAATTTAATATAACATACATTTTAAACAACGAAATTTCTTATGTTTGCATGATTAAAAATATCTTTTTCATAGTTAATAATGCGTCCAGTAAGCTAACAAACATATAATAACTAATTTTTTCTGAAAATATTTTTTGTTTGAGTTCGGGCAAACACCAAGGTCACACGTTATAAAATATTTTTGTAACAAAAATTATAATTACTCGTAATTATCATTATAAGTTTAATTCGGAATTTCTAGTTTTCTTAAGAAAATAACAAGCATAAGCTATATTTGATATTAAATTACATCGCAGTTATACAATTTAATGCATAGCATAAAAAATGCTTAACTATGCCAGCTAAAAAGCAAACAAAGCTGTTTAAAAAAATGAAGTTGATTATAACTGTTATAATAAAGGCATACCTTTCATTAAATTCGACCATGTCGCCATTGTTCTTAAAATGACATTGCACTAGTGCACTATTAAAAACACGATCTAATTAAAAAAAAAATAAAAACACATGCAAACTTGATTTAGTTTTCCATACCATTCCATTCCATTGATTTAGTTTTCCAAGTTCTACAAAGAATAATAATAATATTGCTCACCTTATGTTTGCTGCTTTTTCACCTGCTATTGGAAAGTTTGGAACGCGCTTGTCATCTACAAACTTACGATTCATAATAAAAACAGAAAAATTAATTCGAAAAAGACAAATGCGCATGCGTGCGGGGAATAAACGAAATTTATTCGTCTACTACAGACTTGCTGGAACGATTCACAGAAAAATAACGTCTCCAAGGAGTACAGAAATTATTTGTTCGAAAATGAAGCAAAATGTAGTGTATAAAGACGAATATTTCTGACAGTGTGTTATACTTAAGTTAGCTACAAAAGCAACAAGGATTATTCTTGAAAATAGAGACCATCATAGTCCACGATTTTCTGCCAGATTCCGGATTTCATGGAAGTACCATGGTGACTCCTTGGAATCGAAAAACTTTTGACACGCTTCTTTAACTTCATTAAAGGATTCAAACCGATGATGGCCCTTGAAAAAGCGTTTCAGTGATCGAAAGAGGTCATATTCGGATGGAGCCACGTCTGGGCCTAAAATCCTGAACTCCTACAGATATACCTCCAGTACTCCTATATACGATACAAATCTTGGCAGCTATTATATTAAAAATTTCTCAGAATTTTTTGCTCAACCTAATATTTATTTTATGCATACTTTTATGTTGAATGAAAACATTTCATGACAATAGAAAAAATGTAAAAAACTATCCCAATATTTAGAGATCTCTAAAAAAATCAATGACCATAACATGTTAAAATATTATAAAGAAGATGGTTGAATTTTATTTATTTATATTGTACTGCACCAACTAATTTCTCATTGTAATTTAATGGTCGAACCTAATTGCACCCTCAAAAAATCACAGACGAGCAGCAATTTTTCGTTGAAAATACGCAAGTTTACAACAGTTTTATAATATTTATTTAATTTATATTTTTGTGTTGAATGAAATTTAATGATAACAGAAAATATGTGGAAAACCATCTTAAAATTTAGAGATTACTGAAAAAAAAAAAAAAAAAAAAATCAACGACTAATAGCATGTTACGACGTACACGACTGTAGGGAAGATGGACATTCGTAGCTGCACATTAAAAAAAAAAAAAAAAAAAAAAAATCACAAATGAGTAGCAGTTTTACGTTGTGTAATATGCAGGTAGGAACAGTTTTATAATATTTATTCTAGGCATATCTTTACGTTGAATATACAGATTTCACGACAATAGAAAACAATGAAGAACCATCCTTAATATTTAAAGATGACTGAAAAGAAAAAAAAAATCAATGACCATGGCATGTTAAGACGTTGACGCCTGCAAGGAAGTTGTACGGGCGCGGTAGCACACTGCAAAATCGTGGATGAGTTATCATCCATTTTTTCTTATTTGGCTAATTAGCACACGAAAGCTATTAAACCAGACCCCATGAACAACAGAGCATTCTGTCGATCACTACCAAGAATAGGGTTTTTTTTCGTTCGAGACAGGGGCGTGTGCGCAAGGTCATAAGATGAGCTTTTCGAATTTGGGCATTCCGGACATTTTTGCCGTTGAGCATCACCAAATGGGTGGGGGTGACAAACGACAGACATTCAGGTTAATGAGCTTGACACCCAGAGCACTTGATGAAGCTATAGAGAAAACTGGTTGGTAAAGGCATCAAGAATGCATCAGCAACTCTCGAACGTTTTGAGCAACAATGCCTAGACATTAGAAGATTTTCGTGGAGAGAAAAAAAATGAGTATACATTACACAATTCATCGTTGACCTTTTGTTAAACTTTTAATAATAACTGTTTGAATTAAGAAATGCACTTTGTTAAGTTGGAGCTTTCTATATTGTTAAAAAAGAATTGGTAAAAAAAAATATATAATCTTCTTTACACGCAAGTAATAATTTTGAGTGAAAGTAAGTAGAAGTAAATAGTATTTAAACTACTTGTAAGAAAAACCCTTTTATGCTGACGTTATTTGCTGACGAGTGATAACATCTAGTCATTCATTAAAATGTTAATGCAAATAACTGAAAATACATTTAGTAGTAGTTAGAGAAGTTTATTTTTCATATTTTATGAATAACAACGAAAGTTTTTATTAGAAACGTTGAAAGCTTACAAAGATTAAATGGAGGAGAAGATAAATATTTACCTTGAATAACAAACAAGGGAAAACAAATGTATTATCCTAAGAAACTCGTAAAGAGATGTTTGTTTTAAAGTTAAACTAGTTTAAACAGTTACAGAAAATCAACTGGGATTGCAAGTGGTATTACCGGGATCAATTTCGGTAAATTCTGCGGTCTTTCGGTAACTTCAGAGCCCTTGCTAACCGTTCCCTGTCTTCGGTGTCTTTGACTTAATCAATTTTTCTTTAGTAAATTTTCTTTCTTTGAATCTGCATTCCGCTAGAAAATCGTAATAAGAAAAGAAAAGCTAAAGGATCACGGACGTTAAAAATGGTAAAAAAAAATAAAATGCGGACATGAGGTCTATTAATGACAAAAAACAACAACTATGTTCCAAATGTTAAAAAAGGGCTTTTAAGTCGAGACCTAAAAATACAGTAAACCCCATTATAATGGAACCTCACTGTAACAGAATTCTGAACTAGACATAAAAATTTCGTTGTCCGTACAGTAAGAATGTCATGCAATTATACCTGCTAAGATGGAATTTTCTCGGGTACCTGTCGATTTCGCCTTAATCGCTTTTCCTGTATTAAATAAACTCAACTATCTTATACAGAGAAACCTCTCAAAACGGCATATCCGGAGAATGAAATGAAATCGCAATTTATAAAGTACTAGCAGCCTTCACCCGCTACGCTGGTCAGTTTTTCTAAAGAAACTTAGACTAAATTTTTATATCATATTACCATTTTGTGCGTTGATTAATTCAAAATCCAGAGTTTTTTTTTACATATATAGATTGAAAATTTCAGGTTTTTGCGCCGAAGACATCGCCAAATTAGGAAAATTTGAAGTATCTCATGAACTACTGGGTTTTAAATAATTTGCTTAGTATCATTCGATTCAGCATGAAAAAATACACTAAAATATATTATAAGTTGAAAAATAACTACAAAAACGAATTTTTAAGGAATTTTTTAAAAGTTCGTTTTTTTTTTATTCCTCTTAGGGGTGGAATTTTCGAAAATCCCTTCTTAGAGGCACTCGACGTTATAAGAAGTATTTTTACCCCAATTTTCAAGATGGTTGGTTCGGTAGATTTTTTTGTGCTGTGATTAATACGAAATCCAGACTTTCTTTTATATATATAGATAAGGATTGAAAATATCAGGTTTTTGCGCCGAAGACATCGCCAAATTAGGAAAATTTGAAGTATCTGACGTACTACTGGGTTTAAAATAATTTGCTTAGTACCATTCGATTCAGCATGAAAAAATACACTAAAATATGTTATCAGTTGAAAAATATCTGCAAAAGCCGATTTTTAAGGAATTTTTTTTAAATTCGTTCTTTTTCTTACCCCCCCCCCCCCCCTTAGGGGTGAAATTTTCGAAAATCCCTTCTTAGCGGCACTCGTCGTTATAAGAAGTATTTTTACCCCAATTTTCCAGATTTTTGGTTCGATAGGTTTTTTTTTGTGCTGTGATTAATACGAAATCCAGACTTTCTTTTATATATATATATAGATAAGGATTGAAAATTTCAAGTTTCTGCGCCGAAGACATCGCCAAATTAGGAAAATGTGAAGTATCTCACGAACTACTGGATTTAAAAGAATTTGTTTAGTACCATTCGATTCAACATGAAAAAGTACAATAAAATATGTTTTCAGTTGAAAAATAACTGCAAAAGCCGATTTTTAAGGAATTTTTGGTACTTCTAGGTTATCCCGTCGACCAAAAAATTATCGCCAAACTATAAGATTAAATGCCAATAGATGATCGTGAATGTCACATTCATTGACATTAAATGCGATTCACGTGTTTAAAATGCCATTAAGTGATTTTTATTTCGACTTTATATTTTATTAATATTGTACTAATTATTTGTTTTTCGTTATTTAAAATAAAAATTATGTCAACATGTATAATCTGGCTATTAGTTTGGCGATTTGTATAATTTGGCGAAATTGGTCGGCGGATAACCTAGAGGTACCGAATTTTTTTAAAGTTCGTTCTTTTTCTTACCCAACTTAGGGGTGGAATTTTCGAAAATCCCTTCTTAGTGGCACTCGTCGTTAGAAGAAGAATTTTTACCCCAATTTTCAATATTTTTTTGTTCGGTAGATTTTTTTGTGGTGTGATTAATACGAAATCCAGACTTTCTTTTATATGTATAGATTGAAAATTTCAGGTTTTTGCGCCGAAGACATCGCCAAATTAGGAAAATGTAAAACATCTCACGTACTACTGGATTTAAAAGAATTTACTTAGTACCATTCGGTTCAGCATGAAAAAATACACTAAAATATGTTATCAGTTGAAAATTAATTGCAAAAGCCGATTTTTAAGGAATTTTTTAAAAGTTCGTTCTTTTTCTTACCCCTCTTAGGGGTGTAATTTTCGAAAATCCCTTCTTAGCGGCACTCGTTGTTATAAGAAATATTTTTACCCCAATTTTCAAGATGTTTGGTTCGGTAGAATTTTTTGTGCTGTGATTAATACGAAATCCAGACTTTCTTTTATATATATAGATTTGAAATCTTTTGTGTGTCCCTGTAAATGCTATGCACTTCGTATTATGCATGAAATAACTTACATTAAGCCTCAGCAACATATATCAATTTGATTATACATGAAATCGTTTACCATAATTAAAATATGTCGGAAACTGTTCCTCTCTTTATTCCTATGCAATGGAATTCTTCTGTCTGACCCTGTAAATGAATAGTAAGTGCCCTTTTCGCTACATACTTTACAAAATGCATATTTTAGTGCACTTTGTAAATGCATATAAATTTGAATATGTTCTACAGGCTGTAACATCGTTAAATTTAATTAAAACGATTTTTCCCCATAATGCCGTAATATAAGGAAATTTTTTGACTATCCCTGTAAATAAACTAATCATGGTAGAAACTTTATTTTCAATAGGTATTCGTGCTAGGTAAACGTTAAGAACGTCCAAAAATTTCATGGAAATCGGAGTATATTTACGAAAGTTAGAAAGCGACCAGACAGACAGACAAACCGAAAGCATAATAACTTTTCAACTTTATTCGAAAGTGTTAAAAAATCGAGCCAAAAATATATTAACCGTTTTAGTGCTAAGCAATTTTTGCAAGAATGCACGAAAATTGCGGTACATATTTTGATTTCTTTAAAGGAAAAAATAATGTTGTCATATAAAACACTGTTATTTAGACAAATATCAATCAATTTTAATAATTCTTTTTGTATTATAAAGAACTCGCAGCGCAAAAGCGCTGCGCCGCGGTTTTCGAGATAAACTATCGCAGCGCTTTTGCGCCGCGTAGCAGTGAAACGGTTAATCAGTGATTTTATTTTCCACCTTTTCCCCACAAAAAATTTCTTCCATTGATAATTATGAGTTTTGAATAAAAATATTCATTTGTATGTAACTTATAACTTATTAATTAGTATAAGTAAAAAATATTTCTGATTCATTTTAAATACGACGTCATTATTTATCTCGCTCCATTAGCTACTGATATTCATACCCCTTGTATTTTTAACGACTGCTGTAAAGTACCTGTTTTATTTCAACTATGACGTCACATTTTCATGAGTGAACCATTTTATTAAAAATATAATTTTTTTTTTCATTCTTTTTACTTTTAATTTATGCCACCATATTTTACACAAAAATTCCCATCAACTAAACAAATATCCTTGTTAAATGTATTATAAAAAATACACCTTTTATTTTTATTTCAAACATGACGTCATATTTATTTTCTTTTAAATTATTTTATTATAGTTTTTCGCGTGGAAGTTTTCTATTAAAAATTCATCGCCGCTGAAAAATTATTATTCCAATTTTTTATTTTCTTGGCAACAGGAAAGGAAAATGGTTAAATTTTATCTGAAAAATGCCTATTGATTTTTTATGAAAAATAATTAAATTTTGAATTATTAAGGAAAATATTTGAATAAAATAAATAAAAATTACCCTATTATTTAATCCGGACTTCTAACTTTACGTCTGCAAAATTTCAAAGCAATCGGTTCAGTAGTTACGGCGTGAAAGCGGAACAAACAAACAAACAAACTCACTTTCCGATTTATAATATTAGTAAGGATAATTGTAAGATTCTTATCATTGAATCAATAACTTTTTTATTTTTAAAGCAGAACACCATTATTATAAAAAATCCTGTTTTTGCAGGATTTACTGAACTAAATAGAGTAAAATTTATGAAAAGTGAATTATTAATAGCCGCAAAAGATTACATATAACAAAGGTTATATCTAGATAGGCATTGTAAGGAATACATTTCATAAAAGCTATAAAAATTTCCGTTACAGACAGATTCTGTTCTTATAGATTTTAATAATATTAAGTTCCACCTGATGCTAACTAACAAATAGCATGGTACGAAAAGAAATTTAACCTCCTCTCTTATTAACCCGAGTTATCTCGAGTTCGTATGTACTTGGAAATAATTATTATCTAGGAATAATTCGGGCGTACAGGACTGTCACGGGTAACTATTTTTCCATTCTACTCGCACCACTGTTAATAAATAAATAAATTTTGTATTTCTCTTGCAAATGTTATCAAACTGGATGTCAAAGATCTTTGCTTTGAGAAAGTGATGCGAGTTAGAATTAAAAATAATGATGATTTTTTGCAGTACTTTTCAAAACAAATTGATAAGGGAAGCCGTTAAAATATTTATGCATCACGATTAATTTTTTTTTTTTTTTTTGCTCTGTATTTAAAAAAAAGTCTAGTTTGAATAAATATTTTGAATGGAAGTGTTAGATTCTTCTGGTAGGCGGGGGATTAATTAAAAGAATGTTATCCTCTTGGGAAGGGGGGGGGGGAGCTGTAGGGTATATTATGTCCAATCTAATTTTAACTAAGATTTGCTCTAGAAAACTTTTATTTAAATTTTTCTTTTATAACTTTGGCAAGAACATTTTACAAAATTGCTTTTTCCTTGTTTGAAGCAATTTTTTTTTTTTCGAAAATTCTGGTTGGAGTTCAGTATTACAGAAACACCGTTACTTGCTTCTGAAAGGATTACATATGTTTCTTCAAAACGCAGATTGTAGAATAATGTTGAATTTATTTTTTCCTTAATAAATCTCTCGATCTTATGCAAAGTAATTACAACACATCGGGTACCTACACAAATAGCAAGTAAATGAATTGTATAAAGCGTGAGAAATATTCATCACAAATGGAACATTCCAAATGCACAGGATTTCTGATTATCATCCACCAACCACATTGGCAAATACATGCGTTTTGAAAAAAATACTCGTTTCTCCCGTTCCAACAGCGGTAAAAGCATCATTTACAAACTACTAAGGAGATGTCTTTGTTCCTAAAAGCACATACAATCATTAAGGCTAACGAGGAAGGGTTTAACTGTGACAACATATTAAGGAATCATCCTTAGAAAATTGTATAAACAATTTAGAAAGGATTAGCTTTTTACAAAGTATCTAGATAAGTGTCTTTGACAATAAAAAGTCGTTACGGATAGTGAAAGAGAAAGTTGTAATAAAAAGGGAAACATGTCAATGAAATAAAGTAAAGAAAATTTAGTATTACAAATTTCTTGGTGTAAGCTCAAAATATCTGAATAAAAAACCCTGCTAGATTCGGAACATTGTTTGTATAAGTATAGTGATAATGCAAGTATACCGTTAACCCACTAACACCATTATTTTTATCGTTAAAATTTAAATTTTGAATTTCCCGCCACTTTAAAAAGAAGAGTAATTTTCATCTTATTTTATGTGATATTATTATTATTATTATGTGTATTATATTTTATGTGATATTATTATCTTATTTTATGTCTTATTTCCGCGGTAATAGCAAGTTAGCCAAATTTATCGGCTTGGCATCAATATCATTTTTTTAAAGACACGTTTACTTCGATTTTGCCACTATATGGAAGATAAATTTAATAAAAGATTACTTTTGAAATATAATAATGCAAATTAAAATGAATTTGTTTAATTTGCTATTCCGTGGAAATCGCCAGAGCTGTACATGGACGGTTAGGGATGTGATTGCTTATAAGTCATATTATTTCGCAGGTCTTTCTCATTGTAAACATCATATTGAACTAAATATTTTAGGCAAATAAAAATTTTATTAACATGAACTTCTGTTTATATTTTCAGTGATAACACTGCGTCATTTAACAACTTTGACTTAAAAAGCGGCACATAGTTTCATAAACAACTTCTAAAAAAATACTAGACCTACTTTTTTAAAAATAAAATTGTAACGCAACGAAAAATAACACGAAAAGATGCTATGACATTTATTGTCTTTTAAACTTTATTTTGAGAAATGTTATATTTGGAGTTGAAAGCAGACTGTAAGATCTTTTACTCAAATGGAAAGGAAATTATTGCAATCCTGATTTGTATGCATGTGTATGATTGGATGTGATAACGCCTACACGATGTTTCAGATTGAGATTTCATTTGGTGGATATGCTATAGACAGGGACTGACAAAAGTTGAAAATTCTTAGAAGCCAGGAAAAATTCTTAGGAGACAGTTTGAAGAATCATTTCTCTGATATTACCGCATTTACTGAAAAATAGAACTCTGGCTAACTTGAAGCGCCGATTATGGTGTATTTTCTTCCACTGCAAATGATCGCGCCATTAAAAATATATATTTTTGCACATGGATTTTTTTAAAAATTCAGACAAATTATAATAAAATCAGTAAGTAGATAAAAAAGTTAATTGCAAAGTGGAATTTTTTAGTCGGCAGGGCGATCTGGTGCCCGGGATTTGTCGGACCTTGGTTATAGGTCAATGTCGCAAAAACTGAATACCTGAATACATTTTTTCAAATATCTGCCAAAGGATTGCGTATTTAATTCCTTTTCAACCCTTTTCAATCCAGTTAGCGACCGGTTATTATCAGAACCAAGGAAAAGTGGCAAATATCGTGGTTTTGCGAAATTAAAGGTAATTACGCACATTAACACTAGAAAAACGGCAAACTATACTCGAATTTTATACATAATCATGCTTTTATGCACCAGTATTTTTACTTAAAACTACCTCATTTATTTATTTTACTTTATATTTCTTTGTATCTTTCAAACTTGGTTTTTAAAAAAATTTCTGATTAAAATGGAAATATAGTCTTCTGATAGAGATCGAAATGACCGTTCATCGTCTTTCTAATGTTAAAGGTGAAAGTGTAGGCATTTTTCACACATTTTACTATCATCATATATTATATAATATACTATAATATATAAAATGTGAAAAAATATCATTAGCCAAGTATTGCTGTACATGCCCCATAAACTGCTTTGACAGGGCCCCTTGCAACGTTGCATCGGCCCTGTATGTGTGTGTGTTCGTTTGCATAAAGTGCTTCACAATATAAGTTTTCATTTTCATGTAATACTTTTTTATACACTGTAAAAAAAAATCTGTAGTTTTTACAAAAAAATGTTCCATTCTTTACAAAAAGAGTGGATTTCGTAATTCTTACAGAAAAAATCTATATTTTAAACAGAAAAAACTGTTTTTCTGTAAATTAAACGGTTTTCCACTGATGCCAAAATTGACAGTTTTTCTTGTCAGTTTGAGGGAATTTTTCTGTGAAAGTAGTGGTATTTTTTCATATATTTTTCTATCTTATGCAGTATTCTATGATACAAAAAATTTAAAAACAGATTTTATTAGCCAAGATGCAGTGCATGTAGGACACAATTAACTGCTTCTTGCCTTGGCCCGTTGCGACGTTACGCCGCGCCGCTCCTGTATGTGTGTATGGACGTTTATATAAAGTGTTTCACAATATAAGTTTTCCTTTTCTTCTAAAATTCTTATATTCTATATTCTGATTTCTTTTCCTTTTCCTTTTAAAGTGCGTTCGTAATTATGTAAGTACATAGCATCCATAGTCATCGTACAAACCGTCCACCTGTCCATATGTACGTCCATCTATCTGCATATAACAATGCAAAAACTACCAAACCGAATCGTTTGAAATTTAAAATATAGAATTATCGCACAATTTTGTCTAGTCATATAATATTTTATGAAAATAGGATGCATAGTTCAATTACAAGGACAATCAGAAGTATTCAGCGGTAAACAGGGTTGGCATTTTTACCGGCAAAAAGGTATTTTTGCCAGGACAGTGGCAAAAACTGGAAAAAACCAGGGGAAAAATGAAAAAAACCGGCAAAAATGTAAAAAACCTATTTGTCTTTAATGTGTAATAAAATCTGCATGGTAATAAGGATAATAATGGTACAAACAATTAAATTTAACAGTGTACTATTTAATATTTTAATTTAATTTACTAATTAATTAGTATTAAATAATTTAAATCTTTAAAAAATAGGTGGGATTCACTCTTACTTAAGAATTTAAGACCAAAATAAAAAATTACATACCTAATTTTTTTTTCTTAAGTCAGGGATATGTTTAAGAAAATTTTAGGTCCTTTAAAGGACCCCTCATAAAATATTTTTTTTTTTTTAAACAGGATTCTTTACAAAATTCTTTAACCTCAAACAGGACCCTTCATAAAATTATTTGTATTTGAAATAGACGTTTCACCTTCAAATTGACCTTTTCACAAATTTAATCATTTAAAAATAAAATCTGCCCTGTTAATAAACAATTGAACTCGCCAAAAAATATATTACTTAGTTTCTTTATATTTGAAGGGTAGAACCTGAAAACACTGATAATTTAAAATTCACAAAACTATATCTAGAATTTTCACAAAGACAAGAAAAACTTCCCAATTTTACAAAAGCAAGACCCTGTGAGAAAAGTCTAGACAGACCCCTGTAAGTAAAGTGTTTTATCAGTCATTAATATGTATACATATATATATACATTATTATCAAAAGATTTTAAACAATTGTGTTATTTTTGTTTTATGTCATGAGACTTAAGAAATGTAAATATCTAAGTCTTTGGTACTATTTTATAACTGTTTATCTGATGAAACTAGTTTGTTAAAGATAAAAAAAAGTAAATTAAATTGAAAATTATATATTGAAAAACTGTTATGGCTTATTAGGAAACTAGATTTTTTTCTGTCACTTTTACTCTCCAAGAAAAGAACAAAATGTTAAATTATTTAGATTTACTTTCAGTAAGTAGCCTGTTGTCACTTTATCTTTTTCTATTATATTCCCCTTCCCCCACCATAGCAGATGCTTGTCATGTATGGCTAAATCTTTTGAAAAATGAAGAGTTAAAACCACATTTTTCAAAACTAAAAAAAAATATTTGAACAAGTGATTTTGCCATGTCATCTTGTAGCGTATTTGTTATATCGAAAGAACAGAGATGAACTTCTAAATTATGAGTAAAAAGAAAGCTGTAAAGTATGGTTATCTAAAATCAATCCCGATTTTATATCTTATATTATTAATTTTAAGCTTAAAGAAAAACCCTTTCCTAGCTCATATTTTGCAGAAGTAATTAATAGTGTCAGTGCATGTAATTGGAGGAGAAGTATTGAATAAGCTTGTGCAATTTCAAAAAACTTCTGTTCATTAGTAGCACACCTTCAAATATGCCAGCAAGTAGTGCTGCTATTGAAAGATTGTTTTCAAATTTTTCATTTATGCAAACTAAGATTCAAAATAAGCTATCAACAGGTGCTCTTTCAAAACTTGTTTACTGCTATGCCATGCTACAGCTCATATTCAAAATATTAGAATAATTGAGAAAAAGTAATAAGAAAAAATTATTTGTCATTTATTTATTTTTTATACTAAGTAAATGCAATTAAATTTCTTATAAATTAAATCTGGAATGTTTAGATAAGATTTTAACATTTATAAAATATAAAATACAGCACAATAAATTAGGTATACAGCTTCCTTAAACACACCAGAATATTAGAATAAAATTTAGATTGGTTCAAAATATTAGAATATTTTATTTTACGCAACAATATTACCTTATGAATATGAAGTAAATGGTAGTTAATATTTTGTAGCATCCCCTTTAGCTTTCATAACAGCGTACAATCGATCTTGCATACTATATACAAGGTGTTTACAAACATTTCTATCAATATTAGCCCAAATAGACTTTATACGTGCCACTAACTCAATTTTACTTGAAGGAGGATTTTCTTGAAGTTTTTTCTTCATTATACACCATAAGTTTTCGATGGGATTAAGATCTGGTGAATTTGGTGGCCAAGGAAGTACCTTAATGTTGCGTTGGCGGAACCAATTCTTAGTTGACACCGAGGTATGCGGGGACGCTAAATCTTGTTGAAAGATGAAATCATCTTCAAATAAATCTTCTGATGATGGAATCATGTAATATTCTAAAATTTCTTGATATATCAGAGAGTTAACCTTTTCGTAGACGATGCATAACTTTCCAGGTCCTTCTGCACTCATACAACCCCAAACCATGACACTAGCAGCAAATTTTATGGAACGTTTAAGGCATTCTTTATCAAATGCTTCTTGCTTCATTCTCCAAACTCGAATACCTAGATTACCATATGAAACACAAAACATACTTTCATCACTAAATAATATATTTTTCCAATCTTCATTGCTCCATAAACGTCTTGATTTACACCAATTCAATCTTATACGCTTTTGTCTTGCAGTCATGAGAGGTTTTGTTTTCGGTACACGAGATTCAAATTTAAATTTATGGAGACGTCTGAATGTTGTCGATGTAGAAACTTCAACTCCTTCTTATTTCCATTTTCGGTGCAAGAATCGCACACTTTTAAAACGGTTTTTCTTAACTATACGCTTCAGTTTCCTGTCATCTCTAGCAGATGTATTTGGTATTCGGCCACCATTTCGGCGATTATTTTGAAATTTTCCAATTTTTGAATATTGTGTTAGTATTTTACTAACGCTCGATTGCGAACAATGTAAATAATTCACTATAAAACATTGATTTTTACCGTGCCGATACAAATCAACCATACGAAGTTTAGTAGATTCAGGAATATCACTCACACGGCCCATTTTAAGACGAAAAGGAAACAAACTGCAAAAAAGAATGCTGATTTTAAATAAAATAGTCTGAATTTAATCAATGATGCCACCAGTTAAGAATTGGTAATAATTAAAGGAGAATTATGTGAAATATTCTAATATTTTGAACCACTTGAATAAATATTCTAATATTTTGACTTTTCAAAATAATTTTTTTTGCAATTAATCTTTTCAAAAATGATATTAAATTTAAGATAACAAGTAAGTTTAATCAACAATAAGTTCTTAATAAAAATATCGTTTGCATATTTTCATTAAAAGACATTAAATTACCAAACGATATTTTCAATTTCTAAAAAAAAGGTAATTATTCTAATATTTTGAATATGAGCTGTAAAACAGCAAAATTTAGGTTGTGAGGAAGATATTGCTGAAAAATTTGAAATTTAATAGTTTTCTGCTTTAAATATAATTTTATATTAAATTAAATTTAGGTTACTATAACTGTTTCTTCGAATTTCTAACATATATAAACTATAAACATAAATGCTTTACTCAGTCTCAACAGTTCTATTATGTGTATGAATTATTAATAATTGTATAAACGTGAATAAAGAAGTTTCTGCTTATTTATATAAAATTGGAATTTTTTTCATTTATAATCTTGTTATAAAAGTTAGTATTCTTTCATAAAGTGTATAATTATACTTATTTAACTTAAAATTTAAAATAATATTGTTTCTTTAATTAAGTATGCAGTTCATTTTTTCTTTCATGAAATATTTTTTCTCTTTCTGGGGAAAAAAATTAAATGGACAGCCTATTTTTGCCACCTTTTTGGCAAAAACCTATTTTTGCCGGGACGGTTTTTACCAGGTTTTTTCCACCTTCGGCAAAAACTCGTCAACCCTGGTGGTAAAAGATAGTTTCAAGTGCATTTTAATGATGTTAAACTCTTTCGAATATAATACAATTTATATGCATTTACGAAATATGTTCTAAAATATACATTCTGTACAATCTGGGGTGCAAGGAATTCTTTTTATTAATATAATTTATAAATATAATAAATTTACTATTACATAATGGTATAAGGCGAAACATCGTTTGGAGTGCGTTTTAATTATACTGTTTCGCATTTTATAAAATCGGTACATATTGCTGAGGTTTACTACAAGTTAATTCCGGTATAATAGAAAGCATTTAGTATTTACAGGGACACACAAACGATTTTGTATACTGTATGTTATCCGAAGTACTGTACATTTTAAAAACTTCGTTATAGTACGATTTTTTTTTTAATTTTACAATTCGAATTGTGTGTTTTGCAATCTTGGATGTATATCTTCATTATACGTATATATATACGTATATATGTATATTCAAAAAGTCTAAATGCTAGGATTGACAATGGTTCCACAAATAAACGTGACATTTTCATAAAACTCTGACTTCTGATTAAGAAAGTGACAAAATTAACTGTGACATGCAGATAAAATTTCATTGAAAAAGTGCCAAGTTTTTTTCCCCGTTTGGTTTGATTATGCTCAGAAAAGACATTAGGAGAAAACGGGACGAAGGTTATTTAACTTTCTGATTCTGCTCATTAATATGTGATTTTATTCATTAGTTTCCGTCTGGCGAACAAGTATTATTAATAGCGCAACACGTTGTAAAATTATTTGAGGATGTAACTAATTATGAAACATATTTTTAACGATTTTTCTGTTCTATTTTTTTTTTCAAGCTAACTTAATTTTGTTTCAATCAAAAATAGTGATACTTAACATAATATTTAAGGTAAAGGTTACTTTTACAGTTCTAAAATACCCGCTTTCTAATGTTAAACATTTGGGCAGGTTGTTTTTTAATTTCTCATTTAAATTTGATTTTTCCCCCCATAGGATAGATGAGCTTGATCTCTAATACGACCACTTTGCACTTTTTCAATTTTGATTGCAGACATTTTAAATAAAAGTACTTATATTGTTTAATTTATTATAAATTGTTTAATTTATCATATCAATATAAATTATTTGATGTTGTTTTCTAAAATATACTCTTAATTTTATATTTTAATTGTTAAAATCCAAGTGAAGCTCATAAGCTGAAAAAAAAATATAATAACACTTGAAATAAAACATTTATCTGTTTTACTAATCTGTTTGTCTAAATACTTTCTTAACCCTTGATGATCGTCAAAAGATGCATGCGGAATTTATTTTTTTATAAATAAATATAATATTTGTCTTTCTTAATTAAAGAAGTTTTTGGTATTTCACGAGCAAGAAAAAGAAAGAAAAAAAAAGGGCACTAACCAGATACAATTTGCGTAAGGAATACCGTCACGAAAGGATTAAATAAAAAAGATAGAAATATCCTTCAAAAAGAGGAAAAAATATTAAAAAAAAATTTTTTGATGAGGAATTTGAAAACTATGGATGCAGCCCCAAGTCCACCCTACCCTGTTGAAATTTTACTCAAAATTCATGAAATTTTTTTTCACCAGAATTTTTATTTAAAATATTTACTTTTTAATATTTATTTAGCTTCATTCACTCTGTCTTCTTCGACATTTATTTATTTTACTTTATAAAGAAATTTCTGGGGCAAATCGAATAAAATGAATTACAGAAATGAGTCGATTAGACCCATTCAAGGTATTAAAGTTAAAATAACTTTAACCAGAGTTCGTACGGGTCCTGGAATTACAAGACCAGGAACTTCTTCGGTACCAGTATTTTCTTATAGAAAACCTCTCATTAAATAAGAACGCTATTTCGCGCGTTTCAACTAAAATTACTTTTTAAATAAAAAAAATACTGGTATTTCACTTGGAAAATAACGGTACCCGTACAAACCATGTAAACATTTTAAAACTTTGAAATTTTTTTTTAAAATTTATTGAATCAGAGACTTGAAAATGAACTCTATTTTTATGTAACATCATTATTTTTAAATAACTTTATTTAGAGAAAATATTGAAATTTAAAATATTGAATAAAAGTAATAATGAAGAAAGAAATCACCGTGATGTTTAAAAGAAAGAAATTAAAATAAAGTAATTTATTCTTCATTTGGCTCTATACAAAATAATATATTAATAAAAATTGAATAAAAAACATTCAAACCCATTTAGTAAAATTTGAAAACAATATTTTGAATAAAAAAAGTAAATAAATTGATCCTTTTAATTTCTCGCTTTTTAATTTTTTTATATAAATTCTTTTAGAAATGATTTACATATTTTTTTCGGAATAATCGATTATGAGGTGATTTAGCATCTAAAGTTTTAATTTATTAACAAAAACAAATCTTTCCTCGTTCCGATTATGAAACTATAACCTCTGACATCTGTTTACAAAAGCGTACAATAAGGTTTGGCATTAGTGATAAAAGTGATGTCATTCGTATTTCTGTCGCATAATCCAAGTGTTAAGAAGAACCAAAAACTGATTCTGGTCTGAAATTATCTAGAAATATTTACCTCTCAGTTTTCCTTTCCTTTTTTGGAATAATGCTCCTTTAATTTTCCTATCGCCAAGAAGCTACGCTCTAACAGATAGTGTAGCACGATGACTTAACAGAATTTACTTTTTGACAAATCAACAAAATATCAATGGGTGAACTAAATTTCTTGTTTTCTAACACAATGCGTTGGTAATACGAGGAATTTCTTGTTAACAGTGTTACCAGCTAACTACTTTTCATTAATTCAGATTTATTTGATACCCATCACTTTTTTTTTTTTTTTAATTGAAATATTCATCTTATTAATAGACAGATAAATTTATTTTTAATAACAGATAAAATGTTGAATTTTATATTTTAAAAATATGAAAGCCAACAATTAATCAGAATAAAACTAGTAGGATGTGCCAATCCCAAAACTTTCTTCTATCTCATACATCTCAACATTTCAAAAAGTAGTTACGCATGTTAATACTGCAATATTATCAGTTCAATACTATAGTAACTTTAATTTTCATCTTAAATTTCTATTTCAGTCAATTAATCAAAGTAAAAAAAAGGGGGGGTGGTAATCTAGATTATAGCTTTTAGCAAGGATCTAGCTAGGACGCGAGTTCCCGTCTCTGCACGAGCCAATACACAATAGAATTACGAAAAATCAAGAAAATAATACAAAAATAACTGTCATAGCACTCTTTTCCCACGGAATATTTCGAAATTCAAGGAAGATCTGCTGGCCGTAGGCAAAAGCATACATAAAAGAATTGATTTAGTTCTATACATTACTTTATACATTTTTTGATTGTTCAATGTTGAAAATGACACAAAAATCGCTTTTACAACGCCCCTTTCAAGCATTTTTTTTTTCAAATTTTTGGAAGATCTGCATGCCGTAGCCAAAAACAAACACAAAAAATTTAGTTCAGTTAAATGCATAACTTAATACATTTTTTTAGGATACAATAATGGAAATGGCACACATATCGCAATTATAGCGCCCCCTTCCGGTGTTTTTTTTTTCAAATTCAGGAAGGACCTGCTCACCACAGCCAAAAGGATGCACAAAAACTTTTATTTAATTCTATGCATATCTTCATACATTTTAGGACGGTGCAATGGCGATACATGGGCATACGGATACACGGACTGACAGACATATTGTATAAACATGTTTTTTGGAATCTCTGATGCTCTAAAACGTGAAAATCCGCCGGAAACCGGAAAAAATGTCTATTATAATTTTTTCTTGTAATGAAGAGAGAAGAAAGTAAAAAGTAGCGATTGCCAACGCTGGTTGGTAACTTTCAAATTAAATGATAAATTCTCATATTCATATTTCTCCTATTGTACTTAACCTTTTCCTGCACTGAAAAATTCTGTTCGCAAACTGCTGAAATGATTGAATGACATCAGTATTTGCAAATGAACTTAATGGAAATTAAAAACATGTTGAACAGTGATAACTGGTGAACGGTCAGTTTATTAGGGATATAGGAGCATTGAGTAGGTTATATAGAAAATCATAGGGGAGCCTTAAAAATAAATCTAACAATAGCATATATAGCGCTAAAATATAAAAAAAAAAAGAACGAAAATAAATAAATGAAAGGCTGAAAATTTATGTCTCGGTTCTACTAGAGTTTAAAAAGTAATAAAACAGAAAGGGAGTATGAATGATAGATAAAAATATAAGAGAGTTTAATCTAAAATAAACTGTTAATACTGTTAAAGATCAACGCAGAAGCAAAAAGCTAGATGTTAAGATGACCAAGCCTTCCAACAAATAAAGGCTGTTTTCAGCGCCGTACATTTTGAGTATAAAGATAATGTTAAGTTTAACTAACTTTACCACAGTAAAATCATAAAAAGAGTGCAATAAAATATAATTTTTTTCTTTCTTTTTTAAAATTTTTTATAACAAAAAGGAAAGACAAAAAAGACAAAGTTTAAAGGAGGTATTGGCCCCAGTGCGACTACTCTTCTTAATTGGTAGTATTTCTTGGTCTATTTCGTTTAGAAGGGCTGAGAGCATCACAACGTGGGTGCTCGTATGTGATCATTTGATACCTTGTAGATTTGGCAAATTTAGTTTGAAAACCTAAAAATTTTTTTTTAATATTCTTGGTGCTTTAAGTAAATTTGGAATTAAAATTATATGTTCCCATAGTGAAGCATATTAAAATTTCAGCTGTTCTAACTCACATTTTAAGAAACCAAACTTTTAAAGACGAAATTTTGCTGCATTTAAAGCTAAAAAATATCTGGATAACTTTTAAGAAAACGCTTTTATTTACCGAATAGAAAAAGCGTTTATCTTTTGCTTTTTAAAAGAAAAATCTTTTAAAACACGTTTTTCCAAATTTTTTTATAATAATAACTTTTGACATTGATTTATGAAATTGCAAAATTTAGGTTAACTTCAAATAAAGCGAGTGATGTCACTCGTCCATCACACTGAAATGAAGAATGACAGCATATTATCAATTTTTTTTCTGAAAATATTTATCTTAAGCAAACATTTTTGTAATTTTTTCCCTATAATTTTGCCCCCCTCCCAAAAAAAATCCATAACTGTTTGTACTTTCTCTTTAACATAATTGTTTTTAATTACAATCAAACCTCTTTTTTTATTCCTAAGAATTAGTAGGAAATTTACTTCTAAGACGTTAAGTTGCAAAACAACAACGAAGTCCGAAGGCGTGTTCACACTATTAAGCGATATTTAGTACAATGATAAAATTTAATTTATTTAAAATATACAATTGAAATGATTTTAATTTATTTCCATGAAATATTTGATTATAAAACAGTTTCACTGACTTTATATTGAGATTTTGATCCATTGATATAAGCAAATCTTTCTTCACTTTGTATTATCTGAATAACCTCTGACATTAATTATCAAAACAGTACAATACAATTTGACTTGGCTAATGATAACAGTGATATCATTCATATTTTCGCCGTATAATCCGAGAGTTTGGAAAGACCAGAAGCAGATTTTCTTCCAAAATTATCAAGAATTATTTACCTTAGAGAGTTTTTTTTTTTCCCTCTGAATAATCCCCTTTAATTTTCTTATCGCCAGGAAGCTACGCTCTGACTGATAGCAGCGTTGTGTTCATTGACTGAATGGGCAGAATTTGCTCGTTTACAAGTCATCAAAATATCGAAACGTCAAGTTTATTAACGTGATGTATTGCTAAGACGATGTATTAGATTCATGAAATTTCCTCCAAAATGCTTTCACCATCTTTTTTTTTTTTTTTTTTTTTTTTATTTAGCCTTTTATCTCAGAAATTGCGATTTCTTAATGACATGCAGCCGCATTTATGAAATGAATGACATAAAAAAGCTTTACGCATTGTACTTAGCTAATTAGGACTGAAAGATTTTGTTTAAAAAAATCGATACCATATATATATTCTTTTAATTGTTTTATCACCGGAAAAATTAATAAATAAATAAATTTTATTATAATATATTTTTCTGATCATTTACGAGAGGGCAGCAACAAAAAACTTACGTATGTGAACTTTTTAAATTATTAAAATTTTCTTAAAAATTTAATTACCGTTTAAACTTTTTATTTAATGGAGTTATTTTTAATTAAAGCTAGATTTTAATTTTGTTAAATTAATGAAAACTGGCAGAACAATTAATAAAAAATATTCTTTTTTTAAATATATATATTTTAGAGAATGATATTTTTATAACCTTTCATAAAAATTAAAAAATATATATAATTCATAAATTACAATTGTTTAAATTTTTCTACTTAAAGCAAAAAGGTCATCATCGCAATTTCGCGCCGTACGTTAGATAATTCGATTTCCTATCAAAATTTATTTTAAATAAAATGTGACTTACTTCTGATTAGTATCATTTGACCCTTTTTAGGTAGATTTCGTAAGAAATACTACCTATTGCAGCCGTTAAAAAGGTAGAACTTTTGAAAAATTTCTTTACATCTTTTCATTACATGACCCCAGGAATCCAAAACCATCCAATCTAAAAAGTTTATGTATGTATGTACTAAATTTTGTCCGCTCAATAAAAATCGCAATTATACATGAATCGTCTTCAAACTCAGCCAAATACATTAAGATGGTTAATATCTCGGCGGGAATTGCAAATCGGCAAAATCGGTCCCTTTGGACCAATGAAAATGGGGAGGGCTCAAAAATTTGAATACCGCCTTAACATGGCTCTGACAGAACCAGCTCTTTCAAAACAATGACAGGAAAAAATAAACATTTTTCGTTATATCAGTTTCCATCAATAATAATAATAATAATTAAAAAAATAATAATAAAATTCCTGCCACAGCAATTACTTTACTATTGCAAGATTTGCACAGAAAAAAAAAAATAGTTTGACGAATTTAAGAAAAATTATTCATTAAATAATGAATATTAATTAAATAATGAATATTACGTCATAATTTGTCTATAGTAAGACTTCCACATGATAACGAAAAAAGAAATAAATAATTTGATGTCATTTTTTAAAAGCAAATATTAAGTTATATTGGAAATATAATAGACGAAAAGAAGGTGAATTTATAACGTAATGTGAGTTTGTAAAAACGTACTGAAACATGATAAAAACCAGACTATGGAAATATTGGCATATTTTAACATTTTGAAGTTCTCTGATTTTGTTTTTGCCAAATTTATTCCATATATATATATGCGCGTTTATTAGAACTATCACAAAAGCTTTAGGTCCTTAGAGCTCATTCTTAGTGACGAAACTGGGTTTATCTGTAATCTTGATTCAGTTTTTGTTGGGGAAATTTGGCCATAACTTCGGAATTTATTTCCGCCTGTAGGCCGAGCCGGAAGGGTTTTTTTTTTAATAATAACATTTTCGGTTTGAAAAAGATATAATTAAACCACCTAATATACGCGGTACAGTACAGTAATTCATATTTAAATGTTTTCTTTGATTTTTTTTTTAAAAATGTGATCTGTTATTCGTTGTACAGTAAAATCTGTGAAAACGGATTCATTCTATCACGGAATCTTTTATACAATTTTAACTGTTATACGGAAGCCTTTCCAAAACGATTTCTTTCCGAACGGAGGGATTCTATTTTCAAAAGTTTTTTTAATGTAACTTTATTTCTGACGAAATCTATCACTAAATAAATAAATAATAATTAGCAATAATTAATAATAATAATTATTATTTATTGATCAATATTCAAATTGAAGAATTTAAATTTCCGAAAGGTTCATAGCTTTTGGCAGAAGAAAAAACAGGAACAAACAAAACAACAAACCTTCAGAGCATAAGTTGTGATATTGCCACTAAATAACACATTTTTATTAGTTAAATAACTTTTTGCAGAAGCAGTGATTTTTTTTTCTGCAAAAAAAAAGTTTGCAGCTCAATAATAGTAATAATAATAATAAATAAATAAATAAATAAGTTTCAGTCGTAGCACATATTCTGATCGTGACTTTTAAATTGCACTTTTTCTAATACATTCATTAATTCACGTACTTGTTTTATGTAGTAAAAGGCTTTAAAGACTCTACACTCTCATTAATATTAATTATTGATGTTTCTCAATTGTATGCTTTGTGCCAAATTTCATCTTTTTTCTAAAGATAGAAAGTACAAAAGGCTCTATGGAGTGGCGCAGCCTGGATGGATGTCCAAATACTCTGAATGCTCTAATATTCTAAAGTTTTCTTCGTCTTGATGAATATCAGAAAACTCTCCTATTAGAAACGGCGAAGAAATTACAGGCGTATTCATATCATCTCACCCTGGGTTGCACCAGTCGCTCTATGTACTATATATTAGGTGAGTCGCGAAAAGAGTTGGAACTTTTGGGAACCACCGTATGATACTAACTTCTCTGCTCATTTTCTAGTTCGTATGCAAAAATTGTTTAGCACATCCAACTAATTACTCAAAAGTAGTTTAATAAAAATAAGCACAAAATATATATAGCAATAGTCAAAATAAAGTTTCGAGAAGATTTAACCCTTAAAAGACCAATGCTGCCATATAAGCAGAATTGGCATCCTTAGTCGAATTTATTCGCTCGAATCACTTCTTTTTTTAAAACGCGCTTTTACTTGTGCTTTTAATTAACATGTAATTGAATTTTAGAACAATATTCATTTTTTGAATACGTTACTGCGAATAAAAAATAAAAGTAGAATCGTGTTTAAAATACTGTCCGTTAAGGGCTACTCTCCGGCTACTAGACGGGGTACGATCGGCCCGAAGATGCATTAAAAATACTTATTCGAACCAGAAATTTTTTTTAAGTAAATTAAAAATAATAAGCTATAGGAAGAAGAAATCAAATTAATACGTTAAGACGTTTAAATTAAAAATTCTGGTGCAGATTTATATATATATATATTATATATATATATATATATAAATATATACATAAAACTTGAGTATTATTCCCAGTAGTTCTGGCATTAAATGGAAGGTACCGACAGGATCCTCAAAGTATATTTAAAAAATTACATCGAATAGTTTATTTATAACTGTATATTATTGCACTTAATGCATAGGGTGTTCAAAAAATGTCGAACCATTTCTAAAAAAAAAAAAAAAAAAAAAAAAAAAAAAAAAAATCAATAAAAACGGATCTTTTTTTTTTTTTTTTTTTTTTTTTTTTTCCCCATAGGAATGGATTGTCATTTTTGGAATACGCTATACAGAGGTATAACACGTAGTAGTTGATGCATTTCTTTCATTGTTTTTTAATATCTTTTATAATCTGCGCTATCTCGAATTATAAATTGATTAATGTCAAATTATGTAACTGATTGTGTAACCAATCGTCAATTATGTAATTCTTTTTTGCGGATTAATAAGAAATTTCGACGAAACGACATTGGACCGAATATTCTCGGATATCAATGAGAAAATAATTACCGCCTAAAATTAATAAGTGTAATTATTTAGATTGAAGTAGAAAAAAATATAGCCGAATAAATATAAAATTGTTTAAAACTTATCAAATGAACTTTGTTAATATCATTGTGTAGAAGGAAAAAAAAACCCTCCAAAAAGTACAGCTCATATTCAAAATATTAGAATAATTGAGAAAAAGTAATAAGAAAAAATTATTTGTCATTTATTTATTTTTTATACTAAGTAAATGCAATTAAATTTCTTATAAATTAAATCTGGAATGTTTAGATAAGATTTTAACATTTATAAAATATAAAATACAGCACAATAAATTAGGTATACAGCTTCCTTAAACACACCAGAACATTAGAATAAAATTTAGATTGGTTCAAAATATTAGAATATTTTATTTTACGCAACAATATTACCTTATGAATATGAAGTAAATGGTAGTTAATATTTTGTAGCATCCCCTTTAGCTTTCATAACAGCGTACAATCGATCTTGCATACTATATACAAGGTGTTTACAAACATTTCTATCAATATTAGCCCAAATAGACTTTATACGTGCCACTAACTCAGTTTTACTTGAAGGAGGATTTTCTTGAAGTTTTTTCTTCATTATACACCATAAGTTTTCGATGGGATTAAGATCTGGTGAATTTGATGGCCAAGGAAGTACCTTAATGTTGCGTTGGCGGAACCTATTCTTAGTTGACACCGAGGTATGCGGGGACGCTAAATCTTGTTGAAAGATGAAATCATCTTCAAATAAATCTTCTGAGGATGGAATTATGTAATATTCTAAAATTTCTTGATATATCAGAGAGTTAACCTTTTCGTAGACGATGCATAACTTTCCAGGTCCTTCTGCACTCATACAACCCCAAACCATGACACTAGCAGCAAATTTTACGGAACGTTTAAGGCATTCTTTATCAAATGCTTCTTGCTTCATTCTCCAAACTCGAATACCTTGATTACCATATGAAACACAAAACATACTTTCATCACTAAATAATATATTTTTCCAATCTTCATTGCTCCATAAACGTCTTGATTTACACCAATTCAATCTTATACGCTTTTGTCTTGCAGTCATGAGAGGTTTTGTTTTCGGTACACGAGATTCAAATTTAAATATATGGAGACGTCTTAATGTTGTCGATGTAGAAACTTCAACTCCTTCTTCTTTCCATTTTCGGTGCAAGAATCGCACACTTTTAAAACGGTTTTTCTTAACTATACGCTTCAGTTTCCTGTCATCTCTAGCAGATGTTTTTGGTTTTCGGCCACCATTTCGGCGATTATTTTGAAATTTTCCAATTTTTGAATATTGTGTTAGTATTTTACCAACGCTCGATTGCGAACAATGTAAATAATTCGCTATAAAACATTGATTTTTACCGTGCCGATACAAATCAACCATACGAAGTTTAGTAGATTCAGGAATATCACTCACACGGTCCATTTTAAGACGAAAAAGAAACAAACTGCAAAAAAGAATACTGATTTTAAATAAAATAGTCTGAATTTAATCAATGATGCCACCAGTTAAGAATTGGCAATAATTAAAGGAGAATTAATGTGAAATATTCTAATATTTTGAACCACTTGAATAAATATTCTAATATTTTGACTTTTCAAAATAATTTTTTTTGCAATTAATCTTTTCAAAAATGATATTAAATTTAAGATAACAAGGAAGTTTAATCAACAATAAGTTCTTAATAAAAATATCGTTTGCATATTTTCATTAAAACACATTAAATTACCAAACGATATTTTCAATTTCTAAAAAAAAGGTAATTATTCTAATATTTTGAATATGAGCTGTAGCTATCCGATTGGTTATGAAAACCAACAACAAATTCAATAAAAAATAAAATAAAATAAGCGTCTCTCTGTATCGTAAAAACTCGGAATGATTTGTACCTGTAAGAAATTATGTTAGATATTGCATATCTTACACTTTTCACTCAGTTGAAAAAATGACAGTCGTCTAATATCTTTACCGATAATTATGATAAAAAATAATTTTTAAAATGTTGTATAGCTATACTATAGGGCTACCACTAGCAAATATCTTTTTTTATTCTATTGGCATCATTATATACTAAAAGCTGTTTTATACCACTAACTTATTATTGTAAATTTATCTTTATTGTTTGTCGGATATATTTTTTTTGATTAAGTAAGGTAAATATTTTAGTATGAAAAAAGTAGTGTATCGCTACTATATATAATTTCTGTTGTCAAAAAAAGTAACAGTTATGAGTGGTACAAGTGTAATTTTAGAAAAAAAAATTGATTGAATTAGTGGGTTTTTAGTGTATTAAAAACAAATTAAAACGTGCGTAAAGTTAAACACAAACATTATTATTTAAATAATGATTGTAATCAAACATTAATTAGAATTAACTTGTCATCAAATTTATCAAAAAGTTATTAGTGAATTATGAACACAGAATTATTACTAGATAGTTTCTATCAAATCTTTTGATAAAATTTTAATATTGGTTATTATTTGATTATACTTGGTTTTTGGTTAATAACATTTTAAGTTATAATTTTACGCATTCGTAAAACATTTACGCATAAAATATTTGTTTATGTTATGAAAAAAACATTATGGTATACTGTATACAGGGTTCGCACACTCCTTATATTTTGTAAGGACTCCGGTACCAGTATTAATGACAAAAAAATTTATATTTAACTTTTAAGAAACAGAATTCACAACCTCCTCCTCGATTTGCAATTTACGCAGTATTTTTCTGGAGTGAAATACATTGAAAATGCTGTAAAATTTTAGTGGTAGAACTGTGCGAACACTGGGTATACTTTTCGAATATGTGATAATATTCTTCATCATGTTTTTAAAACAAAAGCTGTGAGGGAGAAACTCCGATTGTAATATAAACACGCTATTTATATTCTTTCGTGTTACTCAAAAATATCAAAAGTGTGAAGAATGATTTATACTTTCAGGATCTATATATATTTTTTAAGATTTATCTTTTTA
The DNA here is from genome assembly GCA_964019185.1 of Maratus speculifer. NCBI lineage: Eukaryota > Metazoa > Arthropoda > Arachnida > Araneae > Salticidae > Maratus > Maratus speculifer. Next base: position 49,438,605 of record OZ025296.1, read on the forward strand.
AATTTGATATAGTTTTTTTTTAATTATTTGAAGGAAAAATAAAGTTATACGAATTTTTTTCAGCTATATATTCTTTAATACTAAAAAGTCTTATAATAATTGAAATTTTTAGTTTTGAAAGCTCATTTTCATATTTTCAAAATCACACATTCTTGTAATAAGAAAAGCAATTTTCCGTTTAAAAATAATGGAATATACATATACATAAAGATATTTTTTCAAGATAAGTCACTTTAAATTTTTGTAATAAAAAATATATATGTAATTTTTTAGGAAAAATATATTTACTGCACTTCGCACAATATTTCTCCGTTCTCTTTTAATAATCAGAATCTTTTGTTAGTTTTCAAAAATTTTAGCTTTAAGAGAAAATTTCAAAACTTGAAAAACATTATCAAAATTAAATATCTCGTAATATAAAATATTTTTTTCTTTTAAAAAAATTAATTTATTAAGGGAAAATCTTTTCCAAATCGAAAAAACAAATATATGTAACAAATTCATTTTTATTCTATTCAAACATGAAAGAAAGGACTCAAAAAGAATGACACTTTCAGAAAATATATATTATTCTTTAAACGTAATATAAACTAAAAATGTTTGTAAACTTGATCTTATATTTTATTACAAAATTTCCATTTGAAAAGAAATGCATATTTCAAAAAGAGAACAATTGAATAAAATATAATATGTTTAATAAAACAAATAATAAATAAAGTAAATTTTATATCCGAAGACCCTTAATCTTACCCCTCTATCTTTTTTTGGGGATTGGGGCTATATAATTATTATTAATGAAATCTCTTCATTATGAATGAATTTATGACCGCATTTATTTTACTTTTAAATGAAGCTTGATACCTAGGTATTATATCTACGTGTGAGACACGCGTAACTCGTTTTAAGAAAACGTGACATACCTGCGAATTTTTCTGCTTTTTTGGACCAGAAAAATTTAATAAAACTTTTTATGGTATTAAATTGACGGATTATGGAGATTTATGAAGGTAAAATTTATTATAAAGTTTCTGTGGCACAAAAAAGTGTAAGATGTTGGCAGCTATGATGCGACTTTTCATCCTTAGGTGCAAATCTAGGCTGGTAATTTGTTAAAATAAATTTTCGTGTTTACTCTTGCATAAGAATATAAGATTATGAAATATTAAAGAAAATTAATTGCTCGGTGTTTTTAGAACAAAAGGAACAAAATATAAAAGTTAAGTAATTAATTACAACGAAATCTAGTTTTTGATGCTTCGATAGGAACAAAAGAAATAAAACATAAATATCAGAAAGTCTAAAAGTGGCAAAAACTAGTGTACCTGATGTATTTTTACTTAATTTATTACAAAACCAGCGTTCGTACGCTTCGAGGACTTCCAAGCAACTTTTACCAGAATTTTCATAAAGTAATGGTTGACTTACTTAATGAAAAAAAAAAAAAAAAAAATCTATCTTCTCATATAGAAAGCAGTGCTTCACGAACATTCTGGTACTAAAATACCAATAATCCCATGACTGCTTTGATGCGTACGAACTCTGAAAACATTAGGAAATACAATTAAAATATAAATAAATGCTAGATGTGCAAACAAGTAATTGAATGTTCTCGAGCATATGAGTCATTCCCTAAATTAGAGAGAAAAAATAGATTGAATACCAGTATTTAAAAATTTTCATTTACGTTTTATGTAATCGACGAAAATTATCATGAATTCTTCGATAATTCCCCCCTCCCCCTCCATTCGCGATGAGAAGCTTTTGCGGAATTTTTAATTTACTCTAAACAGAAAATTTTCAGTAATTGAATCGCGAAAACATGCTAATTAAATAAGATAAATTTTACAATAAAAAATAATTGGTGAGAAATATGAAGGATTCTTAGCTTTTTAAGTGTCACGTATACAGGTAGCTCGTTCCCAAGGGGTTAAACAAGTGGAAGAAATTCAATACTGACATTCACTTTTTTCTTTTGAATTTTGGGTTTGACTTATACATAAGTATATACGGTTATCTACTTGATATATTTCAATATAAATTACAGACATATATTTTGTAGATGTAAATCTGTGAGCTAACTGTATATAAAGCAATTTTATTATGCGTAGCGTTACAGTAGCCATACACAACCATTGATTTTTCACGTGCAGTTAGAAACAGACACTAATTGATACATATTTTCTTAATTTTTTGACGCACACAAAAATGGTAAAAAAAAAAAAAAAAAAAATCTTTGGGTTTTACGAAAATAAAATAAAAGGGTTGAGTATGACTGCTATATAATGGACATTATTTAACTTAAATTGAAATATAAGAATATATTATGTAACTTTTTAAACACTCACCACACTTGTCGCACAGTACCCTAGATATGGCCTTTTTTTTGGTGTAGTCCTCTGGTCTGGCCACAGCAATCATCTTCTTCCTACGCCAGGCTGCAAACACGATATACCTCTGGCGTAATTCAAGGTCCCCTCCGGCCAGGGTGGAGCCCCGGCACCGGGCCGGATTTTGCCTTAGAGCGAACTCCACTACAACGTCCGACTGCTGCCCTGATTGAAGCCCCTTCAACGCCCTATCCACACGGAAGGTCGCCCGGAATACGGGGCCCTTCTTTTCCAAAGCGGTCAGTGTACCGTGGAAGACTAGGGGCGCGAGGTAGGCCTTGGTCTGCGGATCGGTACCGGGCCCCAGCACGGGGCAGGCCGCAGCTGCGGGTGGAAGTAGGGCGGCGGCGGCGGCGGCGAGCAGTGGCAGTAGCAGCGGCAGAAGCGTTCGAGGATGGGGGCAGCTACACTGCATCGCCGCCGCTGGTCCCGAGTGCGGTGTGGTGGCAAGTCATCTGTGCCACCGGAAGGTTGCTTGTTATCTGGTTTATTTGGACTGCACTGCACTCACTGCGAGCACTTATTTCTCAGATCGGCTGAGGAATGACTGGACTATAAGAGGAGCAGCGGAGGGTGCTCTTCCTCAAATATGCGCCCTCTGGTTGGGGTCTGGTTGTTCTCTGTCTTCTTCTTCTCCGCATCTTCCGCGATCGCCGCGAAGCACGTGCGAGCAGGTGAATGGATGCGCGGAAGATGAGTTTTTAACTCAGCGGGAGTTTCTCCTCCAATCTCCAAAGTTTATCGGTTAAGAAGTCTTCTAAACTTTGTACTCCTTTCGCCGATACAAAACCCGATTAACTTATGAAGTTAGGGGAAGCAATTTCGCGACTCTTTTCGGTCTACATTTAATATTACATTTTCTAAACTATGGTAGATCGAAAACTCATCAATACTAAATATATAGCAAATTAACACGGTATAACAATGTACTAAATTTAAACTGTTAAAAAATTTGAATAAAAAAAAAAGAAAAAAAAAACCAGCAAAAATTATGTTTATTTGACTGTTTACATCATAGGTTCCCAACGGGGGCGGTACCGCCCCCTAGTGGGCGCTGGAGCCTTCTAGGGGGGCGGTAGCAAGTCTAGAGAAAAATGGGGGGCGTTAGAACAGTCGAGGGGGGCGGTCATGGCTTACTACCTATTTAGGAACTAATATAATGAAAATAAATGATCTCTTCTACATTCTCCGGTCCGGAACAAAAAACTTAAATGCACATTCAAATGGAAATTCATACAGACGAACCTAGAACTAAAGGGGGGGGGGGAGTTGAATTTATTTTACTAATGTCAAAAAATCGCCGTAGAACTCGAAGAAGGGCTATGACTCGCATTAAAAATCATTATGAATTCAAAAATTGTGGAGTACAAAATTCGTGATAATTGGATGGGTAAAAGTTTTAAGCAGAATTATTTGTTTTAATTAACCTATATTTCGAAAAATTCTGAAGTATGACAACGTATGTCTGAACAGAGATTAACTGAGACCTGAACAGAGACTGAAAAAAATTATGTTTCAAAATATCTTAATTAAAGAAGAAATTCCGGCAATTCAGTATTGAGTATCTGAAATATGGACCTACACACTCTCCAACAAACCAATAGTTACCTATGTGCTCAATTTGCCAAAAAGTTTTTTGAAATGATGCCATGAAGTCTTCTAGGCTACAAGAGCATTTGGATAAATGCGTACTGATAGAAAAGACAAAGATATGTCCTATTTTTACTTTCTTCTATTTTTACGAGAATTGAATTCGTAAAAATTTTCGAAATCCGATTTTTGACGGATTTACAGGTTATAGGGGTCAGAGATTTCGAAAACACGTTTTTACAAAATATCTGTCTGTCAGTCTGTATGTAACATAATATTTGTAGGTGCGCCCTATCACAACAATGCAAGGAATTTTTTTTTAAATTTATTTTCAGGTACTCCTTGTTATAAATTGGTGCTGATTAGTTTTTAGTGTAAATCACTCAACAGTTGGCGCTCCCATGCTGCTTTTTTTTTTTTTTTTTTTCTACAAGAGTTTCATCACAAGTAGTACTTCATAGATTTTTATAAAACTTCAGATTTGGTTGGTCCTTGACATGAATTGATGCTGTTTACATTTTGCTGAAAACCGCTCAACAGGTGGCACTATTACGCTGTCTTTTTAACGATTTCTGCAACAGCTGCATCTGAAGAATTAATGCACGGATTTTCATCAAACATCATCATCAGTTTTACCTGAGAAACATTATTGTTGATTATGTTTTGGTGTAAATCGCATAACAGGTGGCGTTTTTATTAAGCATTTTTCTCAATATCCTCAATATCCTATTTCAAGAACTAATGCGCGGAATTTAATACTATTCGAATCCTCACGAAGGGTGTAGATTGCCATTCAATTTTGATAATGTGATAGCGAATTTTGAAGTATTAACATGCATGAGATAGAAAAAAGTTTTGGGATTGTCACATCTGACTATTTCAAAGACTGGAAAGGAAATATTTAAAACAGTCAACTACATCAAACCTTTTTCAGCCGGCTTCTAAACAAGAAGATGAAGGAATACGAGCCTCATATAACATTATAATTTTTATCGCAAAAGTACTGAAATCGCACACAATCGGCGAGAAATTATTAATCTTGCCGGCAGACAGAGAGATAATAAAAATTGTTTTTTCCTGATAAGAGACTGTCTCAATCTTTATAAACTATCCTGAGTAATAATTCGGTACAAAGACGAATAGATGGTTAAAGGCATTGAAATATCATTACGCGTTTACTTAAAGTCCTGCGAATTTTTCATTCAACTCGATGGATCAGCGTTACCAAATAAGAAAAAATCCTAAAAGAACAAAAAATATGTCACGAGTTATTATTTGCAAAAAATTTGGATCTGATACAAAGAGAGAATCGACATTTAATATGACGAAGTTAGTCTAAGAGAAATATTTTTTTTTCATAATATTTTGTCACTTGCTGATGTTACTCCAGCAACGATGGGACATCACGAGCAGTGTTGAATTCTGACACTCATCTCCGGGAGGGACTTCTAAGGCTCCGGGTGGACATTATAGAGTTCTGGGGGAAAATGCACTTTTGACCATTAAAAACCCAAAATCTTAAATTTTCCGGGGGGACATTTCATTGCTCCGGGGGGGGGGAATGTCCACAACAACACTTCATGAGGGTTTCATTAACGTATTTGAAACAAGCTGTACTCTCTGTTCATTCCGTTATATATCATCAGCATTTGGTTTAAAAAAATTCGAATAAACATCTGTCTACGTCGCTTTATTACATTATAAGATCAGTGAAAAGGAATAGGAGCAATTCATTGAATGACAGGATATTTTTCACAACTTTATAGTGAAAATCCTTATTCAAGTACAACAATTATTTTACTTTGTACTGCAGTTGTCACTATCAGTTTGCGCCAGACTTGCAAATGAATACAATCAGATGCTGCTGCACACAGAAGTTCGTTATATCTGAAAAGGTATTTGTCTGAATCGTTTTTTGATACATTTGATTTAATATTACACTTAATAGAAAAAAGGGGTGTAAAAATATGAGTTTTAAAAAAAGATTACATTAAAAAATGTCATCAATTATTTGACAGAACTGTTTAGAATCTTTAGTTAAACCAATTTAAATATTTTAAGTATTTATAATAAGGAATAAGATGATGAGTTGAATTTATAAAATAAAAAGCCTCATAGCTGCTTCTGTGGGGGAACTTCTGTTGTTCGAAATCCAAGTAGAGGAGAATACAGTCACTTTGCCACATTATTCACAGTCTGTGACAACAAGAATATTTACGTATTTTTTTGTCAACACTTGTACTTCCTTCATGGAGTTTTCTCAGAGTGATTCCAAGTTATTTATACATGACTATACAGAGTTTGTTTTTAGATCCTTTCGCAAATACAGATACAGCAATATCATCATATTTGGAGGAGAAAATCGTGGAACTCACAACAAACGAGAACTAAAATTAAAATTCAGAAATGGATACCAAGAATTCTAATTGTAAAAATCAACATAGCTCTCTAACCTAAGATTGTGAGCGTGAGTACATTAAATTTTAATTGCTTTCATTACCAAATTTGGCTTAGAGTGGATTCCTTGCAGTAGCTAATTTACACTCTAAGAAACGGAACACGAACAGACATCTTTGAACCTAACAATCCGTAACTGGAGTTAAAGAAATTGGAATCCGAGATGAAAAAATTGTTAAAAATTCAATTGCCTCAACCATTTTGTTAAAATATTTAAATTCTTATTGGTTTTGTGTTTAATTTTCCATTTTTATTAAACAAATTTTTACTGCATTTGATGGTCTTTTAATTAACATTTACATTGATTAATAGGCTGAAAGACAGATAAAATATAGATAATATGAAACAATATTTTAACATTTTGCATAATTAACTACTAACTGGAAGAGGGGGCGTTGGCACTTTTTTCTCTTGTAAAGGGGGCGGTGTACCAGAAAAGGTTGGGAACCTATGGTTTACATGTTTCAACTTTACGCGAATGATTTTATAAACGATTAAATAAAAATATTTTTAAATTGTACGGTCTTTTAAGCGCCACCATTCAATTTTCCGCTTATTCTTTCTTATTATGCTCTTTATTTTTATTTTATACGTATGTTTATTTTATTTTCGTAACCATTGAGCCATAATTTTGTTAAGTTAAATGATGCTGCTTATTTATACCGTTATTTTCGGAGTATAATCCGCGGATCGAACAATCATTTTTCGGACTAGAAATTTTTCAAAAAGAAATGTAACTTATTAGATCGTCGTAAATATTTATTTTCAAGCACAAAATAAAATTTCTAGGTCCAGAAAGAATCGTTTGATCCGCGGATTATACACCGGAAATTACGGTACATTGAATTTTTGCGTATTACAATCAAATTCAAAATGTAACAATGCAGCATCACATAATTCAGTGCGTAACCAGTAATATTGTAGGTTTTTTTTTTCTCCTTTATTCATAGCAGAACATTTTCTGGTTAGATAAGGCATAGCAACTTGTATGGATTTTTCATACTACTAAAATTTTATGGAAGTTCATAACTAATTGAATCATCGAAATTGAAGCATTTTAGTGTTTAAACAAGTCAAAAATTTTCATCAAGCAGGACGGTCGTTCTGCCAAGCCAAGCTAGAAAAAAATAATATGCCCGCCAAACGAACAAACGCCAAGAACATAACGACCGCTTAACTGCTTAATATATTCGAGACAACTTTCTCATGTTAAATCGACCAAACATGGCATTTTAAAATTTCCGATATTTAAGAAATGAAGTATCGCAGAGAAATAAAACAAAAACTAGAAGAATTTAATGATGAAAAGCTTCAATTTGAGATCAAACTCATCTTTATAAATAATTATTAAAAGAGATACAGGATTTTTAAAAAACCGTCGAGATACTGAAAATTATCACTTTTTTCTTCGTGAAACAATTTTATTTATAACAAGGTACAGACTTAAATAAGGGACAGAAAGAAGTATAGAATGCATTTTCGGATAGGTAATTATTCAAGCTACGTACTTTTGTAAAATTCAGTTTTTAAAAAACAAAATTTCTATCCTTAATAAGCAAAAAACTGCTAATTAATCAACAAATGATGCCAAAGTGTGATAAACCCGCCAATCGTGTACACTACATTATAGTAAAGCAAATCATTTTAAATGCTGCCACTTCAAGTTTCATATGCCAATCAGATATTTTTCTTCGAGATTATTTTTTCGAATAAAACAGTGTAAATGTTTATTTTTTTAGAAATATCTTTAAAATAAAATGTCATATACGCACCACACTTGCACGTGCTTTTTTCTCTCGCCAATTTGGCGAAAATTTTGTTTTTGAATGTTAGGGCGTGTTCAGCACAACTTACCGGTAACTTACCGGTCACTTACCGATTGTAGACAAGTACGAAATGAAAATCAAGACAAAGTGTGACGTCAGCAGGATAGTTTCAACAGGATAGTTCAACAGGATAGTTTTCATTGGTGCCACAATTCGCTTTCGTATTGCCCTACAATCGGTCGGTAACATTGGTTACTTTGGTAAGTTGCGCTGAACACGCCCTAAGTTACGAATTACATGCAATAACAGCACATGATTTTTTTATTCAATATAAAAATAAAATAACGTAAAAAAAATGAAAAAGATTCAAATTTTTAAAAAAAAGGAAATTAAAATAAATAAATGATAGATTAATATAAATAATTATTAATATCGTATATAATAAAAAAAAATTAAAGAATTATAATAAAAAAATAACAGCAAATAAATATGAATTTAATCAAAAAGGAATCAATAAATAAACAGGGTACTTCTAGGTTATCCCGTCGACCAAAAAATTATCGCCCAACTGTAAGATTAAATGCCAATAATGGATGATCGTGAATGTCACATTCAATGACATTAAATGCGATTCACGTGTTTAAAATGTCATTAAGTGATTTTTATTTCGACTTTTTACTAATATTTTTATTAATATTCTACTAATTATTATTTTTTTTGTTATTTAAAATAAAAATTATGTCAACATGTATAATTTGGCTATTAGTTTGGCGATTTGTATAATTTGGCGAAATTGGTCGACGGGATAACCTAGAAGTATCATAAAGGGTTATAAATAATAAAGTTAATAGTCAAACAGCAAATATAAAAAACAGCAAATATAATTTTCACAATAAATCGTAAATATTAACCCCTATTGCCATATTGAATGCATGCAGTTGTATCATTTAATCAGCCCATTTCTCTAAAATCTTTAGTTTTCCACATTTTTTCCCCTAACAATTGTTATAAACTTATTAAACTGATCTTCTTCTTGGCACAGATGTGTAAAGCCAAATTGGCGAGAGAAAAAAGTACGTGCAAATTTGGTGCGTATATAACATCTGTGCCAAAATTAATTTTTTAAGGAAGAGATATCTTCTAAAGTGTAGGCATTTAAAATGATTAGCATTTAAAGTTTCATTCCTAATGTAAACAAAACTTTTGAAAAAAAATTGAGTTGAGTGGGATTTTTATATAAAAAGAGAACCATGGTAAATGATAGTCGCTTTGTGTGTGAGCAAAGAATCAACATAGATAACAACTTTGACGTCATTGTACGATGAAATACGATTTTACCATAAAATGTTTATTTAAAGAGGGTAATCTCTGGAACATAGATATAGGAATAACTAGATTACGCATTCAATGTTATTCTCCCAATACCTTTTGATTCTGTTGCGGCTCGGTGGCAACATCCATTAGAGTGGCAGAAAGCAAGTGGAACTTGCTATTCTACCACAGTAAATGCATAGCATATATACGTTATTGTGATTTTGTCTGATGCGTTATTAAGTAGGGGAGAGTGGGGATACTTGAGCATAGGGGATACTTGAGCCACCCCTATTATCTCTACAGTTGGTTAATTTTTCTTTCTAAAACTGCCAATATGATAACATATTTATAGTTCTGAACACGTAAAAAAGAAATCACACATCTTGGTACCATTTTGAAAGTATAGTGATTAATAGTTGTCTTTTCCCTATCTGAAGTAAATATTTGGGTGAATGGTTTTTTTGTTTTTTTGTAATCAAAGTTTTGTTTAAAGTTGCAACTATATACATACATTCAATAAGCATAATTTCAATTGTATTTTGAGTCTAAAATAGTTCTAATTGCTGCATGCTTTATTTAGTAAAACTCTGGGAAACAAAAATAGTGATAGTGGGGATACTTGAGCCAATGAGAGTGGGGATACTTGAGCCATGTCTGAACCATCCCCACTAGAAATTAAACATGGGTGAAACAAACAAAAAATAAAATTCCATCCTTATATTCACTAATAGATATTTTTCTGGAGAAAAGGGAGAATAATTTTTCATTTTATTTTTTTTTTCTTAAAAAAATAACGACCTAAAAATGTTAAAAAATGTATATTTTTTAAATGAAAATGTCTATTTTATTTTTCGATTTGACTAACAAAATAGCCTGTCTAGATAAATGTAAACATAGTTTTCAATTTAACTTTCATTAAATGAAAATAACTTTTTAAAACGGTTTTACAGGCTATAATCTCTAATACTTTAATTAGTTAGGTCCAACATATTAAGATATTTATTTTTTAATATAACACATTAAGATTAGTATTTTATATTGAAATCGTAACCTCTGTTGCTGTAACTTTTTTTTAACTAAGAAAATTGAAGAAAAATTGGTAAAAAGAGCGCACAAAAACAAGAAAAGCAACAAAAATCCCAGTTCAAACTTACCTACATGGAGCCAAAGAGGAAGACAAAATCTTTTCCTGTGAAATCAAAAAAGTGTTTGAAATAGTAGAATGATACATCTGGCTTAAATTCCGACAGCTACTAAACTAAAAGCATGAGTTCGACAATATCATTAGAGGAAAATTCTGTCAATGATGGTGATGATGTGAAAGAAAACCTTCTATTGATGGTTGGTTACTAATAAAATATGCCAGAAAGAAAACTGTAAAAATATTTGTTGGATAAGTGCTTAATATTTTGAAAATGAAATTTGTCCGAAGAATTGCAGATTCCAAATTTAAATGGCTCTGAACTGAGGATGTTTCTACCGTCGTTATAACTCAAGTTCAAATTATCTTTCGACAACCAGTTTTAACGACAAAAAATGATCGTATTACTAGCTTTGTTTTCTCAATTGGTTTTGAAAGACTTTACGTTTCATAATTTATCATTCTGTAAAATGTTTGTGCAAAAATAAAGCGAAAAAAATTACTTTTGTAGGTATTTTTCCGTAGTGGCTCAAGTATCCCTTCACTATGGCTCAAGTATCCCCGCCATGGGGATACTTGAGCCATGATGTAAAACAAAAAATAAACATTTATTATACATAGAAAAATAGTTCAAAATTTATTGAAAGTGGTTTTTAGTTGAAGGAAAAATATCAAATTTTCATTTTCAATATTTTATTTTATTCTAAAAAAATATAAAAAATTAAAAAAAATTAAAATTCAAAAAATGGCTCAAGTATCCCCATCTTCCCCTAATTCAAAGAATTGGATTTTGTTTTTCGTTCTAGTAATTATGTCTTAAAACTGAAATGGACAAAAATTATAATTTTTTTAGCTAATTCATTCATTCACACTTTTTATAAAATGTAAATGAACGGATTTATTTATCACTTCATTCATGTTGTATTTTAAAAATACCAAAGATTTATTAAGAATATTGACCTTGGTAAAATATTTCATGCTTTGTCTTCAACCTTTAATAACCGTAAAATATTTCAACCTTTGTTGAGCAATGTTTGGCTAAAAAAATAATATAAAAATGTGCATTATTAATGCTTTTTTATTCATTTTTTTAATTTATTTTTTAATTAATTAATTTTATTTTTTATTTATTTATTTTATTTTTTGACACACACACAAATAAAAAGATAGCACAGCTAAAATAAGTATTTTTTTTTCTTTTTGTATTTAACCTACTGCACTTTTTTTAGGGATGAACGATTAACAACTATTGCTGGGAAAGAGATGTTTTAAGTTTAGTGAGGAAGGAAAATTTGACTTAATAATTTGTCATATTGCAAAGAAACATGGGCAGAAAGGAAGGAGAAAAAATATTTTAAACGTCTGGAAATTTTGAAATATTGTTTGAAGAATAAAATAGAAGTCATTTTATGTAAAGGAGGAGGTTAAAAGTTGCAAAGTGATGGAAAAATTTACTTTAAATATTATTATAAACTTCCTGGAAAAAAAAAAGAGAAAATCATTTAAAATTGTACATTCATTTAAAATTTTTTTATTTTGCTTAGAGGAAAAAAAAAAAAAAAAAAAAAAAAAAAAAAAACAAGTTGGAAATTGCACGTAAAGTGTAGCAAATGAGGTTCGTTCGTACTATAACGAAATTTTATAAATTTTCAAATCTTGCTGTTATAGTAAACAGTATTTTGGATACAGTATAGTGGTCGAAATCTTTTTTGTGTTTCTGTAAATATACAGGAAGTAACTTTTATTACACCTCATCAACATATATCATATTCATAAAATGTTAAATAGTTTAATATAAAAAAAACACGCCCCAAACAATGTTTCCACGTATAGCATTATGTAGTGGAATACTTTTGTGTGGCCTTGTAATTTAATAATAAAAATTATTTGCATCACAGATTGTACAGAATGTATATTTTAGTGTATATATACTTCATAGTTTCATGTCAATTCTATTATATTCGAAAGAGTTAAACATCATTAAAATGTACTTGAAACTATTTTTTCTCATTGATCGTATTGTAATGGAATAACTTTGATTGCCCCTCTAATTAAACTATACATCCGATTTTCATAAAATTTGAAATGACTCTACAAAATTATCTAATAATTGTATATTTTAAATTTAAAACGATTACAATGCATTTGAAACTTTTCCCCCCATGCACCGTAATGTAACGGAATACTTTTGGTTGTCCCTGTAATTGATCTATGCATCCGATTTTCATAAAATTTGAAATGACTCAACAAAATTAAGTAATGATTACATATTTTAATTTTCAAACGATTCCGTTGGGTAGTTTTTGCGTTGCTGTATGAATTACTCTAAGAAATAAATGATATATAAATACAATGTACACATATATTTATTACTTCCTACTTACAGGAGTTCTACGAGAACTCATTCCAATTTAAGTGAGCAGATTATTTTATTTTTATATAATCTCTTTTAAAAAAAAAGAAGTGATATCTACTAAAAAACACTTTTCAAAAGTAAAAAAAAAAAAAAAAAAAAAAAAAGCTAAGCAAGAAAAAAAAAGGATGAAAGTTGTGTCTAAAAAATGGTCTGATATCAAATTTCCAAGCTTATATTATGGTAATTATTTAACATTTTCCATTAAAAAAATTACTATTTCTAAGTCAATGCCTTTGCATATGTTGATATAAATCCTTTTCTCTTGTACTAAATACATCGTAAACGTGTTTTGAAAATTCAAATGTTTTAAAATTATGCATGATGGGCTTGGCGGCCATCTTTTCATATTTTAGACAAATTTCCAAGCACCAAGTTTGTGAAGGAAAGCGTAGTAAGTTTACATTAAAAACAATTTAGAACTTCTGATTTTAACTATGGACAAGAATATTTAACACGATACCACCCAGCGATCTATTTATAGATTGTCTACAACCAAACAAAACTTCTAAATTTTAATACCAGAATTTTAGTACGGAAATGTCTGCTTAAGTAACATTTTTGAGTTTTAAATTTTAACTATGGATTTGGGTACATAGAAATTAGTATAGAAATTGGAAAAATGGCCACCAAGCCCATCATGCATAATTTTAAAACATTTGAATTTTCAAAACACGTTTACGATGTATTTAGTACAAGATAAAATGATTTCTATCAACATATGCAAAGGCACTGACTTAGAAATAGTAATTTTTTTAATGGAAAATGTTAAATAATTACCATAATATAAGCTTGGAAATTTGATAGCAGACCATTTTTTAGACACAACTTTCATCCTTTTTTTTTTCTTGCTGATTGCTTTTCTTGCACCCACTCTGGTTATGCCACAGTAATTTACTAAAGCATGGCAAGGCAGTGCCATGCTTTATTTATTTCCATACAGAATTTAACACTGAGCGAGTTATTTATTAGACATTTTCCCACTTTTTGTACGCGCTTCCACAAATTTTCTTCGAAGCACCTAACTGTGTAAAAAAAAAAAAATTCCTTTAATACAAAAAAAAAAAAAAAAAAAAAAAAAAAAATTAGATGTTATTAGACATATTCCCTGTAGCATCTAATCATTTTTACGTGATTTCAAAGTGATTTTTTTTTTTTTTTTTTTGGGGGGGGGGGGGGTAAGAATTAAAAACGGCATATTTACGACGTTATATTGGAAATGAAACAGAGATTTTGAAACATTTAGTACCAAGACAAGAATCATTTACGGAAAGCAATAAATATGAAGCATGATTTTTGTGATAAAAAGTCATTTTCAAACATTTATTAATGGATCAATAAGCTTCTAACTGGAGAAATATTGAAAATAAGTAAATTAAACTTTTTTCTATTTATTGTCTCTACAAAATAATGGAAAATAACTTAAAAATATATATGTAAGATGTAACTGGTATATTAAAGCGAGGTTTCTGAAATCAGAAAAAAATCGCGCTAAACCCAGTGCGTATATGACATCTGTACCGGGATTTTCTACCTATGCCACATTTTTAAAAGTTTCTCCGCGTTATAGTTTTAAAGAAAATCAAAATAAACTAGTAAATCTGCAGATCAAGAGCCTCAACGTCAGCTTTGCACTTCATTTCTTTTTTAAAACACACTTTGGGTAATATTCAACTTCCTGGAAACTGTAATTTAAAATTTTCAAATTACGTAATCTCTATAAATAAAAGGAATTCCGAGGATAATTAATTAATTAATTAATTGAGGCACAGGGGAAAGCAAATCTTGGCAATGCGCCAACTCGGTCCAGAGGAAGCAAATCTTGGCAATGCGCCAACTCGGTCCAGAGGTATAAAAGCAAGATAGAAAAAAACGCGCAGGTCTGTGCATTCAAGTACAACCACCCATATGTATATGCTGAAAGTTTGTTCTGACGCTCACCCGACGCACGTGGAGTGCCGATGGTCCGGGAAGCGTACCATACACATAAATTATTAAATAAACCTTCAAATTAAGCCCGGCGAAGCGGGCTGGGTATGCTAGTTATTTATAAGAATAAAATAAGAATAAGAAGTTTTCAGCCAACAAAAGCGTTAAATTAAAGATTTAGTTATGTTAGAATATTCTGAATTTTTCATGATCTATTATTTTTGTTTTTTTATTATAACATAGTAGATTTCTTCAGGGGGGCTCCGCCCCCCTGAACCCTTCGTAGTCTGATAAACTTAAATTTGTAACTTTCTATCAATTTGCTAATGGTTATCGTATATCTTGTATTTCTTTATACATTTTGATTTATAAGGATAAGTAACAGTTTTAATAGGCATTTTTCATTATCCTCATAATTCTACATACCTGTCCACACCTAAATCTGATGTATCAGGAACTTTTGAAAGTGTAAACTCAGTAATCTAGGGTTTTACAATTTTGTTTCCGAAAAAAAGAAGTTTTGATTGCATTTTGTGGCAGATGTCGCGGCCAGACAGACAGACAGAACAGACTGACAAGCGGAAAACAATAAATTTTGTGTCGCCAAAATAAGCCTTCACTGAAGTTTCGGCAATGACGTCATTATTCATGAGTTATTGCTATTCATGTTTCTTATATTTTTAACGACTACTTCATTTCAATTATGACGTCAAATTTTATCAGGTGAAATATTTGTTAAAAATATAATTATTTTTTATTTCTTTTACTTCTAATTATGTCCCCATTTTTGTCAGAAAAATTCTTATTAACGAAACAAATTTCCGTGTTTAATATTTAACAAAGTACTATATTTATTTTTATTTTAATTCTGACGTCATATTTATTTTTTCTTAGTTTAATTTTTCGAATGGAACTTGCTCAATTGAAACTTATTGCCGTTGACAAATTATTCCAGATTTTGATTTTTTTTTCTTTTTTTGGCAACGATAAAGGGAATTGGTTAAATATCTAAAAGATCGCTATTGATTCTGCATGAAAAAGAAGGAAATTTTGAATTATTAAGGAAAATAAGTGAATAAAAACAATAAAACATAGCCTATGTTCTTTTCTGGGCTATGTTATAGTTATACACAAAGATACAAAGACATTAATTCATCAGTTTTGACGTTGACTTCATTTAAATTTTCGAGTTCAATAATTACACGCATTCAAATTTATAACATTATAAAAATAAGGATTAGGATGAATGGTTGCTTAGCAACCATTAAGAGAAAATAAAGAAAATGAAATAAATACATTTGAAATAAGTAAGTCTCTAAAACAAATTAGTTTATATTATTGGAATACATTTATAAAAAATCTCCAAAATTTACAGTAATAATTTTAAAAATCTGACAAATGAATAGACAAAATTTCAAAACAATACGAATAATTTAACCGGTAAATTTCAGCATCCATTTATCATAATGTGACATTTTCTCTCAAGAAAAAAAAAAAAAATGGAAATCATTGGATTTGCCATAGAAAAGCATTATTGCGCAAAATAAAATATTCTATATTTTCCGAACGAATGAACCAAATCTTACAAAAAACTATACAGATTAATCCCAGTGCCTCACTAACATACCCACTTAATTTCAAGCCAATCGGATGCTTTTTACGGAAGTTAGCCCGGAACAGACAGACTGACAGACAGACAAACAGACGGACAGACAGACAGACACCAAAAAATTTCGTGTCTCCAAAGTAAGCCTTCACTGACGTTTCGGCAATTAAGGCGAATAAAAGTAAAAAAAAAATATGAGTATTTGAGAATAATAGTAAAAAATAAGGTACTTACGTATTAACGCCACCGCAGCAGAAGTTGCACTAATGTGCCAATAAAGATTGTGGCGTAGTGGCAGATGGGCTTGCAATAAATTGTAGAAATTTAATTAAATATTCAATAAAATTTTAATGAGAAATGACAGTTACAAATGCTCTGACTTTCAGAGCGGTTGGTTCGCCGGACACCCGGACTTCAAACCCCGATATTGGGTATAGCAGTGGTCTGAGAGAGCCGAGCTCTCTCTAACTTAATCCTGAGAGATCTATATCTCAAACTGTCCGACCAGCCGCGGAAAACGTCCTTCCCTGGTCATCATTCACAAGGAGGGGGGGGGGGAGGAAAGACCTCTTTCTCAGTCATCTTCCAATCTGGATCCAGGGGTCAAGGCGTCCTTCTCCCATTCGATATCACAGAGGGCCTCCCCTTGACTGATTTCACAGCCCAAAGAAATCTGTATCTAGCAAGAGAAATGCAAGCAAAAACACATAGCTGTAAGGTGACCTCCACATAAAGCACGGGAGGCAGTATTGTTCAGGCATGTCACTAAATCCTTGTACATTGTTCAGCTGGAGACATCTTGCATTTTTTCTCACGGCCCACATAAAGGCTCAATAATTTCGACAACATTCCCAGAACATTCCCAGCTGTGGGAACAAAGGGGACACCTGCTGCAGGAAATGTGGAGACATGACAAGATCAATCTTGTTGTTTGCAAGCGCACACAGTTATCTTTCGGATTCCTTGTTGACTTGTTGTTTGCTGATTCTTGAAGCCATTTTTTTAGTGCTTTTTTAGTTCTTTTTTAGTGTTTTAGTACTTTTTTTGCTCATTTTTTCACGCTATTTTTTGTGCGCTTGCAAACAACAAGATTGCTCGTTATTGGCTCATTAGTGCAAATTCTGCTGCGCTGGTGTTAATATGTAAGTATCCTTTAGTGCTTTTTTAGGGCTTTATTTTTCTTTGTTTTTGACGCCATTTTTATGTGTGCGTGCGTACAACAGATTTGCTCTGTATTGTCGCATTAGCGCAACATCTGCGGTGGCGTTAATACGTAAGTACCGATGTAATTTTTAAAATAGCCCAAAGAGTTTTTGTTGAAAAGTATCTGTTTTTTTATACTTCAAGTTAACATTTTTATAAAACTCTTTCGAATCATTATCTATATGAAATAATAAAATGTAAACACATTTGGAGCTTTCATAACGCTCCATTTTTTGGCACAGATGTCTAATACTTACCATGTTGGCGCAATTTTTTTCTGGCCACAATTTGACGAAAATTTCGTTTTCAAATACCAGTCACATATATATTTTTAAATTATTTTCTATTATTTAAAAAAGGAAATAGTGTTAAAGAAATAAAAAGTTTATTAATAACTATAGAATAAAATAATTTATATCATTTTAAGAAAAGTAAAAGAAAATAAACAATTTATTAATAAATAAACAACAATAGCCGGGATAGCATGTGAGGCAAAAAATCGCCATTTTGTTTCAATCGCGCCAATGTGTTGCATATATGACATCTGTCCTCAACTTTTCTACGCTGATCATTGTCCAGAGCTCCAATAGCGGTTTGTTTTTCGTTGTTGAAGTTTTGTCGAAGCTAAATTTAAATTTTAGGCAGAATTTCAATTCAAACAATGATTAATTTATGAAGAAGCTTCTAACTGAAGAAATACAGAAAATAAATAAATATGACAACATACAAAAAAAAATAAAAAAAAATAAAATAAACACATTTTATTGATACTATGTCTTGAGGTATTATTGGAGGGATATTATATTGTCTAGAGATGAATGCTTAGAACTATATTTCTATGCAATGCATCAATGCTGATTGTTAAGTATACAGTGTCTCACAAAAATGATGGGACACTTGTGCTTTATAAAAAGAAACTGCAATAAAATAAATAAACAAACATGTGCAAAATTTTTTTGGGTGTGTTTCATATTTAAAGTTAGTAACAATTATTACATAACATACATTTTGTCAAAATATTAAAATATTAATTTAGTAAAAATACAATTGTTCAGAACGGAGCAAAAAATGGCTCACATAAGTGATGGGACACTTATTTTTCCATCAAATATTTATCCAAAAATTTTACTTTTTAAAAGGTTTTAATATTTTGTTGGATTTCCTTTTGCTTTTAAAACATGATTTAATCTTTTTGGGATGGATTCGACTAATTTGTTTGTGATTTCTGGAGTGATTTTACCCCATTCTTCTTAAAGCACCGATTTTAGTTGTTGTTTTGAAGAAATGGTGTGTTTGCGAATTCTTGATTCCAATTCTTGCCAAATATTCTCTATGGGATTTAAGTCTGGAGATTGTGGTGGTGTTTTTATTATTTCAGGACAGTTATATAGCAGCCAGAGTCTAACGTTCAGAGCAGTGTGCTTGGGGTCATTGTCCTGGTAGAATTTAAAATCGTTATGAAGGTTCAATTTTCGTGCTGAAGATTTCAAATTTTGCTTTAAAATATCAATATACTTGTACTGATCCATTATACTGTCAATAAAAACAAGATTACCAACTCCAGCGAACGACATACACCCCCATACCACAACTCCTCCTCCACCATGTTTTACTGTTGGTACCAAGTTCTGTTTGCGAAATTCTTCCCTGGGTTTTCTCCACACCAAGATTCTACCGTCAGAACCAAATATATTAAATTTACTCTCATCAGCAAATATAACTTTATTCCAGTAATCAGAATTCTTATTTATGTTGGATTTTGCGAAAGCTAGTCTGAGTTTTCTATTCTTTTCACTTACGAAGAATTTTTTCCTGGCTACTCTACCGTGATATCCAGCAGATCGAATTACCCTTCTAATAGTCTCAGGATTAACAATTATTCCATATAATGCTTGTAAATCAGCAGCAACTTTTGAAGCACTATTTCTTGGATTTTTTTTAATATTTCGAACGATAATTCGCTTTATTCCATTGGATAGCTTTGATGGTCTGCCAGGTCTTCTTTTATCCTGAATCATATGATTCTTTTTATATCGTTTAATGATATTGAAAACTGTTGAACGACTCAAGTTAACTGTTTCAGCAGTTTTTCTAATAGATTTTCCACGTTCAATATGCAAATTAATAACTAATTTTCGAATTTCAGGCGAAGTTTCTTTTCGTTTAGCATTCATGGCTACAGAGAGCTAAAAAACACAAAAATTCCAAAACAAACTGGAGAGAAATACTGCAGACGATTTTATAAATTATTGCCAATTGCTTTTCAGTAAAAATAAATCCCCAAAAAATATTTTTATTGCTTATTTCAGACGATTTTTGTTGCATATATAATGGTGTCCCATCACTTATGTGAGCTAGTTTTTGCTCCGTTCTAAACATTTGTATTTTTATTAAATTAATATTTTAATATTTTGACAAAATGTATGTTATGTAATAATCTTTACTAAATTTAAGTATGAAACACACCCACAAAAAATGTGTACATGTTTTTTTTAATTTATTTGATTAGTTTCCTTTTGTAAAGCACAAGTGTCCATCACTTATGTGAGACACTGTACATATCACTTACATATAGAAAAGGTTTTTCTGCCGAATATGGCGTTATGATTCTTAAGAAAAGAATTCGCCGAGGAGAAAAGTGACACCTGATTTTTACGTGATTTAATCGTAAAAAGTGAAATTTTATTTTAGGTATTAAAAACACACACATTTATGACGTCATATTGGAAATGAAACATCGATTTTGAAATAAGGCTAACGATTTGAAAATGGATCAATAAAAATCTGTGCAGAACCCAATTGACAGATGAAAATCTACGTAGATACCGCGGAAATAGATAAATAAAGTTTTTAACTGGGGGTTATTTTGGAGTCTAGTGATCATGATCGGTATAGATATGGGAAAAAAAACTAAGAAATTTCTACGAAGAAGTGAATGTAATGGTTAGTATTTCTTACGAAATCTAACTAAAATGTCAAAAATTTAGTAACCACTATTTTCGAATAGTAATTTCATCAAACATCTTAAATTTATGCTTAACACCGCCACTCTCTCGAGTAACATATCTATAGATAGGTTGTTAACAAAGTTTTGTCCAGATACAGTTTTGTTAAGAAATAAAATTAGGATACACAACAAGGAGATCTGTTTGAAATTTTAAAGTAGTTTATAATGCAGCTTGAATGCAGTAATTATTAAAAAACTTGAGATGTTAAACAAAAGCTTAATTTGCAGAACAAAAAAAAAAAAAAAAAAAATATTTTTAACACTATTTACGCCCGAGAAGGGACAGATATTAAGATAATTGATTTAGATATCTCTACATTTAATATTAAATGTTTGTGACAAATAAGTGAAACCAACTGAGCATTAAAAAATAAAAATGAAATTCAAACAATATGACACCTAAACACCCTAAATCTTAGCTTCCATTGAAATGATATCGAAATAAATCTAAGACCCTTTTTTTCCCAATTCAACTTGCAAATATTTGTATTGCAGATTTTGTATTATGTTTACGGTAGGTGTAAACTAAACGGATAGACAATCTAGAAAGTAAATGTTCAGAAAAAGTCTTAGGTTTATTTCGATATCATTTGAACTGAATCTAATTGAGATTTAAGGTATTTAAGTATTATATTGTTTGAATTTCATTTTTATTTTTTAATGTTCACTTGGTTTAACTCATTTTTTTACAAAAATTTAATATTAAATGTAGAAATAACTAAATCAATTATCTTAATATATGTCCCTTCTCGCGCTTAAATAGTGTAAAAAATTTTAAAAATTTGTTCTGCGAATTGTGCTTTGTTTAATCAAAATTATTACTCATACTAGTTAGTGATTACGAAAATAAAATAAACATCCAGATAAAATAAAGTACATAATATATATATATATATATATATATACAGGGTGTTCCGTTAAAGGGGTCCAATATTAATAGGGGTAATAGAGGAGATCACACGGAGCATAAATCAGTATATAATGCCTGGCCGTATCTCAATAATTTTCAAGTTACAGCAAATAGAATGAAAAATCGGAAATTTGTAAAAAAAAAAAAACCCTCATTGCTAAACTATCGATAATGCTACATAAAAACGAAGCACATATTTAGAAAGAGCAAAAAAAATCCTACGAAATGACATAAGTTGTTTTAGAATATTGAGAATTAATGGCGAGTTACAAGCTCTGAAACAGTGAAAAAATACAAAATCAAATATTTAGCAAAATAGTTAATCGTTAATTCCAAAAATGCAACTCTACCTACATCAAGGAAAATGTTATAAAATTTGGTCCATTCCGAAAGCTTTCGAAGAAGCTTACAATAAACCATATCAGTTTAATTGTATGGGAGAAATCAAGCAGTTCCCTAGTTACAACTCTGTACTGTTGCACGCTCGGAAAGGGCGAAACTCCGCCCATGACGATTGTAAACACCCCGTTTTAATATCTTTCAATTATACATTTCTGATCAACCTCTATCAATACCCTTTCATTATTCAGTCTGGTCAAGTGAATGACATATTGTGCAGCTCTCGCCTTGTCTTAAAGCAAACTCCGTGACTGCTGCGTTTCCTCCATGAACTTTCAAGATGATGAAGAAGAAGTACTTTTTATGCAAATTTTCTATGTGTATAGGAAGAAAAGTGTAATAAAACAGCAGTCATCAGTGGGCGTTATGTTAAAGGGAGGCTGTTGTAAGTGGGATTGTAGTAAGTTGATGTATAATAATTATGCCGGAATACTCTAACGAAGAATATGCGGACATGCATCTGATGTACGGGCAAGCTCATGGAAATGCATGTCTAGCACAGCGCATGTACCATGAACAATTTCCAAGGAGACGTTGCCCAAGTTCGAAACTCTTCATAAAAATCGATAGACGATTACGGGAGACTGGATCGTTTAATACAGCAAGCATTGATGCAGGGAAACTTCGACATGTACGAACACCTGCAATGGAAGAAGATGTACTGAATATTTTTAAAGATAACCCCTCCACGAGTACACGAGCTGCTGCGTCTGAAGTCGGTGTTTCTCACCAAAGTGTGTGGCGTGTTCTGCGTGCAGAAAACATGCACCCCTTTTATGTGCAGCGGGTACAACTGTTATCAGTAACAGATTGTGCTCAGCGGACAGATTTCGTACGCTGGTTACTTAATGTAACAGAAAATAATCCACAATTTCTGGAAAAAATTTTATTTACTGATGAAGTAACATTTACGAGAGAGGGCGTGGTAAACACGCACAATATGCACACATGGTCATATACAAATCCGCACACTGTTTTCCCGTTGAACGCACAACAAAAGTTCAGTGTGAACATATGGGCAGGTGTCCTCGGCGATTATCTCATAGGACCATATTTACTCCCAGATGTACTCAATGGCAGTACGTACTATATTTTCCTACGGGATATCTTACCGCAGTTACTGCAAAATGTGCCAGCAACATTGCGCCACAATATGTGGTTTATGCACGATGGCGCACCGGCACATTTTTTCATAGGTGTTCGCAATCACCTCAATTCAACATATCCTGGGAAATGGATTGGACGCAGTGGACCTGTTGCTTGGCCTGCACGCTCTACAGACCTCAATCCGTTAGACTTTTTTGTTTGGGGACACCTTAAATCGCTGGTGTATAAAACGCCTGTGGATACACCGGAGGATTTACTAGCGCGAATCGTTGTCGCTGCAGGAGACATTCCCAACTCCGTCGGAGTTTTTCGGCGTGTTCGCCAATCTTTACGACGTCGCTGTCGGCTGTGCGATTCTGTTAATGGGCGCAACTTCGAACACCTATTATAATAATGTCCGTTCGTCTGCCTTCCGACATTGAACTGTGCAGCGCAGGCCAGAAGACTATGCTTCATATATGTCATAAAGTAGTGGAATGTACTTCTTTATTTGTCATTTTTCTTTTATTTTCAACACTTTTTGGCACAGTATTTTGTAAGTCACAGACTGTGGTGTACTCAAATTGTAAATTACAAAGTTTGTATGAATTAATTTAAAATTTAGTGTCTTTTTTAAATTTATAATTAATAAAATTATTATGCTATTTGTTATTATTATTTCCTATCATAAATTATGATGCACATATACATACAATAATTGTCCATGTAAAACATGTACTGAAACTTCTTGCATAGTTACAAATCGCAATATTGTTAATTATTTCCGAAAGAATTTAACTTAAGCATTATATCAATAAAAGACCACCTTAAAATGTAGACTATTATTGTAAAGTTATTCTGGTTCATTCAACTCTTGAATAATTAAAAATGTTGCATCTCAGAAGAAGCATGATCGAAAATGTATAGTTGAGAGTAATTAAAAAGGCGGTGTTTCCAATCGTGATGGGCGGAGTTTAACCTTTGCCAGTGTCAAAGAAAGCGGAGTTGTAACTAAGAAACTGATTAATTTCTCTCACACAATTAAACCGATATGGTTCATTGTAAGCTTTTTCGAAAGCTTTCGGAATGGACCAAATTTTACTACATTTTCCTTGTTGTAGCTAGAGTTGTCTTTTTGGAATTAACGATTAACTATTTTGATGTATATTGGATTTCGTACTTTTTTCACTGTTTCAGGGCTTGTAACTCGTCAATAAATATTGCTATTTTAATACAATTGATGTCATTTTGTAGGTTTTTTTCTGCTCTTTCTAAATATGTGCTTCGTTTTTATGTAGCATTATCGATAGTTTAGCAATGAGGGTTCTTTTACAATTTTCCGAATTTTCATTCTATTTGCTGTAACTTGAAAACTATTGAGATCCGACCAGGCTTTATATACTGATTTATGCTCCATGTGATCTTCTCTATTACCCCTATTAATATTGGACCCCTTTAACGGAGCACCCTGTATATAAAATGTGGAAAACTGAGCGACTGTGTTTTATAGATTGTACAAATTTAGAAAATTTTTATTTATTTATTTATTAGCCTCCGATGCTATTTCTTTCAGACAAGCTAAAAAATGTCGTGTCATCAGCCCTGAATTTTCTACTCCACCGATTTTGATAATTATTTTCTTTAATGAAAGCTATTTATTTGTAGTTGTGCCCATTGTAGTTATTTTTTAATTTATTTCCATTTTTATATTTAATTTTTAATTTTAAATGCTTTTTACGATATTTCTTCAAAATGGTGGCAATTCAGTTTAGCTTTTCTCTCGAAAATAAAAATTTATTTTCCGAAGTGATTGTGTATAATCATGCACTAATTGAGGTAAAAAAATATATTTACAGAGAAATAATATTAATAATGTAAATAAAATAACAGAAAATAATTTATGATAAAAAATAATGTCTAAAACAAAATAAGAAAAATTTCAAATGAGGAAAATGATGTCATTCAGCAACCAGATAAATGGGAATTACAATATTATTACGGATGCCTTTTTCATATTACTAATAAAAATAACTTTTAAAAACATTTGAAGAGAAAATGACGTCACTATTTAAAACATCGCATTTTTACTCATAACGATATTAGATACTACTCTGTTATCCCGTCGACCCATTTCGCCAAATTATACAAATCGCCAAACTAATAGCCAAATTATACATATTGACATAATTTTTATTTTAAATAACGAAAAAACAAATAATTAGTAGAATATTAATAAAAAGTCGAAATAAAAATCACTTAATGACATTTTAAACACATGAATCGTATTTAATGTCATTGAATGTGACATTCACGATCATCCATTATTGGTATTTAATCTTATAGTTTGGCGATAATCTTTTGGTCGACGGGATAACCTGGTAGTACCCGATATTACATTTCAATATTTCTTTTCATTATGGACACTGAGATTGAGATTTTACTTTCAGATGACTTCAGTTAGTGAAAATAATGTCACAGTAAAAATGAAATTAGTTTTTTTTTTTTTTTTTTTTTTTTTTTTTTTTTTTTTTTTTTTTAATAAAACTATTTTTCTGTGAGTGCATATAAAATAAAATTTCTGGATTTCGCCGGCACTCAGATTACAATTTTAACTGAAGATGTGCGAATATTTGCATGCAAAATTGTAACTGGCAAACTTGACATTTAGTTTGTAAATATATTTATTATATATTGATTCAATAATGAAATTACTTTTGCTTTTTTTTAAACCAAAATCGATCGGGTCTTTTAAACATTTCATTCGTCGAATTTGATGGGATTCCACTCGTTTTATTCTTAAATTGCATTTCCTTTTACTCAGAGTCTATAAAAAAGCGTTTAAACTAAAGAAAAAGTCCGTTTTTAATGAATCTAGTCAATGAAGAAGTAGCACGTCAAATTGTATCTCTTTATTATTCCGCAATTCCAGTGTCTCAGAGAGAAATTGCTATTCAATTGGGTATTTCACGCCGTTCTGCTTGCTATTATATTGATAAACACAAGAAAAATGAAGTTAGTTCATTGCAATCTAAACGGGGTCGCCCTTCTAAAAAACCTCTATCGATTTTTTTTTTTTTTCCTAATTGGAGGCGAAATTGAATTCTGCAATGGCAGAATCTACATTCAACTTGTTTATTTATTTTAAATTACTCGGGTAGAGTTTTAACATGTAAATAATACAATAAATTTATTTTTACTTAAAAAAATTAATTTACATCTTTTAACAATTAGAATTATTATACTTATAAATTCTATGTGTATTATAATTAGACATAGAGGAATATAGATTTCCTTAATTAACCTTTTTTACTTACTCATCATATGTAGTATAGGATAAGTCTTATAATTGTTTTGCAAAGAAAAATTTTTTTTGGCGGATTTACACGTTTCAGACACTGGAGATTCCGAAAAACATATATTTAGGGAAAACAAAATTGCCGCCCGTGAGTCTGTCTGTCTGTAAATGCTCTATCTCTCGAACAAATTGAGATAGACTTCAGTATGTACTATGTAATAATAGAAAGACGCCTATTGAATATCAGTAACCTCGATTATCCGAAACTATTTTTTTCGGACTTTCGAAACATTTGTTCTGATGAAAGGTACATAAAATGTCCATTTTCTTATTTTTAAGTAGTGGCTGTAAAAGACAATAAAAAAAAATATATATATAAATTTTGCATAATAAATGAAATTGATCGGATAATGAGTTGTCGAGATATTTATAATCTTATTTTCCACAATCTTCGATTTTTCATGACCCTGTATTTCATTCAAATTTCAATTCAAATGAACATTTTTATTGGAAATGAGACAATTCATCTGAGTCAGTAAACTGTTAATGAATAGGTTTATTATTTTTGGAATTATAACGATGTTTCTTTTACTTATTGATTATTACGTCTACCAAAAAACTATCGCCAAACTACAAGATTAAATGCCAATAATGGTTTATCGTAAATGTGCAAGTGAAATTAAATACGTTACGTGTGTTTGTATATTTTACACTATAATGCGAGCAAAAACTGTGTGTGTGTGTCTGTGTTTGTGTGTAAATTTTATCTCAAAAACGGCTTTAACGATTTTCGCAAAAATTTGGATTTTACCATTTTCGGGCACGAGAAGACCATTGGGCTAGGTCACATATTTACAGATAATTCGATTATTGGGTCATAATGGGTCAGGATCAAGCTATTTATACCTAGAGAACGGCTGGATTGATTTTAAAGAAATTTTGTATGCAATCGTTTTTTGGCACGAGAAAATTATTGGGCTGGGTCACATGTTTGAAAATTTTCGATTAGTGGGTCATTTTTGGGTCATTATGGGTCAAGCCATTTTTAACTAAAAAACGGCTATAACGATTTTGACCAAATTTTATATTTTATCGTTTTGGATTACAAGAAGACAATTGGGTTAGGTAACATGTTCGAGAAAATTCGGTTAGTGGGTCATTTTTGGGGTCATTGGTGGGCCATACTATTTTTATCTAGAGATTTTCTCACGCAATTTTGACTAAAAATTGCATTTTATGGTTTTCGGGCACGAAAAAAACTTTGGGCTAGGTTACATGTTCGAGAAAAAATTTTAATGGGTCATATTGGGTCATTAAGGGTCTGGGTCAAGCTATTATTTAACCCATTAACGCCCGAATTATTTTCTTCACTAAAATTTAAATTTTGTGTTTCCCACCACTTTTAAAAGCAAATTAACTTTTATCTAAATTTATCGAGGATTCTGTCTCTTGAAATAAGGTACATATTTATCTTCCCCTTTACTGGTGGGAAACCCGCTTTCTTACTTTTTTTGTAACCGTCCTCAAACGAGGACGCTGGGCGTTAATGGGTTAAAGAACGGCAGAATCAATTTCATCGAAATTTTGCCTGTAAGTTTTTTGACACGAGAAAGCTAATGGGCTAAGTCACACGATCGAGAGATTTCGATTATAAGAGTCATTTGTGGATCATGGTGGGTCATAATGGGTCATGATCAAGCTATATCTAAAGAACAGTTGGATCGATTTTAACGAAATTTTATATACAACATTTTTTTGGCACGAGAAATCTATTGGGCTAGGTCTCAGTTCGAGAAATTTCGATTAATGGGTAATTTTGGGTCATAAAAGGTCTGGGTCAAGCTATTTTTATTTTAAGTACGACAGTATCAAATTTAATGAAATTTTGTATGTAACAGTTTTTTGACACGAGAAAACTAATGGGCTATCTCACCTGTTTGAGAGATTTCGATTATAAGAGTCATTTATGGGTCATGATGGGTCATAATGGGTCATGTCAAGCTATATCTAAAGAACATGTGGATCAATTTTAACGAAATTTTGCATAAAACATTTTTTTGGCACGAGAAAATTATTGTGCTAGGTCACATGATCGAGAAATTTCGATTAATGGGTCATAAAGGGTCATAAAGGGTCTGGGTCAAGCTATTTATATTTAAAGAACGGCAGGATCGAGTTTAACGGAATTTTGTGTGTAACAATATTTATACACGAGAAAACAAATGGGCTAAGTCACATGTTCGAGAGATTTCGACTATAAGGGTCATTTGTGGGTCATGATGGGTCATGGTCAAGCTACATCTAAAGAACGGGTGAATCGATTTTAACGAAATTTTGTATACAGCACATTTTTGGCACGAGAAAATTATTGGGCTAGGTCACATGTTCGAGAAATTTCGATCAGTGGGTCGCTTTTGCGTTATTCTAATTTTATCCAAACAATGTCTCGCACAATTTCGACTGAATTATGTATTCTATCGTTTTCGGACACAAGAAAATCATTGGGTTAGGTCAAATGTTTGAGAAAATTCGATTAATGAGTCATTTTGGGTCATAATGGGTCAAGATCAAACTATTTATACCTAAAAATTGGTTCAATCGATTTTATTTAAATTTTGTATCTAACGTTTTTCGGCACGCAAAAATTAATGAGCTAGGTCACATTTTCGAGAGATTTCGATATAAGGGTCGTTTGTGGGTCATGCTAATTTTATCTAGAAAATTGTTCTCACCATTTTGAATATACTTTCTATTATATCGTTTTCGGGCAAGAGAAAACCATTGAGCTAGGACACATGCTCGTAACAATTCAATTAGTGGGTCGTTTTAGGTCTTAATGGGTTCAGGTCATTCCAATTATATATAACAACGACTCAATCAATTTTACCTAAATTTTGCAACGAAACGTCTTTTGTCACGAGAAGACTATTGGGCTGAGTTGCATATTAAACAAAATTATATTAGTGGGTCATATCGCTTCATTGCTGAATGCTGTCAAGCTAATTTTACTTAAGAAATGGCTTAAACGATTCTGATTCATTTTATACTCTACTGTTTTGGATTACCTGAAGACCACTGAGTTAAGTCACACGTTTGATCACATTTGATTAGTGGATCATTTGGGTAATAAGGGTCAGGATCACGAGAATATGGCAAAATCCAATAAGTTGGCGAAATTTGGCCGAAAAATCGACTATTAAGATTACGAAACCGAAATACATATTTGGCACCAAATGAATAAATATGTCCAAATTTGGTTACATCTGGCAAAAAATATTGTCTTTCAGAATGTGAAGAAATTTCTTATACATTCTTAATAGTATTCGAGATGCATAGTTAAACTAATCAGAGTCGAGCTAAAAAAGTGATTTGGATTGATATCCTTTCGTTGTAAATTTTAAAATAAAGTAAAATTTATGAACATGTACATACAAACATAGTTTTCTTATTGATTGTTTTTGTAAATAATACTATTATTAATAACATGTTTTACAGTAATAATACAGAGTGAATGATGCAGGGAAAATACTATATCGAGTTGAACACAAAGTTAATTTTGACTGAGCCGAGCTCGGTCACCCCTGCTAGTTATAATTTATTTTTAATTTGACGTTGTATTTCTATTATTCTTTTACTAATTTATTTGTTCTTTCGTTATTTAAAATAAAATTTAAGCCAATTTGTATAATTAATGAGTAGTTTGGCGATTTTTATAATTTGTCGAAACGGGTCGATGGGATAGTCAAGTAGTACCCACAATTCCGTAATAGAGTATTACTATGCATTAAAAATATCTAAATATACATTTAAATTTTACTTTGGAATTGCAATGCATTTTATAAATTATTTAGACATGTTTTATTTTCATATTTTATAATATGCATATCCATGATGGGTATAAGTAACACGGTGGCCCTCCAAACGACTAGTTTTATGTTGCCTGTAATATATACCATACAGTATATAAGCCAAAAATTTGGACAGTTCTTAGCTGGGTGACAAGAACTCTTATCTAAATTAAAAGCTGGCTGGTAATCGCATTTCTCATCATAGTTCATAAGATAAAAGGATCTGGTTTTGACACCTGCGAATCGACTTCGGGTTGACTCAATTTTTGGAACGAATATCCTGAATATCTTTCAAATAAAAGAGAATAATATGTATGTATACATATTTGAAGATTAAAATGAAAGTTACATATGTTTATTTTGGTAAAAAAAGGATAGAAATTATATTAGATATGTAATTTTAGATTACTTATTCATAATTGTATTAAAATATGAATTAATTTTCTTTAACTTCGATTTGAAATTTAAACATTTTTCGTGTCATTTCGGTTTAGAGTCGATCGGCTTCAAGTTTGGTTTCGGCTTAACTTTAAGTAGAATTTTCAGGTTTGAGTCCAGAAAAACCCGACTCATGGATGACTGTAGTTGTGGGATATACTTTCAAGATTTACTGTTTATAGTATTGCATTATGTATTGAGTTGTATTTTCAGAAATAGACTATCAAACATTGAAGAGAAAAAAAATTGAAGCTTTGTTACAAACTTAATTTTTTTGTCTTCATTTGAAGGGTCGGGAGACCCTACGAACTCCTCCTTTTTCTACGCCCATTTCTTCAAGATATTTAAATATTTTTAATAAAAATGTATAAAAAAGTAATGAAAATGTTCTCACATCTTTAAATAAAATTGATGCCTTGGAATGAAAAATGTCAGAAATGCAGTAGAAAAATTTGATCCAGCGAAAAAGTATAAACTGTATAAAAATCTTTTTGATTAAATTTTACATACTTTAAATCTGATACAAAAAATGGGCTAAAGTTCGGCATACGTTAGCCAAATAACTTGATTAAATTATATTTATCAAGAAAATTCTAAAAAATAAAAACAGAACTTTACCTGTTCAATTTTCTTAGCGCAATTTATTCTCTGAAATACCGAAAAAAAAATCGTCTGTCGATAGATTGGTTTTAAAAATCATAAAATTGATTTTTCTTTTTTAGACCAAGGATGTTAAAACAAATTAAACTTCATTGCATTTAGGTAAATAATTATTGCTCTAATATTTAAAATTAGTTAAAAAAAATAAAGAAGAAACACTGATTTTCAACAAATTATTTTTTAAAGATGGAAATTAAAACATTTTACAAGTCCACTAAAATGGAAATACGCCAGAAAAAAAAATCGCATTTATTTTTTAAAATTATTAAATCTGAAGTATTTCTAAGAAAAATCGTCCTAATGACGTCATTCTTTCTTAATTCCAACGCATCTTTATTTCACCAGCTTCGAAATTAGCTGGTGATTATTCGAAAATGTAAAACAATGCGATGCTTTTGACAACGTTCATTTTTATTTAATAAACTTTAATCCTATATTGTAGATATGATTTATTGTTTGAAATCCAGCATTTAATCAACTGTCCTCGCTCGAGGAAACGCTCGCGAGCTAATGCTATTCCTATGTGGAAGCATTTTTCTAATAACTCTTTCGCATTTTGATATTTTTTAATAATTTTTTTTGCATTGGATAGCTGAGATGTATGCCGACAGCGCACCTTTTTTACTTTTTCGATTTTGGTCGTAGATATTTTTTACAAAGTTAGTTTCACTTTGAAAACCGGTTTCGAAACTGAAAGTGCTTTTTAAAAAAATATCTGCAACCAAAATTGAAAAAGCAAAAAAGGTGCGCTGTCGGCATCCACCTCAGCTATACAATGCAAAAAAAAATTATTCAAAAATGTCAAAATGCGAAAGAGTTATTAGAAAAATGCTTCCCCATAGGAATAGCACTAGCTCGCGAGCGTTTCTTCGAGCGAGGACAGGGGCCTTAAGATTGTTATTTTTCTAAATGCACAATAACATTGGATTTCATTCCTCAGCTTCCAAAAAAATCGAAGGACATCATGCAATTTAAATAGAACACATCAACTTACTACGATAGCTAGATTATTTCATTAAAATTTGACTGTCTGTTTGTATTTAACAACTAGCAGGCTATGCCCGCTTCGCTGGTCCATATTTCCAAACAAACCTTGACTCAAAAAAAAAAAAAAAAAAAAAAATGGCGATTTAAAATTTTTATTTTAAAGCAGTATAGACCACCCTGGAATGTTCTTCCATATTGCTGAAAATCATGCCAACGCCATTGCAATATTGTACTATTGTAAGTCTTGGCGAAAATTTGGGCAATTAAGCACCATCTCTTTTATTTTATCATTTATAGTAGAGTTTCGTATGAACATGAGACCGTTATGACAACAGGAATCACAATGTTCTCGAGTCATCACACTATTACATTAGAGGGCATTGCAATGATTAGTGAGATTGATTATCAAACTCTATTAACTTTCGGATTGTACATTATCATTTCTTAGTTCTTAAAATCCCGACATCTGAACTTGCACTATGTGTAGTTCTGGTAGCCTACATACAATGTCATTTCATGTTACATTTTTTAATAAACCTCCTCTTCTAGTAGGTCTACTGTAGTTTCCTATCTACCTTAATCTGTTGCAGCAAGAATACATAGAGTAACTAGTTGGATGTGTCAATCCCGAAACTTTCTTCTATCTCATAAATACATGATATATATATATATATATATATATATATATATATATATATATATATATAAAACGTGGTGACTTTAAAGTTACTTATTATCGAATTTCCTCGAACATTTGAGCTAGCCTAATGAGATTCTGGTATCCGAAAAGCCTAAAACGCAAAATGTAATTAATATTCTGAGAAAATGAGC
Organism: Maratus speculifer; assembly: GCA_964019185.1. NCBI lineage: Eukaryota > Metazoa > Arthropoda > Arachnida > Araneae > Salticidae > Maratus > Maratus speculifer. The sequence continues at coordinate 49,471,872 of OZ025296.1, forward strand.
TTAGTAGTGCCTCTTGGTGGGTAATTTATACTAAAACCTAATAAGCATCTATTGATGTCAAGACCTAACAGAATCTGAAATTTGATGGAATTTCGTCCATTAGTTCTTGAGATATAATTATAACAAAAAATTAGCAAAACGTAGCACAGCAACACCATATTTTGGACAATTTATGCCAAAATGTAAAAAAGCGTCTAATTATGTTATGGTGTAAAAGAATCTGAAGTTTGATGAAATTCTGTGCATTAGTTCTTGAGATATATCTAGTTTTAAAAAAACGTGTAAAATATAGCACAGCAGCACCATCAGTTGAAGGATTTATAACAAAACGTAATCATCGTGTAATTATGTTATATGTCATTTTGTAACAAAATCTGAAGTTTGATGAAATTCTGTGCGTTGGTTGTTAAGATATAGCTATCGGAAAAATCGTGCAAAATGCAACATAGCTGTACCACCTGTTGTAAGGTTAATACCAAAATGTAATCAGCGTCTAATTATGTTATATATTCTAGTGTAAAAGAAACTAAAATTTGATGAAGTTCTCTGCATTAGTTCTTGAGATATAGCTATCGCAAAAATCGTGCAAAATGAAGCATAGCAGCGCCACCTATAGGGAAGTTCACACCAAAACCTTATCAGCAACTATGTATCTCAAGGTATCGCGGAATCTGAAGTTTGGTGAAATTCTGTGCATTAGTTCTTGAGATATAGCTGTCATAAAAATCATGAAAAACGTGGCATAGCAGCGCTACCTGCTGGCCAATTTACACCAAAACTTAATCAGCGTCTATGTATATCAAGGGGTAACAGAATCTGAAGTTTGGTGTAATTCTGTTCATTAGTTCTTGAGATATAGCAATCTTGAAAATCATGAAAAACGTAGTATAGCAGCGCCACCTGCAGGCCAATTTTCACCAAAAACCAATAGGCACTAATTCATATCAAGGTCTAACTGAATATAAAATTTTATTAAATTTCGAGCATTAGTTCTTGAGATAGAGCGCCCACAAATTTTTTGTCACATACAGACAGACAGACTCACAGACAGACACACAGACTCACAGACAGACGGACAGACTCACAGACAGACATTTTCTAAAAATAGTCAAAACGTGTTCAGGACCTTCTAAAACGTATAAATCCGTCGAAAACCGGAAGTCGAAAATTTTCATGAATCCAATACTTTCTTCTTGTAAAGATAGAAGAAAGTAAAAAATGTAAAGAATTATTGACAGATAAAGAAAAGTTTTTGTTTGTTTGTATTTATGACGGCCATTTATCTACACGTGGGATATAGGCCCTAAGGAAAGGATGCCCTCCGTGGGGGAGGCAGACGAAGAAGGGTGTTTCACTTATATATTTAGTAGAACAATGAAGCATAAAAAGTATGTTTTAAAGCTGTATTATTTGAATAACATTAAAATTACATCAGTTTCACTGCCTCTTCCTTTTATAAAACAGTTGCTAACATGTAGCCGTTAAATCAGAATAATCTTTATGACTAAATTTTGTAGAAAAATAAGTCTTTAGTTTGCATCTAATAAAATCGTTCTACTTTCTGTAATCGATTCCATTATGATTTTTAGTGTCAAACATTAGAAGTGCTAGAAACGATATTGTTACAAATGTACCAGACTTATTTCATGTTTGTCCTCAAATAAATGTGAAATTTACGATCATCAACGTATTACGATCATTTACGATCAATTTCGCCAAATTATAAAAATGGACATAATTTTTATTTTAAATAACCAAAGAATCAATATATTACTAAAATGTTAATAGAAATACAAATAAACATCGAATTAAAATTGGTTGATGAAGTAACAATTACGTATGACAAATTTAATGTCAAATGGTCGATGAGATTATCAAGTATTACCAAATTATATAAACAAATTGTATAAACAATAATATTGCCAATAATATGTAGGTCAGGTGTCATCTACGGATCCCGCTGGCGCGATTGCAGCAAATTGCGATTTTATGCCTCACGTGGTAATCCGGTAATTAGTTGATTATTTTTGAGTAAATTATTTCATTATTTTTCTTTTCTCTTTTAAAATTATATAAATTGTTTTGTTCCATAATTATTTATTGACTTAGTTTATTATTATTATTTCCTTTTTAAAATAATAGAAAATAAATAAGAGTACCCTAATTTCCTGCGTATAATCCGCGGATCAAACAATTCTTTTTCGACCCAGAAATTTTATTTTGTGTTTGAAAGCAAATGTTTACGGCGATCTAAGGAGTAACATTTAATTTAATAAAATTTCTAGGTTGAAAAATGATTGTTTGATCCGCGGATTATACGCAGGAAATTAGGGTAATATAAATGTAATTGGTATTTGAAAACGCAGTGTTCTCCAAATTGGCATCATAAAAAAAATCACGCCAAGGTGAAGCGTGTATAAAAGTGGAAAAATGTTTGCAATAATATAAACAAAAAAAAAAAACGTAAACAAATAATTAAAAATTCACCATTTCGATAGTTTTTTAAAATAACATCAAAGTTAATTCTCCAGTCGGGCAGCAATAGTAAATTTTCTTTTCTTCGTCTGTTTCATAATAAAAAAAATATATATTTAATAACTTCTAATTAAATAATCTGACTAATTTTCTGTAATCGGATTTATGATCTAAAAGATAGATAATTATATGATCGATAATTTTTGACTAATTTGGCGGAAAAATCGTTTTCGAATACCAGTTTCATATATATATTTAAATTATTTTCTATTATTTAAAAAATAATAACAATTAGTATTTAAATAATAAGTATAGAACAAAACAGTTTACATAATTTTAAAGAAGAGAGAGGAAATAAAAAAATATTTTATTAATAATTAAATAACAATAGTCGGGTTGCCATGCCAGGCAAAATAACATTAATTTAGTGTCCATTAGTTACCTCGGTGTGTATATATCTGTGCAAACAAAATTCCGATAATATAATAAATGACGTCATATTTATTTTCCTTTGAATTTTTTTTATTTTAATTTTTCACGTGGATACTGTTCAACTAAAAATTAATTGCCGAGGAAAAATTATTTTCCATATTTTGATTTTTTTGGCAACGGGAAAGAAAATGGTTATTTTTTATCGGAAAAATTTTAATTGATTCTGTATGAAAAATAATGAAATTTTGAATTATTAAGGAAAATATTTGAATAAATCAATTAAAAATTAGCCTATGTTCACCGGAAATAGTGTAGCTTTCAAACGGTGAAAGAATTTTTCAAAACCGTCAAGTAGTTTCGGAGCGTATTCAATTCAAACAAACAAACAAACAATCAAATCTTTCCTCTTTATAATATTAGTATAGATTACTTCTCCCAGAATATGGAACGTTGCGCAGTGAAATTAACATCAGTTATTCACCAGTTACAGTAGTGAGCTATTTTTTTAAACTCAAATTTCCTGATTGGAGCCCTTTTTTGAAATAGTAAATTTCGCCCTATTTAATGACACATTAATTAAAGCGTAAAACAAATGAAATTTTAAATTTTCAAAAAAATATTACCACTCAAAATAATTTAAACTTTGAAAAAGTAGCCTACAGACAACGCTGGTTATTTGCATGGATCCGATGACGTCATGTGTGTGTATGTTTATCAAAAAACTGGTTTTTGCGTGACAGCTCCATTTGCTATAGATAAAAATCCGAGCTAAATTGCTTGAAATTATGCTAAAATGCTTTAATTTTACGTCGTATTATGTGCAAGAAGTAACACGTTATAAATTACTAAATCTACGAGATTTGTTACTTTCTGCTTACAACAAATTGAAAAAAACATCTTTTTTTTCGGGTACGGCGTGACGTCACATGCACATTATCAAATTTTCTACAAAGGTGGCAAAATATTATTCCATTTCTGTAAATCCAAAATGGGGAAAGCGATGAAACTAAAAGGATTTTTTTAATTGTCATTTACGTCATTTTCAAATTAAAATTGAAGTAATAAATTAATTTTTACTTGATTAGATAATGCATAAAAATTTCAAAATTGATTAATTTAAATTTTCAGATAAAATTGAAGAATTCAAAACACCTTTTTACAAATTCAAGTTTTATGAATGAATTTATTTCACGCAATCAAAAAATCGTCTGTCGACAAACTGATTAATTAAAAATAAATATTTTGTAATTTTTTCACTTTAACTTTCAAATAATAAGAAAACTTTAAGCTGCTTGCATTTACTTAGCCAATTGTTACCTTATATTCACAAGAACTGAATTAAAAATATATGTATCTTACTTTCAATAATTGATCTTTTTAAAGTGGCGGTTCAAAGGAAAGTGTCTAATCAGGTAAAAATAACATTTTTATTGTTATTTATTTATTTATTGTAAATTTTAACAACAAAAAGCTAAAATTTTTTTGACAAGTTATCAAAATGTCATATTTTTATTCCAATAGCTCAAAATATAGAAACCAAATCTCACAAGAGGAAAATACCGGGTATCCTAAAATGACTTAACTAATTTAAAAAATCAATAATTTGCAAATGATGACAGCTTTTTTCTTTTAAATTCCAAATAGCAGCAATAAATGACGCTGCATGCAATCGGCATTCATCAATGGAACCTTACTTATGAATCACCGAACATTAATGGAATGAAGGATGTTAAATATATGGAGTGTGTTTTATTCGCCTATACATTCTTTATCTTAAGGGCACCATTTTCAGCCTATTTGATTACTATGTCGTTAGCGTCAGATATGATCCAAATGATTGGTACCGAAAAACGTCAGAATTTGGTGTACAAATTGGATCTCAATCCAAACGCCGACTTTCAGTAGAAATATATTTTTTAAGTTACATTTAAAAATATCAATTGCTGAAATAATTTAAACCCATAAACAAAAAACCCGTGTTCTCGCTGTCGCTCACCATGGCGCCAAATTGAGACTAAATTCTTCATCTGGCGAGTAAACAAGCGATTAGATTCGCCAAATTGCTAGTGCTCATTTTTTTTTCTTTTTCTTTTTTTTTCTTTTTCGTTTTTCATACATATGCATATATATATTTAATATATAGATATTTTTAATATTTGTAAGCGGATAGTTGAAATAGATTAATAACTATCGCTGTCGCAGTTATAAAAACATAGATTATTTTAGAACATGTTGAAAAAAAAGGGGTACATTAAATGACTAAAGATGATTTTTTTTGTGCTATGTACGGCAAATCTATTTTGCTAATCCTTTTTTCATTTGGCGAATGTTTTTTATTTTTATTTAGCCAAATTACTAATGTTGGTCAAATGTCAGCGAGAACACTGTTTAAACCGTTCATCTATGAGTCACATATACTATCTATTTTCAGTAGAGCTATTGCTGAAAAAAGCCTGAAAAATTATCTTTTTCTTATTTCATACTACTGTTTTGCATGATGTCAGTTTCGACCATAGAAATCGAAATAATGCTTCTAAATAAATTTTTTTTATTATTTAAAGTGCATTCCATAGGCATAGCTGCAACGGAGATCTGCACGGCCCCGGGCTCGGGCCTATTTTCACTCACGGAATTCGCCCCGGGTCATAGACTAACAAAAGCCATGCTTTGTTTGGATTCGCGAAGCATTATTTCATTAAGATAAATATTTGAGAGTAACAATATTTTTTATAACATTTTTGCATCTTTATTAAGCAAAAACGTTATTTTATGTTTTGGCGCATTTTAATTTTAGCCAATTCCACGAATTTGATTAAATTAAAAATTAAACTCAGCCAAATTTCATAAATTGTTTTTAACCGGCAAACATATTAAAAATAAAATGTTTAATTAATAACTGTAGAACAAAGCAATTTATATCATTAAAAAATGAAAATTAAAGTAAATAAACAGTTAATAAATAAATAATCAATAGCCGAGTTACCATAAGAGGTGTAAAATCGCCATTTTGTTGCAATCGCGTCTATGTGGTGCGTATATGACATGTGTGCCAAGATTGCAACAACCACATCAAAACGTCATCAGGAAAAAAAATCACGCCATAAAACAGAGAAAAGAAAATAACAAGTTGAATGTAGATTCTGTCACTGCAGAATTCAGATTCGCCTCCAATTTAAAAAAAAAGAAATATCGCCAAACTATAAGATTAAATGCCAATAATGGATGATCGTGAATGTCACATTCAATGACATTAAATACGATTAATGTGCTTAAAATGTCATTAAGTGATTTTTATTTCGACTTTTTATTAATATTTTTATTAATATTCTACTAATTATTTCTTTTTTCGTTATTTAAAATAAAAATTATGTCAATATGTATAATTTGGCTATTAGTTTGGCGATTTGTATAATTTGGCGAAATTGGTCGACGGGATAACAGAGTAGTACCTAATATCGTTATGAGTAAAAATGCGATGTTTTAAATAGTGACGTCATTTTCTCTTCAAATGTTTTTTAAAAGTTACTGTTATTAGTAATATGAAAAAGGCATCCGTAATAATATTGTAATTCCCATTTATCTGGTTGCTGAATGACATCATTTTCCTCATTTGAAATTTTTCTTATTTAGCTTTAGACATTAATTTTTATCATAAATTATTTTCGGTACTTCTAGGTTTTCTCGTCGACCAAAAAATTATCGCCAAGCTATAAGATTAAATGCCAATAATGGATGATCGTGAATGTCACATTCAATGACATTAAATGCGATTCACGTGTTCAAAATGTCATTAAGTGATTTTTATTTCGACTTTTTATTAATATTCTACTAATTATTTGTTTTTTCGTTATTTAAAATAAAAATTATGTCAACATGTATAAGTTTGGCGATTTGTAGAATTTGGCGAAATTGGTGGACGGGATAACCTAGAAGTACCTTATTTTCTGTTATTTTATTTACATCATTAATATTATTTCTCAGTAAATATATTTTTTTACCTCAATTAGTGCATAATTATATGCAATCATTTTGGAAAATAAATTTTTATTATCGAGAGAAAAGCTAAACTGAGTTGCCAACATTTTGAACAAATATCGTAAAAAGTATTAAAAATTAAAAATAAAATATAAAAATGGAAATAAATTAGAAAATAACTAAACTGGGCTCAACTACAAATAAATAGCTTTCATTAAAAAAAATAATTATCAAAATCGGTTGAGTAGAAAACTCAGGCTGATGACACGACATTTTTTAGCTTGTCTGAAAGAAATAGAATCGGAGGCTAAAAACATAATTGTAATTCAGCATATTACAACTACTATTTGGAAAATGATATTTCCAAACACTAAAATTTTAAAGATTTATAACTAAATTCTATATTTAAATTAATTATTATTAATAATAAACATCATACCGAGTCATATATCATACCAGTCATATAATGATCATATCGCGTCATATATTACGTACGCCATGCATTAAACATTAATATTCCTAAACCAATGACAAAAAAAAAAAAAAAAAAAAAAAAAAAAAAAAAAAAAAACCCTGTAGTTTTTATATATATACTAAGGTATCCTGAGGTAATAACGCCACGTTAAGGTTCTACCAATGTTCACGGCTTAGTTTTACATTGTATTTTTCAAACAAATATGGGATTTGATACAGCATTTCATTCGCTATCTATATATAAAAAAATAATTTTATCGATATGTAATCATAAAATATAATGACATAATTTCTTGACCAATGCTTGGCGTTATTACCCACCTGTGGGTAATAACGCCATGAAAACAATACTATAAAATACGATGGAATAATTCAATTTAGATTACCCAATTCTGAAAATACAAACCCTACCGCCCTAGAAATTGACAAATTGCACTCTAAACGATATAAAATGTTAATTTTTTTTTGCGAAAATGTTAGAAAAAGAAGGAGGGGGGAGGGAGGCAAAATAATATCAGACTCTGAGCTTATTTTTGCTTAAAAGGGACCGCTTATATAGAATTATTGTACATTTATATAGAATATTAATTATACATTTATATAGAATTATTGTACATTGCACATTTTTATTTGTGTTTAGCTGAATCAGTATTTATGTTTCCACGTATGAATTCTATCCAATAGAATGCATACATGGAACGCCAAGGAATGGCGCTACTAGGACTTCCCTCAGAGGGATTAGTCTGAGCGATATTGCTGAGAATAAACATTTAATAACTTGCGATAAGTAAAGAAAATCAGATGTTACCTTTAATTGGTCATTCATTGTGATAAAATATGATGAAAATAAGCATATTGAATCATAGAATTACAAAATCTTATATATAAAGTTGCATATACTATTTTTATAAAAGAAAAACAAACCATGCATGGATATAAAATTGGAAATATGCAAAATGTTAAAAGTAATACAGAAAATAAAACACCAAATTTTCCTATATTGGAAATATAACTCTTTGAAATGATGTCATGAGCATAAACAGAAGCTTCGCACCGATTTGAGAAACTATAAATAATATAAACTATTATGTTTGAAGAGAATGGAGTGTATTTTATACGGTGTGAAATTTTCACACGCGAAATATGTAAAACATTCTTTTAGCGATCAAAAAGTGCTGTTAAGAGATTATCACAAAATCTCAAAATTAAAGATTTTATGACATTTTTTAATATAAAAAAAAATAACAGTTTTATTTTCCTCCATGGTTAAATTTTAAAATGTTTTATTGCATTCAATATTTCTGAGGGCGAAAATGATTACTATTTACTCCATGTACTGATTCGGTTATCTACGAAAATGTCCAGCCGGTGAAAATCACGCTCACCAAATTTCTGTGACGTATGCACATAAATTGTGCTTTTTTATCAGTTTTTTTAATATAACTTTTAAACTATTTGGAATTAATTTTTAAAAGTAGGTGCATTCACCAGATTACCTTCATAGGTACCTATTGGTACAAACAGAATCAAAATCCGACAAGTACTTTTTTAAATTTGCTTGACGAAAGAATTTTTTTGGATTTTAATATCGTTACGTATCTCTGAGTATAAAGACTTCGCTTCGCTCAGACAATTACCCCGGCATACTTGTTGCGCAGTACATTTTAAACTACAAACTATCTCGCGAACATATCCAAAATCCTCTACCACAATTTGAAAGTACATGAAATGCACTAAAATGTTATGTAATAAACAAAGTATTTCCTGATAAATACATAGTCTTCACATCACAGAACTTTCCTCGCAAATTTTAGATCAAGTGTTAATTTTAGTTGCTTCTAAATGCAATAAGGCCAACAAATGGAACAAATTAACTTTAGGCTGTTGTTTGGGTTTTATATAACTCAGAGCCCTTTTGAGCAGACCCCACAAGTGCAATTTACCGAATTATTTCATAATTAGGCGTAATATCAGCACTTGGCGTTATTACCCAACCTGGCGTTATTACACCAGAACACCTTACTTTAACTGTTTAAAATGTGCATTTTTATTTGATGGAATAATCAGACTGAGATCTGAACGCCTCATATTATAGGGTTCGCACACTCCTTATATTTTGTAAGGACTCCGGCACCACTATTAATGACAAAAAAATTTATATTTAACTTTTATGAAACAGAATTCGCAACCTCCTCGTCGATTTGCAGTTTACGCACTATTTTTCTGGATAGAGATGTAAATTTTTCGGAAAAATATAAGTGGCGGAAAAAAACTGGTTTTTTACCGGTTTTTTCGGAAAAATTGGAAAAATTGGTTTTTCATGACTGTTTCTCCCAAATAAATTATATTTTCTTAGAGAATATTAAGTAATAAATATTTTTTTCCATTTATATGTATTAAATGAAAATTATTTTCATTTTATATTACAAAATACAAAGAAAGTAGCAAAGCCTGCTTTTAAAAGTTTAGTTTTTTTTCCCAGAGCCTAAGAATTTTTATTAAACGCTATTGTTTGTTATATCATATCTTTGTTGAAATGATTTTTCAGTTACATGTTTAACTACCAATTGACCTAATGTAAAAACCTGAGTTAATATGCCTGCAGTTTGGAATGAAATAAATTATGCATTCCATTTACATAAGTATAGTTTTTAAGTAAATGATACTAGTTTAAAGAAATTCTTGCAGTTTTGTCATTATTATGAATGTCAGTATTCAAAAATTCCATTGTTTGTTTAAAAAATGTATATTTTTACAGTATTATTTTTTTCTTAGAATTATAATTTTATTTCCTTTATAAAATATGTTTAGTTTTGGTATAGCTTTCCAATCTCAACTCAAAAAAATTTTGATTTAGTTTTATAATCTAAATTGAAACAAAACTAAGTTATACTTTGGCTTACTCAGATCTGCAACTAAATAATAGCGTAGGATTTATTGACTGTTAGATTTTTACTCACTAAAACCAGAATTTTTTTTTTTTTTTTTTTTTTTAAGTTTAATTAAATGCAATTTTTTTCTTTTTACCCTGAAATCTATTATTCTATTCTTGAGTAAGAAACCATATTCAATAATGTTTCCACATGGTAATTTTATATTTCTAAGAGTGGAACTCAAAAGTTATGAAAACAGAACACTACAAATAGAAAATGCTCACTATTTGAGGAATTAACAAAAGCAGTTACATAAAAAAAAAAATAATTGTAATTTAAGAAATTACCCCAACCATTTGAAAAATGTTTCACTCGATACATTCATCTATCATTTTAAGCTAAATACCAGTTGTTTTATTGTGTATTATCCGTGCCACTGCTATAAATGACTTTATACATGCTGCAATTTGAAGGTACGGTTCGTTTAAGTTATATCACTCTATTGTCGCCAAGCATAAAAGTTGGCGACGAAAGAAACATTTCAAACTATTTAACATTGTTGGTGCAAAAGTAATCATTATTAAAATACAGCTTTGGCATATACTGTTATACTTGTAAGACTTTGGCATATATTGTTTGATTTTACAGAGCAGAATTTTGGTGATGGAGGTTTTAAACCAAAATCGATCGCAGCAGATGCATCTGTGAATGGGTCCATCAGACATCAAATCAAAAAAGTTTTTTCCCAGTTTTTCCCAAGCCGATTGCTTTTTAGTTTTCTTTTTAGGTGGTGGAAAATCAAGAGTAATAGCTATAACATTTTCCGGCTTGTTAGAATCACTATTGGCACTCAAATTTTCCTGGTTAGAACCGACCGATAGTAAAACGCCATGGCTAGTGGATTGGTCGCCCTGGCGACATGATGTTTTACAATTAATCGGTTCGGCATTAAATTGCTTCCTTTTTCGTGATCGCCTTTCAACACGTAATTGGTTTTCAGCGGCTCAATAATCTTTTGATTTTATCATTTTCTGCATTGAAAGACGTTTTTGCGCCAAACCAAATACAGTATTACTCAGTTATCCCGTTGACCAATTTCGCCAAATGATACGAATCGCCAAACTAATAAGCAACTTATACATGTTGACTGTGTTTAATATCATTGAATGCGATATTCACGTTCATTCATTTCTTTGGCTTCGGCTTTTTCCGTATCTGTTAATTTCCGTCTACCCATTTTTAAATTTGTTAGTTTTCTCCTTTATTACAATGATTTTAACCATTTTAATTTACTATTCAAATAAAAATTCTTCTAAAAGTAAAGAATTTAATTTAAATTCAAATAAAAACTCTTCTAAAAGTAAAGAAATTAATTTAAATTCAAAAGTGACCACATCATTCAAAAGTGGTAACATCATTCAAAAGTGGTAACATCATCGGGTCCATTCTCCCGAAAACAACAACCATTTTTCAAATGGTTAACAGAGATAAACTTCTACTGTGCTTTAGAAAACTACAAAAATTTAAAGTTTAATCAAAAGGGAAAGTATAATTTGGAACATAGTTACTTGTGATAAAATATGGGGGGTTTTTCATCGCAGTTCTACTTTTCTAATGCAAACTGCCCATGTTTTTGCAACATTACTGTACATTATGGAGGTAAAATGGAAGTCAATTTTAGATTCAACACCTTAAAAAAACATTCAATTAATCAGCTGTAACGAAATCTTGAAAAATGTAGCATAGTAGTGCCACCTATAGGGCAATTTACACCAAAAACTAAACAACATTAATATATATCAGAAACTGTTTGAAGCTGTAGTTTGATTTTTTTTTAAATCGTCCTTGAGGTAAAGCTATTGCGATAATCATGAATAATGCAGCATAGCAGCGTCATCTGTTGAGCAATTTACACCAAAAAGTAATGAGCACGAAGTTATGTCAAAGATTAACTTAATATGAAATTTTATAAAAATACATACAATAGTTTGAGATAGAACTATTGTGGAAATTATGAATAATGCAGCATAGCAGCGCCATCGGTTTGGCGATATACACTAATAAATAAACATCTCGAGTTTATATCAAGGTGTAACTGAATCTAAAGTTTTGTGAAATTATGGGCATCAGTTCTTGAGATAAGAGTGCCCATAAAATTTGTCACATACAGACTCACAGAGTGACAGATATTTTCCAAAAACCATCAAAACGTGTTCAGGACCTTCTAAAACGTTTAAATACACCAAAAACTGGAAGTCAAATTTTTCACGAATTCAATACTTACTTCCTGAAAAGATAGATTAAAGTAATAAATGCATACTTCAAAATTTTATGTTGAATTTTTAATTTTATCATTTCCATTAATCGGCATATTATTGCAATAATTTTACACATGAATTAATTTTTAAAAAGAGAAGTTGCATTTAATTACATATCTAGATTTTTTTCATGTAATCAAGTTTTTGTGAAATTGTGAACTTTTTGTATATACTTGTACAAAATATATTCAGAATTTTTGAATAAGAAATTATTACTGCATTTAGGTTCCTATTTAGACATTTTTAATAAAGTTACTTACATACATATATGCAACTTAATAAGATTCAGCTGCTGTATGGCATGAGATTTTTTTTTCTTTAATCACTGCACTTGCGAAAGATTCAATTTGTTGATTAAACTTTTTCTAAAATGTCTATTTACAAGAGAAATTTTGCAAAGGGTCTTGTGTTTCAAACAAGAAAAAAATGTGAAGGATCCTTTCAAGACTTCTCAAACAGATTTCTGCTCAGAGATCAGATTACCCACATTAAAATTTTCATGTGAGACACTCAACATAAAAATCAATAAAATAAAAAGTAAGAGAATGTAGCTATTACAAAATTTTCACTATACTATTTCATAAATAAAATTTCAATTTTTCCAGTTCGGAAAAATTGAAAAATAAGCCTTCGGAAAAAAACCGAAAAAAAAAACGGGTTTTTTCTCCAATTTTTCCGGTTTTTTTCCGAGCATTCCCATCTCTATTTCTGGAGTGAAATACATTGAAAATGCTGTAAAATTTTAGTGGTAGAACTGTGCGAACACTGTATTACGTACGACATGTATTAAACATTAATATTCCCAAACTCATCATCAGCAAATTTTAAATGAAATTTAAGTTTTACAAGTTTTGGAATTGCAAATTTTTAAACTTCTAAAAATCGCTCTTTTTAAATTTTTACACCGTTGCATAGAGAAAAAAATGCACTTTTAAATGAAATTTCTTTGAAATCTTTAACACAATTTGCTTTCAAGTTATTAACTTTGTATTTCTATCTTGTATGTTTATCTTTGGGTCGGGCACGTGTCTTACATTTTCCCCTGAAGAATCGGGCCGGGACTAACTCACTTTTTTCGTCCCGGTTTCATTCTTCCTAATCTTCATGGGCGAAAGTCTCAGTTCGAGTTTTGACCCAGTCCGTATGAAAATCTTTGTCTCAATTAGAGCTCCCGATTATACGTTTATACGAGTATACGTATAATACGTATTATACGAAATACGTATTTGCTATACGTATAATTCGGCATCGGCAGTTATACGTATTACACGAAACAGCATATACGGTACATTGTATATACGGATTTTACCCAAGCGGTTAAACGTATAAACGTTTAAACGTTTTTTATTCGATATATGAAATTCGATGTTTCAATATTTTTTTGCGGATTAGAGACATTGAGAAATATCCGGTAGAGTATCCCCATCGCGATTCTTCGTTCAAAGAACTACTATGTGTTTACTTAACTACTACTTGTTATGCAGGTACTTAAAAAAATCTGAATACTTCCTTTAGTTAAGATTTTTTCCCCCAAAAAAACTAAGTTTTTTATTATAAAGTGTCTTACATTAGTTGGGGGTAGAATCAAACTAATCTTTGGAAAATCTGCGACGCAGTACTTAGTTTTTTATATTTTCTTGTATCTTTAGAAAAAGAAAGTGTTGGATTCGGGAATATTTTAGACGGATTTACACGTTTTAAGGGCAAGAGAGTCCGAAAAACATGTTTTTACAAAATATCTGCCTGTCAGTTTATGAGTCTGTGACTTTGTCTGTCTGTATGTGACATGGATTTTGTGCGTTCTCTATCTCAAGACCTAATACACAGAATTAACTAACATATATGGGCAAAACAACAAACATGTCAAACATTTTTTTCCTTGTGTAAACATGTTTCCCTTATGTGTTTACAACTGCTCTTTCGTTGGGGCACATATGAACATTTTTTTTAATTCAATAAACTATTAAGAAAAGTAAGAAGAACTGTAAAGTTAATTTAAAAAAATACCATGCGTAAAAAAAAGTTATGTTTACTATATAGAGTAGTTTTGCTTATAGAAATTAATCCAGTTATGACAAAAAGCTATCTTTATGTGAACTGTTCACATGCATCCCAGTCTCAACTATATATTCTTTCTTTCTAATCGATGGCCAGGCCCCTACCTGCCGAGTTATCTCAGCTTAACGGGTTAGATACCTGGTATCGGGGCGGTCGACCGCCTAATTGCCGCGTAGCGGCAATAAACCTGATTTCTTTGCTACGCATGCCATCATTTCTGCAGTACTTGCTTGTCGTTGAGCATACTTTGTTTCGCCTGTTAATTAATGGTACATCCTGTTGTTTGAACTGTAAATGGCTTCGCAAGATGGTCTCGTAATTTAGAGCCTTGATCAGATGACGAGACCTTCACCTGGCAAGGCACCTCCAGAGGTATAATTCACAGGTAACTTGGAGGATTTTGCACCCACGACGGATTTTACATGCACCAGGCGCCATTAGCGTACATGATGTAATTTTTGCCGGCGAAGTGGCGAACCACTAAGACAAGTACCCGGGTCGGCTGTTTAGGTTAAGTGCTTTGTTGGTAATCTTTGTGGTTTATTGCACATTGGGTTAACTTTGTGCTTTGTTGCCGCACACCTTGTACTCATCTTACCAGACGAAATGGGACTTGATGTTTTTGAGCCTAAACAATGGTACTGAACTTAGCTGAATGTTGGGAAAATTTTGAGGGAATAAAAAAAAAAAAAAAAAAAAAAAAAAAAAAATTGTAATTTAAGAAATTACCCCAACCATTTGAAAAATGTTTCACTCGATACATTCATCTATCATTTTAAGCTAAATACCAGTTGTTTTATTGTGTATTATCCGTGCCACTGCTATAAATGACTTTATACATGCTGCAATTTGAAGGTACGGTTCGTTTAAGTTATATCACTCTATTGTCGCCAAGCATAAAAGTTGGCGACGAAAGAAACATTTCAAACTATTTAACATTGTTGGTGCAAAAGTAATCATTATTAAAATACAGCTTTGGCATATACTGTTATACTTGTAAGACTTTGGCATATATTGTTTGATTTTACAGAGCAGAATTTTGGTGATGGAGGTTTTAAACCAAAATCGATCGCAGCACATGCATCTGTGAATGGGTCCATCAGACATCGAATCAAAAAAGTTTTTTCCCAGTTTTTCCCAAGCCGATTGCTTTTTAGTTTTCTTTTTAGGTGGTGGAAAATCAAGAGTAATAGCTATAACATTTTCCGGCTTGTTAGAATCACTATTGGCACTCAAATTTTCCTGGTTAGAACCGACCGATAGTAAAACGCCATGGCTAGTGGATTGGTCGCCCTGGCGACATGATGTTTTACAATTAATCGGTTCGGCATTAAATTGCTTCCTTTTTCGTGATCGCCTTTCAACACGTAATTGGTTTTCAGCGGCTCAATAATCTTTTGATTTTATCATTTTCTGCATTGAAAGACGTTTTTGCGCCAAACCAAATACAGTATTACTCAGTTATCCCGTCGACCAATTTCGCCAAATGATACGAATCGCCAAACTAATAAGCAACTTATACATGTTGACTGTGTTTAATATCATTGAATGCGATATTCACGTTCATTCATTTCTTTGGCTTCGGCTTTTTCCGTATCTGTTAATTTCCGTCTACCCATTTTTAAATTTGTTAGTTTTCTCCTTTATTACAATGATTTTAACCATTTTAATTTACTATTCAAATAAAAATTCTTCTAAAAGTAAAGAATTTAATTTAAATTCAAAAAATAATTGTAATTTAAGAAATTACCCCAACCATTTGAAAAATGTTTCACTCGATACATTCATCTATCATTTTAAGCTAAATACCAGTTGTTTTATTGTGTATTATCCGTGCCACTGCTATAAATGACTTTATACATGCTGCAATTTGAAGGTACGGTTCGTTTAAGTTATATCACTCTATTGTCGCCAAGCATAAAAGTTGGCGACGAAAGAAACATTTCAAACTATTTAACATTGTTGGTGCAAAAGTAATCATTATTAAAATACAGCTTTGGCATATACTGTTATACTTGTAAGACTTTGGCATATATTGTTTGATTTTACAGAGCAGAATTTTGGTGATGGAGGTTTTAAACCAAAATCGATCGCAGCACATGCATCTGTGAATGGGTCCATCAGACATCGAATCAAAAAAGTTTTTTCCCAGTTTTTCCCAAGCCGATTGCTTTTTAGTTTTCTTTTTAGGTGGTGGAAAATCAAGAGTAATAGCTATAACATTTTCCGGCTTGTTAGAATCACTATTGGCACTCAAATTTTCCTGGTTAGAACCGACCGATAGTAAAACGCCATGGCTAGTGGATTGGTCGCCCTGGCGACATGATGTTTTACAATTAATCGGTTCGGCATTAAATTGCTTCCTTTTTCGTGATCGCCTTTCAACACGTAATTGGTTTTCAGCGGCTCAATAATCTTTTGATTTTATCATTTTCTGCATTGAAAGACGTTTTTGCGCCAAACCAAATACAGTATTACTCAGTTATCCCGTCGACCAATTTCGCCAAATGATACGAATCGCCAAACTAATAAGCAACTTATACATGTTGACTGTGTTTAATATCATTGAATGCGATATTCACGTTCATTCATTTCTTTGGCTTCGGCTTTTTCCGTATCTGTTAATTTCCGTCTACCCATTTTTAAATTTGTTAGTTTTCTCCTTTATTACAATGATTTTAACCATTTTAATTTACTATTCAAATAAAAATTCTTCTAAAAGTAAAGAATTTAATTTAAATTCAAAAAAAAAAAAATAATTGTAATTTAAGAAATTACCCCAACCATTTGAAAAATGTTTCACTCGATACATTCATCTATCATTTTAAGCTAAATACCAGTTGTTTTATTGTGTATTATCCGTGCCACTGCTATAAATGACTTTATACATGCTGCAATTTGAAGGTACGGTTCGTTTAAGTTATATCACTCTATTGTCGCCAAGCATAAAAGTTGGCGACGAAAGAAACATTTCAAACTATTTAACATTGTTGGTGCAAAAGTAATCATTATTAAAATACAGCTTTGGCATATACTGTTATACTTGTAAGACTTTGGCATATATTGTTTGATTTTACAGAGCAGAATTTTGGTGATGGAGGTTTTAAACCAAAATCGATCGCAGCAGATGCATCTGTGAATGGGTCCATCAGACATCGAATCAAAAAAGTTTTTTCCCAGTTTTTCCCAAGCCGATTGCTTTTTAGTTTTCTTTTTAGGTGGTGGAAAATCAAGAGTAATAGCTATAACATTTTCCGGCTTGTTAGAATCACTATTGGCACTCAAATTTTCCTGGTTAGAACCGACCGATAGTAAAACGCCATGGCTAGTGGATTGGTCGCCCTGGCGACATGATGTTTTACAATTAATCGGTTCGGCATTAAATTGCTTCCTTTTTCGTGATCGCCTTTCAACACGTAATTGGTTTTCAGCGGCTCAATAATCTTTTGATTTTATCATTTTCTGCATTGAAAGACGTTTTTGCGCCAAACCAAATACAGTATTACTCAGTTATCCCGTCGACCAATTTCGCCAAATGATACGAATCGCCAAACTAATAAACAACTTATACATGTTGACTGTGTTTAATATCATTGAATGCGATATTCACGTTCATTCATTTCTTTGGCTTCGGCTTTTTCCGTATCTGTTAATTTCCGTCTACCCATTTTTAAATTTGTTAGTTTTCTCCTTTATTACAAATCATTTTCTGCATTGAAAGACGTTTTTGCGCCAAACCAAATACAGTATTACTCAGTTATCCCGTCGACCAATTTCGCCAAATGATACGAATCGCCAAACTAATAAGCAACTTATACATGTTGACTGTGTTTAATATCATTGAATGCGATATTCACGTTCATTCATTTCTTTGGCTTCGGCTTTTTCCGTATCTGTTAATTTCCGTCTACCCATTTTTAAATTTGTTAGTTTTCTCCTTTATTACAATGATTTTAACCATTTTAATTTACTATTCAAATAAAAATTCTTCTAAAAGTAAAGAATTTAATTTAAATTCAAATAAAAACTCTTCTAAAAGTAAAGAAATTAATTTAAATTCAAAAGTGACCACATCATTCAAAAGTGGTAACATCATTCAAAAGTGGTAACATCATCGGGTCCATTCTCCCGAAAACAACAACCATTTTTCAAATGGTTAATAAAAACTCTTCTAAAAGTAAAGAAATTAATTTAAATTCAAAAGTGACCACATCATTCAAAAGTGGTAACATCATTCAAAAGTGGTAACATCATCGGGTCCATTCTCCCGAAAACAACAACCATTTTTCAAATGGTTAATAAAAACTCTTCTAAAAGTAAAGAATTTAATTTAAATTCAAAAGTGGTAACATCATTCAAAAGTGGTAACATCATTCAAAAGTGGTAACATCATCGGGTCCATTCTCCCGAAAACAACAACCATTTTTCAAATGGTTAAAAAAAAAAATAACTTCAGGAGAGTTTACCATGTTACTTTCTTTAGCAGTGGCGCACCCAGGATTAAGTTTTGGAGGGGGCTAGCATGTTCTATATTTTCTATATATCTGTATTTTCCTGATCTGACCCGAAATGTCAGACGAGATTGGTCAGTTGTTTTTTATATTTTATTAAAAATGGACGAGGTATGTCGTTCCCGGACATATATATTTTTTCTTTTGACTTGATCAGAATGAAGATTGGGTGGAGAAAAGCGGGGGGGGGGGGGGACAATCAGCAAAACCTGGGTTAGGGTATCGGAAAATTTTGGATGGGGCTCATTCTGAAGGCTTAAACCTCTTTGATAAATAAAAAAAAATAATTGTAATTTAAGAAATTACCCCAACCATTTGAAAAATGTTTCACTCGATACATTCATCTATCATTTTAAGCTAAATACCAGTTGTTTTATTGTGTATTATCCGTGCCACTGCTATAAATGACTTTATACATGCTGCAATTTGAAGGTACGGTTCGTTTAAGTTATATCACTCTATTGTCGCCAAGCATAAAAGTTGGCGACGAAAGAAACATTTCAAACTATTTAACATTGTTGGTGCAAAAGTAATCATTATTAAAATACAGCTTTGGCATATACTGTTATACTTGTAAGACTTTGGCATATATTGTTTGATTTTACAGAGCAGAATTTTGGTGATGGAGGTTTTAAACCAAAATCGATCGCAGCACATGCATCTGTGAATGGGTCCATCAGACATCGAATCAAAAAAGTTTTTTCCCAGTTTTTCCCAAGCCGATTGCTTTTTAGTTTTCTTTTTAGGTGGTGGAAAATCAAGAGTAATAGCTATAACATTTTCCGGCTTGTTAGAATCACTATTGGCACTCAAATTTTCCTGGTTAGAACCGACCGATAGTAAAACGCCATGGCTAGTGGATTGGTCGCCCTGGCGACATGATGTTTTACAATTAATCGGTTCGGCATTAAATTGCTTCCTTTTTCGTGATCGCCTTTCAACACGTAATTGGTTTTCAGCGGCTCAATAATCTTTCGATTTTATCATTTTCTGCATTGAAAGACGTTTTTGCGCCAAACCAAATACAGTATTACTCAGTTATCCCGTCGACCAATTTCGCCAAATGATACGAATCGCCAAACTAATAAGCAACTTATACATGTTGACTGTGTTTAATATCATTGAATGCGATATTCACGTTCATTCATTTCTTTGGCTTCGGCTTTTTCCGTATCTGTTAATTTCCGTCTACCCATTTTTAAATTTGTTAGTTTTCTCCTTTATTACAATGATTTTAACCATTTTAATTTACTATTCAAATAAAAATTCTTCTAAAAGTAAAGAATTTAATTTAAATTCAAATAAAAATTCTTCTAAAAATAAAGAATTTAATTTAAATTCAAAAGTGGTAACATCATTCAAAAGTGGTAACATCATTCAAAAGTGGTAACATCATCGGGTCCATTCTCCCGAAAACAACAACCATTTTTCAAATGGTTAAAAAAGAAAATGGCCGAAAGGCTAAGTCGTATCGCTGATGGAGGAAAATTTTTGCGCCAAATAGCAAGGCAAACGAGAGCGTTGCAGAGAGAGAGACAAGAACCCACCTTTCTACCGTAGCCCACCGAGAAAAACTGGCTCCCTGGATTGCCCCATTAGAGCGGGTCCGGTATTTTGTGCGGACAGGGTCCTACTGCACCAAATAAAGAGGCGAGCTGTCAAAAATAAATAATTAAATAAATAAAAATTAGTAATAATAAAATAAAAAAAATAGTTAAATAAAGAATAAAATAAATAAATAAATAAATAAAATAATAATAAATGAAAAAACTTAAAATAAAAGCAGTTTTTAATTTTTTTTTTTTTTGGCATTAGGGGATTCCTAGACTTTTTATATATATATATATATATATATATTTTTATAACACAACACAGTGGACGGACAAGCAGTGTCGGGGGCGTTTGAAGCTTCTTACTATGTCATTTTGCACAATTTGCTGAACCGTTGGTGATATTCATTGTGCATGCAATTCATATGTTGCGGGGCTCCTATTGCGGGCCATGGTTACAGCTGATGTTGTGCGACTACCGCACACTGCTAAAGGACATAAAACATATACAAACATTTTTTTTTTTAACCATTTGAAAAATGGTTGTTGTTTTCGGGAGAATGGACCCGATGATGTTACCACTTTTGAATGATGTTACCACTTTTGAATGATGTGGTCACTTTTGAATTTAAATTAATTTCTTTACTTTTAGAAGAGTTTTTATTTGAATTTAAATTAAATTCTTTACTTTTAGAAGAATTTTTATTTGAATAGTAAATTAAAATGGTTAAAATCATTGTAATAAAGGAGAAAACTAACAAATTTAAAAATGGGTAGACGGAAATTAACAGATACGGAAAAAGCCGAAGCCAAAGAAATGAATGAACGTGAATATCGCATTCAATGATATTAAACACAGTCAACATGTATAAGTTGCTTATTAGTTTGGCGATTCGTATCATTTGGCGAAATTGGTCGACGGGATAACTGAGTAATACTGTATTTGGTTTGGCGCAAAAACGTCTTTCAATGCAGAAAATGATAAAATCAAAAGATTATTGAGCCGCTGAAAACCAATTACGTGTTGAAAGGCGATCACGAAAAAGGAAGCAATTTAATGCCGAACCGATTAATTGTAAAACATCATGTCGCCAGGGCGACCAATCCACTAGCCATGGCGTTTTACTATCGGTCGGTTCTAACCAGGAAAATTTGAGTGCCAATAGTGATTCTAACAAGCCGGAAAATGTTATAGCTATTACTCTTGATTTTCCACCACCTAAAAAGAAAACTAAAAAGCAATCGGCTTGGGAAAAACTGGGAAAAAACTTTTTTGATTCGATGTCTGATGGACCCATTCACAGATGCATCTGCTGCGATCGATTTTGGTTTAAAACCTCCATCACCAAAATTCTGCTCTGTAAAATCAAACAATATATGCCAAAGTCTTACAAGTATAACAGTATATGCCGAAGCTGTATTTTAATAATGATTACTTTTGCACCAACAATGTTAAATAGTTTGAAATGTTTCTTTCGTCGCCAACTTTTATGCTTGGCGACAATAGAGTGATATAACTTAAACGAACCGTACCTTCAAATTGCAGCATGTATAAAGTCATTTATAGCAGTGGCACGGATAATACACAATAAAACAACTGGTATTTAGCTTAAAATGATAGATGAATGTATCGAGTGAAACATTTTTCAAATGGTTGGGGTAATTTCTTAAATTACAATTATTTTTTATGTTTTTTGCTTTAATGTTGTGATACTGTCGCAGTTTTCTTGGAGCCACCTGATTACTGTTTTTGCTTTATTTTGTACGTGTTTGTTTTTACCTAATTGTTCGTACCACAGTTTATCATTATTTGCTGTTATGTTTACCAGGTGGTACTGTTGGGTGAGTGGGCAGTGGAGGAGATAATGTTTAGGCGTACCCTCCGTGCCGCATGCACAGTCCGGAGTGTCCGCTTTATTAAATCTGTGGAGATACGCTGGAAATGCTCCATGTGCTGTGTAGAGTTTTGAGAGTAAAAAGTCACTTATGAGTCTGCTTTCACCTACTGTTGGAAAATACTGATGTGTTTCCCTGCCTGTATCCCCGTAATCCCACTCGAACTGCCATTGTTTCATTGTTAGCTCTTTGAGTGTCCGTTTCAGTTCTGAGATTGGCTTTTTCATATAGTATTTGTTTTTGTTATTTGTGTTTTCCGCTGCGGTTTTGGCTAACTCGTCTGCATCCTCGTTTCCTTGGATGCCCACGTGCGCCTTGACCCAGCTGATTTTAAACTAATTGTTGGATTCTTTAATTAAGTTTTGTATTTTATCTACTATTTCATTGACATTAAATGGCTTTTTTAGTGATTCTATGGCTGATCTGCAATCCGAGCGTATGCTGTATGGCTCACCTGTTGTGTTGCCCCATTCCGCTGCTTTTTGTATTGCCAGTAGTTCGGCCTGGAAAACGCTGTTGCATTCTCTTAGGGGCACTGACCATGTCATTATTTTTTGGTTATTTTTGTATGCTACAAAGGCCGAACCTGTAGCGCCTGATTCCAATTTGGATCCGTCCGTGTAGGTGCCTACTTCGTGCATGTTATATCCAATCCTTGGTTCAATTATTTCGGCTGGGTGATTTGCTCATATGTTGATTTTCTTTTCATATTCAAGTTGGTGCAGGACCTTGTTGTGTATTTTTGTGTTTTTTCTAAGTCTTGCGATTGTTCCATAGGCTGCCTCGTAATTGACTTTGAGGTGGATTGGAATCAGGCCCGAGAGTACCAGAAGTGCCGAGGTGGGGACCGTTTTATAAGCCCTGACTATGGCCAGTGCAAAATGTCTTTGACAACTAGAAAGTATCTCTTTGCTCCTTTTATTGAGCTCGTGCCCCCATATTGGGGCCGCATAAGTTAGCGTTTTTTCCACTACTGTTGTGTACCATATCTTGATAATGTTAGGTTTTAGTCCCCAGCCCTTTGCCGCCATATAGGCCAGGTTTTTGAAGTTTGATCTAACTTTGCCTGTTTGTGTTGCGCAGTGAGGTACCCAGTTTAGATTTTTATGCAATATCACTCCCAGATATTTGATATGTTCTTTCACATTTAGAGATTGACCGTTTAACTCTATGCCCTCTATTACATTGGTGTTTTCTGTAGGTAGGTTCCTCATATGTCCCCTGTTTAGATATAGTAGTTCTGTTTTTTCTTTATTCAGCGTTAGGCCATTAGCCTCTATCCATTCGTTAAAAGCTTTGAGTATTCTATTTGCGAGTCTTCTAAGTTTATCTTTTGTTCTTCCCTTGATTATCAGAATAAAGTCATCCGCGAATGCCTGTACCCTGACGTGTTTTCCCCAGTGTTTTTTTAATGCTGTCTCTGCGATTAATAGCCATAGAAGCGGGCCCAGGCAACTTCCCTGGGGGCAGCCGCCGAATGTCTGTTTTGTGATTTTGATCCCATTTTCCTCTAGTGAAACGTATCTTTGTGGTAAGAAACTCACTACCCAGTTTATTAAATAACCCGGGCAGGGAGATTGTTTTATATTATCTATTAGTATTGGCCAGCGTATGTTGTCGAAAGCCCCTTTGATGTCCATGGCTATTAAGAGTGTTTGGTAGTTGTTAGCTTTGTCTTCTTTTATTGTTTTAATTAGATTGTCCAGTGCGTGTTCCGTGGAGAATCCCTGCTTGAAGCCATATTGTTTATCGCTCCAGTATTTATTTTTATTAAGATGGTAGTTTATTCTACCATGTATTATGCGTTCTAAAATCTAACTTATTGCCGGTAGTAGGCATATCGGTCTGTAGTTTTTAGGGTTTGCAGGGTCTTTACCAGGCTTGTGAAAGAGGACCACTATTCCGATTTTAAATGACTTGGGGAAGTATTGAAATTTTAAGCATGTATTGAGAAGTGTGAGCAGTAGTTGCGGGGCGGCATTATTTATGCGTTTAATTAAGTTATAGTCAATGAAGTCATAACCTGGTGCTTTGTTTTGTTTGATGTTTCTGATTATTCTATTTAATTCCGCCTTCGTAACTACTGGTGGTTTTGCATCATCTTTTTTTTTATTGTTGTTATGTTGTGGGGGGTGTTCTGGTCTGTTATGTATAGATTGTCTAAAAAGTGTGTCAGTGTATCTTTAATGTTTACTGATTGCTGTGGTGGGAGTATATTGACAAGTTTAGCAGGGCCCGTGTTTTTATTGCTTGCGTTTTTGTATTGCGAGCCGTATGTGTCCGTTACTTTGCTGCAGTAGTCTTTCCATGTCTTTAATTTTGTTTTGTTGATGAGCTTCTTAAGTTTGACTCTTTCTCTTTTAAATACTATTTGTTGTTTTATTTTTAGTTCTTCATCTGTTTGTTTTTGGTATCTCCTCCTGAGCGCCCTAACCTTGTTCCTGGCTGTTTTGATTTCGTCCGTCCACCAAGGGGGGGGGGGCAGTGACCGCAGGTGTGCGTTTCTTTTTATAACACGCAAAAGCAATTGATGCGATTTCATTTTGTAGTCTCAGAGTTACATTGTCCAGTTGTTCTTCTATTGTGGTTCTTTTAAGTTCTTTTATGTATTTGTTTCTGATTTTTCTGATGTTTTTGTCAAATTTTGCATGTGTACCTATTTTTGTTTGTAAGCCATGTCTTTGATAGTCGATGTTTTCATAGTTGTTTAGTGTGAATTTAATATATCTGTGGTCACTTTGTGAGTCGTCATCACTAACGTGCCAATCACATATGTCGTTGCCCAGGGCGACCGTCGCTATCGTCAGATCTGGCCAGCCTTTTAATTCCCTTCCCCCACGTATTGTGAGGAAGGACGGTGGGGCATCCGGGGGGTTGTGGACGAACAGTGAGTTCAGCAGGAGGAAATCTGTGAGATCTCGACCCCTTTGGTCTATGTCATCATAGCCCCAAGCGGTCGAGTGAGCGTTAAAGTACACTGCCAGCAGAATTTCTCCGTCCGCCAACTTCAAGGCCTCCTCTATCTCCTCCAATACGACAGAGAAGTCCACTAGCGAGGGGGGTGCGTATGTATTTATTATAGTGAATAATTTGTTTTTGTTCTCTAACTTGACCGCCGTCGTAAATTCTTTTGATAAGATTGTGATTGGCTTAGTGCCTGTATTTGTTATTATGGCTGATCTATTCAATTTTGTTTTTGTTATGTTCCATGTGTTGCGGCTAAAGCCTGTTATGGTTTCCTTTGTTTTGTGTTGATGATAGTCTTGTATTAGTGCTATGCGGATATTATTGGTAGCAGCGTATCCTGCTAGCATGCTAGTGGCCACTCTGCTGCCGTGTAAGTTTATTTGGATAAAGCTTAAAGAGTCTTGTGATTGTATGCCTAATGATGCAGGAGGTGTGATCGTGTTTGTGTGTTGTGTAGTGTGGGGGGTAGCCCTTGAATTTTGTGTTGCGTTCCCGGGGCGCGTGATAATTGTGTTACTTCCTACGACCATGATATCTGCTGTACTTTTCGTCATGTTTTCGTCTCATTTCATGGTCGTGGCTGGTCATGTGTTCGATCCTATCCTTGCCGCCAAATGTGGCAATGGTTACCCTCCCGTGTATAACCTGGTGACCGTTTGTGAGTG
The DNA here is from genome assembly GCA_964019185.1 of Maratus speculifer. Taxonomy (NCBI): domain Eukaryota; kingdom Metazoa; phylum Arthropoda; class Arachnida; order Araneae; family Salticidae; genus Maratus; species Maratus speculifer. The sequence goes on from OZ025296.1 coordinate 49,498,066, forward strand.
CCATGCCCTTTTCTACTTGAATCTGCCTGAAACGTAGCAGCGTTCGATGTACCCAGCACTTCCCGGAGTTGGCCTGGTGATTTGTTGGCTTGGGAGCACGGATCCAGTGGCCGTTGATTTCATTGTACTTGGTGCACACATAACAGCGTTTGCTTTTATTGTTGCAATCTGTGTACACATGTGGGCCCGCGCAGACAGAGCACCGCTGGGTCCCCTTGCAATCAGCTGCCACGTGGTCATATTCGAGACACTGATGACACCTCGTGATGCTGATGAAGTTTTTAATGGGGCATTCCTTGAACCCAAGGCAGACTGTTCTCACCATTAGCAAGTGGTCTGCTAGCGGTTCGTGGAGGAGGACTGGTTGGTGCTTCTTCCCCTCGCGGGCCCCCACGGGCCTGAGCAGAGTGACTGCATCCTTGCTGTATTGTGGACCAAGTCCCAGGGTCTTCCGCAGCTTCATCTGTATCTGTTCTTTAGTAACGTAATCCGGAATGTTGAATATTATTATCCTTTTCTTCCTTATGCTTGCAGTCTTTACCTGTATTGCTTCTCTGGCTTCTGAGTTGCTGTTGATTGTCTCCTTTATCTTCTTAGCCTCCACTTCGTTTTCACAGATAAGCTTGACTCCGCTCTTTATCCTTTTCACTTTCTTCACGCTGTCATGGTGTTCCGAGGTTGTCTCTATTATTTGCTTCTCTACGTCATCTGTTTCTCTTTCTGTGGTGGCTTGGATGATAAGGGTGGATGTGGCCACCTTGACCGCTTCCGCGTATCCCCTGGGGGGCTTGGTTTGGGTCCTGGTTACCATCTCCTCCCTGCTTTCTTCTGTTGTTGGACCAGCCGGTGGTACCGCGTCGGGCTGACGCAATTCTTCAACCCTTACGTTGGCCGTCTGCATTCTGATTTCCATTTCCATAATGGTATTGAAAATCACATTTATGCAGCTGTCCATTACCTTGCTTGTACCCGCTGGGATCCTTGAGCATCTGTGTTGGACCGCTTGGAGAAAGTTGATAGCTTTTATGGCTTTTTCCACCTGTGGACTCCTTTGTCTTCCTAAATCCGGATCCTGATCACAGAACTCGAGTATCTGTTGCCTGAGTCTCTTTCCTTCTTCATATTGTAGCGAGCACTGTCTTGTGATTCTTGCTTGTTCATCTTCTTCTACTTTGTTACTAGCCTTCGTGCTTTTTTCATCTTCTGAGTATTCCGTATCGCTGTCACTGCTACTGATTTGTACTGCAAAATGCTCGTTGATTTTCTGTGTTATATCCATCATTACTTTCTTTGCTTCCGACTTTTTCTTGATCCTCTTGATGTCTGTTTTCTTTTCTGATTGATTTTCCGGTGTAACCGGGACCATCGAACTCGCTCTGGTAATGCGGCTGCTACTTGTTATCAGGCCTGTGGATTGTTTTTGTAATCCTAACTGTTGCGAAAGTGACTTTGTGCTGGCGGTTAACCTGCCACTCTTGGCCAAGGGCATGGTGGGGGATGCTACTTTAGTCTTACACATATTCAAGAGCATCCCACGTGTCATGGGGATAGAATGTTAGTGTTAAATGTATGAGATGTCCGGGGGTATATGTGAATGAAAAGAGTATTATACGTGTCGTTCAAAATGTGCTTGTTGATTTATGTTTTACACTTGTTAGATACTGATGCTATGAGTATCGTAATTTAATGCGTATAATGCTTATTGTGAGTTAAGGTTGTGCATGTGTGTGTGTGTGTGTGGGGGGGGGATACTATTGGAAAATCTGGCTTAGTAGTGAGCCCTTATCTCTTTCTTTCTGAAATGAAAACGGCTCTAAATTGAGACTTTTTTTTCCCCTTAGTGAGGTACCTGTTGCTATATCCTTTGTTATCTAAAGAATGTCCTTGGAGAAAGAAGGTTGAATGACAGGGGGTGGATTATGACTAAGGCTGGTATGCTATTGTACTAGTGTTCAACTATATATTCAGGTAGTCCCTGGTAGAAATTGTTGCTGACTAGTTATGTATGTAAATCGTTCAACAGGTGGCTCTACTTTGCTGTATTTTATTTACGATCTCTGCAATAGCTCTTTCTCTTGAATTAATGCACGGATTTTCATCAAACTACAGATTCAGTTAATGCTTGATATAAAGTGATTCTATGTATGTTTTGATAAGAATGTCAATATTAAAAAAACGAAATTTCATGATACATTAACAGAGTTAGAAAATATTAGCTCCATGGAAAGATTAGCATTTGAGCTCGGGTGCAATCTTGAGTGTAAAACAATAAGTGAATAAAGAATTTAAACAAGTTGAATGTAGATTCTGCCATTGCAGAATTCAGTTTCGCCTCCGATTAGGAAAAAAAAAATCGATAGAGTTCTTTTAGAAGGGCGACCCCGTTTAGAATGCAATGAACTAACTTCATTTTTCTTGTGTTTATCAATATAACAGCAAACATAACGGCGTGAAATACCCAATTGATTAGCAATTTCTCTCTGAGACATTGGAATTGCGGAATATTAAAGAGATACAATTTGACGTGCTACTTCTTCATTGACTAGATTTATAAAAAATGGATTTTTTCTTTAGTTTAAACGCTTTTTTATAGATTCTGAGTAAAAGAAAATGCAATTTAACAATAAAATGAGTGGAATCACGTCGAATTCGACGAATGAAATGTTTAAAAGACACGATCGATTTGGTTTAAAAAAAAAAAGCCAAAGTAATTACATTCTTGAATATATTACAATATATAATAAATATATTTACAAACTAAATGTCAAGTTTGCCAGTTACAATTTTGCATGCAAATATTCGCACATCTTCCGTTAAAATTATAATCTGACTGCCAGAAAAATCCAGAAATTTTATTTTATATGCACTCACAGAAAAATAGTTTTATTTTAAAAATAATAATAATAATAATTTCATTTTTACTGTGACATTATTTTCACTAACTGAAGTCATCTGAAAGTAAAATCTCAATCTCAGCGTCCATAATAAAAAGAAATATTGAAATGTAATATCGGGTACTACTAGGTTATCCCGTCTACCAAAAAATTATCGCCAACCTATAAGATTATATGCCAATAATGGATGATTGCGAATGTCACATTCAATGACATTAAATACAATTCATGTGTTTAAAATGTCATTAAGTGATTTTTATTTCGATTTTTTTATTAATATTTTTATGAATAGTCTATTAATTATTTGTTATTTCGTTATTTAAAATAAAAATTATGTCAATATGTATAATTTGGCTATTAGTTTGGCGAAATTGGTCGACGGGATAACAGAGTAGTACCTAATATCGTTATGAGTAAAAATGCGATGTTTTAAATAGTGACGTCATTTTCTCTTCAAATGTTTTTTAAAAGTTACTGTTATTAGTAATATGAAAAAGGCATCCGTAATAATATTGTAATTCCCATTTATCTGGTTGCTGAATGACATCATTTTCCTCATTTGAAATTTTTTTTTATTTTGCTTTAGACATTAATTTTTATCATAAATTATTTTCTGTTATTTTATTTACATTATTAATATTATTTCTCAGTAAATATATCTTTTTTACCTCAATTAGTGCATAATTATACGCAATCATTTTGGAAAATAAATTTTTAATATCGAAAGAAAAGCTAAACTGAGTTGCCACCATTTTGAAGAAACATTGTAAACAGCATTTAAAATTAAAAATAAAGTATAAAAATGGAAATAAATTAAAAAATAACTAAAACGGACACAACTACAAATAAATCGCTTTCATTTAAAAAAATAATTATCAAAATCGGTTGAGTAAAAAATTCAGGACTGATGACACGACATTTTTTAGCTTGTCTGAAAGAAATAGCATCAGAGGCTAAAAAAAAACGAAAGTGCATTGTTGAACTTTTGTATTTATGATAAAATATTCTTACAAAACAGTCATAACAAATAGTGATTAATAAATAAATAAATTCTTGTTTAGAAAAAAATTGAAAAGGTAAGAGAAAGAAAACAACAAGTTGAATGTAGATACTGCCATTGCAGAATTCAGTTTCGCCTCCGATTAGAAAAAAAAAAAAAAAAAAAATCGATAGAGGTTTTTTAGAAGGGCGACCCCCTTTAGAATGCAATGAACTAACTTAATTTTCCTTGTGTTTATCAATATAATAGAAAATAGAACGGCGTAAAATACCCAGTTGATTAGCAATTTCTCTCTGAGACTTTGGAATTGCGGAATAATAAAGAGATACAATTTGACGTGCTACTTCTTCATTGACTAGATTCATCAAAAACGGATTTTTTTCCTTTAGTTTAAACGCTTTTTCATAGACTCTGGGAAAAAGGAAATGCATTTTAACAATAAAACGAGTGGAATCCCGTCGAATTCGACGAATGAAATGTTTAAAAGACCCGATCGATTTGGCTTTAAAAAAAAGCAAAAGTAATTACATTATTGAATCAATATATAATAAATATATTTCCGAACTTAATGTTAAGTTTTCTAGTTACAATTTTGCATCCAAATATTTGCACATCTTCAGTTAAAATTGTAATCTGAGTGCCGGCGAAATCCAGAAATTTTATTTTATATGCACTACAAAAAAAAAAAAAAAAAAAAAAAAAAAAAAAAAAAAAAAATATATATATATATATATATATATATATATATATATATATATATATATATATATATATATATATATATATATTTATTAAAAAAAAAAAAAAAACCTAATTACATTTTTACTATGACATTATTTTCACTAACTGAAGTCATCTGTAAGTAAAATCTCAATCTCAGTGTCCATAATGAAAACAAATATGGAAATGTAATATCGTTATGAGTAAAAATGCGATGTTTTAAATAGTGACGTCATTTTCTCTTCAAATGTTTTTTAAAAGTTACTGTTATTAGTAGTATGAAAAAGGCGTCCGTAATAATATTGTAAATTCATTTTATCTGGTTGCTGAATGCCATCATTTTCTTCATTTGAAATATTTCTTACTTTGCTTTACATTAATTTTTATCATAAATTATTTTATTTACATTATTAATATTATTTCTCAGTAAATATATTTTTTACCTCAATTAGTGCATAATTATATGCAATCATTTTATTGTGGTTAAATTTTACGAAAGCAATTAACTTTTTTCTTTTAAATGCGAGGACATTTCACTGATGAAATAAAGTTTCTGACTTGTGGAAAGTAATAATGGAAAATAATTTTTTATTATCGAGAGAAAAGCTAAACTAAGTTGCCAAAATTTTGAAGAAATATCGTAAAAAAGCATTTAAAATTAAAAATAAAATATAAAAATAGAAATCCTTCTATAGTAAAAAAAAACTAGCCTTAAAAGGAATGACTCTTGGAATGATGCTGATGTGGAAGATTTCCGGAACTAACGAATCCGGGTTGTCCACTCCTTCCATGAGTCGAATAGACCAATCAGGAAAGGGCTCCGTCTATGCATCGCCATATGGGTTACCATAAAGAGAGGAAAGGTTACCATCGCCAACAATCGCCAAGTTTGTCACCAACTTGGCGATATATCGCCAAATTTGGCGACCAAAATTAGTTGTCAAAAGTGACGCCAACTTGGCGATAACTGTAATATTTCGCCAAATTTTTAATTTCTTTACAACACCAGTCGTTTGATACATCATTTGAGAGGTTTGCAACTGCTTATTCATATAATGGATGTCTTGTGTGTTATCCCCCATTCTGCTCCCCAGGGGGGACACATTTTTATTTTCTTTACAACACCAGTCGTGTTACACAAGATTTGAAAGGTCTTCAACTGCTTATTCATATAATGGATGTCTTGTGCGTCACCCCCACACTCTGCTCTCCCCAGGGGGGGGGGGGCGGTCACATTTTTAATTTCTGTACAACACCAATTGTGTGATACATCATTTGAGGGGTTTGCAACTGCTTATTCATATTATGGATGTCTTGTGTGTCACCCCCACACTCTGCTCTCCCCAGGGGGGGGGGGGTCACATTTTTAATTTCTTTACGACACCAGTTGAGTGACACAGCATTTGAAAGGTCTGCAACTGCTTATTCATATTATGGATGTGTTGTGTATCATCCCCCACTCTGCCCCCCAGGGGGCGCATTTTGTAATTTCTTTACAACACCAATTGTGTGACACATCATTTCAAAGGTCTGCAACTGCTTATTCATACCATGGGTTATTGGCGAGCGCAGCAAGCAGGGGTAGACAATAATTTGGAATCGCGAAGCGATTACGCGGGGGGTTGGCGAGCATAGCGAGCAGGGGGGCGGGGCCCCCCTAGTAAATTAAAAAATAGCTAAAATGGGCCCAACTACAAATAAATAGCTTTCATTTAAAAAATAATTATCAAAATCGGTTCAGTAGAAAATTCAGGGCTGATGACACGACATTTTTAGCTTGTCTGAAAGAAATAGCATCGAAGGCTAATAATAATATTTAAATAATTCTTTTTAAATAATTAAAAATAAAAACTAAATTTAACAAGAATTCACAATAAATCTGAAACATTTATACTCTCATTCTTTCCTTAAAAAGGGTTTGATTTTGCTGGTTATTTACAATGAATACAATTTGTATACATTACCTACACAAAATGTAAAATAACGGGGTATCTGAGCTCATTACCATGAGATGAATAAAATAAATCTAAATAAATTCAAAGTACAATGTTGCAAAATACTTTTGAAATTCACGGTAATAACTCGCTATTTTGAAAATAGATATTTCACTGTTAGTGAAACGAGATTAGCCAATCAGGAGTCTAATATTAATGTATTGTATTGTGAAATTTTTGCAAACTGTTTAAAAAAATATACGCTTTTCATTGCTTGATATTGTATATATAAGACTACTATACGGATTCCTGTCGTAACGCCACCGATATCCAAATTATTCTTCATTCAGTGACATAAGACTGATGAAGTCCAATATTTAAATTAGATACGATACGTGGAATATACGTATACATTAAATATACGTATTCTAAAATATACGTTTAATTGATACGCCTTATACGTATCCGGATACGTTTAAACATATATTTTAAGGTATCCGTATAGCAGAAAAACGTATTATACGGATATACGTGTATCGTTTAAACGTATAGCTGCTATACGTATCCTATCGCGAGCACTAGTCTCAATCACTGTAAGTCTGAAAATCGTGGCCTGGTTTGTTCAAAGATAAAAATTCGGACTGTCCCAGAAATTTTTGAAAAAAGAGTATACATTTTTAAATCGACAAAATTCTATAATTAATTATTAAATTTTGTTATTTTAAAGAACAGTAGATTTTTAGGCTTATTAAAATGTAGCATATTTCAGAAAAAAAAATTCATGAATAAAAACTCTTAGAAAAATAGAATTTTGATCCCCGGATTCTCCTAACCCTTTGCACTGGAGAAGTGATTCTCGCTGACCACTAGTGTCCCGCGTAAATGGGTGCTGCAAGTGCTTTGTACACCAGTATTTTAAACTAATTTTCTTGGTCTTATCTAACGGCCGATTACTGTGTGATAAAACATGACGAAATAAACAGTAAGATATTAATGGTGTTCAAAGCATTTGACGCACCGAATTATGAGAGAAGCCTGACAACACTAGTCTTGAATGAGAGTTTCCTCTGGCGCGCAAAGGGTTAATGATAACTAAAGCATTTACTTATAACAGAAGGAGATTTATTATAAAAATAAATATTGTAGCCTATTTCTATAAAAATGAAGATTATAAACTTGAAAAAAAAAGGGCTGAAGTGAGTATTTTTTATAAGATTTTCTCATACGAGACAATTTTTTAATCAAATCGATATAAAAACCAATGTTTCGTAGAAATTCCCTCAGCTTGGGTTGAGTTGACTTTCTTTTCTATGATTGGGCCGGGTCTGAATCGAAAATTTCCGCCCGTGCAGGTCTCTAAACCAGGGCTGTGGAGTTAGTGGGAAAAACGGCCGACTCCAATTCCGACTCCGACTCCGGAAATTTTAACGACTTCAATTCCGACTCTGAATCCTGGCTAGCTAATATACTAGTGTTGATGTTGGTTAAAGTTATCAGGGAACGAAAGACGTTACATCAACTTCTAGTCAACAAGTTACATCAACTTCTAACTGAATTTGAAGTTTGGTGAAAATCAGTACATTAATTTCTGAGATATTGTGGGAATCTTAAAATTCTGCATAACAGTGCTACATGTTGGGTGATGTACATCAAAAACGAATCAGGATCCATTTTTATCAGATACTAACTGAATCTAAAGTTTAATGAACATCCAGGCATTAGTGATTGAGCCACAGCTATTGCAAAATCGTGAAAAATGCATCATAGCAGCGATACCTGTAGAGCAATTTACACCAAACACTGAATTATACTAATCTAGATTACAAACTAATTAAATATAAAGTTTGATGAAAATTCGAGCATTTCAATATAATAAGTTGAAACTGGTGTAGATCAATATTAAAATGAAAAAAATCTTCTTTCAAACACCATAAAATAAATTGATTGCACTTTTTGCGCCTGACGAAGAAAGACTAAGTTCTTTCGAAAGGCCTTGAACAATTAATTTATTTTATAGTATTTTAAAGAAGTTTTTTTCTCTTCAATATTCAAGCATTTATTTTTGAGATAGCGCTGTTGCAATATCATGGACAATGAATATAGCAGCGCCACCTGTACAGCGATTCGCACCAAAACATTTACAGCACCTAATTATATCAAGGACTAACTGAATCTAAAGTTTTATAAAAATCCGTGCATTAATTTTTAAGATATAACTACTGTAGAAATTGTGAATAATGCAGCATAGCAACGTCACCTGTCGAGTGATGTACACCAAAAATTAACCAGACCCAGTTTCTATCAAGATCTAACAGAATCTAAAGTTTTGCGAAATTCCATCCATTAGTTTTTGAGATAGAGCGCTCCAAAATTTTTGTCGCATGCAGACTCAGGAAGTGGCAGATTCACTGACAGACATTTTCGAAAAATTATCAAATCGTGTTCAGTTCAGGATCTTCTAAAACGTATGAATCCATCGAATGCCGGAAATCGAAATTTTTCACGAATCCAATACTTTATTCTTGTAAAAATAGAAGAAAATAAAATTGAAGGTGAAAATTTTATTAGTTCGCAAATAATCTGGAATCTGCTAGAGCTTTTAATTAAAAACAGCTTTCATCTCCTGTGTATGTTGGGCAATATACTGGGAATCTTTAATTTAGGTAGTCCGATATAATCCAAAAATAACAATAATAATTCCTCTCATGGATTTAAAATTGCATTTTATTGGTTTAATTTCATTTCACGACTCCGACTCCGACTGAGCAGCCCTACTCTAAACTGCATTATCATTTAGCTAAACTTCTAATGTATTTGGTAAATTAAGGCTTTAAAAATTCCATGATTGCATTTTCAAAGACTAAATTAAGATTTGAGTATATTTTAATTTATTGCATGAAAAATTACAAACTAACTAAAAATTAAACTACTTATTTATTTCATCTTTGTTATAGTTATTGAATTACTGAATTTTAAAGCTCGGTATTCTTTTTGAGGATTTCTAGTACTTTCACCTGTATTTTTTTTTTCCTCTAAATTACCGTATGTGCGGCTAGACAACTTCCTTTGTAAGGTTCTGTATATATTTTTATCGTATTTGTAAAATTATTTAATAAAAAAAAAAAAAACATATTATTAGAGACATTGAAATCGACTTACTATGACACTTCCATAAGAAAGTGAGAAAATTTAATTAAGAGAGTTATATGACGCGTGACAAAATGAAACTGAGAAGTTAAGCGATAAATCTAAGTTGACTATTACAGATAAAATGGTGTTAAAAAAGAAATTTCACGGCCTGTTAATCATTAGCTCATGAAAAATAGAAGGTCACCATGTTCAGACATAAATAGTGTCAGATGAGATATATTTCCCCCCCTTACTCCGGGTTATAATTATGTTTATTTTAGAAACATACAAAGAGACCATTGCTGTCTGACATTTTGAAAACTTGTAATATGCTATTAATTTTTTTACTAATACGTTTACTAAAATGCATAAGTGTGTTTAAAAAAATGACGTATACGGTTATTTTTAAATTAGGATCTTCCCTTATTTTTAATTTTATATAAACTTAAAACTTGGCATCCCATTAACAAAAAACATAAAATCTTCACCACAATTAACACAGTCTAGACGCATTTCTGAGATGAATGATAATTTGAATTATAAAGCATGAAACGGTGTTCTTTTACTCAAATGATTTCACTTAAGCTAATAAATTTTATTTCCTCATTAGCTGACGCGCTCGAGCCGTTGTCTTTGTAAATAACCTTATAGACCAGGAGACGTCAGGACAAACTATCACCTCATCGAGTTGAGGGCTGAAATCGTAGGATTACACAAAACTTGATTACCGTATTAAGATGCAGCTGGTCTGTCAAGTCATATCTTGATGGAATTACCTGCAGAATTGAATGATTTTAGTGGCTAATCGATAAATTTTCCATTGCGTTTTCCTGTACTCACCCCTCTATGTTTTCATACCTTTGGGTGCCAATGTTGCCAGTTGACAACTTTTAAAAATTTATATTTCTTGATTGGCACCAATTATTTAATAAAATGGTAAATTTCGCCCTATTTAATACCATTTTAAATACAGCATAAACAAAAAGAGTTTTATTGCTTAAAATGTAGCCCACTAGCAACGTTGTTAGCTGCTAGAAAACACAGTGATAAACCTACCGATGAACCCCTAAAATCATTTAATTATGCAGGTGGTTTCTAGAAAGATATAACTTGCAGATCAGTTGCATTGTAATATGCTAATTGAGTTTTGCCTAATTCCGGAATTTCAGCTTTCAACTCGAAGAGATGATTATCTGAACAGAAGCCTCTTGGTCTATTAACACTAGAACAGCCATTAGGGGTCAAAATGACCCCTGTCAGATTGAAAATAACCAATTCGAACCAGGATTTTCTTCATAAAATATGTCAAATGTATGCAGCAGAAAAATAGACTAATTAAATAAGTTAAATAGTTTGAAATTAAAATTCTGGTGAGAAACATTTTTTATAAAACTTGAGTAAAATACCCGGCGGTTTTAGTGTTAAATAAACCTTTAATTTTTGTGATTTTATAACTTTAACTCATTTGTGCATAGAGCTTTATTTTTAAATGAAAAATTCGCGAAAAAAATATTGGTACTTATAGATAAAAGTGTTCATAATAAGGTATTAACTTCCCTTTTTTTATGTTGGGTCGTTTCGTAGTTTTTTTTAACGAAGTTTTTTGTCTGAACTCTGATATTTTCATCGGTTTTAAATGGATTTTGGGTAATACAAAATATATAATATGAACTTTAAAATGTTCAGGTTTACTTAAAAGACGATTAATCAAATATAGATGTTAATAGTTAATTTTATTTAAAAAACATCTTAGTACTTTCAAGCCTTTAATGAAGCTCTTCCTCAAAAAATATTGATATCTAGTCATAGTTGTGAACCTTCTGATTTTTTTAACACCAGTAAATTCTCGCAAAAATGTCCGTTTTATCAAATTTCAGAATTCTACGGCTGTATAAAATAAGTATTTTTCTATGAAAATATTGGTATTAAAAAAACTGAGAGATTGGCAACTATGCTAGTTGTGAAAGTAATGTGTTTTCTTCTTTGAACTTAGGCGAGGCATATAAGCTCTAAAAAAGCCGAAGTACCGATATTTAGCTACTTTTAGCTCAGAAAAAAAATCATCTTCGGGATACGTGACAAGACTGCAACAAGATAACGCAAACACCAAAGTCACCACGCTTCGAACTTTCAAATAACTTGTCATGCAAGCTAATCGCTGTAACAAAATTATTGCAAATTAGCGGCAAACAAGTAGAAAATTTAGTTCTGTCATGACAAAAAAATTGTGAAAAAAAAATTGCAAATTCTTTGCAAGTTAGTAGAAAATTTAGTTTCGTCTTTTCAAAAGTACTGCAAATTTATTGCAAAGTACTAATAACGTTGTCATGCCACACTATAAGTTTAACCGCTTTAGGTCTTTTGATGCATAAGCACTATCGGAAAGCACATGTGCCGTTTTTAATCACCATTTATAAATAAATTTTTTTGGCATTTGATAAGTAAAGTCTTTTAAAAAAGCTGTGCTAACAGGGTTAGCACAGTTCTACCATTAAATTTTAAGAATATTTTCGAAGAGTTTCACTGCAGAAAAATATCGCAAAATCTGGGAATGAAGGTGGGGATTACGAATGTTGTCGTTTAAAAATTAAATCTAAATTTTCTTATTTTTAATAGTGGTGCCAGAGTCCTTGGAAATTCCAATGAGTGTGCGAACCTTGGGCTAACCGAAATTTCTGTAAGACAGGGCTGTCCAAAGTTGTGACCGCGAACTTCATTGCTCCCTTTGAAGGTTTTCTGGGTCTCCTTTCTTATGTTCCCAGTTATTAGCTTTTCTTAAAAATAGAAATAATTTTTAAATGTTTCTTTCGTGAAAAATTAAAAAAAAATTTCCGTGATTTTTTTTATGAAATCATTATAATAGGCGCGTTTAAGTAGTCTTCATATAAAAAAAATTAAAAATATATATCTTTATTTAATTTTACTTGTATTCATCATTTTTTTCCTACAAATTATTTTTACCTGTATTTTTTGAATCGTAGGATTTTTATGTCGGCAACTACTATGTGAGGTATGTGCATCGTATAAGTCGCAGTATTGCCAATTTTGCGCATTTTTTATTCAGAATATCCATCAATATTTCTGTATTGTAATACTGGTTTCCTTTAATTTCAAACATAAAAAAATAAGCACGATTAATTCGCAACACCGATAAGAAGTGTGTGAAGTACCTTACAGTGCGATAACATTGTTGCATGTTTTGAATAATGGCGCCCTTCATTGCTTCTCACTAGTTGAGGTGCGCCCCTGTTTATTGAAAGGTTGGACAGATCTACTTATAAGAGGTGTAATCCCGAAAGTTGTTTCTCTCATTAGACAGATTTTTTTGCTTTCGTCAATTTCATGAATTAAATACGGTCTTGCATAAATCTCATAACTAACTACTCAAGCGAGTGGATAACGGTCTACTTTGCGGGAGATTCGCTGCGAATTTGTCAAGTCAAATTTGTCACGGCAAGATAATATCAGAAAAATATCAAACTTGATGTAATATCTGGGCCTATTGTCTTTAATGCAGGATTTACCACATATTTTACCTCTTAATAAAAATTGCAACTGATGTAAAAAGATTTTTCCATCTTTGTGTTTATTTGTATATATTGTTTTTCTGATGATGATTGAGTAAATTCAATCTAAACATGTCAAATTATTAAGATCTTTTAATGTATTTTATTAACATTTGACGTCTTTTTTAGCAATTAAATATTTTAATATTTATTTTGGGTGTGTTTGAGAAAAAAAATATTTTTGAAATGTTTTTAATGGACGTATAAGAGAACTTCTGTTTATAATTTAATGTCAGAAAATTCTATATATAAAAGAGTTTTTATTGTACCAATAAATAAAAATTATACGCAAAATGTCTATAAAAAATTGCGTTGTCCTTAAAGTTTTTACATAGGCGAAAATTGCATTTTCTTGCATATAGTCCGGGAGCCGACCGTCGATTTACTTATGTATCTTGTAAAAGGACCGGACATACATCAAAATGTAGGTCTCAATGTGCACATTAAGAATATCACTGTCTGCCAGGTCCTATCCTGCCGGAACGCAAGGCAGCCGCACTTTTATGACGTCAATTTTCAGTGTTTACCTATGTATCGAGTGCAAGGACCAGATATACATCAAAACGTAGGTCTCAATGTGCACATTAAGAATATAACTGGCTGCCACATACACCAAAATGTAGGTTTCAATCTGCACATTAAGAATATCACTCGCTGCCAGGTCCTATTCTGCCGGAACCCTGTGGCAGCCGCACTTTTATGACGTCAAGTTTGAGTGTTTACCTATGTATCGAGTAAAAGGACCAGACATACATCAAAATGTAGGTTTCAATGTGCACATTAAGAATATCACTGGCTGCCACAAACATCAAAATGTAGGTCTCAATGTGCACATTAAGAATATAACTGGCTGCCAGGTCCTATCCTGCCGGAACCCGGTGGCTTGTATCGGTTGTACTCGATACATAGGTAAGCACTCAAAATTGACGTCATAAATGTATGGCTGCCACCGGGTTCCGGCAGGATAGGACCTGGCTGCCAGTGATATTCTTAATGGGCACATTGAGATCTACATTTTGATGTATGTCGGGTCCTTGTACTCGATACATAGGCAGAAACTCAAAATTGACGTCATAAAAGTGTGGCTGCCACCGGGTTCCGGCAGGATAGGACCTGGCAGCGAGTGATATTCTTAATGTGCACATTGAAACCTACATTTTGATGTATGTGGCAGCCAGTTATATTCTTAATGTGCACATTGAGACCTATGTTTTAATGTATGTCTGGTCCTTGTACTCGATACATAGGTAAACACTGAAAATTGACGTCATAAAAGTGCGGCTGCCTTGCGTTCCGGCAGGATCGGACCTGGCAGACAGTGATATTCTTAATGTGCACATTGAGACCTACATTTTGATGTATGTCCGGTCCTTTTATTCGATACATAGGTAAATCGACGGTCGGCTCCCGGACTAATAATTATTATTTTTTTTACAATAAAAATCTCACAACTATTTTTTTTTTTTACTTTTATATTACTATTTCCACTTTATGATTAATATTAAATTAACATTTCAATTATCGCATCTTAAATTTATTAAAACTTTTAAATTTTTTTGCTGTCTTTAATGTTTTTACACGCATTGTACTTATTAATAAAAAAATACATTACATTTCATTGTTTTTTTCATAATATGACAGAAAATGTTAATCGACAGCTTCTTTATCATTTTTATAAGAAAATGAATAGGAATCTTTTAAATGATTTTCATTGAATGTATTATTTCAGATTAACCTTTATTTTCTAATACAATTCTTAAAATGTTTTCCCCTTGAAGATAATTCATTGAAATCTAGTATAGTTTGCTTATTTATTAATGCATATTTTAAATACATTGAAGTTTTTTCAAAATATTTACTATTTAAACTTTCAACACACATTTCTAAATCACATTCTATTGACAATTTCTTTGATCTTTCTTCAGTCACATTCTCCACTATATTGGAATTTCTGGAAAATTTCGCAGATCTACATCCCCAGTTAAATTTATCTCATAATGTTCATTATGGTTATTTATTAACGGAAAATTTATATTTAATTTTCTTTTGTAATGTGAGGTGAAATAGTAGTACAAAGTTCGTTTATCATTTGTACAGCAGAATGAACAGGAATGTTTCTAATGGTTTTCAGTGAATGCATCTATTTCAGTTTAACTCTTGTAATCTATGCAAACCTAAAAATGCTTCCTGGTTAATATAATATCCTGAAAATGATATAAGTATATTATTAAATAATCAAAATATGGCTTATATCATTAAAATCTGGTATTGTTTGGTTATTTATTAATGGAGATTTTAAGTTTCAGTTTCTGTTTTCTAATTTAAGGGGAAATATCATCGAATGATTTGTTTATCATTTGCGCCGCAGAAAGAACAGGAATCTATGTAACGGTTACCATCGATGCATACATGCCAGATTCATCAGTATAATCCAAGTGAGTTATAACATTTTATATTATTTCTATTTTATTACTATAATAAAACAGGAGTACAACATTTTTAGACCGTTGGTCACGAATGAACGGCCATGTTCGTAGGGAAATTTGAATTTAATATTTAATTTACGAGCAGTGCAATTAAGAATAGAGGTAGCCGATTTCGTTGTCAAATCAGAATCACTATTCTTAAGATAAGAGAACAAGCATCCAAGCATTTACTATTAAAAGTTTACAGGTAAGAATTTTATACTTTTGAAGCAATGTTGTGCAGAGAGAAGTAACTTATGACTGCCTTGAATCATTCTGGATTTATTCATCCTCATTATTTCCATTTTTATTTTCACCTTTTACGCCTAAGAGGCTGAAAGTTCTAAAAAGTATCTCTTTTCATTAACCCTGCACTGTAAGAATTTTTCTTTTTATGTGTCCATAAGATTAGATAACAGAAATTTTTAAGAATGTTTTTTTTTAAATTTTATTTAATAATAGAGTTTCGTAGCGTTGCAAATTTTAAATCACATAGTTATTTTAAAATATCTTATATACATATTTTGATAGTATCTGCAAGAGTACTGTAGTAGTACTGATAGTACTGTATAATTTATTTTTTAAAAATAGTAATGAAAAACCAATATAAAAACACTCGTGACAGCACTGAAATTAGGATCTCGACCTTCGGGAGAACTTTTTAGAATTTTTTCATTATTTCAGATTTTGAAGTTAACGTTTAAATTTAGTCTTACAGCACTCCTGGATCTCAATTTATCAATCATTAGTTTCCCTTACAGTTTAGTTTACACGTATTTAAAGCTCTAATTTATTGTTTATTTGTTTCTAATGTTTATTTATCTTTATTTTCATCAAGAAAGTAATCTATCATAGTAAAAATATCAGTTCATACAATTCTCTCTCTCTTTTTTTTTCTCTCCATAAATGCGATTTTTTTAATGCTGGATTTTGGGGGGAATTATGAGATTAAATTAGTTAAATACTTTTTTTACAATCGTGAACTTAAATTTTTCTTTTATAAATATGAATTGAGTCACGAACGTTTTCTAAAAAATTCGCTGCTATGGAGATATTTCAGAATTTTGAAAAACTTTACTTTCGACTATCTGGCAAAACGGAATTTGTTGGGGAATCTAAATTATTAAAATTCGACCGTATATATGTATGTGACTTTATCTCCTCCGATCCCGGAAACGGAGAAACGTCGCATTTGTTTTGAATTTAAAGGAAAAGACCTCGGGATCCCGAGTTGTCCATTCACATCTCGAAATTACAATTAGTTGGGAAGTTATTAATTTAAAACGTTAAAATTTTAATTACTTTGCGCCTGTATGTTTGCACAATGTTCGCACAGGTCGAAAAAGATCCCTCCCGACAATGAATGACAAAAGGAGAATATTTTTTCTTTTTTTTTAAATTGCCACCGCCAGAGTTCTAACAGAGTCGAACAAAAAACAATGAGATTTTTAAATAGATTAGACTAAGGGTGTAATGGTTTTTTTTTTTTAAATTTACAATTTTTTCGATTTTTTTCGATTTTTTTTTACGAAACATCGATTTTTAGTCCTTATTTTCAATATTTTCGAGGAATGCATTTTTGAATTCCAATCCTGGGAGTTCTAAGAAAATCTGACAAATGATGCCGGATTCTAAATTCTCATTCTTTTATGAGAGTGACCGTGTATTTTTTTTTAATTTTTTCAATTTATTTTTATTTTTATTTTAATTTTTTAATTTTAAAGGTTATTACTATACAGTATCCACAAGTAAATATTTTATATCTCCCAAAGCTATTGCACTATCGACTTGCTTTTTTATTAAAAATGTGTGTCTGAACATTGGCTAACTATTTGTAGAAGATAGAAAAAATTGGTTGGAAAATGATAGATAAGCCATCATCATCTATATTATAAAAGCCCAATGTCATCAACACTTCCGGGTCGCCCCACTTCACATTTTTATATGCATGGTTGCCATTTTGGTACTTTTATGCTAGCCGAGTGCAGGTTCGCCAAATTTTATGCCATCACCATCGTTTCATTTGAAATATAAAACTATAACTTATTTCATTTAAAATACATAACTTTTATTTAAAATACAAATTAAAAAATATTTATATCAGATTCATTCATCTCATTAAAAAAAAAAAGTATTTTTCTAGCATAGGTAATCGGGAAAACAAAGAAAGTGCTTGGCGAGAAAAGAAATTTGACAAAATCTTTTCTTGCAACCTTTTTACTTTTTCATATACTCAATTACATAAATAAATAATTAATAGCAATGATAATAACCTAAACAAAATTTTTTTATTTCAACATAAAAGCATTGTTTCTAATTTACATTTAAAAGAAACTAGTATGTATATTTTGAGATAACACCCATTGAAATTAAACTGATATGCATAGTTTAATATCACATTCCTAAAAAATAAATAAGCCTTAAAAGATTCATTCAATCAGGAACAGTAAGAAAAATAACCATGGAGGTTCGCAATGCAAGTTTTTCAACAGTAAATGGACAATATTCTTATGACATCATTGTACATAAAGACAAGATAGTTATGTCTTATGACGTCATATTAGGTAAAATTGAGGCGTTGTTTACAGTTTGCATTCACGTTTCTTTATTGTCATATTTACGAACTCGGACACAAAATTAATAATAATAAAAAAAAAAAAACATGCATTTTCATTATTAAATTTTGAAATAATGAAGTATGAAATGCTACCATGATTGCAAACAATTCTTAATTTCTCTGGTCGGAATCTTTCGTTTTGGATAATGATTGCAGAAGCAAATTAAATTAAGAATAAAAGTAACATGATGGAATGCTTAGAATGCATTTAATGAAGACTAAACTGGTCGCCATAGGCGGCTAGTTAAGAATAAACATTTTATATCTAGGCAATTTTTCGGTATTATCACTCAAAAAAAATTTTAGTTCTTTATTTAAACATGATTTAAGAGTGTTGAAAATTTGAAAGAATTGATTGAATAATTTTTTTTTTAATTAATTTCCATGAATGCGATGGCGAAACGAAATAATTACAAGAAACCTATTGAAGAGTGTTTTTGTCATCATGCCAAAAGCGAGTTGCTTCTCTTCTGAATTCAAAATATTTCATGGGACTTTTGAGTTTTATTTCTGCTATATTAAAAAAAAATATTACTTTGAAAGTCATTACCCAATTCACAGTTATATTACGTGTTCTTCAAGTTTTATTTAGATAAACCCACCAGAGTAGCGGGCGAAGGCCGGTAGTGTAGTTTAAGATTTGCATGGGCTGATTTTCATTTACAGTACTGGGAGCAGACGAGGGCCTTAATTTTTTTTAAGGAAAAACAAAACACTTTTAAAGTTTTTCAGAAAACTGGAGAATCATTGCCTTATGTTAGGTCCACAGTGTTATAAAGGCCGGATATATTTAACGAAAAAGATCAAAATCCACTAAAAGTGGTTAAAAAAATCTTTGAGCTAAAAAAAATCTTTTTGTAAGCATTTAATTCATAAATTGGGAATGTTTCTTAATGAGTTCGTTCAAATAGTGCAGTAGAAATAAGGAAAAAAAAACCCTTTAGGTGGAACTGATTGGAACAAAAATTATTCGTGTTGTAAATGATAGTTAACGCACTGCAAATGAACATACTAAAATTATACAGTCGTACTGTAGTGACAAATTCGTTTTTTGACAGTCATCTTAAAAAAAAAAAGGTTTTTTTTTTTTTTTTTTTTTTTTTTTTTTTTTTTTAATTGCAAACAGCCATATTGGGTATTAAATTACAGGGAATTTTGGGCTGAAAAAGAAATTTGTTTTTAAAAGTAGAAGTAAATAACACAAGTAAGAAAAATCATGCATTAAGCATAGATTATGAAGCACTTTCCAACGCTTCATGAAATCTTTAAAAAACTTCGTTATTTAGGTAAATAAGGATATAAATACAAATATAACCAAATATGTATTCCAGTATTTTGAATAGCCCTGTATTTGATGACAGCTAATATACATACTATATAATGGGAAAATTTAGTTTAGATGTAATGAAAAAAATGCCTAGTAGCTTGAAATTTCTCTTTCAGCAATTTATACTAATAGATGGAAACATACTTGAATACTTTGTTCAGCCCTGTAGTTTGCCTGGTACCTTTATTATACATCAATGTTAAGCTAAAATTTATTTTAAAACACTCTTAAAACAACTGAAATCACTTTCTGATAAATTATCGTTCATAGGTTCCATGTGCCCAATTTTTTGTGACCCTGTACATCATTTTATCTATATTCTGCAAACATTTCTTAGTAAATTTAATGCAGTTCAGCGTAAAAATGCATAATTTATTTAAGGACCACCTTTAAGTAATTTACGCTCATATAATCATAAGCAGTAACGTTGGCAAACTCTTTTGGGTAGCCCTGTATATCAACTATAGCATTTATACACATCATATAATGTGCATAGATTTAATGAAACTTAAATACAAATTATATACATTATATACAAATCTATAGATCATTTACAGGGCTTAACAAACTGATTCAATTACTTTTTCTGTGTATGGACGGTAATTGTTTTTCAATGAATTTTTTTCTGCAGCACTGTATACGAAGCACAGAATTTTTATACAACACGAGAAAAAAAAAGTTGAATTTAAAAACAAAAATTTAAATTAAAAAAATTTTGAATTTATATTAAAAAACTCACTTCCAGCAATAACTGCTGAAAGGTAGTACTGTAATCACTGGAAAAAATGAAGTACTCAAAAATGAGATAGTCGATGTATTCATATTGAATTGAGTATGTCTAGATCAAAAATTTCTCAATTTTGAAACATCATATGTTATCAAATCAAAACAAATGATATTTTTGCACCCTGTATTATTGGTTTATTTCATTCAAAGGCATACAAAATGCATATTAATGCAAATATTAAATTAATCATAGTATTTTAAAATAATTTAAAAGAGCTTGCAAATAATGCTCTTGTCATAAAAATATTCGATTTGGCTATTTTGCTCTAATAATTTTTGTATTTTTCTTAATAAATAATTAATTAAAAGTTTATTGTTAATAATTTTGAGCAAGAAATAAATGCCAGTATGTTTTTACTTTAACTTGTAAGTTCAGGGGGCATGTCATAGCGATTTATATTTGAACACAACCATGGAATCAAAAATGAATGCATGTGTTTCTCAGTTTTGAGTACTTTTGGATCGGAGCTGTTTTAAGTATGTGAATTACTTAAAATTGAGTACTTTTTTACTCAATTTTGAGTACTTTTTTACTCAATTTTAAGAACTCTTTTTTCAGTGTAATCTATTTCTTTTGTGTATCCCTGTAAATGAACGACAAATGCTACGAATGCGTGGCCTTTTTTGTCGCAATGTTCTTGTCATAAAATTCAGTGATTTATATCAATTTTAATACAATTGAAATAGCGCAATGTTATTAAAATACTCTCCAAATGATGTTTCCTCTTGTGCCATAATATAATGGGAATCTTTCAGAGTCCCTGTGTATGAACTGTTAATGTTACACACAACAGTTATGGTATACCGAACATGGCATTGTAAGCATCATTAATATTTTTCAATTGTAAAAAAATACGAGTATATTTATGATTTAGAGCGCGAACAGACAAACCGAATTCATAAACACTTTTCAATCTTGTTGAATAGTGTTAAAAATGTAATAGGTTGAAAATTCCCATTCAGTAATTTTTATTAATAGACGAACAAAATTTTTTTGTAATGTTGTTTTGTACAATTTTGTACATTCTTTTATACGACTGAATTCCTTTGTACAACTCTGTATATTAATTACAGATTTCTATACATGCTACATAATTAGTTAAAAAATTAATGCAGGCAAAAATACATTTAAACTACTAAAATGATACTTCCAGAAATTATCATCCATAATTGTCCATGTTTCTACTTTTTGCGTGGCCTTGTATATAATTTTACTTATATTCCACAAATATTTCATATACTAGCAGTTACCCGTGACTTCGTTCACATAACATTTAAAGAAGAAATAATTGATCAATCAAGCAAAAATTTTCGATGATGAAAAGCATGTGTAATTAACTTTTTATCGCGAATTTATGGTAAAAAACTTCTGATAATCCCTATTTGCTAATTTGTTTGCTGGTTAAAATTTTCCTTTCAGCGATTAATACTAATAGATAGAAACATTCTTGAATTCTTTTGTTCAGCCCTGTAGTTTTCCAAGTGCATTTAATACACGAAAGTATCTTTCTAAAATTTAGTTCAAACAAAAATATTTCTTATTACTATCTAAATTACATTTTCAGAAATTATCATCCAAAGACAACCTTGTATCCAGTTCTTTGCAGGACCATGTATATCATTTTATATATATACTACAAACATTTCTTAGTTTACTAAATGCAGTTCAAAATAAAAATGCATATTTTATTTAAAAACCACCTTTAAGTAAATTACGCTCATATTCAGTAACCTTTCCGAGATCTTTTGTGTAACCCTGTGTATTTAAATTTAACTATTTATACTATTATCATTTATACTCTCCATTTAATATGCATACATTTAGCGAAACATAAAAGCACATATCATAATTCAAAATGCATTTCATCCATGCAACAGTCATCATCCATCATATATAGTACTTTGAATAGAATATATAATATTTGAAATCTTTTGTGTGTCCCTGTAAATGCTATGCACTTCGTATTATGCATGAAATAACTCACATTAAGCCTCAGCAACGTATATCAATTTGATTATACATGAAATTGTTTACCATAATTAAAATATGTCGGAAACTGTTCCTCCCTTTATTCTTATGCAATGGAATTCTTCTGTGTAACCCTGTAAATGAATAATAAGTGTCCTTTTCACTACATACTTTACAAAATGCATATTTTAGTGCACTTTGTAAATGCATATAAATTTGAATATGTTTCACAGGGTGTAACATCGTTAAATTTAATTAAAACGATTTTCTCCATAATGCCGTAATGTAAGGAAATTTTTTGACAATCCCTGTAAATAAACTAATCATGGTAGAAACTTTATTTTCAATAGGTATTCGTGCTAGGTAAACGTTAAGAACGTCCAAAAATTTCATGGAAATTGGAGTATATTTACGAAATTTAGAAAGCGAACAGACAGACAGACAAACCGAAAGCATAATAACTTTTCAACTTTGTTCGGAAGTGTTAAAAAATCGGGCCAAAAATATTTTAATCAGTAGTTTTATTTTCCGCCTTTTCCCCACAAAAAATTTCTTCCATTGATAATTATGAGTTTTGAATAAAAATATCTATTTGTATGTAACTTATAACTTACTAGCAGGCTATGCCCGCTTCGCTGGTCCATATTTCCAAACGAACCTTGATTCAAAAAAAAAAAAATAAATAAAAAAAAATGGCGATTTAAAAATTTTATTTTAAAGAAGTATAGACCACCCTGGAATGTTCTTCCGTATTGCTGAAAATCATGCCAACTCCATTGCAATATTGTACTATTGTAAGTCTTGGCGAAAATTTGGGCAATTAAGCACCAACTCTTTTATTTTATCATTTATAGTAGAGTTTCGTATGAACATGAGACCGCTATGACAACAGGAATCAAAATGTTCTCGAGTCATCACACAATTACATTAGAGGGCATTGCAATGATTAGTGAGATTGATTATCAAACTCTATTAACTTTCGGATTGTACATTATCATTTCTTAGTTCTTAAAATCCCGACATCTGAACTTGCACTATGTGTAATTCTGGTAGCCTACATAAAATGTCATTTCATGTTACATTTTTTAATAAACGTCCTCTTCTAGTAGGTCTACTGTAGTTTCCTATCTACCTTAATCTGTTCCAGCAAGAATACATAGAGTAAAAAATGTAAAGAATTATTGACAGATAAAGAAATGTTTTTGTTTGTTTGTATTTATGACGGCCATTTATCTACACGTGGGATATAGGCCCTAAGGAAAGGATGCCCTCCGTGGAGGTGGCAGACGAAGAAGGGTGTTTCACTTATATATTTAATAGAACAATGAAGCATAAAAAAGTATGTTTTA
Organism: Maratus speculifer; assembly: GCA_964019185.1. Classification (NCBI taxonomy): domain Eukaryota; kingdom Metazoa; phylum Arthropoda; class Arachnida; order Araneae; family Salticidae; genus Maratus; species Maratus speculifer. The sequence goes on from OZ025296.1 coordinate 49,521,822, forward strand.
ATGCTGTATTATTTGAATAACATTAAAATTACATCAGTTTCACTGCCTCTTCCTTTTATAAAACAGTTGCTAACATGTAGCCGTTAAATCAGAATAATCTTGATGACTAAATTTTGTAGAAAAATAAGTCTTTAGTTTGCATCTAATAAAATCTTTCTACCTTCTGTAATCAATTCCATTATGATTTTTAGTGTCAAACATTAGAAGTGCTAGAAACGTTATTGTTACAAATGTACCAGACTTATTTCATGTTTGTCCTCAAATAAATGTGAAATTTACGATCATCCATTATTGGCATTTAATGTTATAGCTTGACGATAGTTTTTTGTTCGACTACTTGATTATTCCGTCGATCAATTTCGCCAAATTATACAAATGGACATAATTTTTATTTTAAATAACCAAAGGATCAATAAATTACTAAAATGTTAATAGAAATACAAATAAGCATCGAATTAAAATTGGTTGATGAAGTAACAATTACGTATAACAAATTTAATGTCAAATGGTCGATGGGATTATCAAGTATTACCAAATTATATAAACAAATTGTATAAACAATAATATTGCCAATAATATGTAGGGCAGGTGTCATCTACGGATCCCGTTGGCGCGATTGCAGCAAATTGCGATTTTATGCCTCACGTGGTAATCCGGTAATAGTTGATTATTTTTGAGTAAATTATTTCATTATTTTTCTTTTCTCTTTTAAAATTATATAAATTGTTTTGTTCCATAATTATTTATTGACTTAGTTTATTATTATTATTTTCTTTTTAAAATAATAGAAAATAATTAAGAGAAATATAAATGTAATTGGTATTTGAAAACGCAGTGTTCTCCAAATTGGCATCTTAAAAAAAATCACGCCAAGGTGATGCGTGTATAAAAGTGGAAAAATGTTTGCAATAATATAAACAAAAAAACGTAAACAAATAATTAAAAATTCGCCATTTCGATAGTTTTTTAAAATAACATCAAGGTTAATTCTCCAGTCGGGCAGCAATAGTAAATTTTCTTTTCTTCGTCTGTTTCATAATAAAAAAACATAAATTTAATAACTTCTAATTAAATAATCTGACTAATTTTCTGTAATCGGATTTATGATCTAAAAGATCGATAATTATATGATCGATAATTTTTGACTAATTTGGAGGAAAAATCGTTTTAGAATACCAGTTTCATATATATATTTAAATTATTTTCTATTATTTAAAAAATAATAACAATTAGTATTTAAATAATAAGTATAGAACAAAACAGTTAACATAATTTTAAAGAAGAGAAATGAAATAAAAAAAACATTTTATTAATAATTAAATAACAATAGTCGGGTTGCCATGCCAGACAAAATAACATTAATTTAGTGTCCATTAGTTACCTCGGTGTGTATATGATATCTGTGCAAACAAAACTTCCGATAATATAATAAATGACGTCATATTTATTTTCCTTTGAATTTTTTTTATTTTAATTTTTCACGTGGATACTGTTCAACTAAAAATTAATTGCCGAGGAGAAATTATTTTCCATATTTTGATTTTTTTGGCAACGGGAAAGAAAATGGTTATTTTTTATCGGAAAAATTTTAATTGATTCTGTATGAAAAATAATGAAATTTTGAATTATTAAGGAAAATATTTGAATAAATCAATTAAAAATTAGCCTATGTTCACCGGAAATAGTGTAGCTTTCCAACGGTGAAAGAATTTTTCAAAACCGTCAAGTAGTTTCGGAGCCTATTCAATTCAAACAAACAAACAAACAAACAATCAAATCTTTCCTTTTTATAATATTAGTATAGATTAATTAATATAAGTAAAAAATATTTCTGATTCATTTTAAATATGACGTCATTATTTATCTCGCTCCATTAGCTACTGTTATTCATACCCCTTGTATTTTTAACGATTGCTATAAAGTACCTGTTTTATTTCAAATATGACATCACATTTTCATAAGTGAACCATTTTATTAAAAATAGAATTCTTTTTCATTCTTTTTACTTTTAATTTATGTCGCCATATTTTACACAAAAATTCCCATTAACTAAACAAATATCCTTGTTAAATATATTATAAAAAAACCTTTTATTTTTATTTCAAACATGACGTCATATTTATTTTCTTTTAAATTATTTTATTATAATTTTTCGGGTGGAAGTTTTTTATTAAAAATTCATTGCCGCTGAAAAATTATTATTCCATTTTTTTATTTTCTTGGCAACAGGAAAGGAAAATGGTTAAATTTTATCTGAAAAATGCCTATTGATTTTGTATGAAAAATAATTAAATTTTGAATTATTAAGGAAAATGGTTAAATTTTATCTGAAAAATGCCTATTGATTTTGTATGAAAAATAATTAAATTTTGAATTATTAAGGAAAATATTTGAATAAAATAAATAAAAATTAGCCTATGTTCATTCCACTCCTATAATCTATCCATATGCAAAGATCCCCCTTCTAGACAAGATCTAAGTTTACTTTTTAGATAAGAAATCAGAGTCACGAAAGGGTTTACACAAGGGATCGCACCTAGCACACATACGCTCATATGGAGCTGCCAAATAGATTTAACCCTTACGGGACCATGGGTGCATAGATTGAAAATGTGCGAACAGAAATTGTTTTTGGTGCATGTGATAAAAATTTATAGATATATATTTGTCGTATTTAATTAGCGCATTTGCAGGATGAAACAGACAAGTCGGAAATGGTGACCCTGCGCGTAGCTCGTTATAATTTACCGTATCCTCCCAAAGGTCAATAGCGGAGGAGATCGAGAGATAGGGGAAAATATGCGTTTTCGCCTGTTACTTAAAACCACATTTTTTGGCGAGGGGGTGGACAATTTTCGCCAATTTTCGCCAACTTTCGCAACAAAACCGCAGAACAGAGTTTTAAATACTGATCCGATATAAAAATTTAAACGAAGCTGATAACCTATGAATAATTTTCAATGGATGCGATTTTACCATAAGCGAAATATAAGACTCCTCTCAAGTCCAAAAGGGCAACTATCATTACAACACAAGTTTAAATTCGTTTTTGTTCGGAAACATATGAAAATAAGCAGATGTTATTCAAAAATAATTTTTAACCCTTTATCTACGCATTATGAATTCAAGAAAATTTTACATTCTAAATCATATTATGCAAATTGTTTAAACTAAATTAAGAGATTTATATAATCATTTAATAAATATTTGAAGGATTTTAGGATTTAGAAGGCTTAATGAAATTGGAATTTACAGGGATTTTGTGCAATTTTTTATAACCCCACTCAAATCTTTATTTCTAATTGTTTTCTTAGTATTTTGTAAAATTATAAAATGTACAAATATTATGTTCTTATAATATAAATATCGAAATATTTCCGCATTGAAAAATCCCCATTTACTCCCTCAGCGCTAAGAAAGTTGAAAAGATGCAAAGACAAAATAAATCATTATTTTAAAATATTTTTTTTTTGCGTAACCAATAATGCTTTTGGAACAAGATAAAGTAATGTATATGTAACTCATTCTAAATAGTATTACAACTAACTTACGTATTAAAAGAATTTTATAATAACTTATTTTAATGATACTTTTAAGTACCATCGGTAGATAAAGGGTTAATTGACAGACGTTTTCCATTTTTTTGGCAAACATAAATGATCTTTCAGAAAATACATTCAAAGTTGTCATTTTGAACCGAATTTCTGGACGTAAGGGAAAAAAACTACCCAGAGAGAGAAGAAAAATTTGTTGCTACACGATCAAAATTGTTTATAAGTCAATAATATATATAAGTCGATTTATTTAATAAAAAATGGAAGACTCGTTTCGAACAGATATCGCTTCCATAGCCAGCTTTCACAATTTTCTTCCTTAACATTCAAAACTGAGTTAATAAATGTGTCGGAAATTTTGCGCTTATTAAGCAGTATACTTGAAAATCGATTTAAGTATAAATGTGCCTCAAGAGAATAAGCTAATTTGACATCAATAAAAAAAAAAAAAAAAAAAAAAAAAAATGAATGTAGATATAATAGATATTGGCATCGGTCGATTACATTGTGTTTTAGTCCAGGTTTACTCGTTGCAGGACTCTAGTCATGAATATCAACTTTGCGACTTTATGTTTAAAAATAAATTAGACAATATGTCAGAAACTTTCTCGTTTGTTGAGGAGGGAACTCGAGAACAACCCTGAGAGAAATTAAAACAAGCAATAAAAAAAGAAGAAAAAAACATTTTCCAGAAGATTAAAAATTATCTAAAAAATAAGTAAAAATAAGTATTTATGGATATACAAAATAATTATTCCCTTTAGTAAATTAAAGTCTAATCTATGAAATACTGCACCAATATGTATCAAAACTTGATTTGGAAAATTCAATGCACGAAGTATACAAACACACATTCTTAGGACCTTTGTATTCAGTATATCTTACGGAATCGTTTTACATTTATATATTTAATCGTTTTTCATTTTCATTTATATTACATCTTGGATCAATCAGTGACGCTGCCAGTACCATCATCTGAGAGATGCTTTGAATCATATTTACTCATAAAATGAGCAATTTCGTTCATTGAAACATACTTATGCTTTCCACTGCTTTGATTTTCACACATTATACTTTTACTTAAACACAAAGGTTTTCTGTACATCTTATCAGTTTTTAAATTTTCTGGAATGTATTTTAAAGCTGAAATCTCTTTGTTTACTCCACTAATGAATATATGAAATGCCTCAATATTGGTTTGGCTATTTTTTTATTATGCGAATGGCACGGATAATCACAGAGGAAAGTTATGGGATGGAGTTGTAATAGGTCATAAATTGAAGAGGGTTAAAAAAAAAAAATCTTTATTAGAATCATATAGTATATACAGGACATGGCAGATAGCCTATTTCTGGTTGTGCCTCTATACAGCTATTTTAAATTTAAACCATTGTTATAAGAGTAAATTAAAAAAAAATTCTGTACACAAAAATAATGTAGCACATTTTTATTGTTTTTTAAAGTACCAAACACACTTTTTATTTCGTTATACATGAAAATCGCTAAACAGAAAGTTTAAAGTAACATTCAAAAATTTCTCTTTCCCCTCAAAATTTCTGGTATCTCATACCTATTGTTCAAATGAAAAATTAAATCTTGATTGTCAGGTTTGCAGCTTGCATGAAAATCGAAGCGTAGCGTATAGTATTAAGACTGCTCTTAAAGTTTTCTTTAACTTAATTGACGATGGTCCTTTTCTACCCTAATTATCAGATTCCTTATTTTGAAAACTAAAACCGAAACTAGAGGTCAGCTAAGGACAGAATTTCAAGACCATGCCCGTCCCGACTCAATTTCTATAAAAAATTCAGATTTTCCTCGACATATAATTAAGAATATTTCAATACCCCCTACGAGCTATACGTTCGTAAACCCTGTACCGACTCTAAAAATGAGTTAATTTGATCGGATTTGTAAAGTTTGTGGAAAATGTAATTATAATAATAATAAAAAAATGCGATTACAATGTAAACGAGTGTTTATTTATTTATTTTTCAGGAGAGGTAAAAAGACGAATCAGCTGCTATTAATTGCTATTTTCTGTTTGATTAAGTAAGATTGTTAAAGATTTTGAAAATCAGCGAATATAAAATGTATTTAATTAACACTAGAACCGCCGGCAATTTTACTTATTTTTTATAAAAAATATTTCCCAGTAGAAATTCTTAATAATACTGTTTAAATTATTTAATATTGCCTATGCTTGTGATGCGTAGATTTAAAATATCATTTTAATTTTTTTTTTTTTTGGTTCAAATCATCTATTATCAATTTGGCAGGAGTCAAAATGACCCCTAATGGCGGTTTTAGTGTTAACACAATCTTCCTTCTCTGTATTTTTAAACAATGCTATAAGGAAATTATTTTAAATAAGTGATTTTGAATGCTACGTTTTAAATCTGATGTAATTTTCAGAAAATTTTTCTTTCTTTTCATAATATTCACTCAAAATTATGTTTATCGTTAGAAAGAAAATATTATTTGCGCTGTCTTAGAATTAACAATATTAGTTAAACTGATTTTTTAAAAATATAAAATAAACCTCTCGTGTGCGTGTAAATACATTTTTTTTTTTAATTTTAACTGTTTGGCAATATAATTAATTTGAAACTTTAAATTTGACGTAGCTCTCATTTATTTGCGACTTTTAATGAATATTGCTGAATTCCTTCTTTTACTTAAAAAAAAAAATCTCTTTTCAATGTAGTTTTTTATATTTTAATTTTCAGTGTTTTCCACCTTTTAATATGTAATAATTTAATTTTAAAATGAAAGTTTTTTCCTTTTATAATAGCCATGTTTAAATAAATTTTTAATTTGAAAGAAATCTCATTCCTTGCGCTGTTCATGCAGTTAGTAACAAGTTAAAATAATACCCTTTTATAAAATAGCTAAAAAATATCTTTCAAAATGCTGAAAATTTAAATTTAAAAAAGAAATAAATCCTCAAAAAATGAGTCAAAATAAACAAATAAATGCAGCTCTAATGTAATAAGATGATCTAAAAGTGTTTTAGATATATAAAAACTCGTTTAATAATTTGAACTTTAGCATTAAATATATCTTAAAATAATTATTCGGTTTAAAAAACGTCTACATCAGCATGTTTTTCAATCATTTCTCTATAATACGATCAATTTTCATATTATTGTACATGACAGTTTTCCTAATATTAACAAAAAAGATCAACAGTTTAGAAAAAAAAAATGTTATAAGCGATGACAGCGTTTAGTGATTTTTTTTTAAATATAGAACGATACTGCATTTATATTTAAAATATGACAGTATATTTCATATTACCGTGCGTTCGAAAAATAGAACATGCACAATAGCAACATTAATAATCACTTAAATACTTAGACTTTTAAGCGTTCAAATTAACACTCATTAAAATAATTAATGTAGTTAATGCAGTTTAAAATAAAAGAAAACAAAAGGTTAAAAACATCAAAACTTTTGAAGCTGTATAATAAAAAAAAGACTTTTGAAAAAGTTTCTTTTTAATGTTTCCGGACACTTTAGTAAGGGAAAAGAGAAAAACCTGTTGTCATGTGACAAGAATCGCTTATATCTCGACAAATAGTTTATTTATTAAAAAAAAAAAAATTAAACCACTGAAAAATGGAATACTATGAACTCCCTATTATTGAAAACAAAAAGAATTTTTCAATTTTCACAATTTCTACTAGAGTTAGAAGCATTTTTGTCCAATCAGCTGATTGTGCCACGTCCCTTTGTTTACTTTTTCGCCGATTCACATCCGTAAAATTTAGCCTAGTTTTAGTTTTATAAACAAAATGTTAATTTTGCACTGAAATTATTAATTTTGTGATTTCGCAAAACAATACTTTAACTGTAACTTTTAACTGTTTTTTAAGCGTTTGTTTATAATGTATTTAGAGGAATTGCTTTTTGTCCTTAATCTTTTTAACGTAAATTAAAAAATATTAATATATTTAAAATATTAAAAATATTTAGTATATTTTACAAAAATTTGTACAATAAGAGGTATTTATACCATGAATATTTCTAGTAAAATTTGAAAAAATTTCATTAGAAAATACAAAATGTTACTTTTGAGAAGATTCTTTTTAAATTCAGATACTTCACGTCATTTGTATGAATTACTGTCGAAACTACATATTTTATGTGACTTTACCATAAAAACATAAAGCACTTACATATATACGTTAGAAATGATATTATAGGATGGGCGAGTCCTGACTCAAAATAAAAAGTAGTTTCTGACGACACATACATCTATTATCAAACGGACAAAACAAAAAAAACGAACAAAAAATAAAACATAGATTCATTCGTCGTTACTTTTCTCAACAATCTTTAGAAATCATACATCAATTTGTCGTAAATGTTTTATAGTTCTTTAAAACAATCGTCTTAAATCTTCGCTTTTAAATCGTCGGAATCATCACTTTAGTTTTTAATCAACATCGTAAACCGTCGTCGAAAAACGTTCTATTTACTTTCCTTCCTCTTTTTCACACCTGGACACACAGCTTCGCTAATTCACCTTTTTTATTTAATCTCGACCCAAAGTTCCGGAGAGTGGCGGAGGGAAATACAGTCCTATTCAGGTGCAACTGAGAGTGTAGCCCACATGCGAGAGTATATCCCACAATATTATGCCCCTTAATAGCTGAAACTGCGTCAGTATGAAAATATTAAGCAATTATAACCACTGTAAGTTATTAAAACCTGTTTTTCTCAGAATGAATATTTTCGTCGTTTTCATGATTTCAAAATGTTCCATGCGAAATTCTTTATGCCCAATTTTTCTGATTTTTTGTTTAAAATGCTCTTTATGTACGTGTTAACAAATGTTACTACAAATAATTCTTTTAGACGCATGTAAATTTTTTAAATTTCAGTTACATGAAATTTTTAATGATTTTTTAACGGAAAGTACAAAAGAATTAAGTTAAAATCATTTTTTTAAATGTTTTAGAAGTAATATGCTAAAAATGCTTAGTAACATTTGTTAACACATACATAGGGAGCATTTTAATCAAAAAATCAGAAAAATTGGGCATAAAGAATTTCGTATGGAGCATTTTGAAATATTGCCATTTTTTGTTAATTTAAAAAAGAAAAATCTGTATGTCAAAAACTATTGAATATATTTTTTAAAAAAATGTGAAATAAGATATATATATATATATATATATATATATATATTATGATTATTTCCAGAAATTAAAAAAAAAAATCATTGAAAATTAAAAAAATTAGTTTTGAGAGTCCACTGTAGCCTTAAAATGTTCGTACTTCATCGGCTTTGTTTACATTTTTATAACGGTTGTACTTTTTATATTTTTTAATTGATGTATGTCAAACACGCATCGGATTGTGCGGTATATTTATATTTATTTTCCAGAATGTCATATCCATTTAAAATGGTTCGTATTTCATCAGCTTTGTTTACATTTTTATAACGGCTGTACTTCTTATATTTTTTAATTGATGTATGTCAAACACGCATCGGGTTGTGCAAAATATTTATATTTATTTTCCAGAAAGCCATATCCATTTAAAATAGTTTGTATTTCATCGGCTTTGTCTAAATTTTTATGACAGTTCCAAACGGCCTGCTTAATTTTTTTGAAGGCCCGTCCCATTTGTTTCGTCAATCGGGTTGTTCTGACCAGTTTAAAAGGTTTACCTCACGGGCCTCGGGTCGAGCAGATCTCTACATGAGCCCATGACAGTAATCTAGGCCCTTAACACACACACACGCACACACACACACAAAAGTATTCTTTCTTTTCTTTAAAAAATTATTTTTCAGAAGTATTTATTTTTTGCACAAAACTGGATAAATTTAGTGGAAAGATAGTTTACTTATTTAATATTACTTCTTTAATATCTGATTATATTTTACATTATATTTTACAGATATAAATTTTCGTCTTTATTTTAAAGCAAGATTCAATCAAAGTTTAATATTTATTTGTAAAGCAGAATCTAACTTTATTAAAGGGTGTGTCCAATTTTTATTTAGAAAATCAGGATTTCTATTCATTTCTTATTAAATTCTTACACTAATAAAGAATATGTCATTATAAGATAAACTCTCATTTGTTTTCCACATTTTAAGTGTTTTTTATCGGAACACTTTGATTTTTTAAAAAATAATGTAATTAGGCATCAAAATGGTAACAAGCAAATCCGTAACAAGCATAATACAAACTATCTCTCTTTAATCTTGCCTCACATGTTATTTAAACTGGTAAAATCCATTATAGCGAGCCCCTTGCAGTATAGCGAAATAAATATGCGTTATGTAAATCAGTTGTTGACGTATTTTTCTCAAAAGTATAAATAATTTTTAAAAAGTTTTTAAAATTATTTGTCTCATTTTTACACTCTTATCAATTGCAAATAAACATATGTATAATCAGTAAATAATCAATAAAAATTTTACTTGCTGCATATATTTGTATATCATGCAATTACAAGATTTAAACAAAAAAATTTACACGATTTCTCCTTTGGTGTTCAACTGAGACATCACTGAAAAACGCGTAGAAATACGCGTAGAAATATTCTTTATTAATAATAAATTCATTTAGCCAATCGAGCGATAAAAAACCTAAATCAATAGCTGTATGTGTACTCACAGAAGCAGTAACCCCAAAGCGAGAGAAAATTTAGAATGGGGCTTTCATTGTCCGAAGACCCTACCAATTAACCCGCGCTAGCTGCAGCTATCCCGTCGGAAATTGCACGTCAAGCACAGCAAATGAGATACGTTTGTACTGTAACAGAGTTTTAAAAATATTTAGATCTTGTTGTAATAGTATGCAGTATTTCGGATACAGTACATTAGTTTCCGAAATCTTATGTGCGTCTCTCTAAATGCTATCTGCTTTCTATTATATAAAAAGTAACTTACAGTAAACCTCAGCAACGTGTATCACTTTCGTAAAATGTGAAATAGCTTAATGTAATTAAAACGCGCCTTAAATAAAAATTCCCCTTATGCCATTATGCAATGGAATATTTTTGTGTGGCCCTATAAATTAATAACAAATATTCTTTGTACCACACATTGTACAAAATGTACAACAATATCATATCATATATATTATAAAGCAGAAGTTCTGAAACTTCCAAACGAGTGTTTTCAAAAACTACCCGATGGATTTTTTTGCCGATTGTATCATTCGATAGGAAATATTTTTCCGAAGGTTTATGATTCAAATTTACAGGGATAACTCTGATTTTTCGTAGTAAATTTCGTATTTTTCGGTTATTTTTGACAAAAGGGTTGCCAGAAGCTGTTTTTGGCGAAAATTGTAATTGCTAAAAGAATTAAAATGGCTATATCTATTAGAAATATTACAAATATCTTGCAAATAATAGCAGAAAATAACTACTGATAATATTAATAATAATAAAGAAAGACCGCTTAAATAAGGCGTAATATTATAAAAATATATTTATCTTGAAAATGAAAAAAATATTTGTAATCCTTCTATAGTAAAAAAAAAACTAGCCTTAAAAGGAATGACTCCTGGGATGATGCTGATGTGGAAGATTTCCGGAACTAACGAATCCGGGTTGTCCACTCCTCCCATGAGTCGAATAGACCAATCAGGAAAGGGCTCCATCTATGCACCGCCGTATGGGTTACCATAAAGAGAGGAAAGGTTACCATCACCAACAATCGCCAAGTTTGTCGCCAACTTGGCGATATATCGCCAAATTTGGCGACCAAAATTAGTTGTCAAAAGTGAAGCCAACTTGGCGATAACTGTAATATTTCGCCAAATTTTCAATTTCTTTACAACACCAGTCGTTTCATACATCATTTGAGAGGTTTGCAACTGCTTATTCATATAATGGATGTCTTGTGTGTTATCCCCCACTCTGCTCCCCAGGGGGGACACATTTTAAATTTCTTTACAACACCAGTCGTGTTACACAAGATTTGAAAGGTCTGCAACTGCTTATTCATACCATGGGGTATTGGCGAGCGCAGCAAGCAGGGGTAGCCAATAATTTGGAATCGCGAAGCGATTACGCGGTGGGTTGGCGAGCATAGCGAGCAGGGGGGCGGTGCCCCCCTAGTGCTTAAAAAATAAATTAACGCGAAATATAACAATTGGTTCAACTTTTGGCGACTTATATCTGGTGTTAGAATAAAAACATGAATTTCAGAAATTGATTAAATGAATTTTGAATGATAGTTACTTCCCTTTTTTATTATTTTCTTTCTCTTTTTTATCGAATTTCCGTATAATATAACTTACAGCAGAAAAAAGCAGATCTGATTGTAAAAGGCACTGTAAGTTGTGAGTTACTATTCGTTTCTATACCATTTTCATCTTGCTTTTGTCGCCAAAGAATGTGTTTTTAAGCCGAAAATGCACTACTGACTTAATGCCTGACTTAGGTTCTTAATGGTCGCAATAATGTTTTTTAGTGAAGATAATTTTTAGAGTATATTTTAATATTCAATCGTAAATTATATACATATGAGTATAACTCTTTTATTTCTTTTTGCAAATGTTTTCATTGTTAATTTAATTTTTCTTGCGCCATTTCGTCAATTTCACTTACAAGAAAAATTTCAGTTTTAAAATTCAAAAACTGAAGAAGGAAAGATTAACCCATCGATTAAAAATCTACCCCCAAATTCCAAGATTAAATGTCAATAATGGATGATCGTAAATGTCACATTCACTTGATATTAAGCCTAATATAAATACTAATTATGTCATCAAGTGATTTTTAATTCGACATTTTATTTCTACTTTTATATATGTTCTGCTAATTTGTTTTTCGTTATTTAAATGAAAATTTATGCTAATCTATATAATCTGGCTAATAGTTTGGCGATTTGTATAATTTGGCGAAATTGGTCGACGGTATAACCAAGTAGTACTGAAGGAAAAATTTTGCAATTCAAAGTAAATTTATGCAATTATACGTTATTACTATAGATAAATTCAACATTTTGAAATTAAAAATTCCCGCTGAATAAAATTTACAAGTCTTTTTTAATTGACCATTTCCTCTTCAATATTTCTTCAATCAAACTTTCGCTATTCTCTTTCGCGCAGGCTAACAAAAATGTATTTTAAATATTTTATTAGATAAAAAATAAATAACATTTTTCTATTTTTAAAAAAAATATTTTTAAAATCTAATTCTACCATTATGTGTCTTACAGGACAAAATAGCAGAATTACTTTTAAAAATGGTTTTATCTGTTAATTGTATGTTATTTGTTTATTTGGGCGTTTGAATTTACTTTTGTCATCAAACAATGCGATTTTATACCAAGAAGGCATAAGCCGGAGCGATATTCACAATTACTAAATTCTCCACTCTCTTTTAAATGTGTGAGAGCATTTTTAGGATATTTTTTTTATGTTTAATTGTAAATATATAAATAGCAGTTATAGCAAAAAAAAAAAAAAAAAAAAAAAAAAAAAATGCGTATAATGTTTAAATTTTAGTATAAATGTCTTCCTCATCCAAACTGTAAAATAATTTAATTGCAACTTTTTAAAGTTTTGGCGCAGACGTCATATACGCACCACATTCGCACGATTGTAACAAAATGGCGATTTTATGCCACACATGGTAAACCGACTACGATCGTTTTTTTATTAATAAACTATTTATTAACTTTCATTTTGTTTTTTAAAATAATATAAATCATTTTGTTCTATAGCTATTGATTAAACTCTTTTATTTATTATTATTTTTTTTCAAATAATACAAAATAATTAAAAAATATTTATGAAATGGTAATTAAGAACCAAGTTCTCCAAATTGGCGCCAGAAAAAAATTGGGCCAATGTGATGCATACATGACATCTGTGTCAAAGTTTTTTCTTATACATAAGTAGGGAAAATGCAGTATAAATACCGATTAAAGTTTTTTCCAAATGGAAATTTTGTCACGGATTTGGTCATATACTCATCCAGGTATTTCACTGGCGCCAAAATGGCATTATTTGCCTCATATGGTAACCCAGCTGTAGTTGTTTATGTGATGATAAGTTGTTTATTTACTTTCATTTTTTTCTTTTTTGAAATGATATTTGTTGTTTTGGTCTACAGTTATTTTTTATTTATTGTTAATTGCTGTTTAAAATGACAGAAAATAATAAAATATACATAAATTTCTTTGGTATTCTAAAACGAGGATTTTGCCATATTGTAGATGCAAGGTAATCGTGCTAAACCTATTGCGTATATGATGTCTGTGTAGGAATCTTTTGTGAAATATGAAAAGTGTAAATTGGCACTACTTGATTATCACGTCAACCAATTTCGCCAAATCGTTCGCCAAATTATACAAATTTACATAATTTTATCTTAAATAACTAAAGAGAAAATGCTTAAATACGAAAGAGCAAATAATTTTGTTTTCATTTTTCAGGAGGAAATTTTGCAATAATAAAGTAATTCTTGTAGTGAGAATTTTAATGTGTGTTTTTTTTTATCGTTGGCAACTTGCTGTAACGAAAAATGTTTTTTTTCCTGCTATTGTTTTGTAAGAGCTGGTTTTGTGAAAGCCATGTTAAGATGGTATTCAAATTTTTTAACCTTTCCCAATTACCACCCCCTTGGGCCGATTTTGCACGTTTGCAATTCCCACTGAAATATTAACCTTCTCAATGTACTTGACGAGTTTGAAGATGATTCTTGCATAATTGTGCCTTTTATCACGCGGACAAAATTTAATATATATATATAAAGTTTTTAGGTGGGAGTAGCTTTGTGTTCCTGGCTTCACATAATGAAAAGTTGTGAAGAAATTTTTCAGAAGTTGTACCATGGTAACGACTGTAATAATTAATATTTCTTCAGATAAGGGAAAATTTTAAATCCTGTTGCCATAATGGTCTCATTTCGCTTCCAAATGTGCACTGTTAGTAATAAACTAAAATAGTTACTTCTAAATAGCTGGTTTTTGCGCAACGTTTAAGATAATTTAATATCACAATGGTGTCTAAATCGTTTTCAGCAATGAGCAAGGTGTTGCTGGAGGTCCAAATTATTTAAAATACAAATTTAAATTCACCAGTTCGTTTCATCCACGGTTGATTTTGAAATATTGACCAGCGCAGCGGGAATAGCTTGCTAGTATATTATAAAGCAGAAGTTCTGAAACTTCCAAACGCGTGTTTTCAAAAACTACCCGAAGGATCTTTTTGCAGATTATCGCACAATAGGAAACAATCATTCGATAGGAAATATTTTTGCGGAGGTTTATGACACAAATATACAGGGATAACTCTGATTTTTCGTACTAAATTTCGTATTTTTCGGTTATTTTTGACGGAAGGGTTGCAACAACTAATTTTTTGGCGGTAATTATATTTCAAAAAAGAAATGAAATGCTTTCTCTAATGGTAAAACGCATAAACATTTCGAAAAAAAACCTGTTAATTCATTCATTTAAAATAAATAATGACAAAAAGAAAAAAAATCCGTTTAATGCAGAATAATATTATGAAAGGAAAATATTTATCTTTAACGAAAAAAAAGAATATTTATAATATTTAAAAAGTAACTCAATGTGAAAGAAAGTTTTGAAGTGGCACAATATTTGGCTATTTATTTCTTTCGAGCCAGATTAAAAGAAAACATCTCAAAAATTTCATTAGGTAAAATATAAGTATTTTTTTTCTTTCTTTTTTTAAAAATATTTTTAAATCTAATTTTCCCGTTATGTGTTTTACAGAAGAAACTCGCAGAATTAATTTTTAAAAAAAGGCTCTATTTGTTATTTGTATGTTGTTTGTTCAATTGGGTGTTTCAATCTACTTTTGTCGCCAATCAATGCAATTCTAAACCAAAAAAATCACAGGACGGAGCGATGTTCGCAAGAACTATATTCTCTCTCTCTCTCTTTTAATGAGTGAGAGCATTTTTAGGAAATTTTTTTATATTTAACTTAAATACAAACATAGCAGTTAATACCACAAAAATGAATAATATTTAAATTTTAGGATAAATGTCTTTCCACATACAAAGATATTGTAAAATAATTTAACTGCAACTTTTAAAAAATTTTTGGGCACAGATATCTCATACGCACTACATTGGTGCGATTTGTCTCTTACGCCAATACCATATATATACATCTGGGTAATTAACTGACGACAAAGTGTCATTATTTTGCTTGATATGGCAACTCGGATGTTATTGTCTATTTATTAATAAATTGTCTATTTACAATTTTCTAGTTTTTTGGCTCCGTGGTCGTCGGATGTGTAGGTTGCATCTGGCAGCGGCTTGGGCTTGTATTTTGATTTCTGTTGGCGTTGTTGTCAACGTGTCGTGTGTACTCTTTTTCCGCACGTTTGGGTGGGACTTCTTTATAATTTCGTGCAGTTTCGCTCGTTACTTCTTGTTTTTCGTGCAGTAAGTGTCTTGTTACGTTAGTTTTCACCAGCACTGGTAAGTGTTGAACTGTTTTTTTTTTTCTTTGAGTTTATTTCGAATTTTGTTTGTTGTAATTGTGTCTGACTGTCAACAGTGACGGTCACGGATAGCAAAATGAACTCTGAGTTTAAAGTCCAGGATGCTGCTTCAAACATGGAGACAACTAATAGCGTTACTCATAATCCCTTCCTATACCGTTTAAACAGTTCCCCAGAAAATATTTTATCGGAAGCTAGTAAAGTCGGCATTGGTGCTATCTCAGTTACCCTAACTGCTGTAAATGGATCCATACCTATGACACATCCCAAGGTGCTAAGGGATGCTATTGCCTTGCAAGTTCCTTCATATAAATGTATTGATTTTATGAAAATTACCCGTCAGGGCAAATTACTGATCCACACACAATCGGCAGAAACTTCCATTGAAACTTTAAAAATCAAAACATTATTAAACATTTCTGTTACTGCGTCCTACCTTCCTGAATAAATATCAACCCGGTTCCTTCTTCACAACATCGACCCGCTTGTTGATTGCACCGAAATAGCGGAAGAATTGGATTTCATTGGAATAAAAACACTAGAAGTTAGACGTTTTCTTCGACAGGGCTCGACGCCAACTACGTCGGTCCTGGTTACCAAGCTTGGCCACTCCCTCCCGGCTGAAGTTAAACTATGGTATCAATACCATCGTATCTCTTTATTCGTTGATAAACCACGGCAATGCAATAAATGCAAAAAATTTACTCACAGTACACGTAATTGTAAGATCGATCCTATTTGCAGCCAGTGTGCAGAGTCCCATCAGGGCACCTGCTCCGCTACCTCCCCCCTTTGCGCTAATTGCAAAGGCCCCCACGCCGCCTCTGACAAATCTTGTCCCCACTATATACGTGAAGCCAAACTACTCAAATACAAAGCCGAACACCACTTAGGTTTTAGTCAGGCCCGGCGACAGTTCCGCGCCAGCACCACTCACAAGGCTGAATCATATGCGGCTGCGGCCTCATCATCCGCCAGTTCCCCCCCTCCTATGAACTATATCACTAAAACGGAACTCCAGGAGACCCTTCAAGGGTTTAGTGAAAACATTGCTAACATGTTGCAGCAAGTGCTAACCGCTCAAGCTGCCAACTGCCAAAATATGCTTACCATGTTTACCTCAGCTGTCATCGGTGCAATAAAAGAGGTTTTAACAACGGAGGATTCCCCCTCACTGCCTCCACACACTGGGAAAAAGAGCGAACTTTCACATTCACCCAGAACACAACGTACATCGGAAAAAATAAAAAAGTTGCGAAAGGCCTTATCGGAAAAGGGGTCCTTGTCAGACCTCCTCATGGATTTTTCTTCCACGGAATCTGGGGTTTCAGATGACAACTCCAAACATGAGCTCGGACATTCTTCTCTGGCCACTGGACTCACGTGAGTTGGGTCCTCTCTTCTTCCCTCTCTCCTCCCCCCCCCTTTTTTTTTTTTTTTTTTTTTTTTTTTTTTTTTTTTTTTAGGGAAGGGGGAGGAAGTCATGTTCTATTCTTTTATGTAGGTTTTTCGTTTGGGGCTTCTCTTTCTTCTCGATTGCTGGTGTTTCCCCTTTTTGTTTTTTCATGGGTTTCCAGGTTACTCATTGGAACTGTAGGAGTGTTAGAGCTAATGGACATTGGTTGCGTGCCCCTTTATTTAGAGACTGCCAGGTCATCTGCTTACAGGAGACCTTTTTAGCTTCGGGTTCAACCTTCTCTATCCCCCGTATGCACACCTTTTTGGCTGGTAGAGATGGCGGCCGTGGTGGAGGTCTCCTCACGGCGGTCCGCGCTTCCTACCCTTCTTACCGCATTCCTCTTCCTATTGACTCTTTCGGCAATACGGAAGCTCTTGGCGTTAAGATCAACATTCATGGCATCTGGCTCACCATTGTCAATATCTACCTTCCCAGGGGTACCTTTGCAGTTCAGTGGTTCGATAGTTTACTCAATGTTATTGAGCCACCATTCCTTCTGGTGGGGGACTTTAACATCAATCTACTCTGTCGCCAGCCTCCTTACCCTCTTCCTCTTCAGCGCTTCCATTCCTGGATCCTCAGTCATCCCGTTTGTGTCTGCAATACGTCCAGTGCGACTCGTATTGCGCCCGGTTCTGCCCCTTCCCTTCTTGATCTCACCCTCTCCTCTGCTGGCCTTTTTGGTTCACTTTCCTGTTCGGTGCATCCGGATCCATTCGACTCCGACCACCAGCCCGTCATTATTCAGATTGGTGGGCACGATACTCAGGCGGATTCCCGTCGCCACTTCGTCAACTGGACCTTGGCCGCCTGTCATCTAAATTCAACCTTAGACAACTGCAATTCCTACTCTACCTACGACTCCTTTTCAGACTCTTGTAGAGCGGCACGCTCCAGGTACTCAGTTTTCCCTCGCCGCGTGCCTCGCCACAATGCACCTTGGTGGGATTCCACATGCCGTAAACTAGTTGGACTCAAACGTCGATACCTCCGCCTTGCAAGATCTTGCTGCTCCAAGGAGATGTGGTTGCTCTATAAACAGACGGCCAGCAAGCTCCGACGCTACATCAAACAGGTTTCCCGCGACTACTGGGACAGGACTTGTCGCTCTCAGGGTTCGAATGGCCACATCTTCAAACTGCTCAAAAATCTGGCTCGTAAAGATACTCCACCTGGCGACAACATTTTGTGGAATGGGGGCCCTGTCGCTTCCTGTCGCGCCCAAGCGGACCTTTTCCTTGAGGCTTTCAGCCAAGATGATCCTTTGGTTCCCATTCCTTATGATCTTAGCGATGGGGATGCCTGCCTTGATGCTCCTTTTACTCTCAACGAACTAAGTCTCACCATCCAAAGGACTCGTCCTACAACTCCTGGGCGTGATGGGATATCCGTCAAATTACTCCGAGGCCTCTCCGACTCTAATCTAGAGAAACTTCTCACCCTTTATAACGAGCTTTTGGACTCGGGTACCGTACCATCTGACTGGAAGGAAGCCACCATCGTCCCAATCTGTAAGCCTGGCAAGCCTTCTCGCCTGGTCTCTTCTTATCGTCCCATTGCGTTGACTGCCGTGTGCTCGAAGGTCTTTGAACGTCTCCTTCTCCACCGCCTTATCTTTTGGGCTGGGAACAACGAGATCTTTCAGGCTTCTCACTACGGATTTATGCCTTTCAAGGACTCTACAGCCGCTTTATGCAAGTTCTTTGATGACATATCAAGAGCTCGCAACTCCCGTCTGACCGCGCTTGCGATATGTCTTGACATCAGCTCGGCTTACGATTCAGTCTGGATCGACGGCCTGATCTACAAGCTCGCCCATCTTGGTATCCGGGGCAAAGTTGGCCGCTGGATCGCAAATTTTCTGACGGACCGCTCTATCCACGTGCGGTGGAAGTCTCAGTTTTCCAACCGTGGTCCATGTAGGAGAGGCGTACCGCAGGGTAGCGTTCTCTCCCCGTTTCTTTTTATGATTTTCCTTTTCGACATCTTCGAGATCCTGGAGTGTGGAGTCTATCTCCTGATCTACGCAGACGACATTTTCATCTATGCCTTGGGGGAAGACCCTCTGCGCACCTTGGCCAAACTCCAGAACTGCATTGATCGGCTTGCCCAGTGGTGTTCTGCTCATCACCTCTCTATCTCACCTGAAAAGAGCACCGCTATAGATTTCTCCCGCCGTCGGCCTCTTGATTCAAAAGCTAATATCAGGGGCCTTGAACTTGAGTGGAGTCCCGTTGTTAGAATCCTAGGGGTCTGGTTCGGCAGATCCCTCCTTTTCAATTATCATTTCTCCTACCTTCGTGCCAAGGCCTTCAAGAGGCTTAACTACTTGAAAGCCGTCGCCTCGCACACTCACGGCATTCATACGGTACACATGTTGCGCATCGTTGACTCTCTTGTCCGGAGTCTTCTCGAATATGCCTGCCCCCTTTTTCTCAAAGTCTGCCCCTCCACTTTGAACTCTCTTGAGTTCACCTACAACGCCGCTCTACGTGTTGCCACCGGCCTTCCGAGATATACTGCACTTCCTCTCCTTCGCCGCGAGGCGAATGCCTCCAGTATGGTCAGCCGTATCCGCTGCATTGCCAACAGGTTCCTAGCTCGCCAACTTTCTTTACCACACCCCCCTTTCTCCTCTGACCTTCCCAGTGCTTCTGGACATCTTTCGGCTGCTGCTGTTGAGTTTTTAAGCACTTACAATCTTGATCCTAATGTTATACTCAAGTTCTCGTGGCCATCCCATCCTTTTCTTCACTCAGAATGCCATATACTTTTGGACGGTCTTCCCTTCCAAAATACTTCTCTTCCTTCGGAGGCCATCTACCAAGCTTGGAAGTCGTGGAGCGCCTCGATGTCAAACACTATATTGCTTTCCTCCGACGCATCCAAAGACTCCATCAAAACAGCCGTTGCTGTTCACAATTCTTCCTCCGGATCCAGTATCGCCATGCTTGTACATCATCGCAACTCTATCTTCACTGCCGAGGCCTTCGCCATTTTCATCGCTCTAACCTCTTATGTGAAAGAGAATGGTCGCTACTTCCTGCTCACTGACAGCCGCTCTGTTCTCTCTGCTCTGGAAAACTATTCTCTCCGCTCTCCTAGAGTAATCACACTCCTGCATAACTCCATCTCTCAGCTCCTCTCTCTCCATAGCGTGTCTCTTTCTCTGGTGTGGTGTCCTGGCCACAAGGGCATTCCTCCTAACGAGGTGGCTGACTCCCTGGCTCGCAATGGCCCGTACCTTACTCGCACCCTGAACTGGGTCGCTCCTGAAGACCTTGGGGCCCAAATCCGTCGTGACTGGATAACCGAAAAGACGTATGCCTGGCTGAACAGCGATTATTGCTCCGATTTTCCTCATCTTAGCGAGGACGATGCCTTTCGACAGTGGACCTGCCATCGTCGTGAGGACATCTGGATTTCTCGGTGACGTACCCGTACCTGGCCGACTAACTCCCGGCTCTTCAGTATGAATCTGGCGCCTTCCCCGCTGTGTTCTATATGCTGTGTCCCTGAGACTCCGGATCACGTCCTTCTCCAGTGTGCAAAATATAGCACAAACAGGATCACCTTACTTTCAACGCTTGGTTTACAGTCCCCATCTACGTATTCTGAGATTATTACAGCCACCCTCAAGTCTCGCCCCGGTCTCTCTTCTCTCGTCAAATTTTCTATTGTGGTTGCTCGTGGGTAATCACGGATTTCTCATAACACACTGCATTTGAGATTTCGGATTCTCTTTCTGTCGAGTAGTCGAGACAAAGCCGCCTATGGCGAAGCATAAGTCTCAAGCCGCCTGCCAACCAACCTACAATTTTCTAGGTTATCCCGTCGACCAAAAATCTGACGCCAAATTATAAGATTAAATACCAATAATGGATGATTGTGAATATCACATTAAACACGATACACATGTTTAAAACGTCATCAAGTGGTTTTATATTCACTTTTTTAACTGTGTTTTTATTCATGTGCCACTAATTTATTTTTTCTTCCGTTATTTAAAATAAAAATTATGTCAACAAATATAACTTTGCTACTAGTTTGGCGAAATTGGTCGACGGGATAACCTAGAAGTACTTTTTTTTTCTTTTTTTTTTCAATTATATAAACTATTTTAATCTAGGCACATTTGTCATATATGCGCCACATTTGCGCGACTGCAACAAAATGGCGTTTCAACAAAATGGTAACCTGGCTGTTGTTTATTTATTAATAAATTTTTATTTTATTTTATTTTATTTTTTAAAGGATATAAATAGTGTTATTTTATAATTATTAACTAAACTTTTTAAAATTTATTGTTATTTTCTATTTAAAATAACAGAAAGTAATTGTAAACTATATATGTAACTGGTATTTGAAAACAAAATTTTCTCCAAATCGGCATCAGAAGAAAAAAAAAAAAAAAAATCGCGCCAATCTGGTGCGTATATGTCATGTATACATTTTTTTCACTATACTACAGTATTTAAACATGCTGTGTAAATAACGATTATTGTTTTTTAAAAACATGTTTGGCACAGATATTATATACACACTGAGGTACCTGACTATCGCCAAAACGGTGTTATTTTGCCTGATATGGTAACCCAGCAATAGTTGCTTCTGTATTAATAAATTGTTTATTTACTTTCAATTTCTTTTTAGAAATTCTATAAATTGTTTTGTGCTATAGTAACTTTTTTTTATTTATTAATATTTTCGTTTTAAAATAACGAAAACAATTTTTAAAAATGCACATTTCTTCGCTATTCTAAAACGAGGATTTTGCCGCATTGGTATTGGAAGGAAATCTTGCAAATCCGGGTTTGTGCCGGAGTTTTTTTTTATGAAATATGATATTTTCAAATGTGAATTGAGTGCTACTTGATTAACACGTCGGCCAGTTTCGACAAACTATTCAAATTTACATAAATTCATTTTAAATAACGAAAGAACAATAAACATTAAAAAAAAATACAAATTAAAAGTCGAATTAAAAAGCACTTATGACGTAAAAAAAATACGTGTATCACGTGTAATATCAATTGCTATCATACTTACGATCATCGATTATTGACATTTATTCCTATAATCTGCTATTATTTTTTTTTCTCGACAGAATAATCAAGTAGTACCGTACATTGTACAAACTCCAGTTAATATTACAAAAATAGAGCTAAATAACTAAATTTAGGTGCAAATGCACACACCCCTGTTGTAAGAAAGAGGCACAAATGTCATATATGCATCACGTTGGCGTGATACATTTCTGGCGCCACTTTAACGGAAACTTCGTTTTCAAATGACAGATACATTTCTATTTTCTATTTTACTTTTCTATGTATAGAGCATAACATTTTGTATCATTTTAAAATGCAAATGAAAGTAAATAAATAGTTCAATAATAAATTAAAAACAGAGCTAGATTACCATAAGAGGCATAAAATGTTCTTTTTGTTTCAATCACGCCAACGTTTGGCATCTGTATCAAAAAATGAGTTTCACACTTTCAAAAAACATTCACCTTATTTTTCTAAGGAAAACTTTATTTAACTTTATTTATTCTGCTACATTCCAAAAAAGGAACACTGTAATAGATTTGTCAAGAGCAGATGTACGTTGCGAAATATAATACAATATTGATAGAGGATGTATTAAGGTTTCCACAGGTACCCATATCCTCAAGTTGAGAGGTTTAGAGTTAAAAAACTATCAAATGAAAATGAATCATTTGAAAATTGTTTAAATTCAATGGTCAATCTCTGCGATCATAATGCTCGCTATTTTAGAAGTATGGTGAATAGACAATATTTAAATTGCTCTTTTCAAAATTGCCTCATTTATCTATTAAACTCTACAATAAATGGTCAACTGAAATATTTTTTTCTTAAAAACCCTAATTTTATCGAATGCATAAGCTGATACAACAACATAATATTTTATTATTATTTTAATATATTTTGGCGTCAACGGGTGGTGATTCCATTGTTGTTGTTTTTATTTTTGGCTCAGTTTTGTTTTTTCTAGCTCGCTGAGTTTTGCACTGATGAAGAATCTCGACAGTAGATTCGAAACAGCTGTTTGCTAACTTTTAATGCATTTTTAGTGCATTTATAATCGTTGATTTTCTATCTGTAAATACAATGGCGTTTTGTATGATTTTCAGAAATGTGAAAGAGCATTCGAGGTGAAGTTGCTTTAAAAACACAATCATATTCAATATTTTGTTTGATTCATGTTTTGTTTTGAAAAATAGACCAGCGCAGCGGGCTTAGCCTGCTAGTTTTAGTATATGTTTCATATCATATGAGTTTATATTAGGCCGAATCCATGTCGATTCAGGCAGGGGGGTTACCTTCATAGTCTCAGAAGTTCTTTGATTGAATATATGTTAAAATTCAGGAAAAAATAAAATTCCCGTAATTTTTGATTTTCCCCAAAAAAATTTCTGGACCGAGATACAGGGTGCCAAAGATAGCATCCCCAGCACCTTTTTCCATTTACGATTTTCGAAAAAAAGTTTAAATTGCTCTATCTCTGAAACGATGCAAGATATTTCGTTGCAGTTTATTTTATTTTAAAGATACTATTTTTCTGCTTAAAAAGATATACTCCATTTTGAAATATGTATTTAATTATTTTTACAGCAGCCTTCTAAAAAAATTTTTTTTTAATCAAAAATAATTTTTTTCTCAAAAATGCCAATCTTAAAAATTTTGATTTTTTTACTGTTAGTCAATACCATTGAGTAGTACCTTCACTGTAAAGGAGAACTTCCACTTTTGAGTTTAACAAGTTTTAGAATCATTTCAAGAATTTAGAGACTTTTACAGGAACTGCATGTCAAAAGTTCCAGTAAAAGTCTCTCAATTTTTGTTTATTTGTATCATGTGTAGCCTATTACATATCCCAAATAAGTTAGAAATCACATGTCAAACATGGTAAATGAGGTGCATTCATACTATGACTAATTTTATAGATATTTAGATCTTGGTGCAATATGTATTACACTCTTGTGAAAACTGGCATGAATACAAAATTTATTATGTTTCTATATATAAAATTCAGTAATACGGAAGTAATATGAATCCATCTTAAAAAGAACATAATCACCAGGGCAACCTAGAATCATTACCTATCATGGGATATGTTTGAGGTAATTATGTGTGATAGGATTTAATAGGATGAATAAAATATTTATGATCTTTATTTCAAAGTTTTAATCTGACTTTCATAACATTTGATAACATTTTTCACAACATTTGCTTTTTTTTTTTTTTTTTTTTTTTTTTTTTTTTGAAGGTAACATTTTTTTGTTCGAAATGATGTATTCAATTTTGAAAAAATGTATTCATATTTTTTGATGCAGCCTTTTGATTTTTTTTAATTAAAAGAAATCAAAAATGCTAATCCTAAATTTAGTTATTTATTTTATTTGACAAGTTATCGAAACACATGTAAAATTTTGCCATATATTTTACCAGTTCCTGTATGACAATCACATACTGGTCTCAGGAAATCAAAATCTTAGTCTTGTTTGGCATAGAATTTTATTTCTTTTTAAGTATAAGAAACTGACAGCTTTAAAAATAGCTTACAAAAGAAAAGAAAAAAAAACATACACTAAAGTTTACAAAATATATGTATAAGTTTCACAACATATTACTTTCAGTGTACTCTGCTTAGAACTGAAATTAGAAATTCATACACTTTATAACTTGTTGAACAGTATCTGTATCTCCCTTTGATATTTAGTGATGCCTTCCTGTTGAACTAATAGGGTCTGGGACTTCCATAATCCTTAAAACTTTGTGAATAGGAAGTGAACACTGGTGGTGGTGTTACTGTCTAGCAGGTGGAAATCTATATCCAACAGCCGATCCATGTGGGAGCATAAAGTTAACGACAATTTCATAAACAACTGATTTCATTTACCTTTGCAATCCACCACTCACAGTAATATACACAAGCAACAAAAATTCCTTTTTATAAATTGTGAATCTGAATATTTTGCAATTGTTTCAGAGATCTTGGTTGGACAAATGAAATTTCTTCTTGCTTGCTGTTCAAAGTTTGAGCAATTTAGATACTATGATATTAATAGATGAATATACCCATCCCTATGATATTAATAGTTGATTGTTCATTCTATTAAAATCTATCATACATAATTAAATATCACATGATAGGTAATGATTCTAGGTTGCCCTGGTGATTACGTTCTTTTTAAGATGGATTCATATTACTTCCTTGTCACTGAATTTAATATATAGAAACATAATAAATTTTGTATTCATGCCAGTTTTCACAAGAGTGTAATACTTATTGCACCAAGATCTAAATATTTATAAAACTAGTCATAGTATAAATGCACCTCATTTACCATGTTCAACGTGTGATTTCTAATTTGTTTAAGATGTGTAATAGGCTACATATGATACAAATAAACAAAAACTGAGAGACTTTTATTGGAACTTTTGACATGCAGTTCCTGTAAAATTCTCTAAATTCTTGAAATGATTCTAAAACTTGTTAAACTCAAAAGTGGAACTTCTCATTTACAGTGAAGGTAGTACTCAATGGTATTGACTAACAGTAAAAAAATCAAAATTTTTGAGATTGGCATTTTTGAGAAAAAAATTATTTTTGATTAAAAAATTTTTTTTTTAGAAGGCTGCTGTAAAACGAATTAAATACATATTTCAAAATAAAGTATATCTTTTTAAGCAGAAAAATACTATCTTTAAAATAAAATAAACTGCAACGAGATATCTTGCATCGTTTTAGAGATAGAGCACTTTAAACTCTTTTTCGAAAATCGCAAATGGGAAAAGGTGCTCGGGATGCCATCTTTGGCACCCTGTATCTCGGTCTAGAAATTTTTTGGGGGAAAACCAAAAATTACGGGAATTTTATTTTTTCCTGAATTTTAACATATGTCAAATCAAAGAACTTCTGAGACTATGAAGGTAAGATTTTTACTTTGGCTGCCTGAATTGACATGGACTATGCCATTAGTATATTATTCAGATGCATATGAATTGTATTATGTTCGAAAGAGTATAACATCATTATAATGTACTTGAAGCTATTTTTTCCCATTGATCTTAATGTAACGCAATAATTTTGATTGTCCCTGTAATTAAACTATACCTCCAATTTTTAATAAAATTTGAAGTGACTCTACAAAATTATGCAAAAATTATATATTTTAAATTTTAAACGATTCGGTTGGGTAGTTTTTTTTCTGCTCTATGCGGAAAGACGGACAGACGGACTGAAGACTATTATAGGTGCTTCTTATTGACATAATTACAAACGCACCTAATAAAGGTAATTTCTTAAAATAAATATGCCATCCAAGTAAAATTGGTGTATGAGATAATGTTTAAAAAAGAATTAAAGACTTTTATTCATATTTGGAAAATATCGGCCCTAAAATTGTTGCTTATAATGAGGAATATGTAAGGAAAATATTGACACTGAATTCCACAAATTATAAATTTATAAATTACAGATCCTACCTCATTTTAATTAAAAAATATCAATTGTGCAATTTCAAAACTTAAAAAATATATATTTTGGTATTAATATGTTACCTGCTTTACATCGGCGAACCCGGGGGGAGGGAGATAAGGGGGCTGAATCCCCTGCTAGACTAGACTATAGAAATTAAAATTCTTCAAAAATTATGGAAGAATACATTTATTACTTTATATAGGTCTTTAAAAAAATGGAAATTTTTGCAAAGATATTTATATTGTAACTTGATTTTTTCTCTTTTATGAATTTCATTAAGAAATTCAAAATATTAGCATGGTTGAAATTAAATACAACGTGCATGGTCTTGCTTTTTTTAAAAGTCACCACATTTTGATAACTTAGTAATAAAAATAAAACTTTAAATTGTTTGATTGTAAGCATCCAAATTCAAAAGCACATCAAAATTTATAAAAACTAAAATATATTTTAGTTCAGAATTTCATTATTTCACATGTTAAAAGCATCCAGAACCAGCCGCACCAAAACTTTCCAGAACTTCCTCTGGTTTCTCTGGCTAGTTACGACTCAGCAGAAAAAAATAGTCAGGACCTGTCCAGGCACGTCCCGTCAAATTAAATGAAAGAAAGACACAGTTTGGCAGCTAGCTGGGCCAGATTTGGGCGCATATAGGCCTCTAAAATATTCTAGCTCCCTCCAAGGCGTAATCCTGGATGCACTACTGCTGCTTTTTTAAATTAACCTGTTTGTTTATAAACTACTCTGAAATTCATCGAATACATTACTTTTGTAATTATATTTAATTCAATGCTATTTACATTTAAATATTTTTATAAATAATCACCTTCTTAAAGCTTAAAAAAGAAATGTGTTTCAATATAACAAAAAATATCATTTATATATCATTGCTAATTCAAATAATCTTCCCATTTTCACACTTAAATATATAGAAATTCATTGATCACCACAAAAAAATCTATGTTAAGATTTAGAGAATGGTGATTATTTGGGTTTAACATATTTTTACTTTCTTCTATCTTTACAAGAAGAAAGTATTGGATTCATGAAAATTTTCGACTTCCGGTTTTCGACGGATTTATACGTTTTAGAAGGTCCTGAACATGTTTTGACTATTTTTAGAAAATGTCTGTCTGTGAGTCTGTCCGTCTGTCTGTGAGTCTGTGTGTCTGTCTGTGAGTCTGTCTGTCTGTATGTGACAAAAAATTTGTGGGCGCTCTATCTCAAGAACTAATGCTCAAAATTTAATAAAATTTTATATTCTGTTAGATCTTGATATGAATTAGTGCCTATTGGTTTTTGGTGAAAATTGGCCTGCAGGTGGCGCTGCTATACTACGTTTTTCATGATTTTCAAGATTGCTATATCTCAAGAACTAATGCACAGAATTTTACCAAACTTCAGATTCTGTAACCCCTTGATATAAATAAACGCTGATTAAGTTTTGGTGTAAATTGGCCAGCAGATAGCGCTGCTATGCCACGTTCTTCATGATTTTCATGATAGCTATATCTCAAGAACTAATGCACAGAATTTCACCAAACTTCAGATTCCGCGATACCTTGAGATACATAGCCGCTGATAAGGTTTTGGTGTGAACTGCCCTATAGATGGCGCTGCTATGCTACATTTTGCACGATTTTTGCGATAGCTATATCTCAAGAACTAATGCAGAGAACTTCATCAAATTTTAGTTTCTTTTACACTAGAATATATAGCATAGTTAGACGCTGATTACATTTTGGTATTAACCTTGCAACAGGTGGAGCAACTATGCTGCATTTTGCACGATTTTTCCGATAGCTATATCTCAACAACCAACGCACAGAATTTCATCAAACTTCAGATTTTCTTACAAAATGACATATAACATAATTAAACGATGATTACGTTTTGTTATAAATTCTTCAACTGATGGTGCTGCTGTGCTATATTTTACACGCTATTTTTTTTTTGCTATGTGCTATATTTTTTTAAACTAGCTATATCTCAAGAACTACCCAGCTAAAAAAGTTTACACTTTGTTTGCAAAAAAGTTTAGATTGTACACAATTTGTGCACAAAAAGTGACTATTTTTGAATACTCCGAAAAGTATGTACTTTTTGTGAAAAATATTTTCATGTTTTATACATACAAAAAAGTGAACATTATAAGTTATCAAAAACAGTGCACTTTTTTTGCATAAAATAAATAAATATTCCATGTGTGCAAAAACTGTGCAATTTTTTTTTTTTTTTTTTTTGAAAAAAAATATTAAAGATTCCAATTTTGCAAATATTATGTACTATTTTTTTATAGATGTAAAAATTAGATTTTTTCATTACAGGGATTATTATTTTCATGCCTGGGTGTCTTTTCTAAATTTGTGAAAATTTTCAAAAGTAAACTAATACTGTATTTAACTTGCATTTAATCGGAAGGAATAAATTGGATTATGTCTTAATAAGCCAAAATAAAATGAGTTAATTAAATTTCAAAATCGTGAGCTTGTGGTCCCTTTCTCAATAAAAGAAAATTCTCAGTTCGATTTTAATTTTAAGGTAAACAAATTAAATACATTTTAGTATGCTTATCTAATTTGAAGAAAAACAAATTTAACTATTTAAATTTCAAAATCCAGAAATACGGGTAATGAACCTCCGCCCCCCCTCGCTTCATTACCGGAAACTTCCTTGAGATTATCTTATATTTTAAGTTGCTTAAAAATAATAAATTCTACTATCTTTTAACACATTCGCTGCCGCTTACTTGAAGATGTGATGATAGTTAATGCCGCACTGTAGAAGTGGGTTTTTCCCAGAAGCCGATTTATTTTTTATAACAAATAATCAGTGAAAGATTTTCCCGTACCAGCGCGTGACTGGCTATTTGACACCACCTCACATCACGCGCTGGCGCGTGAGTGGCCCCTTAACGTTGGCGCCACATCACGCGCTGGCGCGTGATCGGCAGCGAATGTGTTGAAAATAAGGAAAATAGAAATTTTGATTAATTATAAATTTTTAAACTTAGGGGAGGGGTAATGTTTTTAGTAAAACCCTCTAACTTTACGGAAATATTTAATTTCTCTTTTATTTTAAATTTCTCGAAAAGACATAATTTTACTAAGTTTTTCAAAATCATTCAAAAATAAAATTCAATTGTATTTTAGACTAAATAATATTTAAATCAAACTTAAGGGAGAGGCAATGACTCTCATATGACTTCTTCCCATAAAAATCGTTTAATTTTAAATTACTTGAAATAAACATATTTTATTGGGCATTTCAAAACGAAAAAAAAAAAAAGTTAATTAAATTTCAAAATCCTGTTAAGGGCAAAATGTGCCTACTCCTAGAAAGAATTAATTTTGCTGTGTTTTTCAAAATCGTAGAAAAACAAAACTTAGTTAAATTTCAAAATCGAGAGAGGGGCAAAAGCCGTTCTATGCCCTTCCCCCATTGCAAAATTTTTACTTTTTTTTTTAAGTTACTCGAAAATAATAAATTTGACTACGAATTTCAAAAAAAGAGAAAAATAAATTTTAATTAATCAAATTTTAAAAAGAAGGGGGGGCAATTGCTCTCACATGCTTTCATCCCCCTATCAGAAAATGTGTTACTTCCTTTTTTATTTTAAATTTCTCGAAAAGAATAAATTTTATGAAGTTTTTCAAAATAAAAAAAAATTAAATAATTAAGTTTCAAAATCGAGGGAAGTGAAGTGGACCCCCCCCCCCCCCCCCCCCCCACACACACACATGCTCACAACACGCGCGCAAACACTCCACTTTTTCAACGAGCTTACAATTTGCCCTTTTCCCTTATCAGTTATAGCTTCCAATTATTATGAAAATCACTTGCGCTTTCAAAAATCAGACGAATCCTTTTTAATAATTATTAATTTATTTATTTTTCTCTCATGTACCGCTGTAGCGATCTTTCCGACTCTAGGAAACAGAAGGATTAATACTTCTCAACACAGAGACTTGGAGCTGGTGTGTTTACATGTGACGTCAGTCGACCGCGAAGCGAGAGAATCGAATGGATACTACCGCGTGTTCCGTCGTTTTTTATTTTTATTATTTCTAATTTAAATTATAGCGTTTATACCAAAGTTATTTTTTTACAAGTATCTCTGTGAAAATTTCAGATGACTCAGTCATTTGTAAGCACAGGCAAACCCTGTGGAATCGATCGGGATCGAAAAAAAATTTCGCCTTTTGCTCCAAGTTTATGAATTTGCAGGGACTTGAAAATCTTTCCGAATTAGCTAGCTCTACAAATATAGCGTTATAGTTTTATGGGAGGAGGGGGAGCTCTGACGAATGATATCGTAAGGTATCTCTAGAGGGAGGAGGTGGTTTGGCTTTTGGAATTAATATCATTTTTTATTCTGAAATTTAACAGTACTAAACAAAATATAAAATTACAGAATCTTGCTTTGATTAAAAAATTGAAAATAGTTGGGGGTGAAATGAAAATTTTACATTACTCATTAATGCATGGTTATTGTTTGTAATAACAACCACACATTATTAATTTAATTGTTGATGTTAATTTATTCATTGATATTGATTTAATCACTGATATTAATTTAATTTGCTGATTATTTGACATTTACTAGATGCTTAGATTGCTTTTCAAAACTAATGGAAATTCTTATGAAAAATAAAAATTAATTCCCCCTTAAATTATAAGTGTTTTGTGAGGTGAAAAAAGACATGAGATGGGCATTACAATTTTATTTTCTTTTTTGCAGATTCTTTTTCATTAAACCTTTATTTTGCTTCATGTCATGTTTAGTTTTTATTACTTACTATTTGAAAAATTTAGGTTGTTAATAAACATTTAAAAAATAAGACAATACACCACAGGTAAGTGACTGTTTGATTAATTAATGCTTCAATTGTAAAAATATTTTACCTACAGATTATTTTCCGCAGAAACGTGGATTTCTGCTTTTTCGACGATGAATTTCATTATCTCTGGGATTGATGGGAGTATGCATTAAAATTTGTTGTCATTTTTATATGGGGGAGGTAACAGATGAAATACAACAAAAATGCCAGTACAAACCTCACTGTGTTGGGTAAATTTCTTCAAAGGATTGCTGGAAAAGTGTAAATTTCTCCTAATGATCGGGGAAAAAAATTTAATTCGTCAAAAATTACTAATAAAAAGTATCAATCTTTTCTTGTTTGACAACAAAAATAAGATTTTTACAAAATGAATCGATAAAATGTGCGATTTTTATGGAGCTGGTCAACAAAATTATCTATTTTTACATAGCCGTTTAAGAAAATTCACAATTTTTCTGCACCAATCAACAAAATTCATGATTTTTACAAAGATAGTTGCCAAAATTCACAATTTTTTCTGAGTCTGATCAATAAAATTTCCGATTTTCATGAAACCGATTGACGAAAATCATGATTTTTACAAAGCAATCGACAGAATTCGTGATTTTTACAGAGCCAATCAATGGAATTTGCAATTGTTTTCACATGATTGGTAAAATTCACAATTTTTCTAAAGCTGATCACCAAAATTATCGATTTTTTCTTGTTTGACAACAAAAATAAAATTTTTACATAATGAATCGACAAAATGTGCGACTTTTATGAAGCTGATCAATGGAATTTATGATTTTTCAAGTCTGGTCAACAAAATTATTGATTTTTACATGACCGATCGAGAAAATTCACAATTTTTCTATGCCTGATCAAAAAAATTTATGATTTTTTCGAAACCGATCTACGGAAATTAAAATTTTTAAAAGCAATTTACAAAATTCATGACTTTTACAAAGCCAATCGAAGAAATTTGCAATCTTTCTTCACATGATTGGTAAAATACACAATTTTTCCACAGCTGATTGATGAAGTAAACAAAAATTATGATTTTTAAGAAATGGGTTGATAAAATATGCGATTTTTATGAAGCCGATCAATGTAGTTTACGATTTTTCGAGTCTGGTCGACGAAATTATCAATTTTTAAGTAAACGATTGAGAAAATTCACAATTTTTCTTTATTTGATCAATAAAATTTGATTTTTACGAAGCTGATTGACAAAAATCGCAATTGTTTTTCACATGATCGGTAAAATTCACAATTTTTCCACAGCTAATCAACAAAATTATCGATTTTTTCTTGTTTGATAACAAAAATAAGATTTTTACAAAATAAATTGACAAAATGTGTGATTTTTATGAAGCTGATCGATGGAATTTATGATTTTTTGAGTCTGGTCAACAAAATTATTGATTTTTACATAGCCGATTAAGAAAATTCCCAATTTTTCTGTACCAATCAACAAAATTCGTGGTTCTTACAAAGACAGTTGCCAAAATTCACAATTTTTTCTGCGTCTAATCAATAAAATTTCTGATTTTTATGAAACCGATTGACGAAAATCGCCATTTTTACAAAGCAATCGACATAATTTGTGATTTTTACAGAGCCTGTCGACAGAATTTGCAATTTTTTTTCCACATGATCAGTAAAATTCGCAATTTTTCCACAGCTGATCAACAAAATTATCGATTTTTTCTTGTTTGACAACAAAAATAAGATTTTTACAAAATAAATTGACAAAATGTGCGATTTTTATGAAGCTGATCGATGGAATTTATGATTTTTTGAGTCTGGTCAACAAAATTATTGATTTTTACAGAGCCGATTAAGAAAATTTGCAATTTTTCTGCACCAATCAACAAAATTCGTGATTTTTACAAAGACAGTTGCCAAAATTCACAATTTTTTCTGCATCTGATCAATAAAATTTCTGATTTTTATGAAACCGATTGATAAAAATTGCCATTTTTACAAAGCAATCCACAGAATTTGTGATTTTTACAGAGCCAATCGGCAGAATTTGCAATTGTTTTTCACATGATCAGTAAAATTCACAATTTTTCCACAGCTGATCAACAAAATTATCAATTTTTTCTTGTTTGACAACAAAAATAAGATTTTTACAAAATGAATCGACAAAATCTGCGATTTTTATGAAGCTGATCGATGGAATTTACGATTTTTCGAGTCTGGTCAACAAAAGTATTGATTTTTACGAAGCCGATTAAGAAAATTTGCAATTTTACTGCATAAATCAACAAAATTCATGATTTTTACAAAGACAGTTGCCAAAATTCACAATTTTTCTTCATCTGATCAATAAAATTTCTGATTTTTATGAAACCGATTGTCGAAAATCATGATTTTTACAAAGCAATCGACAGAATTCTCGATTTTTACAGAGCCAATCGGCAGAATTTGCAATTGTTTATCACATGATCGGTAAAATTCACAATTTTTCCACAGCTGATCAACAAAATTATCGATTTTTTCTTGTTTGACAACAAAAATAAGATTTTTACAAAATGAATCGACAAAATGTGCGATCTTTCGAGTTTGGTCGACAAAACGGTTTCGAACTAAAATATCGCTTTTATAAAGCCAATTCAGAAAATTCGCAATTTTTCTGCACTTATCAACAAAATTCGTGATTTTTACAAAGACAGTTGCCAAATTAAAAAATTTTCTGCATCTAATCAATAAAATTTATGATTTTTATGAAACCGATTGACAGAAATCTCGATTTTTACAAAGCAATCTACAAAATTCGTGATTTTTAAAAAGCCAATGAACGAAATTTGCGTTTTTTTTTCACGTGATCAGTAAAATTCGCAATTTTTCCACAGCTGATCCACGAAATTATCGATTTTTTTCTTGTTTGACAACAAAAATAAGATTTTTACAAAATGTGCGATCTTTCGAGTTTGGTCGACAAAACGGTTTCGAACAAAAATATCGCTTTTATAAAGCCAATTCAGAAAATTCGCAATTTTTCTGCACTTATCAACAAAATTCGTGATTTTTACAAAGACAGTTGCCAAATTAAAAAATTTTCTGCATCTAATCAATAAAATTTATGATTTTTATGAAACTGATTGACAGAAATCTCGATTTTTACAAAGCAATCTACAAAATTCGTGATTTTTAAAAAGCCAATGAACGAAATTTGCGTTTTTTTTTCACGTGATCAGTAAAATTCGCAATTTTTCCACAGCTGATCCACAAAATTATCGATTTTTTTCTTGTTTGACAACAAAAATAAGATTTTTACAAAATGAATCGACAAAATGTGCGATCTTTCGAGTTTAGTCGACAAAACGGTTTCGAACAAAAATATCGCTTTTATAAAGCCAATTGAGAAAATTCGCAATTTTTCTGCACTTATCAACAAAGTTTGTGATTTTTACAAAGACAGTTGCCAAAATTTAAAATTTTTCTGCATCTAATCAATAAAATTTATGATTTTTATGAAACCGATTGACGAAGATCGCAAGTTTTACAAAGCTATCGACATAATTCGTGACTTTTACAAAGCCAATCGATGAAATTTGCAATTTTTTTTCACACGATAGGTAAAATTCGCAACTTTTCCACAGCCGATCAACAAAATGATTGATTTTTTTTCTTGTTTAACAACAAAAATTAGATTTTTACGAATTGGATCGACAAAATACGTGATTTTTACGAAGCCAATCGATGAAATTTGATTTTTCGAGTCTGGTCGACAAAATTATCGATTTTTACAAAGGCAATCAAGAAAATTCGCAATTTTTACAAAGGCAATCAAGAAAATTCTCAAATTTTTTATACCATTAAACCAATGCAACTGTGCAAAAAACCTATAAATTTTTCAAACGATCCTGGAAAAAAACTATTTTCTCCAAAAAAAGTGGGAGGTAACTCTTTCCATCATAGGATTTTGGAAAAAGCGCGACTTCGGTCAAAGGATTATGTAAAAAGTTGCGGCTTTTGTTAAAGAATTACGAAAATATTCTAATTTTCTAAGATAATCGTGAAAAATACTCTATTTTTTGTCGAAGATCGTGGTAAATACTCTACTTTTTGTGGAAAGATCCTGGAAAATACTCTAATTTTCTTGAAAGATCGAAGAAGTGTTCTAATTTTGTCAAAAAATTGAGGAAAATATGTAGAGTTTGTCGAAAGATCAAGAGAAATATGCGAATTTTGCCGAAAAATTGCAGAAAATATGTGAATTTTTCCAAAAGATCGCAGAAAATATCCAAATTTTTCCTCAAGATCACGAACAATACCCGAATTTTTCCGAAAGATCACAGAAAATATGTAAATTTTGCCGAAAAATATGAGTAATTTGTTGTAAGATTGAGGTAAATAGAAGTATTTTGTAGAAAGGAGCAGAAAATCTCTAATTTTGACGAAAGATCGGAGGAAAATCGCGAATTTTATCGAAAGATCGAAGAAAAATCACAGTTTTGTTGAAAGATCACAGAAAATGAGAATTTTCTAGAAGGATCATAGAAAATACGAGAGTTTTTTCAAAAGATCACAGAAAAAAGTGTATTTTGACAAAAGGTAGCAGAAAATATGAAAATTTTGACGAAAGATCATGGAAAATACACGAGTTTTGACGAAGGATTGCAGTAAATATGCAAATTTTCTCAAAAGATTGTGGAAAATATCTGAATTTTGTCAAAAAAGGGTGAGAAAAACTACGAATATCTCTAAAGGATCATTGATAAATGCAAATGTCATTGAAAAAACAGTGGAAAAAAGTGCGATTTTTGTAAGAAGTTCGCAAAAAAGGCTAATTTTGTTAAAAAATTACAGAAAAGTTCTAATTTTGTTAAAAAATTACAGAAAAGTTCTAATTTTGTCAAATGTCCTTGAAAGTTCAGCTTTTTTTTTCCTGAGGCTGTACAAAG
This sequence comes from Maratus speculifer, assembly GCA_964019185.1. Classification (NCBI taxonomy): domain Eukaryota; kingdom Metazoa; phylum Arthropoda; class Arachnida; order Araneae; family Salticidae; genus Maratus; species Maratus speculifer. Next base: position 49,558,548 of record OZ025296.1, read on the forward strand.
TCTGATTTTTGTCAAAAGTAGCAAATTTTGGCAAAAGATTGCACAAAAATGCCAAATTTTGGCTAAAGATCGGGGGGGGGGGACTTCATCATAGGGTCGTGGGTAAAAATGCAAGCTACGTGTGTGTGTAGATGTTCACTCAGACCCAGTTAGTAGAAGGGGAATTCAAAATATTTTCAGTCTTGACAAAATTTCAAACTTGCACCCATGGTTCTTATCTTAAAAGTATGGGACCAAAGCATTTTCGATTAACCGGGGTTCCATAGGATTTTTTTAATAACTGAGAAGCTTATGGTGAAAAGCTTGATAGTTAGTACAGTGCTGTAATAAAAATGTTGTAACGTGTTACAGATTATGTCGTAGATGTGGAACAGGATTACACACAGTGAAGCTACTGAGATAAAAAATGTGTCACTTTGAGATATTGAAGTACAAGAAGATGCAACAACAAATGTGTTGTTATTTAAAAGATGGTGTGATAAATCAGCATTGATACCATGCAAAGTTGAAAATCAAAAGAAAATCGCAACATATTATGTAAAAAAATGAAGTATTTTACATATATATATAATAAAGAGCTCAAAATTATGCAGTGGACCAAATAAGTAAGTTAACTCTGTTTTTTTAATAAAAAACATGTTTTTGTTTTTTTAACACTATTTCTACTAGTGTCCAAAAGCACCTTTCAAAGCTCTGATTTTTGCTTCTAATTTTTAAAGCTAATTAAAACAAATTTCAATGTATTAAAAATGATTTGGAATTGTTTTGGTGTAAAACTTATAAATAAAACAGTAATCATAAAACAAAATATGTTGAAAGGTGTCAATTGACATCGGTAAAAATAGTGTTGACAGTAAAATTTTTTACATTTAAAAAGGACTTGGAATTTTAAGATCTTTTGGTTAAGTCAATTTTTGGATCACCGGAGTACTACTGTAAATATATGCATATGGATCATTCTTAAAAAAAGGTCCCTTTGGGGATTTTTTTTTCATTAAAAGAAAAGTTTAATATTTGAGAGGATTGTATGCATCTCCAAGAACAGAAATTGAATATCAGCAACATGCATTAAAAATAATATTTATTACACTTTAGTGCTGTATTCAGTATATACCGTTGTTTTTCATTTTTACACAGGGTTTTCATTCCTTTAACAGTATAAGCAAAATTCAGAAATAGGAGTACTAAAAAATAAGCACTTTTATGCACCCTGAGTATGAACTAGCTCAAGTTCTCATTAAGTCACTGAATGTAGATTAAATATTTTGATAAGTTTCTATGAATATACATGTAATAGGTAAAATAAATGAAATAATTGTATGTTTACATTCAACGGTTTTTATTATGGCCTATGAGCAAATATGATATTACTATCTGGTAGCAATAAATAATTTTAAAAAGTTTCCAGTGAGTACTTGTTATGAAAGTGTTATACTAAGTGTTAAACACACAGTTTAACACTTAGATTTTTAAATATTTTTTTACCACAAAAGAGGTGTGTGTGTGGTAGGAGGGGGGCTTATATGTGAGTGTGGAAAATAAAAATTGCTTGAAAGCAGTGTTCTCGCTGACATTTGACCAACATTAGTAATTTGGCGAATTAAAAATAAAATACATTCGCCAAATGAAAAAAGTATTAGCAAAATGGATTCGCCGTGTAGTTCAAACTGTGACAGCGATTGTTATTAATCTAATTTCAACTATGCGCTACAAATATAAAAAATATGTATATATTAAATATATATATATACAGTAGACTTCCTGAAATCCACAAACCAGAAATCTGCAACTCTCTAAAATTCGCACATATTTTATGGATGTAAACAATGAAAATTTCAGTTTAGATATTGGGACAAAATTTGATTTTTTCTTAATTTTGTATCAATTTCATATATTTTTTAATTTATAATTTTCTTAAAACTCTATTTTCATGTTTTTTTCATAAAGAAATATTTTATTTTTTTGAAAAAATTTAAGATATTGCTGATATTACTGGTAATTACAATGTTCTTACCAAATATATTATGCATTATCAAGATATTTTGGTTATTAAGCTTGGCTAAACTTGAAAAAAAATCCTTATTTTATGATTTTTATGTGAATTAGTAATGTACTTTTATGAGGCAAGTTTTCTTGAATAATTTTGGAAGAATATTAATCTTTATAATGAATATTTAATCATACACTATTGATTATTAACTTGACCTTTGCTATTAGAACTTTAATCATTTAAAAAATTATCTAAACTTTTATTATTTTTAGTTCATTACTATATTAATATTTTATTATATTGTAAGCATTCATTATAGTTGCGAATGCACTATTAATTACATTCAAATTACTGTTTAAAAAATGTAAACAAAGCAATGACCAGAAATCTGCAAAATTCTAAAATTCGCACAACCCCTGGTCCCAAGCTCTGCGGATTTGAGGGAGTCTACTGTATATGCATATGTATGAAAAACAAAAAAGAAAAAGCAAAAATTGAGCACTAGCAATTTGGCGAACCTAATCGCTTGTTTACTCGCCAAATTAAGAATTTAATCGCAATTCGACACATTGGCGAGCAACAGCGAGAATACTGCTTGGGGGGGGACTAACATGATTTCAATAAAACCAACTTTTATTGTAAAAAAAAAAAAAAAAAAAAAAAAAAAAAAAAAGGAAAATGACCAGATAAAATTGTTAAACTAGGATTATGCCTAATCTTTATTTAGTTTTTGTTGATAAAATTAGTAGTTAGTATCTTCGAAATCTAGATCTACCTGCAGCTGTTAGATGATTCTGGCGGGGATTTTTTGGAATTATCCTGATGAGCTTACAACTAGTTATGTGACAACGTTTAAAATCTAATGTTAAACAAACAGAATCATCCTTTACAAATTTTTTACTTGCATTTTTTTTCTTTCTTTCTTTTTTTTCTTTTTTTTTTTTTTTTTTTTTTTGCTATGTTTTGCATTTTAACAAGCACACACAGAATTATCATTCGATAACTAAAGAAAAATCAATTGTCACGTCATTTTCAAAATTTTCTGCCAAACGATTTTTTTTCCCCTGTAGATTTGAAATAATTTTTTGACTGAGCATTTTTTATGATATTTCAATTTTCATTGCAGGTTTATTTACTTAATGTATGCTTTTGTTCACAATCTAAAATTTACATGCATTTTTATAGATATAAGTTTAATCTCCGCAGATTTTAATTAATTAGCAGAAAAAAAAACCTGTGTATATTTTTTCTCTGCACCTCTGATTATGTATAAAAAGTGTACAGTGTAAAACTATTTGGTGTGTAAAAGGAAAAGTGCACAAAATCAGTGTATTTGGCATTTCCGATTATTCACATAATGTATACAATTTAGGGCTATTCAGTATGCAAAGAAGTGTACAAAAAAATGCGCACAAAATCTGAGCGTATTTGGCACCTCTGTGCATAAAAAGTGTACAATTTAGGTATACAAAAAAAATATAAAAAAATAAGTGCACAAAAAGTGAGCGTACTTGGCGCCTCTGATTGTACATAAAAAGTGAAAAATTTAGGTATACAAAAAAAGTATAAAAAAATAATTGCACAAAAAGTGAGCGTATTTGGCACCTGATTGTGCACAAAAAGTGAACAATTTACGTATACACTTTTTGTCAACAATTCGGTTTGTACTTTTTGTGTATAAGCAGAGGTGCCAAATACGCTCACTTTTTATGCACTTTTTTTTTACACTTTTTTTACAAACTTTTTCTAGCTGGGTAATGCACAGAATTTTATCAAACTTCAGATTCTTTTACACCATAACATAATTAGACGCTTTTTTACGTTTTGGCATAAATTGTCCAAGATATAGTGTTGCTGTGCTACATTTTGCAAATTTTTTGTTATAACTATATCTCAAGAACTAATGGACGAAATTCCATCAAATTTCAGATTCTGTTAGGTCTTGACATCAATAGATGCTTATTAGGTTTTAGTATAAATTACCCAACATGAGGCACTACTAAGCTCATTTTCTCAGAATATTAATTAAATTTTGCGTTTTAGGCTTTTCGGATACCAGCATCTCATTAGGCTAGGTCAAATGTTCGAGGAAATTCGATAGTGGGTAACTTTGGGGTCACCACGTTCTTTTTATATAGTAAAATGTACTTATGAGATAGAAGAAAGTTTCGGGATTGACACATCCAACTAGTTTTATACATTATCATTTAAACAACCATTTTGTAAGTGACTTCAGGGAAATTCTCTTGCTTTTATACGTTTAGTATCAATATAAATTCAAAGATGGCAGCACCAAAAATGTTTCCAAAGTAATATATGAGGACCCCAGAAGCCAAGGGGTATAAGTGACAAAATTGAAAAAAATAAACTAAATACACAGACGACCTAAAAATATGCTTTTTTTCATTTCAGGTAAAGAAATATAAGTGATTTTCTTATTATTTGCTGAGTTATAGAGGCAAACCACTTTTTTCGAAAAACAAACAATATTGATTAATTATACATTTAAAGAAAATTGTACTTTATTTTTTAACATTTATTGAAATAAGAGTTCAAAGACCAGAATGCAACAAGCAGAAATTTCCTATTTCAATTCACTCAATTGTTATTGATGTTCGAATTTAACATCAATTATCTTTAAACTCAATTTACTCCAAATCGAAATTTTGTCACTTGTATCCCTTGGCTTCTGACGTCGTCATATATATTTGATGTTGAATCATATATAGATACATTTTTTTTCTTTTTCTTTTTTTTTACATTTTCCTTTATTAATACAGACGTTTAAAATTCCTGCTAAATTTAGCCTGTAATTACTCTAGCTTTCAATAAAAAGTAAAATTGGAATATGAGTTTTTTCCCCTTCATTTTTAACATCCTAGGGGCTGTCAAAAAATGTGTCACGATTGAAGGGGATGAGAGGTGGGGGTTCATGAAATTGTGACAATTTGTGACAAGAGGGTGAAAGGGGGTAAGAAGAAATGTGACATCACACATTTTGGTTAAAATAAAAGCATTAAAATTCAGTAGATTAAATTATGAAGTATGAAGCTATTTAAAAGTTTATTTAAGTATATTGTGTTTATAAAGATGAGATCAGGGGCATGCGAAGAAAAAACTGCGCCTGGGGTTGTCGTATGTATGTCGGCCAATTATCTACATTATGGGATATAGGCCCTAAGGGGTGGGATGCCCTCCGTGGGGGTCTTTCTAAGGGAACCTAACCCGCATTTACGCAAGGTTCGAAGAAAACCACGGAAAACTCCGAACGGTTAGGCCGACGATCGCGATTGGGTTTGAACCCAGCACCTACCGTATACCAGTTTGAGGTCAGAACCTCTCGGCCACTGGTGGGGCTACTGCGCCCGGGGTGTAGTGCCAATTTGACGCCCCCCCCCCTCCCCCGACTTATTCTTGTAACAACCCAAAAATGACGTTGGTAGTATAAATAGGGCGCCCCCTAAATTTCCGCGCCCGGGGTGGTCGCCCCCCTTTCGCTCGGCGCTGGATAAGATTTAAAGCCAAATATGTTAAATTCTCTTTCAAATTAAAAAATACTATAGTTTTCAATTGCTCTTTCATATTAATAATTTATTACTATTCTATATTATTATTATTATTTGAGAACCTTATTTTATACAAAATACGAATCATTTTTATTGTTCAGCTTACAAATGTCATTAAAACACATAGTTAAAGTTTAAAATTAAAATTTGAAATGTGATCTAAAACATAGAGCTTTTTTTCTGAACTGCAAATGTATGTTTACGTAATATAGCGTGACATGAGACAAACGAGGGGGAGGGGGTAAAGCGATTTGTGATATAAGGGGAGGGAGGGGAGTCAAAATATGGAAAAAATGCGTGACATCATTTATGGATGGCCTCCTAGGCATTTATCACTTTTCCAAAAGAGAAATATAATTCTCCATTAGTTGAAGGATCCTGACGACTGGTTTCACCTTTCATTGCTCATTAAAAAACCCTTCGGCCAAATATATATATATATATATATATATATATATGTATGTATATCCTACTAAAATAATGATTAATAAAATAGAGCCAGATGTCAGGAAAAAAAAAACACCAATTCTAGTCGACTCACAGGATCACTTATATATCAGAATCATCGATTAAAAAATAATCATTCAAAGAAGCATGTTCAAAAGAGCTCTATTATACCACATCGAAGCCAATTCTGCGATTCGTGATTTTCTGGCTAAATCTTCAACAAGATCATGGACTCGAAAGTTCGATTCCTGGTTTCTGAGCCCAATCTTGTTCAGTTTCTTTTTCGTTTTTCGCTCTCTTTTTAAATCGGAATACAGGAAAGGATTCCGATCAAGGAACAAGAGTAAGAATTATAAAATCTCCTTCCCCAAACTAATTAAAATTCCATGTAATACATATTTTAGTTTTTTTAAAAAGTAAGTGGGTTTTTTTTCCCGAGGAAAATAATTTTTCATTGAGCAGTTATCACCTATTTTGCTTATCACAGACGGTTTACTACAGAATATTTGTATTCTTATTTTTATTTATTTACTTTTTTTTTTTTTTTTTTTTTTTTTTAAAGAATGCTGCTGTTTATTTGCGTTGGATTTTAAATAGTTATTGGTGTAGAGCAAATACTCAGGTGAAAGAGTTATTTCAAGTAATCATTTCAAATTATAGAGATAACAGGCTTACCGATATTTAAAATTTATTTGAAAGTTTAATTTTAAAAGCCATTTATTTCTGACACTAAATTTTATATTTTCTTTCATCATTTATTTTCTCAACTGAGCCTCATTCGACTTTTTGTTATGACAAAATCCTTCTTGCATCCTCACAAACTTCTCAAAGCTTAAACTTTACATTATATACTAACAAACCACGCGGCTTTGGTCACGTAATAGTTGAAATATGTCAATTGAAATTTGCATGTATAATTTTTATTAGAAAAAATTATACTTTTAGGAATAACATAAAAATTACTATTTAAGGGGTCTCAGGAGTCTTACTTTTTACTTGGTAGTTCTATTAAGCAACATGTCACATTAATTTTTTTTTTCCTCAGTCTCAATCAAACATGCATAGAATTTTTAGTATAAACAACTTAATATCTCTTCTATTTAAAATATTTATTTTTAATATTCTACATTGAAATTTCCTTTCACTTTTTTATGTTTAGTTATGAATAAAAAAAAAAAAAAAAAAAAAAAAAAAAAAAAAAAAAATGTTTTTTGACTAGCTTCCACTGTGTGCAAGATTGTAGCAAAACCAATGGTTCAAGGACCACCAACAATATTGATAATGATGTAAAACTAGTATATTTTGAATTTATACTTCATTTGAAGCAACTTGTTTAATTTTAATTAGAAATTTAAACTTAAATTATAAAATTTTGATAAAAAACTCTTTTTCTACTAAATAATTGCCAATTTTAAATAAGTAATTGTATTATATTATTAAATATTGAGTATAAGTTATTCTTTAACTTAAAAGGAACATATTTACGAATTTTTATGCAAATTGCTTTATTAGTTTATAAGAAATGTTGGGCGCAGTCGGTGCAATTCAAAGAACAACATTATTTTTTTTTTAATCATAATTAAACATAAAAAACATAAATTAAAACTTCAATGTAGAATTAAATTTTTTTTAAGTAGATATAGATATTAAGTTGCCTGTATTAAAAATCTTGTGCATTTATGTTTCATGGAAACGGAGAAAAAAATTAAAATTGACATGTTGATAAAATGCACAGCCAGGTAAAAAGTAAAACTCCTGAGACCCCTTAACCCTTTGCGGGGCAGGGCAAATTCATTGCTTAAGTATTGAAATTAATGATTGACACCGGAATTTGAAAACAACTTTATTTGTAAATAAGAAAACGCTATACTTCACGCATTCAATAAACCGTAATTTTCTTTAACAAAATTCCGGTGCGAATGTGGCGTTTGGGAATTAAAATTAAATGGTATATCTATGAAACCACCGCCCCTCAAGGGGTTAAGCCACAGTTTGACTTAACTTCATTGTTATACTGAATTTGGATGAAATAAGACGTAAATTAATAATAACTAATTCTAAATAAATAATCATTTAAAAAATAGTTTGAAACTTTTATGCTCAATTTAGTATGCTCGACCATTTTTCCATATTCTATACTAATTTCTATGTACCCAAATCCATAGTTAAAATTTAAAATTCAAAATTGTTACTTAAGCAGACATTTCCGTACTAAAATTCAGGTATTGAAATTTAAAAGTTTTGTTTAGTTGTAGACAATCTATAAATAGATCGCTGGGTGGTAACGTGTTAAATATATTTGTCCATACTTAAAATCAGAAGTTCTAAATTGTACTTAATGTAAACTTACTACGCTTTCCGTTACAAGCTTGGTGCTTGGAAATTTGTGAAAAATATGAAAAGATGGCCGCCAAGCCCATCATGCATAATTTTAAAACATTTGAATTTTCAAAACACGTTTACGATGTATTTAGTACAAGAGAAAATGATTTCTATCAACATATGCAAAGGCACTGACTTAGAAATAGTAATTTTTTTAATGGAAAATGTTAAATAATTACCATAATATAAGCTTGGAAATTTGATATCAGACTATTTTTTAGACACAACTTTCATCCTTTCTTTTTCTTGCTTGGCTTTTTTTTACTTTTGAAAAGTGTTTTTTAGTAGATATCACTTCTTTTTTTTGAAGAGATTATGTAAAATTTAAATAATCTACTCACTCAAATTGGGATGTGTTCTCGTAGGACCTCTGTAAGTAGGAAGTAATAAATACATGTGTACATTGTATTTATATGTCATTTATTTCTTAGAGTAATTTATCATTTATAAGTATGAAAATTTTGTAACAAAAAAAACTGATAGAATCGAAATAAAATATACAGGGTGATTCAGCTCGTCGGTGACAAACTTTAAGGATCGATAGAGCACACCTAGACGAACATTTTTGAATAGGGAATGTAGGGTCCCTGACGCGATGGTAAGGCGCTAGGCGCTTTCGAAAATTTGGGTGCCGAAATTCGAAACGTCATAAAAACTAGGGAAATGGTTAGATTTTCTTGCTTGTTGCGTCGAAATGATTCTGTTTGTTTAGACTTTCTTCAGTACCAATTTGATAAGCGTATCTCTTAAAACATGGATAGGGGGCGCTGCAGACTTTGGAGAGCTAGACAACAACTTTAAGCCCGTTATTTTGATAATTTAACACATGCTCGCCAAAGTTTATACTCTAACTTAAAGTTTGAACCCAAAAGTAGAGCCCTGCAAAAAGCGTAAGAGCCGGAATAAAATGTCAAAGTACAGGGTGGTCGAAACTCGAAGGCTCCTAAGAGATAAACAAACAGATTTCTTGACTTATGGCATGCATTTTCATGATTCTGTTTGCTGGGGCTCTCTGAAACTCAGTTGAACGGTACAAAAAGAAACATCGATAGGGGGCGCTTTGGGCAAAAAACATAATTCGTTGACATTTCGGACGCTAACTGGAAACGGGGCGCTACGATCAGTTAGAAACAAAACAAGAGAGTAATTTACTTATCATAAGAAGCTATTAAAACTGCAGTTTGTTTGTTTTTTTTAACAAACATAGCTGGTTTCAATCATGCACAATGCGCGCAATAAAATTTACATAAGGTGCTTTTTGCTGATTTATGCAAAAGATATCGTACCATATCGATATGCAAAAGATACGTAATGCGTAGACGACAACGCGAGATGACGTAGTTGTATGCGCAGACACGTCTTTTGAACGTGCGGTACCTACTTAAGCTTCGGGTTACTTGTCTGCAGATCGGTAGTAGGATGGAACGGTACACAAACTCTGAATTGGCTGACATGCATTTGGCGTATGGCGCTGCTGGTTGTAATGGACGAGCCGCTCAGCGGTTGTACGCCGAGCGTTACCCCAACAGGCAAATCCCCTGCCATGCCTTCTTCGCTCGAGTACACCAGAGGTTGTCCACAACGGGATCTTTCGACGGAGGCAGGCCTGAACGGGAGCGATCAGTGAGCACCCCCGACAACGAAGAGGCTGTGCTTAACCTGGTTGAGGACAACCCAGGTCTTAGCACGAGAGATATCGCCAGACATGTTGGCATTTCGCAAGCAACTGCGTGGCGCATCTTACGTTCCCGGAATCTGCACCCCTACCACATCCAGCGGGTGCAGTTGCTCAGAGAGCAGGATTTTGGCCCTCGAGTGGAATTCTCAAGATGGTACTTGGCGATGAGATCCAGGGATCCCCGTTTTGTAAACAGCATTTTGTTTACGGACGAGTCCACCTTCAGCCGGGAGGGAATGTGGAACGCCCGCAACAGTCATGTGTGGTGTGATGAAAATCCACATGAAACCAGAAGCCGAGCAGCCCAGGAGCGTTTCTCAGTAAATGTGTGGGCCGGCATTCTGGGGGATTGCCTCATTGGCCCTTATTTGTTACCTGAACGGCTGACAGGTGGAAATTACCTGATTTTCCTGGATCAAGTGCTGCCGCAGCTTCTGGAGGAGGCGCACGTACCCGAAGGTTCGCGTCGCCAGATGTGGTTCCAGCACGATGGAGCTCCGGCCCATTACACGAACGACGTGCGTCTCCATCTAAACGCAAGGTATGGCCAGCGGTGGATCGGGCGTGGGGGTCCAGTTCACTGGCCTGCCCGATCACCAGACCTCACCTGCTTGGATTTCTTCCTTTGGGGTTACCTGAAGGCCGAGGTATACCATACACCTGTCAGCAGTGCTGAAGAACTTGTGGCGCGCATTGTGGCAGCTGCAGGGCAGATCAGAGATACTCCTGGCATTGTTGGAAACACACACTCCTCAATGCGACGGAGGTGCGAAGCCTGCATCATGGCCCAAGGTCGAAATTTCGAGCATCTTCTGTAGTGTTATTTTTTGTAAATAAATTTCCAGTATCATTGATGTTTTTGGTCTAAATTTATTCAGAAGTGTTGAGCAGAGGTAGAAAATGTGTTTTCATTATTACTAACTGATCGTAGCGCCCCGTTTCCAGTTAGCGTCCGAAATGTCAACGAATTATGTTTTTTGCCCAAAGCGCCCCCTATCGATGTTTCTTTTTGTACCGTTCAACTGAGTTTCAGAGAGCCCCAGCAAACAGAATCATGAAAATGCATGCCATAAGTCAAGAAATCTGTTTGTTTATCTCTTAGGAGCCTTCGAGTTTCGACCACCCTGTACTTTGACATTTTATTCCGGCTCTTACGCTTTTTGCAGGGCTCTACTTTTGGGTTCAAACTTTAAGTTAGAGTATAAACTTTGGCGAGCATGTGTTAAATTATCAAAATAACGGGCTTAAAGTTGTTGTCTAGCTCTCCAAAGTCTGCAGCGCCCCCTATCCATGTTTTAAGAGATACGCTTATCAAATTGGTACTGAAGAAAGTCTAAACAAACAGAATCATTTCGACGCAACAAGCAAGAAAATCTAACCATTTCCCTAGTTTTTATGACGTTTCGAATTTCGGCACCCAAATTTTCGAAAGCGCCTAGCGCCTTACCATCACGTCAGGGACCCTACATTCCCTATTCAAAAATGTTCGTCTAGGTGTGCTCTATCGATCCTTAAAGTTTGTCACCGACGAGCTGAATCACCCTGTAGATCTATAGTTATTATCTTTATAGCAAACGCGGTAGCGTTTGGTATAATATGTTTAAGAAATGAAAAATGCAAACGTTTTTTTTTTTAAATTTCTGGTGAATCAGTAGACGTACGACAGTGATTTTTTTTTTCCAAAAGATAGAACTCGACGAGATCATTAAAAAAATTATCGAAGTTTACTATAGTTTTTTATTTAGCTTTTAACGAAAAAATGAAGACATAAAAACGATCTTATGCATGGATTAACTTCATTTTTGGTTTATTTTAATCCTTTTAGTAAAACCTAAAAACGATTTTTTTTTCATCTTTGTATGTTTGACTATCGCTGAGAAAAGAAAATTTGTGTCTTAAAGTTCCAGTTGAACACACTTTTTCATACTTAAAAACATATTACCCTTTTTTGTTGCTCACCAGAGCATTTTTTGATACTTATAGTTAGATATGATATGAAAATCTAGTTTAGCAAGCAAACGAGTAATAAATTGAAATTTCTCTTTCAGCAATTTGTGCCTGTACACGGGCACTTACTTGAATACATTTCTACAGCCCTATATTTATCTGCTATCTTTACATTCACACTACTATTTAACTTAAATTTAATTCAGATTAAAATGCTCTTAAAACTAGTAAAATCACACTTCAAAAATTTATCATCCTTTGACAGTCATATATCTAATTTTTTGCGTAGCCTGTGAATCGTTTTATCTGTATTCAGTAAATATCTTTTAATATTGCTAAATATAATTCAGCATAAAAATGCATAGCTAATTTAACAAGTAAGAAAAATCATGCGTTAAACTTAGATTATGAAGCACTTTCCAACACTTCATGAAATCTTTAAAAAAACTTCGTCAAAGGTGTATTTCGATTCAAACTGCTTATTTTCCGATTTATTTTTAAATTCATTTTTGATCTCAAATGCATCAAACTGGCAAATTGTCTTATTTAAGAAGTACACAAGGTGCCGTGATTGCCAAATCTTCGATAAATGCAGAAAATATTGCAAAAAATGCAATCAAAAACGGCCCTTTGAACCGATTTTTCTGAAGCGGGAGATTTGTGAACGAAAAAAAGGGTCTACTGAGAAGGTAATTGTTTTTAAATAAAATTCTAATGAATATGACGTAAAATGACGCCCCTTGTACGTCTCTTCAAAAATCTCCTCAGCAAGTTTCATGTTTTTACTTTTAAAAATGTGTCTGAAATTGTATCGGAAAATTTCGAGCTGTTGAATGTGGAAAAGCGTTTTTACGAATACACCCTTAATTAGGGAAATAATGGTATAGAGCCAAATATGCATTCCAATACTTTTGAACAGCCCTGTATTTGATCAGTCTGTTGATATACGGGTCATTTTCAAAAAACTTGTACATTCTATGTCCCCCAAATTTAAGAATTTTTAATAACTAAAATAAAGTTTTAAAAATAAAATTTAAGCATTTATATTACTTGTCTGACTGTTTAGAGTAAATGTGGGCTAAATATTATCAGAAATTAAAAATAATATTAGTGTAGTTATGGTTTCAATGTGTCAGCTATAGCTAAAATGCTATGTCCCCTCTTCCTTTTTTAATCTTTCAACTGCTATAAAATTATAAATCAACTGTCAAAAGTGCTAATTTTTTCAGTTGTGACAATTGTTATGTGTAGCATGTGTCTTATGTGTAGTATAGACCATATAATATATTTTTTAAAACTTGTTTTTTTTTTTTTTTTTTTTTTTTTTTTTTTTTTTTTTTAATGGAACAATTTATTGTTGTCCCCAGATTTTTACCCCTCTGTTACTTCCACTCTGTTACCATATTTATTGTAATAAATAATTATTACTAAGTGTTCAACACAAGGTTTTGAAGTTCTTCGAACAGTCTATTTTTAGATGAGGCCATCATTTTTTAAATTATTAAGTTATTTTCACCGTGGTGTTGAACTAAAGCATTTACAAGATAAGGATGTTTTATTCAGTTTCCCCTCTGTTACCAGCTTATTTATGTGAAATTTATTTTTTTTTATACTTTTATAAAATTTTAACCATAAGATCAAATGGTGCTTCTTAAATAAATAGGCTTAGTTTTTTTTTTTTTTTTTTTTTTTTTTTTTTAAATTCACTTTGTGCTGATAAAATTATTTGCAGTTTTTTTCCCCTCTGTTACCATGCTTATGGTAACAGAGTGGAACAGAGTAAGAAACTACTAAAAACAAGTTTATTTAAACATTGTTCTTGAAGGCTGCACATTCTCGTTTCATGTTCTTAGAACAGAATTAAAAATATGCATTTTTCTTTTTAAATATAAAATAGTAGTTTTTGTGGTGAGCTAGTTGCCATAAACATTAGGCTTTAATTTTCTCAAACAAAATGCTTCTTTAATTGTAGTCATTTAAATTTATGAATCAATACTACTTATTTATGAAAAAATAATGCAGCGTGAAATATCACTATTTTCGAATATTAATTTTTGTAAAAGCCTTTAGTTCTTACTTGGTCTGTTTCAAATTTTAGGATATTTTATAACACATGGTAAAAATGTATTAAAGAAGAAAACATCATTATTTAAGTAGGAAAGAATTTATAAAAAAGATACACCGCGTCAAATACTACTATTTTCAAATAGCAATTTCTGTAAAAATCGTTATTTCTTGGGTTAAAGCGTCATCCAATTGGCACGCGAATTTGTTAAAATTTGAAAATCTAAGGTGAGCTGTTAGAAATTGAAACACAGATTATAACATATGATAAAAATTTAAAAAAACAATGCCACATGAAATACCAGTATTTTCGAATAGCAGTTTTTTGCAAATGTCTTAAATTCTGCCTTGATCTGTTTGAAACATTGAAACTTCATGATAGCTTATAACACATAATAAAAAGTTATATTGAAAAAATGCCTGGTCTAATCCCACTATTTTTTAATAGTATTTTTTGCAAAAATCTTAAATTCTTGCTTTAAAGCACCACTACCTCGACTAATATATGATGAGATTTTTTTTTAACTAAGCAGTGCGTTTGTCATAGCACATGATATAAATTTACAAAAGAGAATTCCCCGCCAAATACCACTATTTTCCAATAGTAATTTTTGTAAAAATCTTTAAATTCTTGCTGGATATGTTTGAAACATTAAGATCGGATGCAATACATGATATAAACTTATAAAAAAAATATGTCACATCAAATATCGCTCCACTATCAATCAGCGTTCCCTTCGGTTACTTTTTTTCCACTCTGTTACCATCAATTTAAGCTGGTTTATTTCACTAAAAATTTTATCAATCATCATTTTGAACAATTAATTGTGTAACTTTAACAAATATTTTATTTATGTAATATTTTTTTATAATTTACTGAAAAAATGTGAATGCATATTTAATTAAAACTTATGATTTTTCCAAAAAAGTAACAGAGAGGAAATCCTTTGTATTTTACAAAAATAAAAACAATCATAACAAAACAACAGTTAGGATTTTCTAAAGGTAGCAATCATGTAATTAAAGGAAATGTGATATTTACTGTTTTAGGTGTTTTATTTTTTTAAATAAAAATTTTTGACTCTTGGTAACAGAGGGGAACATTTTACTGTTGCAAGTTCATCTTTATATTTTATTTGACATTCCAAATCAAAAACTGAACTGCTGTTTTCAGTTTTATATACAAGAAATGTTTTAGTATCGTCTAATATTTTTATAAGTTGCATTAAATTTTTTTTTTTTATTTGTGAAAAATTTCCCAAATGTACAAGTTTTTTGAAAATGACCCATACATATTATAAATCGGAAAATTTAGTTTAGCAAAAAAAAGTTTAAAGTTTCATTTTGAGCAATTTGTACTAATAAATGGGAAACATACTTGAAAACTTTTGTTCAGCCTTGTACAAACCTTGTTGTACCTTGTACCTATATTATGCGTCCGTAATTCATTTTAAACTAAAACTCTTAAAACAACTGAAATAACATCGTTATAAATTATCATTCATAGGTGTCAATGTACACAACTCTTTGTGTGGCCCTGTATATCATTTTATCTATATTCTGCAAACATTTCTTTGTAAATTGAATGGAGTTCAGCGTAAAAATGTATACCTTATTTAAAAACCACCTTTACGCTCATACTCAGTAACGTTGGCGAGCTCTTTTGGATAGCCCTGTATATCAACTATAACATTTATACACACTCTTATAATGTACAAAGATTTAGTGAAACTTAAATGCGTATATCAAAATTAAAATGTATTACATCCATCTATCAGCCATTATCGGAAACATATGCAGTCAGTAGGAAGAAATATACTATTTCAAATCTTTTGTGTGTCCCTGTAAATGCAATGTACCGGGTGTTCCAAAAATAACCGGTGGATTTTAAAATTCAATAACTTGAAAACGGTGACAGCTATTATAAATTTTTTTGCAGGAGGGTTATGTATGATGTCATAAGTTTCTTCTCCTTGATTTTTGATTTTAGTTCGGAAATCAAACAATAGATGGCGATGACGGCGATTGGCGCTCAGTCGAAACCGAAACTGAGCTCACTCAGCATTGATACAAAGGAAGGAGATTAAGGATATGGAGTGTATCTCATTCGATTTGATTTCAATGGAATGCATTTTTGCCATGGAAGTAACGGATTCTTCGATAGTGGAATGCAGCGTTCAGAAATGGGTATAAATTTCGCAAACAGTATTTGGGTTTGCAGAAGAATTTACATTTATGAATTTTTTTTTTTTTTTTTTTTTTTTTTTTTTTTGCCCGGATAAAATTACTTTCTTATGGCATGATTTAAAGAATATTTTATGCATCGCATTTTAAAACTACACTGTTAAAAATTTGAAACCTTTGCTGCACACCTCCTCTTTCATAGAAAATGATTACTTCACTGTATTATAGAGCATTCTCAAAATAGAGATATTCTATAATAACAACGGAGTGACGATGCAGCAAAAGTTTCAAATTTTAACAGTGTTGGTGAAAATACAAAAATGTGTTTCAAAAATGACCGGTACATTTGAAAAATCAATGAAAATTAAACGGGCAGCGTTAAAAATACACTGTTTGTTGCAATATGTTTGGGACAGCAGTAAATTTTCAGGCATATAATTTTCAAAATTTGTTAAAATTTACAACAATAAATGACGCTTCAGGCAATTTGAAAGCTATAATAGAAAACGCAATCTGTGAATTTGCCATTCTGTAAACCCTCTGTCCCTGCCCGCGAAGCCACTCGCGAGTTAAAGCTATTCTCTGTAAAAAAATTGACCCATTTGCTGCAGAGTCATTCCACAGCTTTTATAGAATATGTCTTTTATGACCAATGAGAATGCTCCATAACACAATAAAGTAACCGTTTTCTATAAAAGCGGTGAAGTGACGCAGACGCTGCTGCAGCAAATAGGTCAATTTTTATTTTACAGTGAATAGCTTTAGCTCGCGAGTGTCTTCGCGGGCAGGAACAGGGGCTTTACAAAATGGCAAACTCACAGATTGCGTTTTCTACTATAGCTTTCAAATTGCCTGCAGCGCCATCTGTTGTTGGAAAATTTAACTAATTTTGAAAATTATATGCCTGAAAATTTACTGTTGTCCCAAACTTATTGCAACAAACGGTGTATTTTTAACGCTGTCCGTTTAATTTTTATTGATTTTTCAAATGCACCGGTCCTTTTTGAAACATTTTTGTGTTTTGCTACAATCTTCCTCTTAGGACCCGAGTCTGAACCCATTCCATATGATTTCAATAGAATGTGTTGTTGTCATGGAAATAACATATTCTTCCATAGAAAAATCCAGTGTCCGGAATTGGACATGAATATAACAAGCTGAATTCGAGTTTGAAGGCTATTTTACATTTATGAGTATTTATACTGTAAAAAAAATATGACTATTTTGCTGCATCGTCACTCCACCGCTTTTATAGAAAACGACTACTTCAGGCTCTAATGGAGCATTCTCATTGGCCAAAAGAGTGATATTCTATAAAAGTGGGGGAGTGACGATGCAGCAAAATAGTCATTTTTTTACAGTGTATGGGAATTTTATCAAACCCATTTAGAAATTTAGTTGAAATTTCCAAAATTTTAGTTTGGAATGGAATTCCAAACTAAGTTATAAAATTCCTAATTTTCCTATTGGAATTTTTTAAAAAATTAGTTAAAAGATCTAAAATTACTTAGAATATCACAAAAGTTATAAAATTTTTAACAAACCAAAGAAAAACTCTTTACTAAATTTAAAATACGATACATAAAATATTCTTTAAATAATGCCATAAAAAGTAATTTAATCCGGGGTAAAAAAAACTTCATAAATGCAAAATCTCCTGCAAACTCGAATACTGTTTGCGGAATTCACGCCTACTTCCGAACGCTGTATTCCACTATCGAAGAATCTGTTATTTCCACGGCAACAACGCATTCCATTGAAATCTTATCGAAAGAGTTCAGAATCGGGTCCCTACACTGTAAAAAATTTGACTCATTTGCTGCAGCGTCACTCCACAGCTTTTATAGAATATGTCTTTTATGACCAATGATAATGCTCCATAATACAATAAAGTAACCGTTTTCTATAAAGGCGGTGGATTGACGCTGCAGCAAATATGTCAATTTTTTTACGGTGTAAGAGCAAGATTGCAGCAAAATATCTTCACCAACACTGTTAAAATTTGAAACATTTGCTGCATCGTCACTGCATTGCTATTATAGAATATCTCAATTTTGACCAATGAGGATGCTTCATAATACAGTGAAGTAATCCTTTTCTATAAAAGCGTAGGTGTGATGGTGCAGCAAAGGTTTCAAATTTTAACAGTGTAGTTTTAAAATACGATGCATAAAATATTCTTTAAATCATGCCAAAAGAAAGTAATTTTATCTGGGTAAATAAAACTTCATAAATGTAAAATCTCCTGCAAACTTATGTACTGTTTGCGAAATTTATACCCATTTCTGAAATCTGTATTACACTATCGAAGAATCTATTACTTCCATGGCAAAAATGCATTCCATTGAAATCTAATCGAATAAGACGCACTCCTTATCCTTAATCTCCTTAATTCGTATCAATGCTGAGTGAGCTCAGTTTCGGCTTCCACTGAGAGCCAATTGCCGTCAGCGCCATCTATTGTTTGATTTCCGAACTAAAATAAAAAATCACGGACAAAAAACTTATGACATCATACATAATCCTCCTGCAAAAATTTTTTTAATAGCTGTCACCGTTTTCAAGTTATTGAATTTTAAAATCTACCGGTTATTTTTGGAACACCCGGTACTTCATATTATGCAAGAAAGTACCGCATAATTTATATTAAGCCTCAGTGACATATATCAATTTTGTTATACATATTTTTAAAATGTCGCACACTATTCCTCCTTTTACCATTATCCAATGGAATTCTTTTGTATGGTCCTGTAAAGGAATAGTACTATATTTTCACCGCATATTTTAAAGAATGCATATTTTAATGCACCTCTTAAATGCATGTAATTCTTAATATGTTTAACAGGGTGTAACACCTTTAAAACACCTTTGAAACGATTTTTCCCCATAGGCCATAATGTAATGGAAAATTTGTGACTCTCCCTGTAAATAAACTAATTATGGTAGAAACTTCATTTTCAATAGGGCTCGTGCTAGGGTAAACGTCAATAACATACAAAAATTTCAGGGCAATTCGAGTATATTTACAAGTGTTAAAGCGCGGACAGACGGCCATCCGGCCAGACGGACAGACGGCCAGACAAACCGAATGCATAAGCACTTTTCAACTTTGTTCGAAAGTGCTAATAATAAAAAGATGAATTCATTTATTCCTAGTAAAATGGAGCCAAAGATATTTTCTGATTGGTTTGTCTTCCCGCAATTGAAATGCCTGTAGTTTATTATTGATGATTATAACTGGTTAATATTGGTCTGGAGGCCATCTTTTCGCATTTGAAATGTAATTCTAATGTACCCAAATTCGTTGTTAGAATCCAAAATTGTTACTTATTCAAACATTTACATAGCAGACACTTCCGTACTTAAATACTGGTGTTGAAATTAAAAAGTTTTGTTTAGTTGTAGGTAATCTATATGGTATCGTTGGATGATAATGGGTTAAATATTGGTTAGAAATTTGCGTAAAATATGGAAAGATGGCCGTAAATCGATATGATATAAGATACTATTGGCTAATATAAATTGTACAAAGTTGGTTCGGTTGGTACAATTGGTTTGATAGTTCCAGAGATTGCCCTCTTTAAATAAACATTTTATGGTAAAATCGTATTTCATCATACAATGACGTCAAAGTTGTTATCTATGTTGATTCTTTGCTCACACACAAAGCGAATTTCGTTTTCCATGGTTCTCTTTTTATATAAAAATCACATTCAATTTTTTTTCAAAACTTTTGTTTACATTAGGAATGAAACTTTCAGTGCTAATAATTTTAAATGACTACACTTTAGAAGATATCTCTTCTCTCAAAAATTAATTTTATTTTAAATATCTTTCTAAAAATTAATTTTTATTTTTACGTTGTTTTATTTAAAAAAAATGATCTCGAGGCATATTAAATTGAAGTAACCCTACATATTAACCTAAACTGATTTGCGCTATTGTAATGTGGATAGTGCACCATCGTTGGTGGGTTTATCGTAGTTGGCATAATTTGTTAATTAAATAACAGTTTTTGCTTTTTAAGGATAAAAATTTCATTTTTTTTTTAAACTGAATTTCACAAAAGCACGTAGATTGAATAATTACCTATCCTAAAATGCATTCTATACTTCTTTATGTCCCTTATTTAAGTCTGTACCTTGACTGAATTAAATTGTTTGACGAAGAAAAAAATGATTATTTTTAGTATCTTGACGGTTTTTAAAAAATCCTGTATCTCTTTTAATAATTTTTTTTATAAAGATGAGTTTGATCTCAAATTGAAGCTTTTCATCATTAAATTCTTCTAATTTCTGTTTTATTTCTCTGCGATATTTCATTTCTTAAGCATAACTTATTTTAAAATGCCATGCTTGGTCGATTTAACATGGGAAAGTTGTCTCGAGTATATTAAGCAGTTAAGCGGTCGTTATGTTCTTGGCGTTTGTTCGTTTGGCGGGATGTTATTTTTTTCTAGCTTGGCTTGGCAAAACGACCGTCCTGCTTGATTAAGTATCTACCTAAACAAATTTTTAAGATCGAAAAAAAAAAAAAAAAAAAAAAAAAAAACAGAAACCGAATTTAGGGGATTTTTGTGTTTTCGGGAGAAATTAAAAATGGAAATGTCCCAGAATTTTTTAAAAGAAATTAATGTATAAAAAATACGCAATAATTAATTATACGTATTTATTAAATATGTATAATTATCGATTAATTGCCTATGTAATTATTGATTAACTAGCCACCTTCGCGATTAGTTTTGTCTCACATAAATATATCCTAAGAATGTACTTTAATCCTATTACTTTTATTCATAATTCAATTTACTTGCTAAATCTTTCGCCAGATCGGAATATTCTCATAGAGAAATCAAGATCTCGGTATTTTTATTTTAACGGGGAGTAGATGATAAATCGCCAAAAATTGTTCCTGTTGCATTGTTTTGTAATTTATTAATTTCATAAAAAATATAATTCTTTCTCTCATAATAGTTAAAATGCAAAACTTCATTAAAAACTAAAATAGTTAAAATTCATGTCTCTCCCTTCTTTCTCACTGTTAATTTTTTTAACGGAAAGAAAAGAAAAATATTAAATAGTGTCAACATTTAATTTCAATTCAAAGGGCTTTTTTTAATTTACACGAAGAAAAGATGCTAACTGGTGATTTAAAAATGCTATTGGTTAGATTTGCTCCCAGTTAGCATAGAAGTACCAATAATTCTTTGCGATAATGGCAATTTTTATGTAGTTTTGTTCGAAAAATCACTATTGAATTTTTAAGCAGAATGGAAGCCTTGCATATGAAAAGCGGAGTGATCAGCCCGTAATTGTTGATGACAGTCACACGACTTTCACTATTATAATTTATAGATGAACTGATGGCAATAGAACAATTTTTAGCGACTAATCATATTAAACAAAAACATAATTTGCAGAACAAATTAAAAAAACCAAGATTTATTTCCTAAACTCTTTAAGCCCGAGAAGGGACAGATATTAAGATAATTGATTTATTCATTTCGACATTTAATATTAAATTTTGGTAACAAATAAGTTAAACCAAGTGAACATGAAAAAATAAAAATGCAATTCAAACAATATGATACTTAACCACCCTAAATCTTAGATTCCGTTCAAATGAAATCGAAATAAATCTCCGACTTTTTCTGAACTTTTGCTTTTTTGATTGCCTATTCATTTTGTTTACACTTACCGTAAACATAATACAAAATCTGCAATACAAATTTGCAAGTTGAGTTTGGAAAAAAAGTCTTAGATTTATTTCGATTTCATTTGAATGGAATCTAAGATTTAGGGTGGTTAAGTATCATATTGTTTGAATTGCATTTTTATTTTTTCATGTTCACTTTGTTTAACTTATTTGTTACCAAAATTTAATATTAAATGTCGAAATGAATAAATCAATTATCTTAATATCTGTCCCTTCTCGGACTTAAAGAGTGTAGGAAATAAATCTTGGTTTTTTTAATTTGTTCTGCAAATTATGTTTTTGTTTAATATCTCAAGTTTTTTAATAACTATTGCATTCAGGTGAACTCATTTCAAAATTAACTGAGGGTATCATCTTCAGGACTTCTTTATGCGGTATCGTGTCACAATTACTGATGTAATTCACCCAGGGCCATAGCTAGAAGTGAACTATGGGGGTGGAGGGCTGGGTGAGCTCAAGAGAATGCCTAAGGGGCATTCAGCGGCATACACTTGTGCATGCAACACGTTGGCATGATTGGAACAAAATGGCGATTATGTGTCTCACATGCTAACCCGGCTATCATTGTATACTTATTAATAAATTATTTTCTTGTACTTTCTTTTTTAAAATGGGTACTTCTAGGTTATGCCGTCGACCAAAAAATTATCGCCAAACTATAAGATTAAATGCCAATAATGGATGATCGTGAATGTCACATTCAATGACATTAAATGCGATTCACGTGTTTAAAATGTCATTAAGTGATTTTTATTTCGACTTTTTATTAATATTTTTATTAATATTCTACTAATTATTTGTTTTTTCGTTATTTAAAATAAAAATTATGTCAATATGTATAATTTGGCTATTAATTTGGCGATTTGTATAATTTTGCGAAATTGGTCGACGGGATAACCTAGAAGTACCTTAAAATGATATAAATTGTTTTGTTCTATTGAAAACGAAATTTTCACCATCAATTTTCGCAAAAATTGCGCCAACGTGATAAGTATTAGACATCTGTGCCAAAGGACAGAGCGTTATGAATATTTCAAATGAGTTTACATTTTATAATTTCATACAAATAATGCATCAAAAGAGTTTTATAAAAATATTAACTTGAAATATAAAAAAAAACAGCTACTTTTCAACAGAAACTCTTTGTGATGTTTTAAAAATTAAATCGTGTAAGTTTCTTATCATTTTGACAATCATAGGAATAATAAATTTAATACAAATTAATTCAAAATTAAATTTTATTCAATGATTAATTATTTGTAATGTTACAAGTTGAGGAGCGATTTTAAAAAATCGCCAAATTGGAAATAAAAAAAAATATTTGAATGATTAGGTTGATAGAATTGGCTAATTTATTGCAGTGCCGAAAAGTCTTACGCCAATTAGTCGTTAATTCTGCGGTTTAGCCTTAAAAAAATGGCCAGGAATTGAGTTTGAAGGCCTAGTTCTGCAGATTTACTAATTTCATTACGTACCAAGGATGATATACTATTATTTTTTACTATTATTTTTTAATACTATTATTTTTGGAGACTTTTATTTACCTTAATTTATTTTGATTTTCTTCGAACGTATAAGGCGAAGACATTATAAAAATTGTGGTATAGGTACAAAATTCCAGCACAAATATCATATACTGGCTTTGGCGCGATTTTTTTCAGATGCCAATGTGTCAGAAACCCCACTTTCAAATACCATTATTTACATATATATTTTTAAGTTATTTTCTATTATTTTGAAAAAACAATAAATAGAAAAAAGCTTAATTTACTAATTTTCTATATTTCTTCAATTAAAAATCGCCTTGATCCATCAATTAATATTAGAAAATATCTCTTTATTACAAAAATCATGCTTCATATTTATTATTTTCTGAAAATAATTCTTTTTCCTGGTACCAAATGTTTAAAAATCTCCGTTTCACTTCCAATATGAAGTCTTAAATATGCCGTTTTTAATTCTTACAAAAAAAAATTTCTTTTTAAATCACGTAAAAATTATTAAATGCTACAGGAAATATGTCCATTAATCACTAAGATTTTCATTTTTTTTTTTTTTTTTTTTTTTTTTTTTGATTGGAGGAATTTTTTTTTACTCAATTAGGTGCTTCGAAGAAAATCTGTGGCAGCGCGTACAAAAGGTGGGAAAATGTCTAGTAAATAACTCGTTCAATGTTAAATTCCCTATTAAAATAACATTACGGAGTCGCATTGGAAATAAATATAGCATAGCACTACCTTGCTATGCTATAATGTGTTTGGCTAACATTAAAATACCAAAATGGCCGCCTGGAATATAAAAAGCAAGTGGTCCATCCGGAACTGTTGATGACAATTACATAACTTAAGCTATTGTTATAGAAATTAGGTGTGACTATGTGCCTTAGACTCAAAACATTTTATTTTCGTATAAAGTGAAACATAATTTATTCATCAACAAGACAGAAATTTTTTTAAATTATATGAATACTAGTATAGATGCTCATCCTAGGATGGTGGGTAAAAATTGCGTTTTTCACTTAAAATTTTAAAAAACTAATAAAAAAATGACAATGTAGAAGTGTTTAGATGAGCAAAGTTCGGCTAGTTTATGTTCTATTAAACACACTATTAGAGTTAACGGTGTTTCTAGGTAAACCAGGCTTTCCGGTTAATGTATCATAAAAAAATTAAGGTTTCTTAATAAAGCAAAAAGTTAACAAATATCTAATAAAACTGCTTAATTAAATGAGCTTGCTGCAACTATTGAAATAAATATTATTAATTAATACAGTGGAACCTGCCTAAAGTGACCACCCTCAGGACCAGCTAAAATGGTCACTATATAGAGGTGGTCACTTTATGAAATGTCTTTGAATAAGGCACGTTATTTTTTTTTAAATCTCAAAAATTAAAACAAATTAAAATATACATAAAAAAGACCACTATATTAAGTAATTACTTGATTAATTAACTAACAAATATAGTTATTTAATTAATTAAGTAATGACTTGATTAATTAACTAACAAATATAGTTATTTAATTATTAATTTAAATGTATTACATAGAAGGTAATTAACTTAAAACTCATCTTATTTATTTTGAATTTAGCTGAAGAAATTCTATAGTGATTAATTTAAACAACACAACAACAAGATACATTGTAATTAATATGCATTTTTAGTTCGATTTTACAGTACTGCCCAAGGAAAAAAAAAGAATTCTTATGATTTACTTGAATATGTATGTTCACTTACATTTCTTAATTTTAAATAAGATAGTTTTAATAATAATAAGGCACTTTTGCATTACCATTCAGCTAAATCATAAACGTTCAATATATAAATGAAAAAAAGTTCCATATAGTTATTAAAACTATCTTAAAATGAACAAAAGTAGGCAAATGTAGTACATAATCAAAAACGTCACAAAAATTCATATTTTTTTGGTCAGTTCTGTAAATACATAATCAATATTTCTATGATAGTAATAATCTATTCTACTTATAAGTTTCATTTACAGTAAACAAGTCAGAAGAATCTTTTAAGCAACTATGCCTTCAAGTTTCTTCAACAAATCCAGCATTGCTGAACAATTATTTAAGGCATATATTTTCATTCTTTTTAAAAACCTTTGGTGGAAACGTCAACATTTTTATCGATTTCAACTTTATCTTCTCTAACACAGCTGCCTTCATTTTCTTTTTCATTTTTAAAGTCTCAAATTTCTTGCTTCAAACTTTCTTGATTAAAGGAAGCATTATGCATTTCGAATTATCACTGTCAAAATTCATGAACAATTCAGCAAGATATCACTGATTTATCTTCAAAAGGCTTTGATTTATAATACTTTAATTATTCGAAAGGCTATTGTCATCATTTACAGACTGTAAATCACTGATAGCTTCAGAAATTTGTTGCGAAAAACCAGACATTTCAAAGCATATTAAAATTGCACTTTGACATACCACATTGTATGAATCATTAACCCACAATATGACTCGAGGACGTTTATACATAAAGCAGTTTCATTTGCTGATTTATGTTCTTCTACTCGGAAAAGTATAGCCTGGAGCAAGTGCTTTCTCTAACTAGCAATTCTTCCAAATGCTAACTCTGAAATATTATTTTATCAAGGGCTGTATACGCAATGTGGTATTAAGTGGTTGGAACTTTATTTTTAAATTTGAAAATGATTAATCACTCGGATGGGCTGGACAGTTATTTATAAAAAATAGAACCTTTCTCTATTTTTGTTTCATCTGTCTGTTTAAATACGAAATCCATTCAGTAAAAATAGAAGATATCATGTTGGATTTTTTATTTTCATACCACGAGACTAGTAAATTCTTGGTGGTAATCTTTTTGAAACAGCATAGTTTTTTGGCTTTTTCTATTACAAGAGGTTTTAGCTTACCTTCTGTTAAACTGCAAGTAAGGTAAATGGCAATTCTCTGTTTAAAAAATTTCCCATCCATGCATTTACCTACAGGCATTGCTGATATTTTGTTTGGCAATGCCGAATAAAACAAATTAAATTCATCCCCATTGAACGTGTCTTCTTTCTGGTAACCCTTTAGCAAATCAGAAATTTGTCTTTTAAAGGAATCTACTGTTTTCATATCAATGTCATGAGACTCGCCGCACAAATTTTTCTGAGAAATATTATTTCTTTTTTGAAAGATTATAAACAACCGTTGGAAGCAGTAAAATTTTCTTTATTGAGTTTTTTTTCCCTAAAGCTGCTTTTTATAGTAAAGGTCCAGAAACTCACGCATTCATCCTAAACATCTGAAAACAGTTGCTTGATTTGCATCGAAATAATCGTTTTTTTTTTTCAAATTTTTCGATTCTTAGACTATTTTATTTTGCTGTAATGTTCACAGATATACCGATTTTCTTTTAAAAGTATTGCTCACACAAGTTTTTCACCAATTTCCACCTGCTGCTATTTGACTATTATTTTTTTAGAAAATTAATAATTTCAATTTTATCATTTAAAATCTTTACGGTTAGGGCATTTTACATTCTAATTGAGAATTTTTATAAGAATCTGAATTTAAAATGCCCAATGTCTCAGTATTCTAAGAAAAAACTAACTGTATTAAAAATAATAACTTGACTACCAAAGCAATAAGAAAAGTACAAGTTCATGCATCTAAAATTAAGCAGTATAAACATCTAAAGCAGTAGTGATACAACGAAAGAGCATATGCAGTTTTAGTTTTAGAATTTCCAAGAACATATGACAAAGAAATCCTTTTTTAAAACAAACCCGAACAATCGCCATTTTGTTTCCTCAGATAAAAATAGTACTTAATTAGCCAATTATAGCAGACGCAAACATTCCTATTCTGGGATCCGTCAATATATATGGTGGAAATATTCCTCATTCTTCTCTTACCTCGAGAGAAAAATGGGAAGGCACCTTAGAAAGGCGCAAATATCTATACAATAAAGAAACTAGTCGTTGGGTGCCACCGTAATACTTACCCATCATGGATATGTATATGAAAATAAAACATGTGAAATTATTTATACAATGCATTGCAATTCATAAACAAAATTTAAATATTGTTAATATACATAGTAATGCTCTATTAATGAATTGCTGATGTACCAATTTCGACAAATTATATAAAACGCCAAACTACTCAAGTAGTACCAAACTGCGTAAAAGAAACATCCTTATAACTCCAAAAATAATAATTCTATTAACTAACAATTAACTGCGTCGGATTAAATGTCTCATTTCCAATTAAAATATACTTCTGAATTGAAATTTGAATGAAATACAGGGTCATGAAAAATCGAAGAATGTGGAAAACAAGATTACAAATATCTCGGCAACTAATAATCCGATCGACTTCGTTCTATATGAAAAATGTGTGTTATTTTATTGCCTTTTACGTCCATTCCTTAGAACAAAAAAATTCAAAAATTTTTATGTACCTTTCATCAGAACGAATTTTTCGAGAGTCCGAAAAAAATAGCTCCGGATAATCGAGGTTGCTGATATTAAATAGGGTTCGCCCCATTCTTACATACTAACTACTTACAAAATTTCAAGTCTCTATCTCAATTTTTTCGGGAGATAGAGCGTTTACAGACAGACAGACAGACAGACAGACAGACAGACGGACGGCAAATTTTTTTTTGTAAAAATATGTTTTTCGGAATCTCCACTATCTAAAACGTGTAAATCCGTCAAAAAAAAATTTTCGATTTTCAAAACGATTGCAAGACTTACCCTATACTACGTATGATGGGTAAGTAAAAACTGGTCACTTTGGAGGTGGCCACTATAGGAGTTAAATTCTTGTATACATTTTATGGATGAAAATTAAAATTTTGGAAAATGGTCTCTTTAATGTTTTAATTTGAAAATTTTCGGCATGTAGAACAATGGATGGTCACATTTCACAGGTTCAAATAACATTGACAATGACAGGCTATCTGGTCACTTTACACAATAGACAGGTGGTCCCATTACCGAACATTTCTCATATTATTTTACATGAATTCGAGTAAAATTTTGAGAAAGTGGTCACTTTAATCAGGTGGACACTTTACCAAGGTGGTCAATTTAGCAGGTTCCACTGTACTATATTTTATGACACTTTGAAATTAAAGTTTTTTTTCGTTTACTCCCCGCCTCCTCCACCCTCCGTTGTTATTTTTTCGGCGGTGACCCCTTTGTTGGCAAATTTCTGTTTCTGTTGTCATGCTTCGGGTGCACGCAGACGACTTACCTGTGTCGAAAGGAGCGTCAATAACAATGACAGTTTTTAAAAGAAAAAAAAAACAGTTTAGCGCCCTATCCTACCACCATCACCTGATGATAGGAAATATGATATTTGCTTCAAGAAAAGGTTACCATTTCTGAAATGTGTCCAGATATATTAGAAGTCTATGGAAAATATCCCCTCCCCTCCCTATAAAGATTGTTTATTGAACGAAGGGGAAACACTGTTTAAATGTTCTTCACGTCTATTTTTTTTTTTCAGTTCCCCTGTGGCTGACGTCACATAAGTAAGCAGAGGTAGGTCAGCTTCAAGTGACGTCATTTATGTCGTCTGTTTTAATCTTCATAGTTCAATTTATTTTGAACGAATCACAAAAGCAAATGATTCGTTACCAAAGCCTCCTATTTATGCTTTACGCTTATGTTTGTTTTCAACTCGATTTCTGAAATAATTTTTGCGCAAATCATTGAAATTTCGTTAATCTTGAACCTTTTAAAGAAAATTATGCTGAACAAAAAGAATTTCAGGTAGAAAGTGTTTGTATTTAGACAGATAAGTTTTCTCATATACATCGAAATTAAGTCTAACATGGCTCCATCTTAGTGGAGATTGGTAAGAGTGATGAGTTCGCCCCCGATTTGTTACACTCTGTTTTATGATATAGAGATAATTTTTTTTAGATATACATAGCCCGATTTATCTTTTATAATGTTTTTGTAAATGATCATCTGTGATACTAGAAATTTCTCTGAGAGTATTCAAAATATTTCTGCGGTTTCAAACTAAAAAAAAAATTAGACCGTTAAGTCTTTAATGAACACGCGAAAAAGTATAGCCATATATATGCATTGCTTGCTTTATAGTTTTCTCTCGCGTCTTGAGTCATTCATGACTGATAATTAAGAACAACGAAGTTGTAAAGAATAGTCTCATTTAAGCCGATGCAGCACAATTCAATAAATACAGACTGGATCCAGTAAATCACAACAATGAAATTTGCCGGAATCCATGGCTGGGCGTTTTGAAGGGACTGTTGAATCTGAGGAAACACAACATAGTATAACGGAAGCTGTTATAGTCATCAGAAGTGTAATCGACTCCAATATACATGGTATGGTAACTATCGAGAAAGACAAGGTCGCCCATGTACTACCACAGAAACGTATGATCGATATATCCTGTTAGGAGTTCGTTGAGACCGACTGTTCAGTATTACTCAGCTGCAAATACAATTGCTCTTGCCCAAAAGTTGAAGGGTGTCGAGTCAAATAGTCTTAAGCAGGCTTCCTCAAGGTGATCTCTATACACCTAAGCCAGTGGTCTGTATTTCATTGGCCTCAATCAACTAGACGGCACAAAGATGAATGGCAACTGCTATTTGAGTTGTTTGTTGGCGAGACTAGAGACAACGTGGTATGAGTAAAATGCTGATTGTAGATGAATCCCGATTCAGTCTGGATATGACATTCGACGTGTTTCAGTAAAGAATTAAAGGGACACTCGCAATAAATCCATATTCATTCTCTAAAGATCACATTACAAACGGGGTGGTTCATGGTATGGGGTGGACGTACGAACCTGCAAATAAATCGTAATGGCATTTTTGTGGCCCAAAGCTATACAGACGGAATATTGAGTTCTCATTTTATGCTGCAATAATTGATGATTCCTTTTTTGCATGCATAATACGGCCAAATCGCATTCAGATCGTCTTTTAGAGAACACGTTTAAAGTTGAAATAATCAGGGAATGGAATAACCATCAAGCTCCCCAGATCTGAATCAGATCGAGCATGTTTAGGACACACTCTGATGACGCATTACAACGAGATTCAACCTCTTTTTATAGTCCGGGATTTAACATTTTCATTCGTGAGGAATGGAAAATTACTCCTCAATGTCTTCTCTATTCCAAGGAACAACACGCCATATTAAATACCTTGCTTCAATCCTAAATAACAATTTCCTTGTCTATTATAAGTAACTAAATTGTATGTTCAATTCATCGTTTCAAAAAATTAAAGCTCTCTTGAATTTTTTTCGTTTTTTTAAAAAAAATGTATTGCGCATTGATAGACATGTACTCTCCATTTTATGCTCATGCACGGTCGTTGCGTACTTTTCACTGTTTTGCTAGCTCCAGTAATTCTTTATAGCAACATAGAATAAAATATTCAAATTGCATCCAATTTTAGTCTTAAAAGTACATATTAAAAAATTTAATCTGTTTTTGGAAAAATAAGGCTTTATATGTTAAAATAATGGTTTTTAGAAAAGAAAATATTTCTACATTAACGAAAAAACATATTTAAATTGCTTGGCATTCAGTATATATATTTTTTTTAAATGGAGGCATGTAGGGTATTAGCACACATATTCTATTGGCAGATCCTAATAGAATTTATGCAGAGTCTTCGCAGTAACACACAAGTTTAAATAATTATCAAAACCAGTGCATTCATTTAAAAGCATTAAAATGCATTGAATATGCATTCAAAAATGCACGTTTTAAACAATCTCCAGCAAAGTTGAAAAATTATGAATTCAGTTTGTCTGTCCACGCTCTAACTAGCGTGAATATACTCAGATTTTGATGCAATTGATGTGCGGTAATGATGTTTACCATGGCATGTTTGGTATTGAATATGAAGTGTTACCATTAATAGTTCATTTACAGGGACACTCAAAAGAATACATTTAGATTACGGACAGTCTTAGAAAATCGTTTGCAGTGTAATATAATGGTGTTTCGCTACATCGAATGTTTTGAAATTTGTATAAATCACTGCATAACAAGATTATTAATATAGAATAAGACATTCATAGATTTTTTCGTTCATTTACAGGTACATTTAAAATAAATCGATTGCGGTATTGTCTTTGAACTGTAATTTCTGAACATG
This sequence comes from Maratus speculifer, assembly GCA_964019185.1. Taxonomy (NCBI): domain Eukaryota; kingdom Metazoa; phylum Arthropoda; class Arachnida; order Araneae; family Salticidae; genus Maratus; species Maratus speculifer. The sequence continues at coordinate 49,590,147 of OZ025296.1, forward strand.
CATTTTTAATTTCGGTATGCACCTTTAAATTTAATCATTTTTTGGATGTTACTCGTTCTGCATAAATTTTATAATTTGTATACAGTGCTGCGCAAAAGAATTTATGCAACATTCTCCTTATTGGCAGAAATTGCTGAAGAAGAATTTTCAACTGTGGTATGCGTATTTCCTGAATGAATTTTTCCCATGCATGTAGTTTATAGATGCATGCCTATATATATGCAGGGCTTCTCAAAGAATTCAAATCATTTTCCGATTGCACATGGAAATTATTGAAAATTGGGTTTTTAAATGTGTTATGCGTTTCCATATGATTCAATTAAACATCATATTTCAACGCATTAAGCGGTGAAGTTTTGATATACTTTTTGTATATGTTACAAAGTATTTCGTAATCTATGCTTTTATTTCCTTCAAACCCATTAAAAATCGACTTCAAAAAAGTATTTTGAAGTTTTTAAAACTTCATTTCTACTTTTTTTTGCAACTGTGACGTTGGGCAAAGAAATAACTCCGGACAGAAGAAAGATCAGAGATTTATTAACATGATATTAACTTTTTATTTTGGCATACTTTCAACTACTTACACTTTCTTTCACTCATAATCTGAAATTCGTTGTATAGAATATATCAGTGAAGCGCTGAAATGGGACACATCCATGCATTTCGAATAAATAAAACATGTAATGAGTATCAAGGTTTCTAGTCTGCACTGGCGGCCCATTGCTAGTGTTCATATTTATACTGTTATCAAATATATATCAAAGTTCGGGAAAACAATTGTCACGTTTTCATTATATCTATAAACATCTTATGGCTATGAATCTGACTTTAGTAATGACTGAATTCCAGGTACTTTTTATTTGTTATTAAATAAAATACTTGGAACTTAAACCGGAAATATTTGCTAAATATTATTTTAGGATAAAATTTTCAAATAAGTAATTGTAATGTAATTCATTTAAAAAGCTGAAACGTTCTGTTACCGAATATGAGTTTCTCTATTATTTATGAATTTAAAACAGTTTTAGAAAAAAGTTGGTATGCTTCGGTATACAGGTATCATTTATTTTTATGTTAAGAGAATATATCACCTCTAATACTGTCATTAAAGGATATTACAAAATTTTAACACACTTTAAAGGAACCACTAATGCTATCATTGAAAAATATTAAGGAGTTTTAAAGCACTTCAAAGAGAACATTAACGTTATTATAGAAAAATACTAAAGGAGCTTTAAAGCACTTTAAAAGGACACATTGATATTATTATTGAATAATTTTAAAAGAATTTAACGCACTTTATAGGGATACATTAACAGTTTTATGGGAAAATAATATTTAAGCACTTTTAAGGAAACTAACATTTTCAGTATGGAAAAACGAGGAATATTATATTTCTTCCATACTCTCACGCTCTTAATTTATAGAATTTTAATATTCTTACTCTGCATATATCGTTGTCTAAAATTAAAAACCAAACAAAATGATATTGTGCTTAAACATCATCAAAAACATCCGAGAGCGAAGCAAAACATTAAAAATCACATTTTTGGTTTTGGTCGATCATTTCAGCATCAAGAATTTCGGTTACATTTACTTTAAATGAGGTTTCAATAAATTTTGCTTACAACACTTTTTTTTTTTAAATTGAAACCAATGAGATTTGGATGAAGACTGATCATTATCGATTAGCAATTATAAATTAATGAAAATTATCCGAAATTGCTTAAATTTGATTATTGTGATCTATTATTATTTTTTTTAAGTAGATTTGAAGCAATCGCATTTATTTAATAAAAATTGCTACTTTCGAAAAGTGATTAATTTTGAGCTGAAAAGTTATTAAATTGATGTAGTTACATATGTACACAGATATTGAAATATAATAAATTTGAATCAACCCTGAATAAATAACAGTTCGATTATTCATATATTAGTTCAACTGGATTAGTAATTTAACATTAATACTTCATGATATTGCAACTTACCAAAATTTAATTTTTATTGTTATTTTATGAAAAGACTCTTGGGGTGTTAAAAATATACATTTCCAACTGATTGATAAACGATATTCCAAAGTTTATATTTCTGCTTATTACATCAAATGTTATTTTTAACAATGCTGCTCACTAATTTTTTTTTTCTGATTTTCGAAAGAAATATAAAACATTAAAATTTCTTATGTGAAAACATGAAATATTGTAAAATAATTTTGGCATTATTTAATGAAAGTTTGGAATAACGACGTTACATAAAAATCCTGCCTGTGAAAATTACGTCATTTTTTAAAAAAAAGTTAATTCCAATTTATAAAATAGAGACATTTTACCGCAGTTGCATCAGAATAATATCAAAATTTCGTAACTTTTCATTCTGCTCATATAGATGTTAAAAAGTCTAAAAAATTTATAAATTTGTAACCTTAAAAATGTAATATTTTTAAGTAATAAATGAATATTTTTCCATCCTTTCTATTTAAACTTCATCAAGCTCTTCGTCAATGTAAAAACTGAGCTTACTGAAACCCAGTTAAGTGAGATTTTCTGCATTGTAACTGGGATTCAATCTTAAAAACTGGTTTAAATAAATGACTACGAACAGAAGTAATAGTAGAGCTTTATTAACAGGCTATTTTGTTTTCTCTTGTGTTTTTATATTTTGGCATACTTTCAACTACTTACACTTTCACTTGCTTTGAAGCCTGAAACTCGTTGTATAGTAGACATCATTGAAGCACATAAATGGGATACATTCATACGGTTCATAAAAATATCGGCTGAATACTTAAAAAGTGTCGATTGTACAGAATTTTTAGTCCACACTGGCGGCCCAACTTTAACTAGCTTCGTCTTCTATTGTTGATAATGCTTTGTATATACTATATGAAAAACTAGCTTTTAATGTGTAAATATGCAACATACCTGAGAAATTGATTTCAATACGTACTAAGGATTATGCATGTCAAAAGTTTTTAGTATATAACCGACAAACTTCAATTTTGAATTAAGTATAATTATTTAAGTCTAACAGGAATATAGATGATTTTGTTATATATTTTAGTCTTTTACTATTTTGTTTCTTGAAACGTCAAACAGCAAATTGTGTACTCGAATTTATAAATTATGACCCGAGCCTTTGTTGATTAGGGAAAATCCTGGTGTTTTTTTCCACTGAAATTTATAAAATAAATTAATAATAAAATAAAATAATTTAATTTTAGAAAATAAAATTTAAACTAAAAGTTTGCAAGTTAATTTTATTGTTGTATCTCATATTCGTAAAATAAAGGTAATTTTATTATTTCTTTTATTCTTTGAATGTTAAGATTTTTTTTTTAAACATCAAACAGCAAAGAGTTTGTTAAAATTTATAAATTATTTTTCATTTTCCAAGCATCTATATATTTCAATTTGTGATTAATTTTCGACATACTTATGTCGAAGAGAGATAAAGTAAAGAAATCTTAATGCAAATTTTAATATTTTACTGTTCTGTTTCTAAAAAAATCAAACAGTAAATTCTGTACTCAATATTTATTTTATTGTTTTGCTGCTTAAAAGATTTTCTTGAATCAACGAACAGCAAATAGACTCAAATTTACCAATTATTTTGCTTCACCCAAGCTTTTATCGATTAGAGGAAACTGATATTTTTTATTAGAATTAAAATTAAAAACATTTTTAATAAAACCTATTTCAGTTCATTTTCTTGTTTCGAAATCCTACAATAAAGATGAATTCATTATTTTTTACATTTTTTTACTGCCTGAGAGATTTTAATGGAACATTAAACAGCAAATAGTTAACTTAATTTTTTTTTTTTTTTTTTTTTTTTTTTTTTTTTTTTTTTTTTTGGTATCATTTAATTTTTTATTGATTAGAGAAAACTGAAATATGCATAGCTGCCAACTTTTACGCATTTTTTCTACCGCTAAAATTGTACAGCGATTTTCCATTTGTTTAATCATAAAGATTTCGATGATTAAATAAGACAATGTTTACTATAAAATTTTTGTGGTAGGATGAATGCGTATAAGCTGGCAGCTATGAATATGATATTTTGAGTTACAATTTGAAATCAAGAAAAATTCATAATAATCAAGTTTATAACTTCATGTAAATCTTATATGATTGCCCAAATATTTGATGTTATTGAAATTTGAATGATGTATTCTAAGAGATATGCGAATTATATTTATTGTTATTTAATTTTAAAAGAAACTTAAAGTAAATAAAGTAAAGTAAATTGAAAGTAAATTAAAAGTAAATATTTGTTTTAAAAGTAATTAAAAGTAACTCCATAATTTCATGACTGCAACGTGTATAGAAAATATTAATGAATAAAAATCGATCTTTTTTAAACAATTAAAGTGTTATTTTTTTCAGCCATTGACTTCAAAGTTTATAAATATAAAACTGAAATTAATTCCAACTAATATTATTATTTTTTACAACTATAAAAATGTATACTTCATATATATTTTTTTAATTTTAATGTTATCGGTTACGGAATAAAATCAATGCATATGATGCAATTGTAAACCTGCAATTGTAACATGTAAAAATCCATCAAAAATGCATATTATGAGAAGTTTCAGTTTAATGCTATAAATTTTTTATATAAGCAATAAAAAAAAAAGAAAAAAAATTTAAAGCTATAACGCATGTATTGTTTTGATTAAACAATAGTAAATAACACTGTAACACTAAATTATTATATGATTGCAGTTTATTGTAACAGAGTAGTTGTTCAATTTTATGCGATTAATATTCGATGAATTATTTTGAAGTGTGTGTAATTGAAATATGCATGTGAAGTGTGCATTTGTATTAAGTATATTTGTAAAAAAAATATTTGTAATATGTATTAATGGATATGGAAATTGTACTATGTGTGTAGAACATTTGTTATATGAATATATATGAAAACACATATTCATTATAAATGATTATTTTACAAAAATAAATATATAAATAAAAACAAGTTGCTTTCATTATTGAATTAACTGAGAAATATATATTTCTGTATTAATATCGCATACATTTTTTTTTATAATTTTGCCTGCTTGAAGTTATTTTCATTTAACTATTGATATAAAATTCTCGATGACTTTTGATAAGTATAGTTCAATTTAGTCTTTTTTAATTATTTAATTTTTATTTTTCAATTTTCAAACGTTTAAATACAATTTAATTCTTCACTTGAAAATTACATAACACACACATTTTTGGCTCGGAATGATTACGCAACTAAACAAAAATTTGAATTTATATTTTCAGCTATATGTATATGATTTTATGACTTTATATTGGAATTTTTATTGGATTTTTAAAAAATGTCTCTCCAGTTGCAATAATTATTTTATTATTAAAGCCTAAGACTGCTAATACATTAAGTAAAAATAAGAAAATATTCTAATCGCAGAAGATGTTTTTATTTAAATGCGTAGAAAATCCTTAGTACGTAAAAGAAATTCATCATTAAATACTGATAATTTAATGATGTAGCATATAATATTAGTAAGCTTAAATATGCATCTGTATGTACTATGGTGACTGATAAAGAAATGCTATCAGATAAATAGATTAAACACCACTAAAAATAAAAAGATGCGAATTATTAACTCTTAGTAAAAGGCACATGCTTACATTGAACTATTAAAAAAGTAATAAATATTCGAATTTTTTTCATATTCTGTTTTTGTAATTTCTTTTAAAGAATTTAGAGAGCATTAATTATTTCAGAAGTTTATTCTTAGTGGAATACATAATCCACACTCTTTACTTTTCGAATATTATTATTAACATTTTAAAATTTTCAGTACAGGTTTTCACAAAAGAAAAAAATATATCTATGTATTGAGGTTCTTCGCATGCCAATAAAATAAATTAATTAAAAGCCATATTTTTAGCCATAGATGTTTTAAGGGTGAAATCTTCATCCTGTTGAGTTTTTTTAAAATATGGTTTAATAATAGCAATGCAATTACATAATACTAAAATTTTGCTAAATACATATGTTTTTTTTTTCTTTTAATTTACAAATATCCCTACCGTAAAAATAATTACATGATTTTGATAGGGAAAAAAATAATAAGCATCGACAGCATCACACATGTTATAATAAAGAGAAATAAATATATATTAAAGGGAAGTTAATATACATAGAAAAATGGCAGTGATTAATATTTACTACACAGTTTATAGGTAAACAATACATTATTTTACACATAAAATTAAATTAACCCTTTGTTGCATCAAATCTGTTAGAGTACAAAAACTATTTTCTAATGTTTTCGAAAATTAAGGACCATAAAGAGGAAGGAGGTGACTTTTTATTTCATGTCTTCTCAAATCTTGGAAATATATTGTTTTCTGATCGCTTCTTTATCTATAATTCCCAAAGAAAAGGAATAGGTTTCCACAAATGTAAGTAACTCTGAGTCACTGTGTGACTTCTTAAAAATTGACTCTCTGTTTTACGAAGTTGAAATATAATTTCGTAAATATAATGTTACATTGCACGAATTTTCTTTTGGAAGTAAATTTTGTACACTGAAATTTAGAGGTAGGCAACATAAAATTTAAGAGAAATTATTTTCTTATTTATGAGTAAACTTTTAACATTAACATTTTGAATATTTTAATTTAAATGCAGTAATTGCTTACTATTGATACTTTTAAGTTAAAAGTTAAATTATAATTGGTTCATATATTTACCACTATGCCGTAAAAGATTAATGCTATATCGAGATACGTTTCCGAAAAACTGTACAGTGTATTTTGGATAAAAGTTTCTTTTTCTTTCGAATTTATGTAGGTTTAGTTTGCATGATTGTATTTTTCGTATTCTTAAAAGTTTCAATTATTAAATATAAATGGTCATCCATGTTAAAAGTGCAGCACTAATTTGAAAATAGCATCGTTTTCTGTTCTCAAGTCAGTATAAAGGTACATAACTTCTTCAACAAATTAAAACAATGGTACTAAAAAAAATGCATTTTATGTGTGCGTGCCAAATATAAAGTTTCCTTATGCACTGATAAAAACTGTTTTTAAGGTTATTATTATTGGATACATAATTTCTAATTAAGTGTATATTTTTTTACTACATGTGTGATTTAAATTTTGAAATTTAATTTGCACTGAATATTGTTTTGACACTTCCGTGACCAATTTTAACGTTTAGATAAAATGAAAAACTGTCCCTCTTATTTATGAAGCTTGCTAAAAGATTCAAAATTCCATTTTATCGTCATCAGTTTTTTAATGTGCAACAAAAGGTTAAGTAGGAAAGAGATTCTTGATTTAAGATATTTTTAAATATATTATTTCTTATAATAAAATAATATGGATAACTAGGGATAGTTTATTTAGCTAACAGCACAAATAAATAATACATTACTAAGACCTAAATTGAAGATATTTCAAAAATAAAATCTATTTCGAGATAATGATTTCAATATTTCATACGCTAAACAATTTTTTCTTGCAAATTTTGCTTTTATATATATAAAGGTTTTGATGTTAAATGGTAAAATTTATTTGACAACAAAACAGTTTACATTTAAACAACTTTTATACCTATGAATAAAGTTTCGCAATTAATTAATAGAAGAAAAGAATGCATTTCAAACAATGGCGACTCTAGATCTATTTTTACGAATATTAAAATTGTATATTAGTTTTTAACAAATAAAATATACAAAAAATCTTTGAAATTTCTTTTTTATGTATTTGACGTTTGTAAGTTCTGTGCAAATTTCTATTTCTACATGAATTTACATTCTACAATAATACTTCAACTAAGTAATTCAGAAATTTCTGAATTACGTTACTCTTCATTTATAGAAGCATCTTTGAAGCGTTTAAGGAATAACATGTTATGTTCAACAGGCTTGTATTTTTTTATAATATGATTAAATAAAGAACCAAAATAGTAAGACATTATAAATTAAAGCATTTCATTTTAAAAATTATTTTACTCCCCATAAATTTAACTTCCTTGAACAGATTTTTCTAACTCAGCAGGTTTAAATACGAAGATGGAGTAAAAATATATTCAAAGAACAGGATAGCGAGTGGTCAGGGAATCATACAACCAAAATAGGTATCAAATACCAGTATTTTTCTTAAGAAAAATTCTCCTTCTTTAATCCTTTTAGAGTATATGAAGTTTTTTCTGTAAGAAAATACTGGTATAGTTTCCTCTTTTTTTATTGCGTTTTTCCCTGATCACTCGACATCCTGGAAAATTAAAAAATAAAATTAAACATAAACGAAACGGGGTAAACGGGGATAAAAATAAAACGAATACGGGGTAACAATTTCAACTAACTATAAGAATTTACTTATAAGAATTTAATATAATAGGAATTGATTTCTCAAAATCTATAATTATAGCAGTGATGATAAGTAGAAATTTTTTTATGATAAATATATCACTATACAAATAACTAAAAGGAATTTAGTTTCAATCAAATATAATAAAATTTGAAGGAACAGATTTAAGATTATAAAAATAAAGATAAAGTAGAAGTTGTTAAAAAAAAATGAAAGAGTTTTAGTTTATCTGGAAGGACTTTAAATTTCGGAAACGAGTTTTTTAACTAAAAACTTATAAAGAGGAAGCAATAGAAAATTATGTACCATCAATTTAAAAATTAGCTAAAAGGAGTTTAGTTTCAATTAATTGTAGCTAAAATACAGTTGATTTTTGAAAACAGAGTTTCTAAAATGAAAACTAATATAACAAATTAGTAGAAAAATATATACAATGAATATTTATGGAAAAAAATAGAATTGCAAATAAATGCCATCAAAAAAAAAAAAATTAAATATATTTTAATAACATTGTTTAACCCTTTATGTCGTTCGTAATTTTAAAGTACCTTTAAAAATTATTATAAAATTCATTTGTAACATCGATTAGAAGTAATATAATGTGGATAAGATATAGATACTTTACCTTTTTCTAAAAAATAAATAAAGGAAGAAAGAAAGAATAAAGAAAAAGGTAAAAAAAAAAAGTTTTAAGTGGGTATTTTTTTCCCAGTTATACTTCTTATGCTTTCTTGCAAAAAAAGGATAAAAATTTCCCGTTCTATTGGTTTTTATTTTATTTATGCGTAAGGCAGCTGTAGAAGATTGGCGCAAAAGTGCAGCCTATTGACACCACTACATTTTAGTAGTATCTTTCAGCTTATCTAATGACAGAATGTTTGAGTTTCTATTACGGTGAAAAATGCTATAAAAAAGTCAGTGGTGTCAATAGGCTCTACTTCTGTGCCAATTTTCCACCGTTGGTATAAGGTTATGATATCTATCATTTTTTTAATATTATAAAATAATAAAAATAAAAATTAATATTTAAAAAATATATTTGAGCATAAATGTAAATTTTCCACAAAATCTTATGCATACTAATTTTTCCCATTCATTTTAAAAGATTAATTTTTTAAAAAATACACTTAATGGTTGGGCAGATTTTCTAACGTATTTACAAAAATTAGAGAAAAATACTTTTGAAAAAGAAATTTTTATTGATTTATATTTCAGGACATAAAGGGTTAAGAGTTATTTTATTATAATCTTTAGCATTATATATATATACACAAAAACATATCCATGAGCCACCATTGTGAAAAGTATCAACAACACTAAATAATGCTGGATTCGTCAACGCTATAAAATTTTGTTTTGAACTATCTTCTATATGAGAATCTGTATTTAAATAAACCGACCATTACACAGTCTCCGTCTACCCTTTTTGTAGACGTGCAACACACAAAGGTAGTGCCAATTATTTTAAATACGGGCCGGGCCGCCAGTGAAAAAAAGCAGATCGAGACGTACACACACACACAACAAAAATAAATGAAATCATATTTTCCCATTCCATATACAGAAAAGAAAGGAACTGAAGAGCATCGAATGGTCCCGTGGTAAACGGAAGATGTGATCACCTATGACTTTTGTTTCTTTTTGTTTTCCACAGGGTCTAGTTTGCGTGGAGGAAATGAGAATGAATGGAGACGACGCATAAATGTTTTTTTTTTTTTTTTTTTTTTTTTTTTTTTTTTTTTAAATACTTCTCAAAAATATAAATTTAAATACGTAAACTTTGCTTTCATAATTATGCCGGTATTAATATCTTTTTTTTTTTTTTTTCAATTCCTCACCTTGCCCAGTGCCTTCATTATAGAAATTTCTGTCCAATTAACCTATTCCCTGCTGATGCTACGAAAACGCAACATTTACTATCTATTTTTTTCTCTTGGAAAAATAAATATTAGCAACAAAAATATGTTTGATGAATGCTGTAGCGTTTGTTATTATTAATTATTATTTTATGTAACTTTTGGTATTAAAATAGTTGTGAAAGTATAGTTTTTTATTCTTTGCAATAAATGCAACGTGTCTGTACATGTTAAGTGCTTATAAATATTTTATAAATAATTAAAAGTGAAATTTCCAACAACTTTTATTAACAACAATTTTCTAATACCTGAGAAAGAATTATATAAGTCATACTGTTTTATGAAAATCTGATTACATCTCATTTTTAATGATTTTTTGACTCTTTTTATAACTCTTAAACTGGTAAGGCTATTTTGTTTTCTATGCATTTTTGTCAATACTTATCTTATAAAATATTTGTATGGGGGAAAAAACTGCAATAAAAAGTTATTGAGGCAGGGAATAGGTTAAATACTTGTCTAACCAGTCTCATTTTGCATATCACAATCTTTTCTTAAACACGGTATCTACATTGTTTTAATATTTTCACAGGAAATATCCTACAATTAACACTTTGGCAACATTGAATCGAGTCTCTTGCATGCTAAATCACGTACAAAGTCTCGCTGACAGATATGTAATTTTATTTAAACGAAGAAATTTCAAATTTAATAATTATTTAACACCCATGAATGAGTTAACTTCGAATATATAATTTATCACACATACCCTACAACGTTATGAGTTAATAAATGATTTAATTTCTTTTAGATTTTTGCTGATTGATTTGATACAAAAGCACTTAATTTGTGTTTAATTATTAACAGTCATTTTATATCACTGCTACAAAAGCTAAAAATTATGTTGATAAAACAGCGTTGTAATTTGCTTATTACAAATAGATTATGTGAGAAGATTCGCATATAAAACGGACTCAAAATTTTCAGATTTTATCATTTTAAAAATGCGTATGAGTTTCAAAATTTTGTTTTCAAATTTCATACCGAATCGTCTTTGAAAAAAAGTGGGGTTTTGTTTGAACATTATAAATTTTAAGGCAAATATTTATTTTACTAAATTTTTTTCTTATTTAGAAAGAATTGATTAGAATTGCATGAACTTTTTTTTTTATCAATTTTTTTTCTCTTGAAATACGCACGATCAATAAAAATTGAGAACTAAGGCATAACATTGATGATGTTAATATAGCGAATGGGAGAAAAACTTTGTACTTTTAGACACACCTCTTTTGATGTCCCGAATGCCGGCTTCTGGACTAAAAAAGTCAAAAGTTTTATGGACTAAAAAAGTCAAAAAATGATCAACTCACTTTACGAAGACTTCTTAATGTACAAGTAAAAAGGACTTATTTACATTTACCTAAGAGATCGAAAAAAATTACTTTCATTAATTGGACTTTTACCAAAAAACAATGAGTATGATGTTCAGCAGCATAACAGCCTTACGGATCCGCATTGTTATATAAAGAGATTGATAAATTAAGTTCAATGACTGCTAAGCTTCTAGGAAGCGAGAACGAATGATTCAAGAACAAGAGAACCGAATCCAGAAACAGGATTCGGATCCTATAATAAGAGCACCCTAAATTCGCATTTGGAAAAATGTTGAGTTTTTATACTAAAGTATTTTGATACTTCCTATCTAATATTTGACAGTTTCTGATGAGATGTTCCCTACTTCTTCACGGTGCCCGCACCACACACAGAAAAAAAAAAGGATTTTATTTCTATTTATTTTTACTTTCTTCATCGACCACAGTGCGCAAGTCTGAATCGCAAGGAAGCCTACGAAATCCAGAGCCTGGAAGCAAGAGTGATAAACAATTTGCACTTTGAAAATGGCTAACAAACGCTTCGAAAAAGGAGGAACGAAAGACAGTTTATTTTGCTTTTTTTTTTTTTCATTTTCGTAAATCTTTTTCTCTACCGCGAGTGGATAGCTACTCGAGAGATTTTTGTATTAATATTTCAATTCTAACCACATCGTTGTTGTCGTATATCTCTAAATTCACCGGAACAACCGAAAAAACGTATTTACAGTTATGTTGCATACGGTTGCCCAGTGATAATAAAGCTGGCTAAGGGAGCACCACCACCATCACCACCACCCCTTACGATTGAGGGGGGTGGTTGAAGGCGTGGACGTCGTCTCCATCGCATTCTTCGTCTCCTCGGTGTTCAACCGTACGGAGGCCGAAGAACAGAAAGCGAAGAAGAGGAACTTGGCAATGGAGAGTTCAATTATGACATATTTTACTCTTTATTTGATAGCAGTAGTACTTATTAATTTATCTTTGAAACTCGTTGTTAGATTCTCGATGCGTTATGCGAGTGGCACCGGTTGCACTCTAGTCGGAGGAAATTCGCACGAGGAAGGTCTGTTCAGTCTCTTTATACTGGAAAAAATGAGTCTTCAAGGTGTCTGCACATATCACAGTTCACCAGTCTTTTTGATATAAATGTATATTTATATATATATATATATGTATATCTGAAGAGATTTGCTCTCATATAATTATTCCTTTTTTTCATATCTCTTCAATAATTAATATTTAATATTTTGAGCACTTTACAAATGTACAACGTGATTAAACTGCCGCAGCATCAGAGTAATGCAGTCACAATCTAAAACACTAAAGAGCGATGATCTATATGGTCTATATGTGGGGAAACTATCATTTCCCCCTTTCTTATTTATAATGGATATATTTATTTATGTATATATCTTCTACAGTTCTTCTGTTTCGGTCTGTTTTTTTTTTTATTTTAAATCTTCTACTGGATTTATAAAAACACACACACAAGTGTTGCGGATCCGGATGAACCAATCGGCTTGCACGAGTCGCTGCCGTTGTTGAGTGTCTGTTTTATTTCCTAGGTACCTACGAATGAGACAGCCAGAAAAAAAAATCATCTTTTTTTTTCTTTTCTTCTCGCCCGTAAAATTAGAAGATATTTAGAGAGATAGAGAAGAAGGAGAAGAGTGAGAGATTAGAGAGAGAATAAAGGGTTTTGTTTCTTTTTCTTGCTGATGTTTCTGTTATCCGCAAAGGGCGAAAATTCATCGTTTCAGACGGGAGTTTCGTTGTGAGCGGAGTTCTTCTTGTCGTTGGCAGCATCCTTGATGACGTCGGCGCTTGTGGAGGCAGTAGCGGCGGCGGCATTGGGGTGCATATGAGGAGTGCGCTTGCTGGCCGACCGACCAAGAGCGCCAGCATCCGTGGTCGAATTCTTGCGGGAGTCCATCCCACTGCGGAATGCACTCACCACACGAATCTAAAAAACAAATAAGCAACAAAAAATATATATTAGCAACGTTACCTAAAATATTAAAAAAAAATAACAAGTTCATGCTAGAAATGCTCCATTGAATTTAAAACACTCTACATTCTTAATACCTGCGTTTACCGAGTTAACTACCATACGACGAGCTGGTTGTAGTATGTATTTATGTATGAAATCACCTTACGACAGAAAGTCCGTCATTATAGTTTACAGTCAAATTTGTTTAGATCTTGTCTTTTATTCAGGATTCAAATTCGTAATCTTTAATGAGACAATCCTCTATAGCAGGGGTGCTCACCACTAAATTTTGTTCGTTATTTTTCAGCAAATATTTCGTCTAATTTTTGTAAGAATGCTAAAAAAATTTAACCGAAGAAAACTAATAAAATTTAGTGGAGAGAGTTTGTCCGCTGGTGTCTAGATTTTTACCCCCTGCTCCATAGATTATAGCATAATTTTTTTAAGTATTATGTCACGCGATCCAGGCACTCTATTTTTTTTTTCAAGATTAATTAATTACACGTTTTATTTAGGATTCGAATTCGAAACCTTTAGTGTGACCGACTTCTATATGATTAGCGCATAACAACCTTTTAATTGCTATGCGATGCCATCTTGGCATAAGTTTGGAACAAAAATCTTAAAATACAGGGTTAACTTACATAATTCATTTAATTTCAAAACACTGTATATTGATAGATATACTACGCACAAAGTCGTGTAGTACACAAGATACATATATTCATTAAGTTTAAGCCCGTCTCGTAGATCCCGTGCAGGGACGCAACACTCCTCCTGTGACGGACATTGGCAGAAACATGCTATTGAACGTATAGACGGAACTGGATTACTGTTGAGATGTGTGCTGGGTGATTAAAGGCGCACTGAACATTTGTAGTAGTAGCAGAAATTTGGCGAATGTATGTATCTTTTCCTATATCACTCATCTGTGTACATCGTATACTTGTAAATAAGTAACCTTTTGAAGCCAGATGAATTATTTAGACTAACCCTGTATTACGTTTAAAAATCATTTGCTTAGTGGAAAAATTTCGAACATAAATTCTCTTCGATAAAATGTATGGTATTTCCTACATCACGTTGTCATTTATTTTTAATACTTATATTAACGAGATTTTTATTGTAACACTACCAGATATTCCAAAAGTGACATAACTTTTAAATGATACCAAGAAGCATTAATGAGAGCAGGGCCATATTACTAACGGGGTACTCTCCCATCACAAAAATTTTATAGAAATTTTCACCTTGTTTAAACACCCCTTTTCATTCGAAATTACTGTCATGAATAACGAAAAAAATATATTTCTTTTTAGCGGTGGGAGTGTGGCCCGTTGATAATCAGGCCCTGAATGTGAATTGTGATTTTTGCGTTCTCAAAACATAAACTCTTGCTAACAACAAGACGCATCAGTAAAGCTCCCGCAAGAAATCTAACGATGTAAAGCTTAAACCAACTAGTATCTTCTGAGGCATAACTTTTATAAATCTGGCGCGGTAGGATTTGAGATTGAAGAGTTAAAGCTGGTTTTACTTTTGAATGAGATAGGATACTCCGTTTCGAGCTTTGACGACAATTACGGACTTAGTCCTTATTCCTTTTATTTGCCTCAAACTCTCTTTAATTTTTAAACGTAAATAGTGTAATTATTTTGTATAACCTAGATTCCTTAAACTATTATTGTCTAACATTATTATGTAATTTGATGCAATATATTTCTGAAAGGAGCAAATTTTGAGGCGCAGAATGATAGGTAAAATATGAATTTGATATAAAAATAATAGAAATAAAATAATATAAGTATTCAAATAAACCCGCCATTTTTGAGACACATAGTAGGGAAATTTCGTGGTTATAAGCATTCAATTTACATCAAAATATTTCTACTTTTTGATAAAATCTATTTCCAATGAATAATCTTCGTGGTTGATATCTTTAACAAATAAACTATTACTGACCACAAATCTTATAATTATTGTCTAACATTATTACTTAGTTGGATGCAATCTTTTTCTGAAAGGAGCAAATTTTGAGAAGCAGAACGATAGTTAAAAATATAAATTTGATACAAAAATAATAGAAATAAAATAATATAAACATTCAAATAAGCCCGCCATGCTAAGGAGTTTTCGTGGTTATAAGCATTAAATTTTCATTAAAGTATTTCAACTTTTTAATAAAATCTATTTCCAAAGAATAATCTTTGTGCTAGATATCTTTAACAAATGAAATAGAAATATACGCTGAAGACTTCTTTAATATATGAAATAGGAATATATAACAAAGATTACTACAAAAAAAAAAAAAAAAAAAAAAAAAAAAAAAAAAAAAAAGCAAGCCTGAGAACCTTGAATATTGCCTTTTTTATGATTGTTATTTACTGTCTGTATATTAAAGATCTTTGAATGTGACAATTTCAAAACTATTCATACTAATCATACAATGACTCCATTAAAATATATTATTTGGCATTCAATGTGTACTTGAGGATGGTCATGCAGAAGACGAGGCATGGTAAGTTGATCATTTTTAAATACGAAGATGTTTCGATTATATTCTGAACATTATATTAAAATTCAGTAGCAAGTTGAACAGTTTTAAGAAATCTATTAATCTGTACGAAATACTTGGAAGAAATTCTTGCATGGAATGATAATAAATTTAAATGGGTAGTGTATCACTGTTTTTTTAAACAGCATTTAAATCAATAAGCCAAGAGGACAATGAAACATGATATTTTCATATCCTAAAAAAATTAGCATGTTGCTTTGAAGAAAAAGAAGCTTCGAAAAAAATAGAGATTGATTAACATTTTAGCATCCTTTATTTAACATACTCCTACTGTTAGGTAAACTGATGCTAAACAATCATACTCATAGGTAAATTGATTGTTTAACCATCCTATTAATTAATTCTGGATCAAATGAGTGAATTATTTGGGCAGTTTTGTGTTCCAGATAGCTTCTGGAAGAATATTGACATCTTAAATCATAAAATGTTCTAGATTCGATTTCTAGCTTGAACATATTTTTCACTCAGTCGGAAAAGACTTCTATTTTGAAATTTAACAACAGTTTGAATCAGGAATGACAGATTGATCGCCATTTTTGTATCGAAATTTCGACTTTAGGCCGGAATTTTTTGAAAAACTTTTACCAAAACCACTTAACTGATTTGCCCGTACTCCGTTCGGGCAAGACGAATTTTCTTAATTCGTCATTTAAAGCTGTTTGACACCACTATTTTTTTTAAAAATAATTTCCTACTATTTAAAGGCGGAACTGTTTAGACAAAATTTTACAAATATTTTATTTAAATAATAGTTGTGTGAATCTGTTATTCTCAATTTATTGAACAGAAAATAAATAACCAGTTAAGGGGTTAACCCTTTGAAAGGCGCTGTTTGCATTCTCCGAAAGGTTCGTTTCATTGCTCAAACTGCCAAATGACACCAGTAATTTTTAGTACAATTTGGATCACATAAAATATGTAAGGGGAAAAAAAAAACTTTTGATTATTTAAAAATATATATATATGAAAATTGCGGTGTAGTTAATCATTTGAACCTTTCTGGAGCAAAAAAGGCTTGCCCCTGAAAGGGTTAAGAAAATATCAAATTAAAATCTGAAAACCTGAAAAATCTTAAATTAAAAATATCTGAAAATACTTTTTGCATTTCCTGATGTCACTCCGAATTTTTAAAGTAAAAGTGGATGATAAACTGGAAACCCTGGTTGAATTGTGAATATATTAAAGTGAATGTGTGAATATATTAAAGAAATCAAATGAAAACAAAAGAGTGATTATTACTGGGCTTATTTTTGTGTAAAAACAGAGCATGAAGTAAGGAATGCAACCACTACTGCAGAAATAGACTTGCCCTATGTAATAATAATAATAATAATAATAATAATAATAATAATAAACAGCTTGTGATATTATGGGTTGTCTGCCAAAAATATTGTCCAGTAGACATTCGATCATTATTGCTATTGATTGTGAGTGAAAAAGAGCAATGCAGTTAAATAGTAGAGAAGGAGACGAATTTCGTGAAGCGCGTAGGGTAATGGAGGCTGTTTATGGAGAGCATGTACTGTCGCTGATTCGTATATAAGGCGGACACCAGCATTTTCGTCTGGGGAATTTCAGTGGATAATGTTAAAATAGTCATTGTATAATCTGGATCTTTCTTGTCGTTGGTTCGTTGAGAAAGGCACTGCATATTTGTTGTTTTTATTCTAACAATAAAGACAATAAATCAAAACAATATTTGATTTTGGCCTGGTGACTTTACCGTTTGTAAAGCAGTTGGATAACTGCTTGTATGACTTAGAAGATTATGCTTGAAATAAACTTTGTCCTTTCATTTTTCTGTTTGCATTTCCGTTTTCATTTGTCCTTACTAATAGGTAAAAGGACAGATAGATATAGGCATGCATAGATTCAACCTGACTAACTTTCATTTTTAATGATCGAAAAAAACTTAAGCAGAAACAATGAATATCTCTGTAAAATTTAAATTTTTTTTCAGTTATTGATATTAGATATCTGACATTTTATCTTTTTTTTTATTCATGTCAATTAAAATTTACTGAAGAAAATTTAGTTCTCTATTCTCATAAAAATGACGGTTTTGACACATAAACCTCACAGACATTTAAAGACTTGATCCATTTGTTAAATGTATAATTGTGCAGTATCACATTAAAATTTACCTTAACACGTTAAGTGCTACGGCAGTCATCGGTGACACTGCAATTCTGGCTTATCCCGCATAAGTCACCGATGAATGACAGTCTAAAATATGACATATGATGTAAAACTAAAAAAGTCTATTGTTTTAAGTAATTACCGTAATTTTCGGCGTATAATCCGCGGATCAAACAATTCTATTTGGAGCCAAAAATCTTATTTATTGATTGAAGACAAACATTTACAGCGATCTGTAAAGTTACATATTTCTTTAAAAAAATTCTGGGTCGAAAAATAATTGTTCGATCCGCGGATTATACAGTACTGAAAATTTACTTAACTTTTATTTATTACAGCATTATACCTTCTTAATAATTACTTAAAACAATATACATATAGATTGTTTTATATCATATTTTACACTGTCATTCACCGTGGCACTCAAAGCGTTAATGTACCAATGTACATGAATTCTTTTGAGTATATATCGGGTCAGTGCATCATTTTATACATATACAGGGTGATTCCAAATTTTTTTTACAATAAAAGAGGGGTGATAGTACACATCAAGACAAACAATATTAAATAGGAGACCAAGGGTCCAAAATGTTTTCCTAAGGAAATAGCCGCCATTAAAGTTTAGGGGACAAAATTTCAAATAGACATAAGAAACGGAAAAATCGGTCGATTGATTTGCGGTTTTCACTAAAATTATTCTTTATGTCGGCATTTTCTTGAAATTAAATTATAAAGATAAACTTCAAAAAATGCCGATAGAGGGCGCTTTAGACTTTGGAGTAACGAACAACTATTTTTCGCCGGTATTTTTTGCATCTCATTAAATGTTTTCGTAAGCTTAGACTCAAACTTAAATTTTGAGCTGAAAATCTGTAGTTGGGAGTGGTTAAGTAACACAAACTGAGCTGTGTTCAGAGGGTTCAAATTTCAATTGATTATAAAAAACGGAAAAATTGGTCGATGGATTTGCGGCTTTCACTAAAACTATTCTTTATTTAGGTATTTTCGTGAAAATAAATTATAAAGATAAATTTCAAAAATGCCGATAGAGGACGCTTTAGAATTTGGAGTAACGAGACGCTCTTTTTTGGCGTTTTTTTTTGCATCTTATTAAATGCTTTCGTAAGCTTA
Source organism: Maratus speculifer (assembly GCA_964019185.1). NCBI lineage: Eukaryota > Metazoa > Arthropoda > Arachnida > Araneae > Salticidae > Maratus > Maratus speculifer. Next base: position 49,609,556 of record OZ025296.1, read on the forward strand.
GACTTGAACTTAAATTTTGAGCTCAAAATCTGAATAGCTGGGAGTCGTTAAGTAGACAAACTTAGCTGTGTTCAGAGGGTTCAAATTTCAAATAATTGTAAAAAATGGAAAAAATTGGTCGATTCGTTTGCGGTTTTTGCTAAAACTAATTTTTAAATCAGCAGTTTTCTTGATCAATCAGTGTTTTCTTGAAAATAATTTTTAAAGATAAATTTCAAAAAATGCCGATAGAGGGCGCCTTAGACTTTGGAGTAGCGTACAACTATTTTTAACTGTCATTTTTTTAATCTCATTAAATGCTTTCAAATGCATAGACTTAAATTTTGGGCTGAAATTCTGAATCGTTGGGAGTGTTTAAGTAGCGAAAAATTGAATTGTGTTCGAGGAGGAAAGAGGGTTAAATTTCAACTCCTGAACACACTTCAGTTTGCGCTTCTTAACTCCTCATAACGATTCAGGATTTGAGCTCAAAATTTAAGTTTAAATCTAAGCTTCCGAGAACATTTAAAATGCTTTTGCAAGCATTTAATTAGAACCAAAAGAAAATGGTTAAAATGAATTGTTGGTTACTCTGAAGTTTAAGGCGCCCTCTGACGGAATTTTTCGAGATTTATCTTTAAAAATTATTTTCAAGAAGATACTGACTTAAAGAATAGTTTTATTTTAAACCGCAAACGAATCGACCAAAATTTCCGTTTTCTATAATTACTTTAAATTTGAACCTCCCCCTCCCCCTTGAACACAGTTCAGTTTGTGCTACTTAACTACTCCCTACTATTCAGATTTTGAGCTCAAAATTTAAGTTTAAGTCTAAGCTTCCGAAATCATTTAAAGAGATGCAAACAATTCGGCAAAAAATAGTTGTTCGTTACTCCATAGTCTAAAGCGCCCTCTATCGGCATTTTTTGAAATTTATCTTTATAATTTATTTTCACGAAAATACCTAAATAAAGAATAGTTTTAGTGAAAACCGCAAATCAATCGACCAATTTTTCCGTTCTTTTTAATCATTTGAAATTTGAACCCTCTGAACACAGCTCAGTTTGTGTTACTTAACCACTCCCAATACAGATTTTGAGCTCAAAATTTAAGTTGGAGTGTAAACTTACGAAAACATTTAATGAGATGCAAAACATACCGGCAAAAAATAGTTGTTCGTTACTCCAAAGTCTAAAGCGCCCTCTATCGGCATTTTTTGAAATTTATCTTTATAATTTAATTTTAAGAAAATGCCGACATAAAGAATAATTTTAGTGAAAACCGCAAATCAATCGACTGATTTTTCCGTTTTTTATGTTTATTTGAAATTTTGGTCCCTAAACTTTAACGGCGGCTATCTCCTTAAGAAAACGTTTTGGACCCTCGGTCTCCTATTTAATATTGTTTGTCTTGATGTGTACTATCACCCCTCTTTTATTGTAAAAAAAATTTGGAATCACCCTGTATGATAAGAAACAGAAAATTATCATTAACCTACGTTAGACATTCTCCATTTACACTTTAATGATTGACATAATAATGTGGTTCTAGCTTTTTAAATGAATTCTACGCTAATAGCGCAAACTTAAAGTTTCAAATGAACTTTACTAAGCCTATTGTCTATACTAATGTGTGATAAAAATTAATCAGTTGTTTATACTAGATTTTAAAATGCTATCTGGTTTCAGTGAAATTAGCAAAATATTTAGCTTTTTAAAATTATTTTATACTTAAATGCCCTGTTATATAGATAATTTTGTACATATTATATTAAACTTTCAAATAGCTTTATTTACCACTTCAGACATTTTTAAGCGACCAGAAAAATTGTTTTGAATCACTTACCATTAAGTTATTAATTAATGTTATTAATTCAAACAAAAGTTGTTGATTATCATTACTGTATTTAAACAGTCAAGAGAAAATATTTCTTTAAGTACAATCTCTATAGAATGTAAAATAACGAATATGTTTAGGAATGCATTCTTCCCATCATGAACATATTTTTAAAAATAATATTTTACATTTTTGGGAGAATGCTATATTTAGAGAGATATCTAAGTATTTTTAAAATAAAAATGTGATGAATAGTTCAAGTATTTAATTGAAATGATCTTTTGAAAGCATTTTTTTTTTCTACCAATGATTCGTAGCATCCATTACTTTGTTTAATAACATTTATGTAAAAAAGCAAAGTATTTTGAAAATTTATAAATCTAGACAATTGACTGTAGTTATATAACTTTGTAAAAAAAAAAAAATAAATAAATAAAAAATAACGGAGCTAGTATTTGTTTTTACATTTAGTATCCACTGCTTTTGTAGTTAACTTAATAGCTACAACAGATGAAATCGCGAATTCATGCATCATTATAAAAATGGAAACAGAAAACTAATTTAATACATATTTGTTTATTTTTATGAAAAAGCATAAAAGCGCCATTGAAGCGATTTCCACTGATGGTTTTCGAGAAACACTGTTCCTGAAAAACATGTCAACTTTACGTCAAAAGTTCTGGCCAATCAGATTTCGAGATGAAAAAACCTGCTTAGAAAAAGCAAAATATGTATCTGTCAAAATTGCTCGAATACACCGTCATTAATAAGGATCAGAAAAAAATTTTAAATACAAAAGTTACGCACTTCTGACTGTAGAATTCGAATGTACAATAAAAAATTTGGTTTGTCATTCAAGATTTCAAAGTAGGACCCTCTCTGACTCAGGGGGTCGCTTGCGGAGGTCAAATTTGGTGTCACTGAGTAGCTTTTTCAAAAATATTTGGCATGTATAATTTCGGTTTCCAATCTGATATGTATTCCTGGAGTTATTCGACCGTTTCCTAACTTTTCGGACACCATGTATAATATTTGATTGGTATTTTTCGAAGTTTTCTTAAACTAAATGCAAATGATAAAATGCAATAATATAAAAAATTTTCGCACTTAAAAAAAAAAAAAAAAGAAAGGCATAAGGTTCAAACAGAAAATTAAGGCTTAAAAGGAGTTAATTTTCTAAAACACAAAAATTACTACGTATTGTCATAAGCTTAATTCAAGAATGATCTTTTTAAAGGTAGACCGAAACGTAGAGTATAATTTTTATTTTTGTGATTTTAAATTTGACATCCTTGCTTAAAATCTCTAAATAAAATGTACGTTTATATATATATATATATATATATATATATTTTATTTGAGTATACGATGAAAGTCTTTATTTATTATCATAACATTTTTTATACATAAATTTTCTTTTTTTTTTAAAACCAGGTTTAGCTTTCTTATGATACCAATCGACTTACTGCAAGGAAAGAAATGCAGTTAAGTAAGAGCAATCTTTTAAAATCTTAGTCATTTGGTTATTCATAAAAAAATGATAATTCTGTGATCACATTTAAGTTTACGAAACTAAATATGCATTGAAATTCATTTAGATATTCATATAAAATTGTTTATAGAATTTACTGGGTCTACTGAATCAATTACAGTTAGCTTCATCTTAGAAAATTATTCTAAACTTAAATTAAAAAAAAAAGGGCGAAAATCACGAATATAGATTTTCTTAAAATCTGATATCTGATGTTACAAGCAAATTAACTTTCTCCAAAATTTATAAAAAATTTCCCTGTTTATTTATTTTAAGGAATTCGATATTTTGGAAAATATGATTTCTAGCAAAGTCCTTAAGCAACCAGAGGCTACTTCTTTTCATTACTATGTATTATGGGATAAATATATATATATATATATATATATATATATATATATATTCTGACTAAAAACAAGCAAAGCCCGGAAAAAATATCTTGCAGTATTATTTATTTTTGCCAACTAATTTTGTCTCCTAATGTAATGTTTGCTGAGTAGATAATATAGATTTAGGAAAAACGGAAATTGATTACTTCGATCTGACGTTATGGGAATGGGAAGGAATTTATCAAAGTAATTTCCAGAGTGCTATTGAAAAGTAGATTAATCCTTTCCGGCACACGTCAGAACCACCTAATTTTAATTCAAAAATCACAAATGTACGAATTAACATTTTAATAAAATTTTGCCTTTAAATAAAAAGTTTAAAATAGCAAGTTTTTAATTTCTAAAAAAAGCCATCTATAAATTTCAGTCTTAGTCATAAAGCGGCAGGCGGCAGCACAGACAATCACTTCATTAAGTTCACGGTTGAAAATCTAGGATTAGTTTAATTTCGATCCGCATATTAAAACGCAATCAGTCTGCCAAGCCCTATCTTGATGGAAAATGCCTAAAAACTCGATTTTAGTGATTGACACATATAGATTTACCATTATGTTTTCCTGCTCTCAATCCACGATGTTTTCATACTTTTGGGTGCAGGAAAGCACAATGGTAAATCTACGAGGTTTTTAGGTGTTTTCCACTAAGATATGACTTGGCAGACCGAATGCGTTTCAATATGCGGATCGAAATTTAATAATTACAAGATATTTATCCATGAACTCGATGAGGTGATTATGTGTTATTCTTTACCCCCGGTCTACCAATCATTTCATCATTTTATGAACCGTATTTTTCTGTACCGGAAATGATTAAAAAATAATACTATAGAAACAGGCTTTATTGACCATCAATAACATAAGACTGATCGAAAACGAACGAATGCGTTTTGACCCGTGAAATGGCACAACAGAATATATTGCCTTTAAAGTCTCTGAACTGTTTAGGCGAAAATCAAGCTATTTAACATAATTCATTCTTTCACATTCATGATGCTGTAGCCCAGGTAAACGAAAATTTGTTTAAATGACAAATGCTGAAACATATTGTAGCCTTGTTAAATACAAAGAAAGATATTACTCCCTCTGTCCCAGATTAGTAGCTACTATTGAATATTTTTTGTACCGATGATTTTATAATTTTGTTTGAACATTTTTCAGAGGTTTCTGGGTGCTATGCTTCAATCGACAGCATTTACTTACCAAGAATTCCCTCCGTAAATCAATTAGTTTTAAAAAAATCCAAAATTCGCACGCTCTTAAACTACTCCCATTTTGTTTTGTATTTACAGTGTTCCTTAGAGCATTGTAATTGTATCCATCTTTTAAACATTCTCCTCTAATACAGCAAATGAAGCTAGGCATTATTCTATTTTATATATATAAAACTCGATTTTCCACTATTGGGAAATTTTTCACGTATAGCTGGCAACATCTTTTCTATAATCATTTTTTCGGATTTCTTCTTCGTTAACAATGTCTACAATTTTTGCCACAGAGTTTTTTTAATTCTTTTTTTGCACTATTTGAATAAACAAAATGCCATATTCCAATTTTTTCCACCAATCGCTTTGTGTGTGAGTCCGACCTTCGTCTTGCCACCGCTGCTATAAACATTACTTTGGTAATAAATCTTTTGATTTTACAATGCGACAAAGGTTCTTCAGTTACACGAGGTTTAATTGGCATTTACAGCGGTATTGCTTAATTAATAATTTTTCAAATGTTGCAGTAAAAATATCAATACAGCGTTACATTGATTATTATTCATTTCCTTCTTTAGTGTACTTTTTAAATTGGTATTCATTATTACAATCATCGTCACTTTTACAATAGGGCGAGTTAATTATTTGTTGTTTTTACTTGTACACATTTAGTTACATTGAGCATTTAAAACCTAATATATTATTTATTGCACTATAATTTTACTGGTTTCTATTTACTAAATTGCATCAGAAGTTATTTATGACTCTACTTACACTAAATATAACAACTAATTTGGGACAAAATATTCGACCTAAATGTAGCAACAAATTTGGGACGTAGGGAGTACTTAAAAAACATAAATGATTATGTACAAGTTGCAGAAAGTTAACTTGTTTTTTTTTCTGAATATTTTGAGGCCCCGCCAGTGGTAGAGAGGTTCGGACCTTTCAACTGGTAGACGGCAGGTGCTGGGTTCGAACCCAATCGCGGCTGTCGGCCTAACCGTTCGGAGTTTTCGTGGTTTTCTTCGAACCTTGCGTAAATACGGGTTAGGTTCCCTTAGAAAGACCCCCACGAAGGGCACTCCCCTCTGGTCCTATATCCCTAGTGTAGATAATCGGACGACAAAAATAAACCAAACCAAACTGAATATTTTGATCCAATTTTTTTATTTCTATTCATTGCGAAAGTTAAGCATATTTTCGTCATTTCAAATTATTGCTAGAGCAATGTGAATCTAGCATCAATCACACTGCTTTCATCAGTCTAGCAGAATTCAATTTGCTTTCCATGATAAACATAGGGCCATGATTGAGAACCCTATGCAGGGAAGCAAGCGCTGCGCCAAAGAATGGCTCATTTTAACCACTAAAATTCATAGTATTCTTTGCTCTATTAAATCTAAGATATCTTGTAGATAAATAAAGTGAGAACTACTTTTAAAGTTTAGTGGTATCAATAGGTCGTTTCTAACGCAGCGCTTGCATCCCTGCCTATGATTATGATGGGGTCATGAGAGAGAAAGTTATGAATCATATTCGTGACTTTCTCTCAGCCAAATTTTATAACAAATACGGATATTTTTTACTCTTATTGAAATTGAATCTTGAAGACGCCTCTGATTGTTTCGGATTTAGTCAAATTTTTGCAATGTTTTAAACGCTTACTTAAGTATTATGTAACTTAGTAAAATATATGTAACATGGTCTTTTCCAAAATCATCAATATTTTGATTTTCTAAATCCTAAAACAAAAGAAAAATTTTCCGTATTATTATGTTAAAAAAATTAATTAATGATTTTTTCTTTTTTTTAAATAGTTTGGAAAATGACTAATAGTGAAAAGATTAATAAAACACCGGGAGGTTTAAATTAAGAAAGAAGAACTCTTCTTCGATGACAAAATCTAAAAGAAATTCAATTGCACGTATAAAAACATTTCATATTTATTTACTTAGAAGGTGTCACAAATAAAAATTAAATTAAAGAGTTGACATGTTTCGGTTCATTAATAAGAACCGTATTCATAACATATAAAATCAGTAGAAAATTAAATGACACTGGATATAAAATATATATCCTTTTATATCCAGTGTCATTTAATTTTCTACTGATTTTATATGTTATGAATACGGTTCTTATTAATGAACCGAAACATGTCAACTCTTTAATTTAATTTTTATTTGTGACACCTTCTAAGTAAATAAATATGAAATGTTTTTATACGTGAATGAAAAAAAGGTGAAGTGATTTTGTTTTAGTTTTTGAAAAAACGAAAGCTAACAACAGTTTTAACATTAAATTCAATTGCAATTTTATCATTATTAAATTTGGTTTATGCAATTAGACATGTTACACTTGTGTTAGTGTCAGGGTAATTCTGAATTGATATTATCATTTCAAGTATGAGGCTATGTAACAAAGGTTAATTTTGGAAGAAATTTAATTTTTGTTACATAGCAGCATGGACAGAATGTTTTTTTTTTAACTATAATTTTTATTTTATTTTTTTTTAATTTTTCTTGATATATATCTTTTCTCAAATGTTGGCAGATGGTTTTTAAATCTCATAGGAAAACTTTTTATTTTTAATTTTTAAATATTAAAAGTTACTAATATTATTTAAACTTTTATAAATAAAAAACTGTTACGTGTTTAAAAATAATTACTCATATTTTCAAAATTAATTATCACCTTAATTTTTTAGCTTTATCTTATGATCGATTAACTCATAATACTTCCAAACGTCAAATAAAACAATTTCTTCAGATTTCTAATTCCTTTCGAAACTCAGTGGAAATAAATCGTAACAAAATTCCTTGAAGAAATTACACGAGATTTCAGTTGTGATAGTGAAATTTTACACTACTCTGTTATAATTTAATTTAAAAAATGTTAAAGGATATTGATATTAAAAGTGCTTTTAAAAGTGAACAGAATTAGTATAAGAATAACTTTTGGGATGAAACTGAATTGGAATCCTAACTACAGAGATGAAATTTTACTATTAGTAAAGATGAATTTGACTAAAGATTTGTCATAGTTATTTTGTTTTTTTTGTCACTAATTGGGAAACATAGATTCAATAACAAATATATTTTGAGGAAGCTAAAAAAAATATCTTGTTAAAATAATCAAATTTTGTAAGATATGGAAGCAAATTTTTATTTTAACAGATATTGTGTTTTCCTGAATGAAAATAATCATTATTTTCAACTACACTCTCTTAAATAAATAATGAAAGAAAGAAAGAAATTTCGTTATGATTCTTTCTGTTAATTGAATGAGCAATATGTAACAATTACAAAGAATACTTATGAAACGAGATTTTACGCTTTAATCCGGTTAACAAAAATCTGTATAATAAAGACTAAAAAAAAAAAAAAAACCCTCACTTAACGTTAATTTTCTTTTTATTTTCATCATAGAAATATCAAATTTTGCGCATATATTTAGTTCACAAAGAGCATATAGAACACCTTCCAAAAAATTTCCAATCCTATTAAAATTTTTAAATTTTAAAATTTTAAAAATTATTTAAATTTTTAAACGAAATTTTAAAATACTCCTCATGTTTTAATTTTTTAGATATTTTCTTGCTTTTGCATTTTAATCACTTAAATCTCTATTATAAACAAATTTGTGTAAGATTTTTTTAATCTGTTCGATAGTTAATATTTTACAGATTTTTTTCTAAATTCCATATCGATTTTCATAAAAATTTTACCTTTTAATAAGTAAAAAATCAAATTTGACTATCTTAATGAGGACGAATTTTAATAAGCTTACACAATTTCTTTCTAAACAATATCAGGATACTTCCTTATTAATTTCATAAATATTGATCAAAACTTGCGTTGCAAAAAGCATTTCAAAAATCTAAAAACGCTAAAAAACTAGTTTTGAGAAAAACAGATTTAAAATATATAAATACACTTTCCTTTATTATTTACTTCTTAAAATCTTCATAAATGCTATTTAAATAAGAAAAAACTGTTTTGGTACTATTATACCACTGAAGACCTTTTTGCTCAAATGAAGGTCCACTGGCCCCTTAATGATGTTTATCTTTTAAAATGCTGATTGTTCTAATAATACAGCTATATTCTAATAAATAATATCGAAATAATCAAATGAATTATATTTCGAAATGCTCGATAATGAAAATTAAAATATAAAATGTTTGCTCATTCTAGATATTTATTTATTTTTGTTATTTGTTTTATTTTATTTATTTATTTATTTATTTATTTTTTGTGGGAAGGTGGGGGGAAGGTAGGGCAATGAAAGAGAAAAAAATCCTCTTAAGTTAATTTCGTTATTTTCAGACTGTATGTTTCTATAATATTAAAATCTCATCTTATATGTTCCTGCATATATACAACATCTACTCCTGAAAAAAATATATAAAATTGAGAGCTGAACTAACTTTATCCCTAAAGATTTGAGGACATTATAATCTACTAGTCTTTCAAAATTTAAATTAATTTATGTAACACACACACACACACACACATATATATATATATATATATAGCAAAATTTGTATAATAAACAGATATGATGCCTATTAATAAATTTAAATATTTGCTAAAGAGCGAAATGGTTTTTCGTGAAAAGATAAATAAAAACATACAATTTTACTCACAAAAAGGCAACGTTTGCTACAGTAGAATAAAAATCACGTGATTTTAAAGTGTGATTTTGACAATTTCATTTAAATTACATTGTATATACGATTTGCTATTTATAATAAGAAATTTATAAAAATTATATTCAAAATCTGTTCAAATGTAGAACAGAAACAGGCTTAATCTTTTCCCAAATGCTTCATGCAATGCAAATGCAGAACACCGGGTCGACACGCAGAAAAAAAAATATGTATTAAAGAAATATGAAAATGCAAAGAACTCTGTTAAGGCAAACTTATGGAAGTAAGACATGTTTATTGGATTTTCATTACTGGGAAAATACACCATTTAATGATTAGTTGGAGTGGAAAAAAGATAAAAAGAATAATTTTATTAAATGCGTGCATAAAAATAAATAAATAAACATATAAAGAAAAATATAAAAACAAAATTTATAAAGTAATTTTAATTATCATTATTTAAAAACAAAATCAAAATCAAAACAAAATAAAGCAAAAAACTGTCAAAAAGAAAATTGATCAAATAAAATAGGATACTGTTTTGATTCATCATGATTTGAAACAAGCTCTGCAGTGATGATATTCACCAGTTACAAATTTTAAATTGGATGAAAAATTCAATAAATATTTCAAATATCTCTATTTGAAAATAAAAATAAAAATAAAAATAAATCAAAACAAAACAAAAACATAACAAAACAGAGAAAAAGAAAATTACCAAAGAAAAAGGATACTGTATTGATTCATTACGAAGTATGATCTACAGTGATGATATTTTCCAGTTATTAATTTTAAATTTGATGAAATATAAAAATTACTACAAAATCTTATCTTACGTGCAAATAAATTTCAAATGCTCTTTGCATAAAAAAAAATCTAGAGCTTCAAATAATTAAAAAAGAAACACATAAATATGAACATGTAAACCAGAAAAAAAAAATCGAAAATCATAAATTAATCAATTTATCACATTATCACCGTCACAAAAAACAAAACAGTGAAACAGAGTAAAAAAAAATCTCCTTGCTAATGAAACTTTATTGGACATTTAAGCTCTTTGTTCATATACAGGATTAAAATTCCCGAGTTATAAATAGTTGAAAAAAAATCTTGTTGAAAAATGATAGAATTTTAAAATATAAATAAAATACAGTTTTATTGATTAAAAAATTACAGTAGGTTTTTATTTATTTATTTACTTAAGAATTTATTTTAGTTACTTCTCAAAAATATTTTACAATTGAAATGCATTTTTCTTACTATTTGAGAATTACATTTACAAAATCATTTTAAAAAAAGGGAAATAAAAAATAGTTTTATTATACAATTATTGATTTATACAATTATCTAAATTTAAAATAGACAGTTTATAAAGAGGTTTTCGTCAGTTGGGGTCGAATACATTTAACAGGAATTGTACGGGGTCTTGTTATCTTCTAAACACAATATCAGTATTTATTATTATTATTATTATTACTTTAAGAAAACTAATCTACTTTGCTTTTTAACGGCCAAGGCATTTCTGCGCTAAAAATGTTCGAAAATTTAATTCGTGTTATAAAAAATCTGCAAATTACGAACAAATTTATTTGAAAATAAACAAACGATCTTTTTCACAGATATTATGAGATCGAAACTGCACTAAAAAGGTTTTTGGTAATTTTGTCATTTTAGGCAGAAAATTAATCGTTTGCAGAGTGCAAATGTGCCTTTGAAAGGGTTAATTTTACACTTTAGTTAAAGAGAACTTAATTGTAAGAAACTACTGGTAGCGATAAATTTCCTGGTCTGGAAATTCCAAGATTGGTACCAGCCCTGATTTAAGAAAAAAATTTCACTAAAATGTTTGATTTAATTATGTTTTTTTTTTTTTTTTTTTTTTTTCAAAAGTTGAGGTGTTTTGGAAAAGAAAAGTACAAAATAAAAAAGTTCATTAAAGCATTGAAATGCTATATATATTTAATACAGAGCACTAGCGAAGCTTGCAAAATCTTACACTGGATTTTTATAGGCTTGGATCATCTATATGCCTTACTTATGTCTCATTTTGGAAGCTTTCTTGTAGAAAAATAGAAACCTATAAATATTATTGAATTTTCAAGTAAAAAAAGTTGCCCTTTGGATACTGTCAATCAGTTATTGTTTTTAAAAATAGCACTGCTGTTAGAGACAACGATAAGAGAATAAATTTAATAATCCATGATTATTGTTAATTTATTTACTATTATCAAAACTAATCCATGGTTTCAGACTAATTTCATTAATAAGAGTTTGAGTTGGAATTTAGTTCATTGCTTTACCACATTCTATACTTAGATTTGTCTTTTTAACTTTTTCCATTTTAATAAATTCGTTGTTTAGATGGTTTCCGTAATGGCGCTAAAACTGTTCCAAACAGATTTTACAGGAAAATATTTTCAAAAAATTAAATACTAAATGTAAATAACAGATTCTGCGTACAGAGTTCTCAGTTCGCCACTTTTTAAACTAAAATTTCTTAATTGCCATTAATTTTTTGAAGTAGAAATATTCACCTTATTTAATATATTGTATTAAATAATACGAAACAATTAATCTGAATAGAAAAAGATAGCGAACTGATAACATAGTATGCATTTCTGAATCTTTAGTCTCCTTATTTATCATCTGAGAAATGGTATATGTGTAATATTTAAAATTGATTACTCATAGTTATGGAAATAATATTTAGTTAAACTCCACTTTTGTAGATATTTAAAATCTTTCGAAAGCATTTCAAAAGAAATAAAATTTTATTAAGTAAAATCTTAAATTACTGTCTTGAATTTACTAATTAAAATGGCTACTTCAAATGAGGATTTTTTTAAACATATTTCTATATTTACCTGCTTGGATTCTTTTACATAATAAGGATATACCATTTAAAACTTAAGTCACAAACCTGACGTTCACATGTTCAAGCCTTTAAATATAAGAAAGAAGAAGACTTTAGAACTTTTTTCTTTTGAAACATGGATTTGAAATAATACACTAATTTAAACTTGTTCTTGCTTCGAACTTACGTATATCTTGCTGGCATAGCTGTAAATAAAAATGTTAAAAAAGTTATTTTTCAACTTTCATAAGCAGTGGTTGAAAAACTCTAGATTCTTAGAAATTTGTAAAACCTATCTGAAGTAAACTTAGCTGTTAAAGAATAATACATTTCAAAATATATTTATAAATAATACTGATTATTAAAGCAGTTAAGGGAAACTGCATCTTTAAGTATACGCGCCGAAAATAATTTTATTCTAAAATAAAATTATTTTTCAGGGGACATTACAATATGAAAAAACTTTTCTAGACACTTAGAGACATGACTTCTATTAGAATCTATATCAAACAAGCAACTAGTACTAGACAAAAATTGTTAGATATCTAACAGAGGGGAACTACATTATACTTTAGTGCACTCTAATTGTCTTCCAGATATATGCAAAGAGTGGGGGGAAAGGAATTATTATACTAAATGCATTACCTATTGGAATAGATCCTAGAGAGAGGCATATTAAGACAATGCATTCACAATAACTAATCAAATTACAAATCTCATAAAATCAAAAAATGCAAAATAAAATTGCTTCAAAAATGCAAATCGTGCTTTTATAAAAATGTGAAATTTAAAAGTGCTAATTTCAGTTGTTTCACTGTTAGTTTTCAAAAACGCTCTTGCATCGAATTACTGAAAATGAAACTTAAAAAATTCATATTGAGATCTTAATAAAAAATATAGTGGTGACTATTAACTGAATGAATGTCAAATGAAAAATGAAAAACGTAACAAAATATCCCTTCAAATCTTTTAGTAAAAGCTATTTAATAAACATTTTATTACATAGATGTTCCTAATTATAAACTGAAATAAAAATTCGCATTTCAATTGATAACATAAATAGGGAGGGGAAAAAATGTTAAATTTTTAAATTCGTTTCTTTTATTGATCGGGTAGAAATATTTTCCACAAAGATACTCGATTTAAAACGTAAACTATTCATATCATACATGTAACAAAAATACAGTCATAACAATCTAATTAAGCAGATGATTAATGATACACCAAAAGTGTAATTTTCTCTCTCCCACAAAACTAAACCCCTTTAACTAGGCTAGTTAGTTACATGGGTTTTTGTAGTGCAATTCACACAGTTGATAATTGCCGTGCTTGTTAGCCATCGTTGTTTTCGTAAAGTTTGTTTGACTTTACCAAATTTATCAATGCGCAAGTTTATTTTATTTATTTGCTCACCACTATTTTTCAGTTTAAAAATTAGTCTTACGTAAGGGCACAAAATTTAAAAATCAAATAAAGCGAAAAATATCTTTCAAGATTTGTGATGGCAAACGCCGTCCAACTAAATAATAAAAAAAAAAACCCTCAACCTTATGGTTTTGGTGGCTAAAAAGTTCAAATCTATTTCAAATAAACTCTGTATCTTATAAATTCTATTATATCTAACTAAAGTAAAATTAGAATATTCTAAATAATCATAAACTAATTTTATATAAATAATTTATTGGAAATTTTTTTTTTAATGATTTGAACGAATATTGTAGCTGATCAGCTACACACCCACTTTTTTGCCTGCATTATGATGGTGATTTCTTTCAATAAATGTGTATTTTTCGATTTGTTTTTGCTTAAATTTTACAAGCTAGCCCCTGAAAATTGTCACAGATGGGAACACAAGACGGAAATGATCGTTTTTTAGAGTAGCTGCATCAATGAAAAGCTGTGTATATTCAACAAAACAAAATGGTGTATTCAAGGATTAGTAACACGTTTTATAATTAATTTTAACTGTTTACTTTAACATTATAACTTTAAGGAATAAAAAATTAATGTAAAAATAAAGCTTTATATATAAAAGCAAATGTTCAGATAAAATTTTAGAACTTATATTAGTAATAATGACTTTCGTTAATTTTATATAGCAGGGCAGCGAGTGGTCAGGGAAAAACATAGTCAATAAAGGTGTCAAACATCTGTATTTTGTTAAAGAGAAATTCGCCTTCTTTAAGGGTGTATTCGAAAAAACGCTTTTTCACCTTTAACAGTTCGAAATTTTCCGATACAATTTCAGACACATTTTTGAAAGTAGAAACATGAAACTTGCTGAGGGGATTTTTGAAGAGACGTACAAGGTGCCGTGTGATGTCATTTTACGCTCCATTAATTAGAATTTGATTTATGAACAATTATTTTCTCAGTATGACACTTTTTTTCGTCCTTAAATCTCCTGCTTCGGAAAAATCTGTTCAAAATGCCGTTTTTGATTGCTTTTTTTGCAATATGTTTTGCATTTATCAAAGAATCGACAGTCACGGCACCTTGTGTACTTTCTAAATAAGACAATTTGCCAGTTTGATGCATATGAGAGCAAAAATGAATTTAAAAATAAATCGGAAAATAAGCAGGTAATCCCATTATATTATTGGAAGTATTTTCTATAAGAAAATACTGGTAGTTTCCTCTTTCTTTGACTGCGTATTTCCCTGACCACTCGCCATCCTGTATAAAAATATATTTAACCTCTATTATTCTTTATTTAAAGGATGCTTTAAGCATAATTCCAAACTTTTGCAAATTTAAAATACCATTTTTTATATAGAAATATTCAGTTTATAAAATTACACAATTTACCACGATTAAATAAAGAGAACTTTTCTAATATATCTTCTCTGAAATAGTGCTACTCAAACATTGTAGGATGTTGTCAATTATGTTTAAATGTGTATTTAATTTCAGAAGATAAAAAGAAAAATTTTAGGAGCTATGAATATTCAGGAAATAATTTATTTTGTAATAAAATAAAATAATGGAACTGACAGTTTTTATTTTGTAATTTTTTTGCAACTTCTCATTATTAAATATTTTCAATTTACAACTTCTTGATCCTTAATCTCAAAATTAAAAAATATATATGAAACAGAAAATAATATTTGTTAATTTTCAAAAATATCTACTTCTCTCCACAAAAGAAAAAAAACTGCCGCAATCCTAATTTATATCTGATTATTTCCTCTGATAAAAAATAAAAGAATTGGTAAAATGATTTGCTTAATTATGAATAAAATTATCATCTTATGATTAAAATACTTTATAAAATTATTATTTTAATGTAGTAGCACATGCTTTTGACAAAACATGTATTAATTACTAAATTATTCTGCTTGTGAATTATTAATTTTAAAAAATGTATAGAAGGTTTTTCTTAACACATTTTTTTGCACCTGACAACTTTTTAAATCTATTAATTTTATTTGTTTTATGGAGTTTGCATATGGCCTCTGATAATTTTTTAAAAGTATAATAAACTTTCTGTCTTTTTTTTTTTTTTTTTTTTTTTTTTTTTTTTTTTTTAAGTTAAGGCCAGAAGTTTTATAAAAATACATTCAATAAAGTATTTAAAATTAAGTAATTAATGCGAATGTAAGTACTCCGTTAAAAAAATTTCTAGTTGAAATTGCATTTTCATGACTAGGGCAAAAAAGAAATTCAGATGGTTTTACCAGAATTGTAATCTGTATATTAGTTGTTTACCTGTAAAATTCAATTTTACCAAGTTATCTAATATTAAATTCAGATATTTTCCACTTTTAAATTGCATGAATTTTATAACAAATCCATTCCCTATAACAAAATAATATCTATATTTCAAATTTTTCTGATTATGTTTTTTTTAAATTTCGCCTAAACTTTTATATTTAAAAATAAATAATAATAATACTTCCTATTATCGTTTTATCAATAAGCAAGTCTTAAAAATGTAAAGTTTTTGTTATAAGTTTTATATTTAACTTTCAGTCTTAATAATAGAAATGGATTTTTCATTGACTTCCAGTGGTTGATAAAAAGACAAATAGTTACTTCAGATGGAGAGACAATGTTTTAAAATTCTATATAAAAATTAAAAATTTCCCATGGAATATATTGCATCTATCTTACATTATTGTGGCAACATCTAAGAAATTCAAAAAGGTTTGTTTTAATAATAAAAACAAAAACAAATATGGTAATTTTCATTGAAATTAAAAAATGGACTTTTATTTTAGATTTCAGCATTATACAAGGAAATCTTACAAACCGCACAATAAGCATTAAACATAATAAACTGATTTTTTTCTGATTAAAAATAGTGGTGTCTTTGTGACAATTGTGTATTAAAATTAGGTTGAAGAAATTCAATTACCAGATCTTAAATGTTTAAATAAGTTTGTGTTTGATGCAGAAAGCATGACATTTTATAAAATTAAAAATATTACAACTTCATAAATTTTAACTGAACAATTACGACTTTTTATTTCTTTTGTTTACGGAGAACGTTTTATAAATATAACATTTTATCTAGAAATTGCGTTAAAAAAAATGTAATTTTTGTAAATATAATTTTTTACTTGATCCCTCAAGACAAGAGTTTTATACAGAAATTTTATTTAATTTGCACCATATTTTTAGAGCAGTTAGTTATTTTTCCTTATTTAATCATAGTTTAATTTACTCTCTGCTTTCCAGCAGTGAATTTCCTTAACAGATGACATCATAATAAGGACGAGGAAAAGAATTCCCAGGCTCTCCGCGCCTGTTCGATGAGGATTTTGGGACAGAGTCTTGAGGCGGAGGAGGCGCAATGTACGCCGCCCCCTTCACCTCGAAGTGTATAAAATACGTCAAGTTACTTGCGGAAACTGACATTTCAACGATTCCTGTTAATCCTTTCGTGGGCGGCTTCCTAAAAAAAAGACACTTTTTTTTTTTTTTTTTTTTTTTGAACCCAGAATATTTAATTTAAATTTTACTTTTATAATATAGTTGAAAATAGATTCATATTTTCTAATAAAATCGTTTATAAATTCTGATGTAAGTTAATTATTTCAAACTCCGCGCCGGAAAGGGTTAATGCATTCTAATTCGTCCGTCGCATGTCCCACAGGCGACTTTGCGCAATAAAACCTCATTCAACCAGCCAACCAACTGATTGGTCTGTCAAGGCTGGGTAAAGAACACATTTGGGAACCGTGAGTAACTTGGAAGAGGTAATTTTATATTTTCATTGGTGATCCTAAAAGACATAAAAGACAAATTTGTCGGGTTTTTATAGTACAATCCGGATCATGGCAATCTGGAAGCGAACATTATTGAGCTCATAACACACATATTTAAAAAAATAAATATCATGTGCATTGATGTATAAATGTGAATCTTTATGTTCATCTTTTTTCCCATTTAATTCGTAGGCTTTTATTTTCACAATCGATGCATAACGCGTATCTATAAATTTCGATGATTTTTCTTACATCAAAGGAATATCCAGTAACCTGAATGTACGGTATGTTTAGTCAATAACTAGTGTATTTGTTCCCCCATAACATATTATTTTTTAAATTATTAAACTATCCCTCTATATAGAAGGAAAAAAACTTTATGTAAATACAGCTCAAAACAGAAAAGAGGTGCAAACGACTACAAGAACAGGAACAAAATTTCTGCTTTTGTAATGGTAGCAGGAATTAAAAATGAAATCTACTGAAATTAAAATGAATTTGTATAACATCGTACAAAAAACAACAACAACAAAAAGTCATTTTTTTAACTATATTTATTTTAAATTTAAATTTTGTACATTTGAAATTTTCGATGGCCTTTTCTCCTATTATTAAACATGTCTTTTCACCCTAAGAAATAATACTAAATCTTTCGAAAAATGTTGCATAATACTTTTTAATTAATTTAATAATAAAGTTTTCACTCTTGTTTTGCATTTTGTACCAGTATTAAAAATCGTTGCTTGTAAAGTTATGTTTAGTGAATCTCTAACCATACTATTTTATTTGGCAGTTAGAAATTTGGTAATCAGTTTAGTTTTCAAAAGTAATGTTATTTTTTTATTTTTTAAATCTAGTAAGGTCATTTGCGATTCAAAAGAAACAATTTCTTTTTAGTAATTTTAATAGAAAGATACCAATTAAATTTTAAATGGCGTGAATGTAGTTTATGATTTATATGATCTAATGCGCATTTAAACACAGCTAAATTGAAGTTAATCAAAATTAAATCATATTTAACCTAATTTGAATCTGGATTCTTAACAGATTCAGTTCAATTTTCCATTTGAGTAAAGCTAGTTTAAATTTGGTTCTTTTAATTTATATTCAGACTGCACTAAAAATGGTTTAAAATTTGATGGGAATTAAATCCCATTCACACCGAGTAAAATTAATTTAATATTTTATCGGATATAAATGTGGCGGCGAGATTGTTAAGACAAACCAAATGTCGAGAGGGTCGAGGTGCTGCCATAAAAATACTGAAGGCCAAAGGGCACAATATGTAACGTTATCGCTAATCGACACCCTTCTTACTTGCGCTGGCTTTTATACTGGAAAAATCTGAATAGCAATTTCCTTTTATTTTATATGCGGTAAATTTTTCATCTTGTAAAACAGTAATAAATATTTAAACTTACTGGTGACAATTCGGAATCTCTAAATAAAAATTTAGTTAGATACAGAATACCACAGCGTTGCCGCATCTGATTGAATTTTTATTGAAGGATTCCAATTCTCACCAGTAGGTTTAAATAGTTATTGTTATTTTATAAGATGATATATATTCTACCAATAAAATAAAAAATTGTCATTCAAAAATTTCTAGTGAGAATTCCAACACTAGTGAGAAGTCATTCGGTCGATTAGTAATGACGTCACACCTCTTATCCTCTGGCCTTAAGTATTTCGGCTGCAGCGGTCGAGGCCGAAGTCCTGGTCAAATAATAAAAACTGAACGAAAATTTCTCAGCTGATTTTTCGATGATTGGGGCGTTGTTACTTTAACTATTGTTATGATCTGAGGAGATCTTCAATATAGTTCTAATTCTTTTATTTTGATGTTAACATCGTACATATTATCATGATTAATCAAGAAAACAATTAAATATTAGTAAGTTAAATCGCAATTTTTTTTTTTTTTTTTTTTTGACTGCCTTTTTGTTCAATTCCAATATAAATGTAATTCAGACTGAATAAAATAATAGTTTAAAATATTTTCAAATTAAAATAACAGTCAGGTTGAATTAAACTAACTGAAAATATAATCAGTACTAAATGACATTTAGTCTGAGAATTCTAGTTTAAAATTTTATCTTATTTAAGTCATAGACATGCTAAATTAACATGAATCTTGACTACTACTGCGAGTTCAGTGGTGTTTTTTAAATACAGATGGCTTGGCTGCAACCACATTTTTAAAATAGTAATATTCACCTTATTTAATGATGCCTTATTTAATTGTTAAGTATTAGTATTCCAAAAAGCCGTAGCAAGTAGCTAAATTTGGATAATAATAATAATAATAATAATAATAATAATAATAATAATAATAATAATAATAATAATAATAATAATAATAATAATAATAATAATAAATACCCACTGAATACATAAACTTTTTGGACAATGAAAGATTTCAGCCAAACTTTCAATTTAAATAACAGATTCTTTTAATTTAAAAATTCTAAATTATTTTCATTGTGTTCCTCTGTTTAAAAAAAATGGAGGATATAAATAATACAATTTTTTAACAGTTAAAATTTTTGAATATTAGAAGTTAAAAGATGTTTGACTGAAACGCAATTAATTCTGACCTTTCTTCCAGTTTTTTTTTTTTTTTTTTTTTAAGCTAACCAAAAGTGCTTCAATCAATCAAATAATGATTTAAACACATTCACGAAGGTAATTAGTCGGATAATTAATTAATCGAGTAAAAATAAAGGAAATAAAATATTACAATTAGCATTAAAATTTAATGTAGAAATTTTATAAAATAATTTAAAATCACAATTAAAAAGCAGAAGTTTAGTGTTTTTATAGATGTAAAAAAAAAAAAAAAAAAAAAAAAAAAAAAAGCGAAATAGTGGCATAAAGATTTAAATTGTAATGAGCGGTATTTTTTAAGGCTTATTATAAAGATATAAAAAACGCTTGTGCTTAGAAAATGAAATTAAAAAAGAATAAATAGATTAGCTAAAATTTTAAAATAGAGAAGCTGTGATTGTTTTTTCACAAATACTTTTTTTAAAACGTGCATAAAAAATGTTGAATATAGCATTCTATTTTTAGAAAAAACAAAAAGCCATCATGCATATATTTATATCACTATGTTATTTTGTATACCACTAGAATATAATACTACATATAAGTTTTATTATTTATGGGTGCATATTGATTTAATCAATAAAATGTAAAATGAGAATTTTGAATACTGCCGAAATTATGCGTTTACGGGAATGCCTAACAATTAAGTTAGTTGGAAACTTCGCACGTTTATTTCGGCTTTTACTTTTAAAATTTTAGTTTCAAAGGCACGAGCGGAAAAAATATTATGTACAAAAATTTAATCTGAAGAAAATTGAAGTAGAAATTTCCTGTTGTAAATGTTCTTTGTTTATTGTATATTTGCTTGGTAGTGTATGTTTAGATTTTGAACAGGTGTGCTAAAATTTCTCTGGAAAACGTATTAATGCATAATTATTAAATATTAATGTTGTTTATTATTGTTAAAGTACATGGCATTAAAATATTAAATATTAAAAAATGTGTTTTACTTTCAAAAGTAATTAGAATCTTTTTATTTTAACATAAGCTGGATTACTTTATACAGGGTTCGTAAGAGTCAAGTATTTTTCCAGGAGTTACCTGTAAATTTTATAGAGAAAAAAATTGAAAATTCAATGGGTAAAATTTCGCCATTTTTTAAATAGAGATTTTCAATAAAATACTAATGGTGCAAAAAAGTTGATGCTCTTCAAATTTTCAGGAGGCGTACGAACCCTGTTTGCAACACATGTATGCATAAACCAAAGCAATTTTTAAGATAATGTGAGATAGAATATTTTTCCACCGGTGTCTCGAATTTTTGTGTAAAAGCCAATTACTCATAAGTTCTCGTTTGAAATCCTTCTGAAATTTTATTTATTTGCCTGAAATAACTGATAAGAACTTTATTCAAGTAATATGCGCATGATAATTATATAATATTGAAGCTGCACGAACCTCTCGTTTTGGATTCGTTTAATAAGTTTCCTCAATAATAATAATAATGACAACAATAAATAAGCAATTTTTTTTAGATTTTATGCTTATGCTATTTATTTGAAAACGCAATACTATTTAAAAAACTTTTTATTTGATTTTTATAGCGTATTAAAATTTAGTAAAATTTTTTTTGATGAAAAAAACTAAACACGGAAATAACAACAGAAGATAATTTTTGTTTGCTAGAAAACAAAAATCTTCAAATTTACTTTTAGATTTTATCGATAATTTAATTAAACCAGAATGTACAGGAGAATATCATATAAGTTGTCAGTGGAAAAATTTTAAAGTTATTTTTTTCAGTTAAAGACATCATCTTATGCAATAAACAGTGTTTTATAATGAAGCTGTTAAGCCTCTGGCTGTTTGATTACCAGTATTATAATGAAAAAAAAAATCTTTTATATAATTTTATTTAATTGAAACATTTGAACGTTAAAAGAACAACAATTTCTATTAGATAATAGTGGCACTAAAAACCGGAGACTTGTTAACTCTGCAAGTTCTATAATGCATTAGACAAGTTCATTTATTCGATACATCTTATCTCTGAACTCTATGTAAAAGTAAAAGCTGCTTAAGTCAAAATTGTTTTTTGCCAAAATAACAAAACTTAAATCTCATAGATTCCTAGATCCTAAAATTTACATATAGGTAATTGCAGTCCAAGCTTTAACAATTAAAAAAAAATCAAGAAAACACATATTTTTATTGAGTTTTGATGTTTAGAATTTTATAATATCTTATTCAGGTAACATACGCATGGTAATCAAACAGTAATGAAACTGTATTACTCTCTCGTTTTGGATTCATTTAGCAGGTTTTCTTAATAATAATAAAAATAATACCAATTAATAAGAACGAAAAATCATAGGAACGGATAGATTATAAAATATTTTCCAAACGCATTCATTATACTGTAAAAATCTTTTTAACTTAAAACTGTTAAACTTCATAGATTATTAAGGTTACAGTTTACTAAGGGTTTCACATTAATAAATTTTGAAGTTTTTTTAATGCCTAAATGAACAATTTCGCAAATGCATAACCATTACGCATTTGAAAAAACAAATCAGATATTACTATGATTAGTCGGGAAAATGTAAATTTTTTTTGCGCAGCTCTGTATATGATCTTTTTATATGTATGTATAATGTATAATATGCTAAAAGTTAATACCGTTAAACGCATAGCACAGTTGAAAATTTCCATTTAATAATTTCCGTCAATAAACGAATGTTTTTGAAAACTTTTTAGCAGTAACATTTGAGCAATTAAGTAAATTTAAAAACACGTAAAAGAACAGAAAACACATTTCTAGTAATTATTGTTCATATTCTTCAATAGTTCAATTATTGTTCATTTTCTTCTGCAGCCAAACTCTTTGGGGTAAGTAAATGAGTCATAAATTCTATGCTTATCATACGTTTCAATTATTAGTTACAATTTCAATATGTTTAAAATAAAGTAATATCATTAAAATACACAGCAAACAATTTCCCCTCTAAAACCGTAAAGAAACAGAATTCTTTAGAATATCCTTGTAAATCAACCGTAAATGCTACATACTTATTTTTTCAATACCAGACATACCATAGTGATACACAATAAGATAGTTCCGTTTCAAGTCAAACTGACAATATTTACGTGAACTGGAGCGAGGACAGACGGACAGACAAACCGAATTCACAAGCACCTTCCAATTATGTTGGAACTCTTTTCAACAAAGATGAAAAGTGTTTAGGAATTCAGTTTGTCTGTCTGTCCACTCTCTAACTCGCGTAAATGTACTTGGATTTCATAGTTCATTTACAGGGACACTCAAAAGAATTCCATTACATTATGGTCAATGGAAAAATGATGTTTGTAGAGCATTTTAAACCATTAACAGCCAACATTTTTTACACTTCTTTTAATTCTTCCGCACCAGTTTTTTCCACGTACTAATTTTGACTTATTTAATCAATCAAAATTTGAAACTAGACAAGCAGAAATTTCTGTGCATAAATTCTCTTATTGAAGTTTACAAGTTTTGTTTGGTTGTAGATGATGTATAATTAGATCGCAGGACGATAACATGTTAGCGACATCACGCTGCTTCAAATATATAGAAATTAATATAAATTACTAAATTGCACTAAAAGATGATCACTGTATTGTAGGGCATTCATAGCATTTGTTGTTCATTTAGGAACAATGAAAGAACACGCAAAAGAAATCGGTTACAGCAATAATTGCTGACATCGCATTTTTAATTCCCATATGCGCTTTTTAATTAAAACGCGCTTGTAATTTTTTCCATGTTACTCTGTGCATAATTTCTATATCTCGCATACAGAACTTTACAAAGGATTTTATATACTATTCGTTTTATTTGCAGAAATTGTCATACTTATAATACAAACTATACTCTGAATAGCAAATCATGTTGATGGAATACCCAGTAGCAGAGCTATTCCACTCCCTGTATATGGGTAATTGCCTAGCTGCCAACATCTTACGCTTTTTTGTACAACAAAAATTTTCTAATAAATTTTATCTGCTTAAATCGCCGAAAAAATCGCCGATTAAATAAGCCAATAATTCTTATAAAATTTTTCTGAACCGATAAAGCGGTAAAGTTTGCAGCTATGGTGATTGTATAGTATATCTTCTTCTTTCATAGGGAAAATTGCTTAAAATTTTTTCAGGTGGTAACTTATGTGATATTCTTTTGTATATTCTGGTTTAAAAAAATGTCGTACAAAAATAAAGTAAAACGTAATAAGTAAGTAAGTAAAATTAAGATATATCTTTATAAGTTTAAGAAATCGATGTTATCTAAAAGTGAACATTAAAGTTTTTGTTCTCTAGGAATCGGTATTATTATCGATTATAACTTATTGTTATTTCTATATTTACATCAGTTTTAGATGCTTTAACCAAAGATGCGCATGTTTTTAACTAGTGTATAGTAAAATTCTTTATAGCTGTATATACATTTAAATTATAATGTTTAATATTATATTTTTTAAAAATGCACGATTGTTCCAAATTCAATTTGATAATGATTTAAAGCATGCAGAACAACAAACACGTCTTAGAAAATTCAGCAGAATAAACACATTAAGCTATGAATTGTTCTTTATATATACAATAAAAAATACTTCTTATTACATGGATGAATATATAGCAAGACACATTTATTCCACGATGAATTCATGCATTAATATGTTGTATTTGTAAAATTATATTTGAATTCCTATTAGGGGTTCATCTTTTTATCTGAAAGTTTATATTATAATTATTTATAATTAAAAATTTATAAGTTTACATTCTAAAACTTTGTGTATGCGTTTCAATGTTATTCTCTTTAAATATTCACAACATAATTTTAGCTTAACCCATTAACGCCTTGCGTCCTCTTTTGAGGACGGTTACAAAAACAGCAAGAAAGCGGTTTTCCCACCAGTAAAGAAGAAGATAAATATATACCTTCTTTCACGAGACAGAATTCTTGATAAATTTAGATAAAAATTAATTTGATTTTAAAAGTGGTGGGAAATACAAAATTTAAATTTTAGCGAAGAAAATAATTCGGGCGTTAATGGGTTAAATAGAATCAAGAGAGATATTTCAGATTTTTCTTGGAGAATCAAATGGATATACTAAATTAAAATTCTTTGTCAACATAAAGAAAAATTTATAAAAAAATTTCAAAAAATATTTCTCCGTTATGACTTACTTACATGCAAATATTATATTATTGGTTTTAAAAAAATAAAAACTCTTAAATAGTAAAAGGAAAGTACAGAAACGTATAATGATAGTAGAAAGTCTAAAACTCAGAGGGGGTTATTCCCCTACTCTGCTTTCTCTAAATGACATCCCTGATTTATGTTAAGGATTCGAAATTTAAATTTAAGGTAATAAAAATGTGTGCTATATGTAATGTGGCTAATTTTTCTGATTACATTATGAAGTGATTATGTGACACATGCTTAGTATTAAATGTTGACCAGTTCCTTTTTTGTGCATGCTTATAAAAGTAATTTAGTAAAAGCATATTTTCAATACAAGCTTACTTTAAACCATTTTATTATTAGCTATTAAATAAAATGTATATTAAAAATGTTCGTGAATAAATTGCGTATTTGAGCCATTCTCCCACAAAAGTACAAAACGATGTTGCAAAATATTTATTAAAAATGTATTTACAACAGAAAAAAATACATATATAATGCAAATGGATTATAGTATAACCAAATAAAACAATTAAATAATAAACAATATAATTTTTTGATATGTCCGCAGAACCTGGAAAATATATCCGTGTTGAATCACAACTAATTTGTACCGCTTACTGGGTCTATTTTAAAACGCATTATTTATTTTTAATTCCGCGCATTTTAAAAGTAAATTCAATTTCAAATATAAAGCATGTCTTTGTAAAATTATTTTTTTGAAAATGAATCTGGGATTAGAGGGACTAGACAAGTTTAAATTGGTGATTTTTTCACTTATTTTTTTAAAGTACTCTAATCTTATCGTACATATTTGGTCTGAAAGACGGTAGAAAAAAAAAGTAAATAAAATCAGAGATGTAAGCACTGCGCAACAAAGGGCCGATTGCTACCCCTAAAACTTAATATTATTTCTCATCTTATTTAATGACAGTTATTTTTAAATTTAATAAAGCGAAAAATGCTATTAAAATTTTTTGGTAAAAATCAGCCATTTTCAGCGCAAGCTTGTATCCCTGTAGAGTAAAAATTAAGCTGCGTTTGTATCAGTTAATTCCTATGTTCTAGTACGGATTTGCTAAAGGAGGTTACATTGATAAAGATGAAAATTACGTCACCAATACCAACTATTGTTATGAAATTCAAGGAAAGAAGACGACCTGTTTTGAGGAGTCGTTATGTCAGTTGAAAGAGAAAACTTTACTCCTTGTGCCCGCTATAAAAAATATTTCTAACTTATTAATTTTTTCGGAAAGAAAAATTCTTTAACAATTGATTATCACCAATGCATGGCTGTTCAAGACTTATAAGAACGTTTAAATCATATTGATTTCTTTAAAGGCAGCTGTTTTTCAATTAAAGAAAAATTTTAAGCTTTGATTTGGTCCTCTAAAATTACAAAAGCTGAATAGCAAATATGCTAGGTATCAAATTAGTAAACTCAACGCGACAAACCCGAATGATTTATAAAAATATAAATTATCCACCAAAGACTGTGTACCGTTACTTGTTCTTTAAAAATAAGTCATTTAATTGAATATAATTATTTTCAAATATATTCTACAAGAAAAGGCCAGCTGACGTCACTGTGGGAAAATTATTGAGGATCCACAGTAATTTTCAGTCGTCTGTACGATTTCTGTTGTGCACAAAATTTTGGGTTATCTCATTGGTCTATTATTAATATTTTTGAGTACGATTGTCCAAAGTCTAAATATTCAGATTTTAGTGTAATAGTTGTAACAATCTTATGCAAAAATACATATCAATAAAAAATATTACGATCATGTATATTAAATTCAATAACACGGAAATAAAAGGGCTTTATCTTCAATAAGACGTAATTCCGTGGTAATCTAGATTTATTTCCAGGGGATATCGTTTAATTAATTAATTATGATAAGATTTAATAGAATAAAGAAAACTTTTATTATTATCTTTTTATGTTTTTATTATATTTTCATAAAAGTTTAAATACTTCAATAAAATTCTCCAAAGATTATAAAGGGGAGATTAAGGAGGGTTGACTATAGGAGAGGCTTGATCCACATTTCAGTTTTCATATTTAAAAATATTTCATAGTTTTGTCAAAACATGGCAATCAAAGCTGCTGAAATGCTCAAACAATAATCTTCGTTTCATGAAGATAATTAAAACAGGTGTGCTAGAATCAATTGTGAAGCGTTTTCAGCTCATAAAGTGTATTTTTTATTAAAGATTTTGTAAGATTTTCTCGGATAAAATATATTATAGAAAGTTAAGTAAGTAGATTTTAAGTAATGTGGAAATATTGAGCTTTTATTCCAGGCATGGGGGCTGTACATTAAATTACACTAGACATAACCACGTGTTCACTTAAAAAAGTGGCAATGTAGGAAAATTTGATCAGATGGTCAAAGTTAATTAATTAACCTCTTAACTGGTTAATTCTTTTCCATTCAATAAATTGAAAATAGCGGACTAACACCACTATTATTTAAATAAAATATTCGTAAAATTTAGTCTAAACATTCCCGCCTTTCAGTGATATGAAAAATAGTAGTCGTGTCAAAAAGCTTTAAATGATGAATTAAGCAAATTCGTCTTGCCCGAACGCCGTTCGGGCAAATCAGTTAAGGGGTTAAGCGTTTTTGGAAATATTTTAACTACATACTGTACGTAAAGAAGAGTTACTGGTTATATTTCTTAAATACTGTAAATTTATATTCTAAAGCTGCAGTAAAATGGGCTGATAAAAAGACAAATGTTTAAAACTGATTAAATGAAGATATGAAAAATTGCTTTACAATAAAGGAAAAAATTAAAGAAATTTATATTTGAAAGTTTATAGCTATTTTTATTTCATTTTAGATAGTACCCATAGGAGTAAATTGAAAGAATAGAAAAGACTGCAAAGAATGAAAGTATCAGCCTTAATGAATGTTAGATATTCATTCTTCTGCAGAAGAACATTAGATTTATCAAAGTATTTTAGAAAGATATATGTGGACAAATTTATCAAGATGTAGCCAAACTATGTGACAATTAATGTTGCCAGGTCGAGTGTTACCAAAAGTGGATGCTTATAACCTAGTTTTTCTTCTGTGCTTTGATTTTCGTCTAACAAGGAAGGTATCCATACGGGCATACCCCGAAAAATCTGAAAAAAATACAGAATGTTCTTCGCATGAGGATATATACGTTTATAAAAAAATTTCGGCGGAACTTCCATTCATTATCCGTAAAAAAATAATGAAAATTTCGTTATTTGGCGATTTATCGCCGGTTGGCGATCGAATGTAATTTCAAAAAATACTTTATGTCTAATACACTTCAAGAAAAAAAAAAGTTTCATATTGAACTTCTTTTGATAAATTTAATTTAAATAATTTTAGTTTTGTAAGTTTTAGTTTGTTTTAAGCATAATTTTGTTATATCGATATTTATATGTATTTATATTCAAATTTAATCATCAAAATTTGAGATTTAAAATGAAATTCATAATTTTAATTAATTAAATTTGTTTCAAGTTCAAAGTATTATTGAGAATCGTCGATTACATTTTGTTGCTATGGAAACATGTTTTTCTTTTTCTTTCTTTCTTTTTTTTTTAAATATGCTTAAACGTATGAAGATAATTTTTCTCAATATGACTTTTTTTAAATCTATGAAAACATTTTTTACAGTGATCAATTAAATAGCTACTTCAACAAGTACTATATATATATGTAATACAATATGTATATATATATTACAAATTGAAAATTTTTTCTCCAAAACTAACCTTTATACTATCTTAATTTTCTTATAATAATATTCCGTACTTACTTCAAATTATTAAATTAAAATCTTGTTTCTAAATCTAATCTGTTAATCCTTATGCAGACGATATAAATTCTTAATTTGCCTTAAAAAACATTAATCCAGTATGCGTAAATTTAAAAAGATGGCTCTAAATTAAAAATATTCTTAATTAAAACTTTATTTCTTAATATTCCAAATAAAACTGATTTCTTCTATGTTTTTATCAACCCTTTTTAAGAAAGTCTTATTAAATTTATTCCAAACCCATACCTTTAAAAAATATCATTATTTTATTTTATCTATTTATTTATTTTTCCGCCGTCAACGATAATTTGCATATTAATAAATTCATTTCTTTTCTTTTTCTCTTAAAATTAATCATGTATAAAAATCGTCTGCCTAAGATATTTAAAATTCTGAGTCAATTATAAATTGGTTAAATCATATTTTTTTTTTAAATAAATTTATCGTCTGTTTAAAATAGCCTCGTAACTGGACAAGAATTCTGTTTACATAAAAGAATGATGGTTTGAGGTTACCGAATGTGCCAGAACTTTCTTTTCAGTTTAAAAGGGGGAAGTCTGGAGATGAAAGGAAGATTCTGAAGATTTCTTGGGTTGCTTCTTCGATGAGGACAGCTCGCTGAAATAATGGTGGAATTTTTGCAACAAGGAGCTTTTCCTTCCTCATTATCACGAATTTAATAAATGAATTTACAGCAGCCCATGACTAATTATTGGATCTTCTACATTTATTTATTATTTTTGTTTTTTCCCTCGCTTGCCATGACTGCGTGTTTCTGTTTAACCAGTGGAAATAATTCGAGTTCTCCTGAAATCGTCACATATATGTATATAATATATTAAAATCTCTCATTGTTTATGTTTAAATTAATGAAATACCATTTACACGCATTCTAAATATCCAACAGTTTTGAGTTGCATTATAATCGTTTGCTTTTGGCGAGGAAAAGGGCTGCTCGCCAAATCGAGGGACTCTTTCGTTATTTCACGCCAAATATTCGAAAATATTTTATTTTTTTACACGATTTCTAATGTGATTCCGCCGTTAATTTTGACTGATCCTTTATTACATACATAAGTACTTTAATTAGTATTTTTTTTTTTTTTTTTTTTTTTTCATAAAATTCTGAGTATGCCCAGTATGGAGACCTTCCTTGTAAGTAAGTTTGTTTGCATGCAACATTTTCACAAATATATTTTTTAATAAGTGAATGTCACAGTGTCTCAATGTGTTTAATAATGAATATCACAAAAATTGGTGCTTAAAGCCTAATTTTTCTTCTCTGCTTTGATTTCTGTCTCATCAGATTTGTTTGCATTTAACATTTTCAAAAATATTTTTTTCATAATGATTAAACTTAGTAGCATAACTGATTTTAATTTTCTTAAAAAATATTTCAATGTAAAATAAAGTGGATCAAGCATCCCATTTGTGGTGGGAGCCTTGATTCATTTTTTTTTTTTTCATGTTTAAAATCGATCATTTTTTAAGTTTATTATATAGTAAACTTATATCGCAATTTTGTTTTGATAACTGGTTGTATGGCAGATAAAATTGTACATATAGAAAACTTTGCTCTGGGTTCAACATTTAAAAAATAAAAATAATTACTAAAAAATGGGTCAGTCTCTCGTATATCAAATTTTAAACCATTCGGATGGGTAGTTTCTGAGCTGTTATATGCGAACAGGCGAACAGACAGACGAATGGAGAAGACAACGACTTTATGTGCTGCTTATGTATATATTATGAATAAACTAAAAAGTTTGGATTCTTAAATATTAAAATTAAATAGAATATAAAATTCAAATAGTAAAATTAAACAGAATACAAAATTAAAATTTTAAAATCAAATAGAAGGTGTAATATTAATTACGCTAAAAGTACTCGAAGAAAATACGTGAAAAGCAACCAGTTCAATCTACTATATAACAAATAATTAATGAAAAAAGTGAGGTTTGCGGACATCATGATTTTAAAAACAACATCTACGTGAAAAAAAAGAATAAGTAAATAATTTTAATAAACTGTATATCACGATCTGCAAAAATCCTGGCATGTTGTTAAACAAGTTCCAATCAACGTAAGAAAAAATTCCATCTTTTAATGCATTTTTTTTTTTTTTTTTTTTTTTTTTTTTTTTTACATGTTAAGAAAATTAACGTTAAAAATGCGCTTGATGGAGAATGACTCATATAAAAGTGTTAAAATATAGCTTTTATATATTGCATGCAAATAAATTGACCAAGAAACAGCTGCATTTCAAACAAGACTTCATTTTCCATTTCTTACAACATAGAAAAATTGTGTAATGTGTGTTGACAACGTAAAGCAGTTTAAAACTCTATACAAGAAGAAAACGATTTAGATGCAGTCAATGCAATTCATTCCTCAAAGAATTTAATACATATATTATTATTTTTTATTCAGACAATAAAACCATCACCACAGCGTGCACTGATTGAAAAATGCATGAAATAACTTGCAAAAGAAAAAAAGTCATGGCTCTAGTAGCTGTTAACTCTGGTAGCGAGAGCAGGGCATAAAGCTCAGAATGCGTAAACGTGCAATCCGAAATTGAGCAATCCAACTTACCGCTTCGTCGGTTGCGGCTTTACTGTAGGGAACTGGTATCAATCTGTCTTGTAGCTCCCCGCCAATCACCTGCAACGACATACTTGATTGCAATGAAAGCTGAAACACAATGGCAGCCCCCGGTTAGTAGCTCATCGTTAGGCTCAATTAATTTTTTTTTTTTTTTTTTTTTTTTTTTTACAAAACTTGATGATACATCAAAGAATGAATGAATGAATAGGATCACCGAGAAGGAATTAAAAAAACAAAGAAAGCTTACTACGACATCGATGCAACATTGACAACATCGACAACTGGAAAGTGGTGCAGACAGGGGATCCCCATTTGCAAAAAAGATGAAAAAAATCTTTCGAGCATTAAAAAAGAATAAATTTGTATTACTATCATTGATTTATATATATATATATTAACATACTCAGTTAAAATTAAGACTGAGTTTACTGCAGTACAACTTTATAGATGCACACAAATTAACAGGAATAAAAAAAATGGAACCACTAATAACCCCAACAGTCTTCAGTGAAAAACAATGCACAGACAGGCTAAAACAAAAAATTCAAAAGTAAATATCATTTGAATTAGAAAGTAAAAGGATACTTTCGCATGCATACACAATGGACAAAAACCGTTTTCATGCAAATTCACAAAATCAATAGTGTCCCACTTATGACAAAAACAATCATTACCGAAATCTACGCAAGTTTGACAGTAACTAGCAGCAATTAATTAGCTGCTTCAGTATTTACTATAAAACCGAATAGTGAGTCGCTCCCTTGAGATGATTTCTGTTTACGAAATCAACAGTGAGCAAGCAATTTTGTTTTTTAAACAAATCATGCATTGTCTAGAGCAGGATTTAGGTAGGGACACTACTGGGGTTATAACTAGGTATTGTTTTAAAATATGCAAGAATCACAGAAGAGCATGCATATTTTCAGATCTTGGGCCATTACCTGAGTTTGAAGGCGCGTCAGACCTCTGATCCAGAGGATCTGTCCTGTTCTTTTGACTTCCTGAGAGATGGAACCCCTGGACGTGTCTTCGACGAGTGATCCGCCTGCGTCCAGGTCTTCCGGGCTACCCGAACCCCACGTGAACGTCTTGGGGATCTTCTTCGTTGGGATGGTGGTAATGCACTGGCCCCACACCAGTACCCCAGCTCCTAAAAATAGGCACCACAGCCACTGGTCCAAAGACAGTGGAGCCGTCGAAAAGGCCCGACCACCAAACTGGACGATTACAACCTGCATAACATTGAAAAAGCATTATTTTCGTTTTTGTTCATAAAGGTATTTTGTACTCCTGATTAGATTTCTTTTTGTTTAAGAACAATGAAATTGAACGCATGATAGAATGACTCATTACATGGAATTTTACCTAAGAATAACTATTTTCATATCCCAAAAATTAGAGTAAGGTAATCCGAAAAGTCAGAATTTTCCGAAAGAAAAAAATAATCTTTTATTAACAAAATATTATAAAATTCAATAAATTCAATAAAGCAAATCGCGTATCATAGCAAACGCGGTAGCGTTTGGTATAATATGTTTAAGAAATAGAAAGTGCAAACAACTTTCTAAAATTTCTGGCGAACCAGTTGAGATACGGCAGTGAAATTTTTTTTAAAAGATAGAACTCGACGAGACGAATAAAATGATAGCATTCAAAAAATTACTGCAGCTTAGAATAGTTTTTTATTTAATTTTTAATGAAAAAATGAAAGCAAAAAATTCAACAAAGTCTTGCTAACGTTTCCGTGGATGGATTAACTTCGTTTTTGGTTTATTTTAATCCTCATGGTAAAACTCAGAACAGTTTTTTTTTTCATCTTTGTATGTTTGTCGGTCGCTGAGAAAATCGAATTTTTGTCTGAAATTTCCAGCTGAACTTAGTCTTTTTCCTATATATTTCTTATATATTTACTTCTTCTTGTAATTGTTGCACGTAAGTTTAAATGAACATAAAAATAAATAAATAGATTAGATAAATCACGTGAAAAAATACTTATTTGTTGTTATTTTCATGTATCATATTCACTATCTATTTTGACGAGCGAAGTGAAATATTTTTTTTATTTATTAATTTCTCATCTATTTAAGTTAAAAGCCGCCTCTGGCAAAAAGTTTAGTCTCTTTTAAATTTATGCTAGCCACTGTAATATGATACTTTTATTCGTAATTTTATTTACTTGCTTATCTGAAGGTCCATAAGATGAAATGAACAAATTTAGGCAATCAGGACAAGAATTTGCGGAAAAGTTCATTATTATTAAAGTTATTCTGGTGGTGTGTTTGGCGAATAAATCAAAAATGGCGCCGAAAGACCGAATAGCAAATGTTTTTAACCGCAAAAGCGACGTAACCGTGTTTTTCCATCACGTAATATTTTATTTCAAAGACTGATTTAACACAAGATTGACATTAATATTATTATTATTTTTAATTGTACAAGACAAAAAGATATGTAAAATTATTAAGTACAAACGTTCATACCAATACTTTTCACAGTTATTATTTTATGAATAATTAGATATGAATGGAAAAATCTACAGGACAATTAAAAGATAAGCGTAAAAATATGGTTTTACATTTATTTGAGCCTTTGAGATGTAAGGTAAGGGTGTACCGGTAAGAAATCCGGTTTGGCGCAACACAAGAGCGGTGAGTCGGGTGCTCCATGATGATTCGGACGTGAGAATGTGTCAGCTTTTTTTTTGAGGATACGTTAAATTATTCTAGGTCAATTAAATTATTACTTATTTTATGAATGTCTGATTAATATAAATATGTTTGCCAAAGCTTGGTGCTATTTTGGCTTCAAAAAGGGAGGGTATGATGCCAAAATATATAAATAGCTCTGAAAACAAACCTGATGAACTTTAATTTTTGTTTTCGCACGAATTTTTTCTGTTTCTATATTAAAATGCGGCACAAATGTCATATACGAATCACATTAGCGTTAGTTTTTTTCTAAAGCCAATTTGGCGAAAATCTCGTTTTGGGATACCAGTTACATACCCGGTGTCCCAAAAATGACTGATGGATTTTAAAATTCAATGACTTGCAAACGGTGACAGCTATTTAAAAAAATTTTGCAGGAGGGTTATGTATAATGTCAGGAGTTTTTTACCGTAACTTTTTATTTTAGTTCGAATTTCAAAAAATAGATGACGCTGATAGCGATTGAAGGCCAGGTGATCAGTGTTGAGTGAGGTCAGTTTCGGCGTCGACCTGGGCTTCAATTGCTGTCAGCGCCATCTATTGGTTGAAATTCGAACTAAAATCAAAAGTTACGGTAAAAAATACTCCTGACATTGTACATAACCCTCCTGCAAAAAATTTTTAAATAGCTGCCACCGTTTGCAAGTTATTGAATTTTAAAATCCATCAGTCATTTTTGGGACACCCGGTATATATTTTTTGTAAGGTAATAACAATAAATAAAAAAAGGTTTGTTTAATAGAACAAAACAATTTATATATTTAAAAAAAAGAAAAAATTATTTATTAAAAAGTAAATAACAACATCCAGGTTGACATATCAAGCAAAATAACGACACTCTGGATTCAGTTAAATACTCCGATGCACATATGACATTGGCGTCAGAAAAAAAAATTCGCCAACATGGTGCGTATATGACATCTGTGCCAAAAATGCATACCTATTTTATTTATATTACGTAAGGTGCTACTTGATTATCAGGTGGACCAATTTCACCCATTTATAGAAATCGCCAAACTATTCACCAAATTACTCAAAAGGAAAAATGTTGCCATTAAAAAATTTTAAGTTTAGAAAATTAATGAATTTAGGTTAAAAAAATAAAAGTCATTAACGAAAAAGATTACTTTAATGATGACGTTTAGTTATGACGTCGAGACGTACCAAATATAAAATTCGATATATTCAGGTGATTTCGAACAAAAGAATACTAATAAAAGTTTTCATATTTTAATGCAGAATTTATCAAATCAAACCATAAAGAGATATTTGTAAGATATCGCATATGTGAATAACATTGAAGTATTTTAAATGTAATATTAGAATTTATTAAAGAGCATAAAAATATGGTACTTGCGTATTAACGCCACCGCAGCAGAAGTTGCGCTAATGTGCCAATAAAGAGCAATCTTGTTCGCACGCGCACAAAAAAAAAATGGTATCAAAAATAGGCTAAAAAAGTACTAAAATACTAAAAATTACGTCAAAATGAGCACAAAAAAAAAAAAAAAAAAAAAAAAAAAAAAACACTAAAAAGGCTACTGCGGTGGCATTAATACGAAGGTACCAAAAATATCAATGTTAGCGGAAATTTGTAAGGAGTTAAATGCTTTTTATTTAACCAAATAATGTCGGCGGATACAACCATAAAGTAACTTTAATAAATTATATATTATATTTTTCTCAATTAATATCAAGAGCTATTCGCTTATTGGCATAAAATTTATATTAAATAACAAAAGAACAAATAAATTAGTCAAACATTCATAAGAATATAAATAAATCATCGAATTAAAATCATTTGATTACTTAACAAACAAGTGTAGCGGGTTTAATGTCAAGGAAGTGTAACATTTATGTTCATCCATTATTGGCATATAATCTTACAGTTTGTCTATCGTTCTTTGGTCGATGGGATAAATTAAATAGTTATATATTTACTTATAGTATTTTTTATAAAATGAAAGAAAAACGTGCAAGTTAAATGTATCTGATATATGTATTTTTAATTTATGTGTTTTTTAATGAAAGTCATGTACTTTAAATAAAGCTAGTGACAGCTTTATATTTAAAATGAAATTAAGGCGAAGGAAACCTTGGCGATTGTTTCGAGTAGCTAAAATAAAAGTAGCAAAATAGCCGTCGGACATATAAAAAATAAAACAATCAGATCGGAGCTGTTGATGACAGTCACAAGACTTATGCTGGTATTTATATAGGTATTATAGCAAAATTTGCAACATCTCTGGTGTTAAACTAGGACTCTCGTGGTAAGATATTTGGCTGCTCAGCAGCGGGTATAGAGTTCAAATCCCGTCGGATGTAAGTTCGTTTTATTTAGAAATGCTTTTGTGTTAAATTATTATTCCTTCGGGAATATTCTTATGTTAATTGTTATTCAATTTCTAGAATTTTTCTAGTTGTGAATGTTTTATTTGAGAAATTACCTTGAATATATTTAATTGGTATGGCTTTTAATTCTTTTAATAAAGTTCTGTACTTTTTTCGTTCAAATCCATGGTTTATTTTTCTTATCATGCATTTTATATAGCAATGTAATGACTTTTATAATTATTCTGATACATCAAAATTTTATGCTGTTGTTATCATTTTATAAATTTTGACAGCAGCAGTTATTTTTCTTTTTAAGATATTAGAAAATCTTCAGATTTTATCAAAAAATTAAATGACTAGTATTAAAAAATGCTCTGACGAGCACCAAAAATGGTTAATATGTTTTTAAGTATGAAAAAGGGTTTGACAAGTGCTTCTGTTAATTATTGAGCATGAGGAAGGACAAGGGATCCCTTCTTGGCTACAACTAACTTCAATGCCAACTTTTAAAAAATCATATTTGCGCTTTTTCCGTGAAAACAAATCAGTCGCAGTTACTATAAAAATGTATAGTGTAAAGACATAATCAGTAAAGGTGCAGCTTAATTAGACATAAATGTAAGGGCAGACGACACAGTGCCAAAAACCTAGTTCCTGCATCACATTCATGCACTGGCACCAAGCATGCCCTAAGTGTATAATTGCACAGAAAATTTATTTGTAGTATAGTGCAGAGTAAACAGTGCAGTTAACATCAGGGATGTAAGTGCATGTTATACGCCGTATGCCTTCTGGACTTTTTAATAGAACACCATATACATTATTTCTCAAGAAAGCTTATAGTATACACATTCTAGGGTATCCCTCTGCTTAGAGCATATATCCTATCTTATTTTTACGACTACACCCCTGGTTAACATCTAAAGCACGGTGGAAAGTTCTACTAAAGAACCGCAAATTTCATTCATACGCGAATAATCTTTCAAAAGCGCAAATATGATTTTTTAAAAGTTGGCATTGAAGTGAGTTGTAGCCAAGAAGGGATCCCTTGTCCTTTCTCATGCTCAATAATTAACAGAAGCACTTGTCAAACCCTTTTTCATACTTAAAAACATATTAACCATTTTTGGTGCTCGTCAGAGCATTTTTTAATACTAGTTTATACGATGATTCAATCAGCAAATGCAGCAATTTTTGTGTTGTGCTATCAGTTCTAGACTGCCCGTAAGTAAAAGTTCATTTATCTCAGAATGAATTTTTTCCTAATTTGACATGTTTAAACAAGATACAGTGGAACATCGATTATCCGACTCTTGTTCAACCGTAATTTTCGTAAATTGATATCAGTTTCCTGAACTTCTTTTTTCCCAGCATTTTGTTTATTTTTTAATTTCACATTTCTTGCGTTTGCAAAACGTTCTTTTCAAACTATGAGAACAAATAAAAGTTTTAGTTTCCCTTTTTTAAAAATATCTTGAAATTTTCAAGCTCCGATCCCGATATAAATATACTATTTCTAATTTACGTGCTGTGTACTCGTTCCTGGTCTAAACAAAAACTCTACCCGTTTCGGAATTTGGAACATCGTATTACGGAGTGCTACAACATTCGAATGTTACTGCACAGTCTGATTATAAACAAGTGTAGAAAATAAAACCCCTTTGTTATCTTTTCACGAGCAGAAATCTTGACAGCTGCACGATTTCAAAAGGGGCGGAGAAATCAATGTCATATTTTTTTTATGCACTCGCGTACTGTTCGTTCACGATTGGCACGCCTAAATCTACTCCATACTTTACTCAGGAAAGGTGTGATACACTTAAATGATTAGATGAAATAGTTAGTCATAAAATCTCAGTTATTTGGCAGTTCCGATTCCGATTGCCCGATGTAACGTCAGTCTCAATTACGTCGGATAATTATAGTTCTGCTATATTATTGCACACATCATTTATAAGAAAAAATATAGAGAGGTGTAAAAATCTAGGTGCCAATGGGCACTCTCTCCGCACTAAATTTTAGTAGTTTTTCCGCTTAAATTTAATCAGCATTCTTACAAAAATTTAGATGAAATACTGTACGCGAAATAATGAAAAAACTTTTGTGATGAGAGACTGCCTGAAGGCATCTAGTTTTTACACCCCTGGATATATGTATGAAATTTTGCACAGAATTTTAGCACTTACAGAAACTGCTTTTTTAAGCTAAGCATTTGAATACATTTTAAAAAAAAATTTTCATTACTTCCTTCATTTTATTAGAAACTTATCGTTTGAGATCACTCAACTACTAAAATATATCGTTGGCTCAGCATATCCCTAAAGGTATTCTGCACCATAAAACTCAACACAATCAAACAACCTAAAACATATCGTTTTCTAACTAAAAATGGATAATGACAATCTTTTTATTATAAAAAATAAATATTTTTTAATGCATGTGATAATTATTCTTTTATTTTTATCAATAAATATTAAAATTCATACATACGAATTTGAACTCTTTTGCATAGAATAATGAATTAGATTTGTGATGCTTTATTCTGAAATTAAATTATAAGGTTTCGTTTTAAACACATGTGTAGAGTATTAATGAGGCGGTCGGTGACATTAGAAGCTCCGTCATCGCGGAATCGAAAAATATTTATGTAAATCAATAGTAAAAACTCATACGAATAAAATGATCTTGGTATAATAGTTTTGACATGCCGAAAATATGTTTCATATATTGCTATGAATTTGAAATATCAATTTCATACCTGAAATAACGAACTATATTTTATGCTTTATTTGATACCAAAGATTTAGCGATCGAAGTCAAAATTCTTTTTTCCAAATTTACGGTATGAATTTGAATTTTTTAAAATTAAAATTGGAAGCGCCAAACTGGCAATATTGGGCATTATATATTATTTTCATAGGACATAGATTACCTAATTGCAGTGCTATCAAAGCCCTAATATGATACAAGGGCTTTAAGTGCAACTGTAATATCCATTTGATAAGTAAGAGACCCATATAGATATAGGAGTGAAAAAAAAATATATATATAACTGTAGTAACCGCCAAAACAATGCATGATATTTTAAAATTTAAAGAAACAATAATAAAAGTGAATTTAATGACTCATAAGCATAAAAAATAAATTAAAAATGACAGAGAATAATTCCATCAATTCCAAGAGAGAGACAAAAGCTACACGAAGTTTTTGAAGAAGTATACGAAAAGAATTATAGTTTTAAAAAATGGATGCAAAATATTACTTTATGATCTACATGAAGTACATATCTGTGAATTTTAATGAATTTGCGAAAATAAATTATTAAAAGATAACAAGGATACCAGCTTTAAAAATCTCAATTTATATTAAGTAAATTAATCTTAAACCATGTGTTGAACTAAAATCCTTAATGAGTTATCAGGTTTACATATTTATATTAATATGGTATTATAACGAATATATGCAAAGTAAGTGGTGATTAACGCAATTCCATATTGTTGATATACATCCTGTATGCAGCATAGTTCCTAAATAGCAAAAATAGAATTAAACAGAGATACAGTGAAAAATAATAAAATATGCCTACAACTCAATTTATTGCCCTTGTATTAAGCATATAAAAGAAAAGAATGAAAACAGATGGACGTCCTAGAAATCTAAAAAAAATATTATTCAAAATATTTTGTACGATACAATGAATAAAAATATCAAAGTCAGAATAATAATGTTATTTAATTTCGATCTTTAATGTTATTTTAATTCGGTCCAAAAAAGTAAAACTGTTCTTTATTTGACTCGAAATAAAGAGTTATTTCTAGTTGCATACTGTAAATATCTATTGACTTTATATTAAAAACAGCGATAAGAATGACAGTAAAATTCTGTTCTTTTACAGAAAATAATGTACATTATTCACGAACTTTTTGCGATTTTAACAATTTTTTCTCAAAATAGACAGATTTTTTTTATAACAGTTATTTATAATATTCATGGATATATGTTGCGTAATAAAATATTTTTTATACTCATCTTGAATTATAGTTTTTTTTTTTTTTTTTTTTTTTTTTTTTTTTAAGTATTATGCATGCAGACATTTCATTTAAGCTGTTGAAAATGCAATATAGTGAATTTTCATAAAAATTCGTTATGCTTAATTATAAAAGGAATTTGATTGATATAAGTAATAGATTATATGTATTTAGTCGTTTTTAAGCTAAAAATGCTCACTGATAATTTTTATATTGATTTGTAGAGAGTTGTTATAGCTGTGCTATAAATTTTAAATGGCAGTTTTCTTTTACCTGTTTGACTTTCTAAATAATGTTTTGCCTCGGATCTCGGCTGATAATAGAGGAGTTTAGCCAAGAGAGCAATAAAGATGAAGCTACATTCTTAAAACGAAAGAAAGGATATGGCTTCTCAGGAAAGAGGTACAATTTATTGGATTCTTAACGAGTTGTTTTTTAAACATTTTACTCATCTTGACTTAAATTGCTTAAAAACAACTCGTTCACTCGAGTTGTTTCAAATCATGAGATGAATGGAGTTCGGCTCAATTAGAGTTATTTTGTGGCTGACGTTTTAAGATTGTAAACCTTTCTTGAGCAATATATTTTTAAAAGCTATATATTAATCCTTTAAAAAAAAAAAAAAAAAAATTAGCAATCATTTATGTAAATATTTGTGTAGTCAAGCAACCTTAAAAAATAACAGAAAAAATTCTTTAATATTTGTCAAATACACGTAGTCTTCTGCGATGTGTGAGTGCTATGGGAGGGATACGTACTTGGGATGCGGCTGTGATGATGAGGATGCTGTAGAAGACGGGGTTTGTGAGAAGGCCCTCAAAGATGTTCCTCTCGCCGTGGATCTTTCGGGCATTGATCTCGTTGAACAAGGTCATCATGACGAACGTGTTGAAGATGATGGTGAAGTGCTGAGAAGGAGGAGAGTGCAGGGGCGCGTACATGCCGGAATCGATGTCGAAAATTTTGTGGCCTGGGAAGAGAAATAAAGAAAATTATCACTCTGTTCAAGAAAAACAGGTCAGAACTAATACAAAATGATGTAGAATTGTGAAACATTCAACTTCAATGCATGTTGCAAACTTTTTCAAAACGTTTTAACTACAATAGAAATGTTAAAGAAAAATAAATTTAACCTAGCAAATTTTCAGACCTAAGCATTTCTGAATTTTTTTTTTCTCTACTTTTCGAAATTGAAAACTACCAAGTCTCCGGCTTTTTTGGATGCCGGTATTTTAATAACAGAAAATGTTGTTTTACTGAATTGGAACGTTCTAGGGATTTAATAGAACAACATGTTCTCTAAAATTATACTGATATTCAAAAAGCCGGAGACTTAGCGACTCTAGAAATTGTATAATAAGAACCAACAATTTTACCACAAATGACTATTTTTTAATTATAATTTGCACCATCACTTTTTTAAAACAAAAGAGTACTACAAAATGTAATTTGTAAAATCAGTGTTTTGAACAGAATATAAAATATACCGCCTGTGTCAATCCTAAACCAACCAGAAAATTCAGAAAAAAATTTATGGAAATATTTCTAAAATAAAAGGTCCTAATTCGTCACTTGAAATTTTCAGAATTTTTATGAAATAGCTTTCACAGTGAATACTGTAAATAAGAAGTTTCAGTAAGAATTGTGATTCTTCGAGCGAGTTGCTACATTCAAATTAACTTATTTTACATTTTCATTCAAAACCATTTTCCATCTTAACAGTTTTCCTTTCTTCAACGTCCATACATATGTTTTTTTGTTGCTGCAGCACACTTATTAATTTTAATCCCTTATTACAACTAGTCTTCTTATGATGGCTTTGAGACAGTGATAGTTGAAAGGAATTAAGCCCATATTTTGATAATTCTGATTTTAAGATGTTTTCATTTCCTTTCAAGTTTCTTGAAGAAAGAACGCAAATCGGGTACTATCTATGCAATATGCATGCATGAGAGAGAAGAATTTATAAATAGGGTTTTGAAAGAATGAAATTATAAATAAAGAGGAGAAGACATATATAGTGTATTGTCAACCTGTTGCAAGTGAAGTAACTGAGGAAATTGTCATAATATAGCGTTAAACTTTTTTTTTTTTTTTTTTTTTTTGCATCGGTTAAAAAGTTTCTTATAAGCGCCGAAGGAAACCTCTACCTGTAAATTTTGAATCGAAAACTATCTCTTACTTCAATAGCGTTTTCATTAATGAAAAAAAAATACAAATATGGTTAATTTTATGGCAGTTTACTCAAGTATTAAAATCATTTCACTGACACAGGCAGCAGGTTGTCTTGGTCATCTCATTATGGCGTAACTACTACCGCCGAAGCAAGCATCGCCAGCGAAAACGAATATCAGTTTTTTCCATTATTTTTTGATTAAAATTGCCCATTGATGTGGCTTTTGAATAAAGGGAAAATTGCTATTTAAATTTACTGTTGGAAGTTCTCCGAGGTGGTAATGAACCCTTGCAAAATCGGTTACAGTTAAAGCTCCACTGTTTGAAAGATATGCCAGTTCCACTTTCTTAATACAGTGCTCAGCAAAAGTTTA
Source organism: Maratus speculifer (assembly GCA_964019185.1). NCBI lineage: Eukaryota > Metazoa > Arthropoda > Arachnida > Araneae > Salticidae > Maratus > Maratus speculifer. The sequence goes on from OZ025296.1 coordinate 49,653,009, forward strand.
GACAATGATCGATTACGCATCTGCACTTAAAAATTCGCAATGAATTGTTGTAACTCAAGTATAATATATTACTTGTGACTTATCCTTTACTCATAAACAATAAATTTTAAATTATACACTTTATGTGATATATAATGATAAAAAATCAAAATTAACATTGTGGCAAAGTATAGACAATTTGTATATTTACAAGAAAAAATCCATGAAACTGTACATGATAAAAATTATTCTTTTGGAGTCTTTATGTACGTGTTATGAATTTTAAAAGAAGTATAAATTATCAAATTTTATGTACAAAAAATAAATTTAATTTTTTTTCGCCGTTCAATTTTTCTTAGTTATCAATTTGTAAATATAAATCTATAGCTGAAATTTAAAAAAAAAGGTTAATATAAATCCATAGCTAAAATTTAAAAAAAAGTTAATATAAATCCATAGCTAAAATAATAATAATAATAATAATAAAACATAAATAAAACCTAGGGTTTGAACAAGACTTTGCATGCAAAACTGTAACAGGCAAAAGTGATATCAAGCTTGGGAATATATATTTTAACAATTTATTACATATTAAAATAATTTTAAAATAGTTATTATGAAAAGTATGCATGTACATTTTGTGAGGGCGAAAAAGATGTCATCATTTTCCGATTTCGTTGAAAACAAAAATTATAATTGTGTCATAGTGAAGCAATTTTTATTGACGTTTTCATTGCATAACACCAGAGATCGAAGCGGCAATTGATAACTTCATAATGTATTATTCATCTTACTGACTACTTATAGGAATAATCCTCAATAGGAAGGGAGAACTGTACTTTGTGTCAGCATATAAAGAATAAAATACAACGTTTCTAAGACACAAATATAAATATTATACAATGCGTACGGCCGTTTCAAGCCTCTAAGACCTTATCATCAGTTCATGAAATCTAAGTTAAAATTGCATTAATGATGAAACATAGAATAAAAAGGGAGGGGAGCATAAAAGGGCCGAGAGGTGTTCTTCACTTCCCGACTATGAACGGTGAAATGCGAAATTCAGATGAAGAATAACTGCGGAGTTGAACACTCGCGCACACAGAGAGACCAATCAGAATTGAACATTTGCATTAGTAGAGTCCAAAGAAAAAGGCAAAAAAAAGGGGGTGAGGGTGGAGAAAGAAAACGAGTTTGAAAAATTGAAACAATAGTTTTGGACAATTGGGAGTGCTGGACAAATTGTTAACTAAATTCTTTGAATTTTTCCATATATGATAAGCCTCCCAAAAGCACCCCAAATATTTCTGAACTATGGTTTTAATATTTATTATTCGTTCTCCTCCTCCCCATTCTTTTTTGTCCCTTTTGTTTGGACTCTCTCAGTGCAAAAGTTCGATTCTGATTGGCCTCCCCGTGTGCGCAAGTCTTCGACTCCGCAGTTGTTTATCGTCTGGATTTCGCATTTCGCCATTGACAGTCAGAGATTGAAATAGCTTAGAGATTTGGATTAGATTTTATGCACTGAGGATGGGATCTTAGAGGCCTTGAAGCGGCCGTATGCTTTGTATAATGTTTACATTTGTGTCTTATAAACGTTGCATTTCATCCTTTATATAGGAATAATGTTTGATTTTTCAATAATTGAAAAAAAATTAAATTAATATTTAATTATAAATAATATATTTTTTAATCAGCTGGACCAATCAATATAAGATTGATTATCTATTGCAAATATTTTTATAACTTCAATCTAATAGCTTTTTAAACAACTTCATTCGTCGAATTTGACTGGTTCCGACTCATTTATATTTAAATTTACAAGTGGAAATTTTCCACGGCAGTAAACAACCTCTGTGGAAGCATTACAGTTGAAGCTACACTGTTTTAAAAAGTATGTCACTTCCTCTTTATTCGTGGTTTCATGGTCATACCGACGAATAGTAGTGTGAAGATGACTGTCAGTTGATAGATGGCATGTCCTAGAATGTTCTTCATCATAGTTCTAGAGATGAGAGGTTTTGTTCTGCCGTATGGTTTTCTCAGCAGCAACGCTTTTGTAGGCATTTCGGTTGCCAGTGCGAGAGATGCTAACGTGTCCATGATGAGATTCACCCAGAGCATTTGAACTGCTTTTAGAGGGCTGTCCTGAAAAGGAAAAACAAAATATAATGACAATCTAACTAAAAAGAAGAAATTTTGTTTTCTTAAATGGCACATTTCTAATGAGAGATTTCATTTATTGTATAAATATATATAGAAAAATCTCCAACAATGGACATCTTAAGCCTTTACTCTTTATTACTTAGCAACCGCAGGCTAACATTTTCTTTTCTGCTTGCGCTAGTTAAATGTAATTTTTTTAACATAAATATTGATATATGTTTATCTATCTTAAAATTTTTATGAAAGTGTGTATAGAGAATTTCTGTTTTCAGAAAGCGGTGTCAGTTAGAATTACAAAATAGTTACCTGTGGCAGCCCTCTTATTACCAAGAAATGGTTATTTAACCTTTAGCTTCCGGGGGGATTACCGTAGTCCCAAGAAAATAAATGTTGAAGAATACGGGGTTGGGATTATCGTTATCCCGAAAACTTCCACTCCTCCAACAGGCGGAAGAAGAAATCATTAAGGTCCTTTCGCTCAATAGGGGTCCGAGTGAGTATCGAGCAAGGGAAATTCTGTAGGGAGGATGTTAATTATCCTAGGGAAATGCCGGGAAAAGAACTTGGCAAAAAAATAAACATTGTTTACGCAGACGACGTAAAGCTGTGTCTACCCCAGTTGCTGCAAGATTCTTAGATAGTTCTTGTTTGTGAGACATAATAATGAATAGATTATATTCAGCAAGTAGTTTTAGAGATTTAGAGTTGCTAATTTTGACTACGCTTTTGCTCTTAGAATGTAAAATGAAGCATTATTATTTTTTTTCTTACTAATGCACTAAATATTAGAAATTACGTGCGTAATTTTACACACTGAATTGAAAAAAAAATCAAATGTTTATACTTATTATTATATTTACGGAACTTATGATTGTTCTCAAGCCCAAAGGAGTTAGTTTTTGAGGCTTTTCTGAATTCGTTTTTATTATTCAAAAACATACGAAATTGTTAACATATGAAACATATGAACGAGACGTGAAATTCTTAATAAAAATTATATAATAGAATGGCGTTTTCAATTTATTTAATAAAGGCAAAAACATTTCAGAAAATAATGTTAAAGTTGGCGTTTTGACCAAAATTTCCGAGCGTGAAATTTAGGGAAAGGTGGGAATTTGCTGGTTGTATTTTTGTTGCGGTAATGTCAATAAGTAATTTATTTATAACAAAAACAAAATGGAAAAACTGAATTCGATTCCTAATTCTATCAAAATCCTATCCTGCCAGGTCTGCCAATTTTATGCCGACACATTAAGAATTATTCAGAAAGTTTCACATTAGAAACCAGCTTGATTCTATGGTCGGTAAACGGAAAAAAAAAGTGACCGGAAAAAAAGTTATCGGAAAAAAGTGACATAAACTACAAAAGCGGAAAAAAGTGACAAGGAAAAAAAGTTACCGGAAAAAAAGTGACAAGGAATTGATTTTGGGGATTTATTATTGATTTTGGGGATTCATTGGTTAAGTATGAAAGGGGCATCGAGGGGGGGGGGGGGCTCATAATTTAGGTAAATGGGTTTTTCATGCTGAATTAACTGTTTTGGTTCAATTTTTGGATATACGTTCATCCTGAAAAGACGCTTGCCTGATTAGTTTTGGGAAGGGACGATTAACCCAACCCCCATCCGTCCTGAATTAGATGAATGGATTTTTACGCAGAATTATCCAACGTGTGTCAAATTTGCATATAGGATCTTTTCCATAAGGCTTATGTATAGTATAAAATGCGTGAAGAGATGCTAGGAGTTTAAGGGTTAAGTATAGAGGGGGAACGGGGGATAACCTTTCTTAAATTAAATTAATGGCTTTTTACGCATAATTATCCGATTTGCTTAAAATTTTGGACATAAGTTCATTATGACAAGACGTATCTTAGATTAGTTATGGGTTCTTCTGCTTATAAAGGGGGGTGGGAACGAGCAATTCTCCCCCTCAAACTAGATAAATATGTTTTTATGCAGAATTATCCCATGTATTTCAATTTTAAATATAGGTTCTTTCTGGTAAGGTGAATCCGGAAGAGTTTTAAGGATTTAATGGCTAAGTATAAAGGGGAGATAGAGAAAACCCCTCTTAAATTAAATAAATGGCTTTTTATGCAGAATTATCTGATTTGCTTTGAATTTTGGACATGGGTTCATTATGATAAGACATATTTCTGATTAGTTATGGGGTTCTATTGGTAATTAAAAAGGAGAGCGGGTGATTACTATACCCACCTTAAATTAGATTTAAAAAAATTATGCACACTTATCCGATGTACTTCAAATTTCGGATATAGGATCTTTCTCATAAAGTGAATACCTGAATAGTTTTATGGGTTTAATGGCTATGTATAGAGGGGGAACGGGGGATAAACCCCCTTAAATTAAATAAATGTTTTTTTTACGCAGAATCATCCGATTTGCTTAAAATTTTGGATGTATATTCATTATAAGAAGGCGAATCTCAGATTAATTATGGGGTTCTTTTGATAATTAAATAGGGGAAGCGGGCGATTAATCCTCCACTCTTTAAATAAAATAAATTGTTTTCTTTCTTTCACAACTATTCAATTTATTATTTCAAATTTTGTATATAGGTTCTTCCTGATAAAGTGAATCCCTGAATAGTTTTAAGGGTTTAATGGCTAAGTATAGAGCGATGAACGGGGTATAACCCACAATTAATCAGGACTTCGCCTTATCATAATGAACGCCCAATCAAAATTTGAATCAAATCAGATAATTCCAGATAAAAGCCATTTATTAAATCAGATAAAAGCCATTTATTAATTTAAGGGGGGATCATACGTTCCCCCAGTGTTTACTAAGCCATTAAACCTTTAAAATTATTCCGGGATTCACTTTATGAGAAAGAACATATATCCAAAATATGAAATATATCGGATAAGTGAGCATAAAAAAACAATTTATCTAATTTAAGGGGGGGGGGAATAATCATCCGCCACAATTTTTAATTGGCAAAATAACCCCATATGTAATCAGGGATACGCCTTAACATAATGGTTCTATAATCCAAAATTTGAAGCAAATCTGATAATTCTGCGTAAAAAGTAATTTAATTTAAGGTGGGTTATATTCTATTCCCCTTCTATACTTAGATATTAAATCCTTAAAACTATTCAGGGATCCACCTTATCAGAAAGAACCTATATTTAAAATAAATACATGGTATAATTCTGCATAAAAACCTATTTTTCTAGTTTAAGGGGGATATAATTGCTTGCCCCCCTTTATAATAAGCAGAAGAACCCCATAACTAATCAGAAATACGTCTTATCATAATGAACCTATGTCCAAAATTCTAAGCAAATCGGATAATTATGCGTAAAAAGTTATTAATTTAATTTTAGAAAGGTTATCCCCCGTTCCTCTCTATACTTAATCATTAGAACTCCTAAATCTCTTCAGGCATTATATACAATATATAAGCCTTATCGAAAAGAATCTATATGCAAATTTGAGTCACGTTGGACAATTCTGCGTAAAAACCCATTCATCTAATTGAGGACGGATGGGGGGGAGGGGAGTAATCGTACCTTCCCAAAACTAATCAGGCAAGCGTCTTTTCAGGATGAACGTATATCCAAAAATTGAACCAAAACAGTTAATTCAGCATGAAAAACCCATTTACCTAAACTATGAGCCCCTTCCCCGATCCCCCTTTCATACTTAAGCAATGAATCCCCAAAATCAATAATAAATCCCCAAAATCAATTCTTTGTCACTTTTTTTCCCGGTAACTTTTTTTCCTTGTCACCTTTTTTCCGCGTCACTTTTTTCCGTGTCACTTTTTTTCCGCTTTTGTAGTTTGTCACTTTTTTTCCGATAACTTTTTTTCCGGTCACTTTTTTTCCCAGATTCCTATGGTCACAGCCTACTAAAAAGTCATGCGCAACTATACCTTTTGCATAAATGAGAATGGAATTATACATTATCTGCTTCAGAAAATTGTCGAATTCTAGAATTATTTATTATTTCTAAATAACTTATTCACCGTCAAATTCAAATGAAATAATTTTTATTTATGGAAACCATAATAAAGATTGCATTAATAATTTCTTAGTTATTTTTCATCTGACTCCAAAAAGAAAAAGAAGAAGTTCTCAATTTAGCACTTTTTTGTTGTTGTTATCGTTTTGTACGCTTATCAATTACTTCGAAACTATTCGACTGATTCATGTGCCTTTTTTTTTGTGTGTGTGTGTGTGTGTCATTGAAAGATTATTCTCTGCAATTGGTGAAGGACTGAATTTAAATTTCATGAAAATTGCTGCAGGGCTTTTTTTAGAAATTTAATAACAATACAAATAAATAAATTAAAATAAATAAACTCATTTAAAATATTTAATTTTTAGCGATTTTGATCAAATAAAGTAGCTCTATCTTCTTCTTCTTCTTCTTTATTTTGTTTGTTTGCTAGAATGTTGCAGCCACAAAGTTTGTAATAATTATTATTATTTATATAGCTATTATTCTCGAATGAAACAAGGAAAAACAAAAAATAATGATTTAATTATTAAAAACTTTCATGGCGAAACAATTGTTAAAAAATATAATAAATAATAATATAATTAAATTAAAAGTAAAAGCAAAAAGTATAATTAATAATAATAATAAAGTCTAAAAAATTGGAAAGAGTTTTGAATTTCTTCAAAATTTTCTGCGGTACACTCGTTTAATTTGAAGAATCATATTTCTATGGTGGTGGGATTGTTACTCTAACACAGAATGGTTCAAAAGTCTGAATTTCATATAAATTAAAATAATTAATGTCTTTTTTTACCTTCATTGGTAAATTTTGTTTAAAAAGCTAACTTTTACAGCTTCTTTCACAGTGTCTTGCCTTTACGGAAAAATAGAAAATACTATACAATCTCTTTGTTTCTAAATAAAAATACCATAAATTTCATAAATATGTATCTATATTATAAAAGCGAAACGTACCTGTGCGTAAGGCATACGTAATTTTGCCAATGCCAACACTTTCCCGTGCAATTTCGGTTTTGCAATGTTCACTACAACAAATTTTTACACTTCTAACCATCGCACATTTTAAATTTTTATACTGTTGTGTAGAAAGAAAAATGTACTTTTAAGTGCAATTTGTTTGAAAACTCTATCTCAATTTATTTTTGAGATATTAATTTTTTTATAGTTTTTAGTACCACTTTTGTAATTGTGGCAACAGAATCACTCCATTTTCTCTTGAAATTGAAAGAAAAAAAAAAAAAAAAAAAGGAGAGAAAAGAAAAGAAAAGAAATTAAAATGCGCAGCGCTTTTCCATGCAATTTCGGTTTTGCAATTTTCGATTTTGCAAATTTTACACTTCTAAGTATCGCACATTTTAAATTTTTACACATTGTATAGAGAAAAAAATGTACTTTTAAATTCGTACTTTTTTCCCCAGCTCCACACTTAATTCGCAGAAAAAAGGAATTCGTATGGGTGCTTTTTAAATGTAAGAGATTAAAGTAAAATGTTACAGAACTACATACTATATGGCTATTAATGGCCGGACACTTTCAATTATAGACATTTTGTCGAATATAAAATAAAAACATATTTATAGGATTCTTCTGAAAATCCAGGATGACAAAGACGATGTTTGACCTCATATTTATGAATGCCCATTTCATAAGAAGGAAACTTAGGGAGCCGATAGGAAAAAAAAAAAAAAAACATAGAAAAACTATAATATTTGGAAACCCTCTTTACATTAAATTATACGAAACGATCTGTCGATGCAGAGTAGAAATATATGGATATTGTACAACATTTCTACTGATTTTTGCATAAATAGAGAGTATAATAATGGAAATATACATTTTTTTTAAGTGCAAAAAAACCGTGATAGATTCGGAGTTTTTAGACACTCCGCTCCCCTCACAGAAGAACAAGCGGAAAATAGACAGTTCGTTCAGCTTTTACGTTCAGCTTTTTATGAAATTTGGGGTATTTTTATATGAAATGATAATGTCCCGTTGTACAGTTTTATGAGGAAGATAATCATAGCTTATTTACTCCCCCCTTCTGAAAAGCGGGAGATAAGCAAATTAACAGAAACTCATCTGATCTGTTATTTATAAACTTAGAAAACATTCTGGCAATGTTATCTTCTAAAGCCGTGATAGATTTGAAGTTTGAAGACCTCCCCGTCCCCCACCAACATACACAGAAGAACAAGGGAGACTGAATTAAAAAAATATATATAGTACCCAGTGTTTATATATTCTAATTCTCCATATCTTACAAAAATTGGTCATTATGACAATGAGAGGTTTTGAGATAACTTTTAAAGCCCTTTCTTCTTCCCTCCCTCAGCTTCGGCAGAGCAAGAACGTCAAAATTTCAAAAAATCATCTTATTCTAGTATTTATATTCTATGATAAACCAAGTGTATTATTATTGGACTCATTTAAATATGATGTGATTTTAAATATGTTAGCTTTTTTATGGATGCGCTTTAGTCAAAGCGCTTTTTTCCGTTTTATTTATTTATTTTGATTATTTTTTTATTTTTTTATTTTTTTTAAACCACGAAAATACAAACGGAAGCGCCAGATAGCTTTGATTGTCTCTTTTTATAGTAATACAAGAGGACTGTATGTATTTATCAATTTTTAACCCTTTCAGGGGCAAGGTATTTATGTTCAAAAAATGCTTAATTAATTTATTAACTCTGAAATTTACAAATTTATTTGAAAATAACTAAAAGCTCTTTTTCACATATACTATGAAATTCAAACTGTAATAAAAAAAATTACTGGTACCACTTGGTATTTTGGGCATTAAAAGTAACAGTTAGCAGACTGCAAACGGCGGAAGGGTTGAAAGCCATTGAAGGAATTTTAACACCAAAATCTTCTTCTCTGCTGTGTTGACAGAATTTTCATATCCAGACTTCATCCAATATTTCTTTATAGTAATATTCGGTTAATTATTTTACAGATTAAATTAAAGTAGTACTATTCGTAAATATTCGTTTTAGTTATAGTTAAAAACGAAGACCTTAATAGGAAACATAAATTACGTTAGATATCTCTTTATTATTTGTTACTATATTGTTTAACGATTCCTTATATGTTAATTTCTAATTTTTTCTTATCGTGAAATTTCTTTTTCTGTTTTAATTTAAATCGTTGAAATAATATTAACAATGATTCTTAAGGAAATCACTTATGCGTTATTTAAATATTTGAAAATTTAGCACTTTTTAAAATAATGTATTTTTGTATTACCATATATACTTATAGTAATTTTGCCTATAACAAACCTTCATTTTCAGATTATACCCTTCAAGAAACCAAATTCTATTAAAACATTCAATAAACATCCATCAAGTTTTCTAATTATTTTTTAAAACGACCGCTCAATTACTACTAATATATGTTTTATTTAATGACACGCACTTCACAGAAAAAGATCATTTTTATCATTATAAATTACATCTTTTCAACGAACCTAAAGCATTACTTTCGATTCCGACAAGTAAACAGAAATAACTTTCTCTTAGGGAAGAAAATTCCCTTACCTTCTCACAAATGTGTAAATAATTAACACATGTTCCAAATGAGAGCAGCATTTTCTGGTCACCTGCGGTGAAGGGTCATTAAGATAGGGGGATGAAATCGCGTCAGTTCTCCCGTTGTAAAAGGATATTTTAGATTTCACTGCCCCGAAAGCTAAAGGTTAAACCTTTCCGGCTCAGTGATCCCACCTCGGGACAATCTAAATTCCAAATAAAGAGAATTTTACAGTTTAAAAAAACTGGTGCCAGTCAAGAAATCTGAATTATAAAAGATAGCCCACTGGAAACACTGGTACAAAGTAGTAGAGAAAAATAGCAGAAACAGCAACGCATTAAGGGGACAAAAAAATTAAATTAAATTAAATATTAAAAAAAATGAAAGGTTGTATTACAGAATGTGGTCGAAATTATGACAAGAAGTCGCCTGACAGGCTTCACTGCGGCACATAACATAGAAATCCTTACGTTCTCAAAAATTCCTGGCGTTTCGGGTATAATACCTTAATTAATATGTTATTTAATAAGAAGAATTTTACAATTTTCAAAAAATTGTGGCATCAAGAAATCGTAATTTAAAATAGTAGCCCACTAGCAACATTGTTTAGTACCACAATTGGTAACTATGACATTTTGGACCCTGCATTGCTATGTGATTCCTATTCGTTTCTATGCCCCCTACACCTCCTGCAAGTTTGTCGGTCTGGTAGTGAAACACCCTGTAGATGCCAACATGTCTTAATTACACTGGATTCTGATCTAAGACAAACAAGCTTCCAACCAGAAATTTTATATAATAAACAATTTTAAAATGGAGTACCATGTCAAAAACAGATACCTTTTTTATTCAAACAGTTTGGGTTAAAACTTGTTGTCATGGATCAAACTTCCGTATAATTAAGAGATGTTGCTATATATACTGAGTTGCCGAATCTCCGGACTTTTGAACACCAGTATTATTTTAAAGAAAATATTGTTCTTTTAAATCACCGAAATGTTCCATATGAACAAAACATTATTTTCTGGATTAAAATTTTGGTATCCAAAAAGCCGACTTGACAGCTCTATACATAGCATTAAATTAAAATTCTGTTCAGCTTCCAGTTTTATCTAATCTGTTTGATTTTTGCTTTACTGAAATAACTGTGGTGAAGATTTGAATGTAAATAATTGCATCATCATATTTTATGTCAAAATAAAGATCTACACAAAGAAGGATAAGGAATTTAAAATGGAATAAATAAAACATATTAATATATTGCATGCTAGAAAAGCATGCAATATATTAATTAAGCAAAACTTAACTTCAGTCAAATATTTTTTCTTAAACTATTTAGTGAGCGAAAATTAATTTATGAAACAAATGTCATGTCTGTGAATATTACGCTCATGAAATATCATACTTATTTAAATGAGCTAAAAGTATTTGTAGCATCTTTTATAAATTTATTATCACAAAACCACTTTGTCACAATATTGGTGAATATTCACATTATGTTATGAAGAATTTTAAAGATATTTCCTTACATCCTTAAATTGTATTTTCATAGAAAAAAAAATCACCACTACACCTGTACATTTCTCAAATAAGAAAAAACAAATCTGTAATTTTCACCACTATAATTCTACATTTTTGAAAAATGAAAAAACAAATTTGTAAGTTTTTTTTTGTTTTAGGTCATGAAAAATGAAAGAAAGTCGCACTTCGATGGCACAGGCTCCAACGAAGGCCACGATTACAGCGACCACGTTGACTGTGAGCTGAAATTGAAGGAACTTGGCGATGCTGTCATAAACGTTCCTGCCCCACATGACGGCTTTCACGATACTTGTGAAATTGTCGTCCGTTAGAATGATATCGGAGGCTTCTTTGGCGACGTCGGTACCCGCAATACCCTGCCAAAAACAGAAAAAAAAACACATTTCAGAGACATAACTAATTTACATAAATAATAAGAGGTCACCAATTTCTTTATATCAATCAGAATGTGTGAAACGTAATACGAAATTAAAGAAAAAATGCATTTATAATTCATTGTATTGGCTTCATTGGCCTCCAAAAGTTAACATAGTACCACCATTTTTTAATTTGTAAATGAATGAATATAGAAACAACAAATTTGGAAGAAATGCGCACTAAAAATTTATTTATTGAATGTGATATAAAAATGTACATAAGTTAAACGAAAAGATGATTTACAATAAATAAATAAATAAAAAATGAACACTCTTCGTGAAGAAGTCCATTCTTGAAGAGAACACTACATCACAGTATTATGCGATAAAATGACATAGAAATATTAGAAAAATGGATTGTAATAAAAAAAATGCGTTTACACGTAACTTGAATGTATTAGCGTCATTGACTTTAATGCAATAAATTGCTTCAATTAAGTTGTCGGGCATCGAAAAGGGAAGCAGGAACCAGACACATAGCAAACCTTCTTCCAGTTCACCAAACAATCTTGGAGGAGGACTTAAAGAAGTAATTTGTCTGCCAAGATAATCATAAAATGTTCTGCCAAGTTCAGGTCTGGAGAGTGAGCTAGCGAGTCCATTGGCTCCAAACCGTGACTTTTAAGATAGTCCTTAACTACCACAGCTCCGAGAGGTAGCAGATTATGATCCATCATAATGAAATTGTTACCTATAGCACCGGAATATAGGCGAATATATGTGTCAAGGATCTCATCCCAATATCTCACATCAGTCAGAGTTCCACTTCGGAACACATGTAGGTCAGTGTAACTCCCTTGTGAGCTCCCTGCTCAAACCATGATTCCGCCGCCTCTGTATCCGTGTATTTCAACAGTATTGGATTGATAGTACTTGAAGAATTGTTCACCGCATATCAGCAGACGCCCTGAACCTATCTCTAATATGAATTTTGAATCGTCTGTGACGAATACAAAAGCCTATTGCAGTCTAGTTCAGGAAATGTGTTCTTTTGCTCAATATTAGAGGGCCTTTCTGTGTTGCCCATCAAGAACACACACAACTGGTTGCCTTGTACAGAAACCTATATTATGATGGTGCCTTCGCACCGCAACAGCGGAGATTAATCTCTCTGATGCTACAAAGTGGTCTGGAACGAGCTACGGCATACTAGTGTGACTTATCTTTCGGGTCGAAAAAGTTAGAAAACGGTCTTCTGCAGTTGTTGTAAGTCATGATTGACCTGGAACGTGTCTTCTGAATCTGTCTTCACCGAATTCCTTAATTTTGAGCGGTGGTACTACAAACAAACTCATTAATAGAATCCATCTGCAATTTCCAAAAAAAAAATAAATATACAGGTTGTCCCAGCAAGGATGTTGCAAATTTTGAGGTGAGGTAGGGTACACCTAAACCATCCGGAATCACATAATAATGCCGGTTCGGAAAAGCCTTCCAGACCCAGTAAGGGAGGATCATTTTAAGAATCATTTTACAAAATTCTTCGTAAAATGATGAAATGAATGACTGACTCCAGAATTTACAGACAAACTTCTTCGAAAGTAAAATCTTTTATTTTAAGCTTTCATTAGGAAAGCCAAAGTTTATTAAAATATTCTTTGTGCTATTTGTAAAATTAAAATTAAAATTAGGTAGTCCTGCCGTGAGGCACTATGCTTGAAATGGTTAACATTATCTCTCGATAGTTCGCGCCGAGAACACTGCTTGTCTTATGCGCTAGCACCACTCTTGCATCACCCGTGCCCAGTGTTGCTAATGAGCTACTTTTTTGTATTCAAATTTCTTGATTGGCACTGTTTTATTAAATGATAAAATTTGCCTTGTTTGAAGACTATGCGAAAATAAAGAAAATTCCTTTAACCCATTAATGCCTGAATTATTTTCTTCGTTAAAATTCAAATTTTGCATTTTCCCACCACTTTTAAAGCAAGAATAACGTTTACCTTAATTTATCAAGGACCTTGTCTCGAAAAAGAAAGTATTTATTTTTCCTCCTTTTTTACTGGTGTGAAATGCGCTTACTTGAATATTTTAAAATTGTCCCAAAAATGGGACGCTAGGCACTAATGGGTTAAAAAAATGATGGAAGTCAAGGAATTTCAATTTAGAAAGTAGCCCATTGGTAACACTGCCAGGGCCAACGATCAGCTCTGTGTAATCCAGCCATTTCGATGCCTTTACTGGGTAAGGAAGGCGTTTCTGGAGAGCAATCTTACGCAGTGGTAGAAAATTGACTAAGAGGTGGAGCCTATTGACACTACTAAATTTTTGTTGTATTTTTCGACTTATTTAATGACAGAATTTCAGAGCTTTAATTAAGTTGAAAAAGACTATAAAAATTTTGTATTATTAATAGGCTCCACTACTGCGCCAGTTTCCCATCTCTGCCTATGTGATTCCGAGTCATCTAAGTGTACCCTACCTTCCCTCGAAGATTGTAATATCTAAGCTGAGACATCTTGTACACAATTCTGTTATTTCTCGCGGGGTTTTGGTGGATTTTTTTTTATGATGCAATAAACAGCTTCATAATGTGATTTTTTTTTATAACAGAAATATTGGACAGTTCGGAAAATTAATTTGTACCGAAAAATTCTATCATTTAATTTATAAGATATTGTTTCCGATAATCTAATGCTTAATAAATAGAAATTTCCGGTATGGATACGACTTTCCGAATGACCCAATATTTTATTTCAATTTTAACTTATTTAATGCATTTTGAAAACAATTTTTAAGAGTTCTTTGCTTCCTTTGATAACCTGCTCTTAGATAAATATTTTAAAAACGTTTTCAACTTAAGGAAAAACAAAAGTGGGTCAAATCCTATGGGATATATGCGAGTGTTAAGACCCGTTTTCTCGCTTACCCGACAGATTTTCATGAAACTCGAAGTTTTTTTGCGACTAAAACTTTATTTTAAAACAATATAAAATTTTTCAGTTTTTTTTTTTAACTGTCGGCCACGTACGATGGAACGTTGATATTCTACCACCTTTTTGTTTTTTTTTATTTATCCGGATCATTCGAATATTTTTAAGAGATAATAAGGATTTTGGCGGAAAAGTACGAATTTCGAAAAACTAAAAAGAAACTTCTAATTTTTGTAAAAATTTGCACAATTTTATCAAACACATGAACTTAAATATATCTAAACACTTGTATAAAATTTAGTTTTACATAATAAATGAGAAAAAAATATTAAAGTAAAATTAACATGAGGAGGCGTGGCGTCCCAGTCGTGGCTTTCTTTAACTCTTTGAGACTCTGGTGATTAAATTTCTTCCCATTTAATTTTAACTCTGAAGTATATCAATGGAACCGGAATATTCAACCAAATTTATTTGAAAAAAGATTAATGCATTTCTTTCCTTTTTTTTCTTTCTCTTTTTTTCTCTTTCTTTTTTTTTTCTTTTTTTTCCATGTGTATACATTTAAACCGAATTTTTCATTTGTAAAATATTGGGCCCACTGTGACACTTGGAAATTTAAAGAAGTTTACCCATTAGAACTTGAAGTGTTAAATATTTTTTTATTTTCAAATTGGAGGGCCTCAGAATAATCATGTAAACATGTCTTTTTCGTCTGACAATGCTTCAATTTTATTTTTCTAAAAATCGTTTCGTTGTTTAATTTGTAAATGATAATCTACATGTGCATTTGCACGTTACAGAGGAGTAAATTTTTAATAAGAGTACCACTTAAAGTTTTAGTTCTTAAGTAAAACAATTTTCATATTATACTGTAAAATTTCATTGCAGTTGATAGGAATAAAAAATTATGTTAGTCTTAGAAAAAAAAGTTAACAATAAAATAAAATTATAAAGATCCAAAGAATCATTTAATGATAATTTAAATTTAATATGGCATAAGTGCGAGAAAAATCGCATATCTTAAAGAAATAAAATCATTTCACACAAGGCATTGCCGAGAGCTGGAGAAGTTGGTGTATAACTCAGAGTTAATGTACTTACAAGGAAAGTCTCTATACTGGGCATACTCAGAATTTTATGAAAAAAATACTAATTAAAGTACTTATGTATGTAATAAAGAATCAGTCAAAATTAGTGGCAGAATCACAGTCGGAAATACGTAAAAAAATAAAATACTTTCGGTATTTGGCGTGAAAAGAAGAAAGAGTCACGCGATTTGGCGAGCAGTCCTTTTCCTCGCCAAAAGCAGACGATCATAATGCAACTCAAAACTGTTGGATATTTAGAATGCGTATACATGGTATTTAATGAATTTGAACATAAACAATGAGAGACTTTAACATATTATATTATATATATATACATATTGTATTACATATATGTATTACTTGTTGAAGTAGTTATTTTTTAATCAATTGAAAAAATGATTTCATAGATAAAAAAAAATCATATTGAGAAAAATTACCTTCATACATTTAAGCGTATTCAAAAATAAAAGCGATATGTTTCCTTAGCAACAAAATCTAATCCACAATTCTCAATTCGACTTTGAGCTTGAAACAAATTTAGTTAATTTAAATTATGAATTTCGTTTTAAATCTCAAGTTTTGATGATTAAATATGAATATAAATACATATAAGTATCGATGTAACAAAATTATACTTAAAACAAACTAAAAATTACAAAACTAAATTAAATGTATCAAAACAAGTTCAACATGAAACTTTTTTTTCTTTTAGTGCATTTGACATAAAGCATTTTTTGAAATTACATTCCATCGCCAACCGGCAATAAATCGCCAAATAACGCAATTTTCATTATTTTTTTACAGATACTGAATGGAGGTTCCACTGAAATTTTTTTTATAAATGTATATATCCACACGAGAAGAACATTCTGTAATTTTTTCAGATTTTTCGGGGTATGCCCGTATGGAGACCTTCCTTGTTAGATATGAATATGTTACATTCCTACCATGGCAAACCCAACGTCTGCTTTTTTGAGAGCAGGTCCGTCGTTGGTTCCATCGCCTGTTACTGCTACTACTTCCCTGTTGGCATGTAGCTTACTGTCAATAATACCTTTCACCAGTGTGTATTTGTCTGTCGGTGAACTTCGGGCTAATACTCGTAGCCTAGGCCATACTTTGTCGAGTAAATGTTGTTGTACCTAGGAGAAATTAAAATAATTAATGGTTTAATCAGTAAATACTAAAATATGTTTATATTTATTCTTGTTTAATACAGAGCGTCCATTAAATAATGTCGCAGTTATAAATTTTAATTTTATCAACTCTAAGCGTCGTAGAGTGTTGGTTCATGATCACAAATAATGAATAACACAAACAATTTTAGATAAGCGCATGCGTAAGAATTGCTTTGCTATTTAGTCACTTGCAGTGCTACATGCGCAAAATAGCTGCTCCTAAGCGGGAAGAGTTTTTTGTTCTGCAATTTGCTAAGGGTGAATTGTATAATTTAAGTGCAACGTGCGTTTCGTTTAAATTGTTATCCCCTACATGCAAAAACATTCGTCGATGGTATAGGAAATTCGAAACAATCAGATTGTTTGTAAAGGATGAAACATGGGATGATCAACAGTGTCTGTTCGGGATATTGACTGTGTCAGAGCATCTTAACTGAGTAGCCTTAAAAAATCTGTTCATAAAGCAAATCTTGAACTTGAATTACAAGACCACAGTGTAGAAGGTTTTTGAGATACACTTATGCATATGGCAGGGCTCCCAAATGGTCCGCGAATTGAACACCAATATTTTTTAACAGAAAATTTCATAGTAGGTTTCTACAGCATTTGTGCTAAAACTAACCTTCGAAAGCGTTTTCAGCGTAGTTTGCAAGAAAAATATAAAAGGAAAACCTTTCTAAGAAAATACTGATGTTCAGTTGGCGGACCATTTGGGAGCCTTGATATGGCCATACCGGTTGCAATTGATACATGCTTGTGAGAAGAATTGGACTTTAGTTTGGATGTGTATTGTGCGACTAAATGTTGCACTTATTAAACATCTGTAAAGGAAAACTAGGTAAGTTTAAATTTAATTTTTTCATTATTTGTTTTAAATAATCTAAATTAAATTGTTATAATATACGTCTGAAACTGGGACATTCTGTTATGGACGCTTTGTATTTGTTTTTATAATCGCTTGTTTAGAGTTAAAACAATGATTTTTTTCCTCACACTTTACTATGAGGAGGTAAACACAAACAGAAAGCATAAAAAGTGAATTTTAAAATGTGTTATAGATAAATTAAGACGTAAAACTAGTAATTTCAGTATCTATAAGAAATATCGAATGCAAATAAGCCAAAGCTTTTAACAATGTTTAATGCACAAATATACAAACAATGACACAAAAAATCGTATACAGTTGTTTCGAGGATTCCTTAATCCCCTTAATATATATATATATAGATATTAAAATGAGTTCAAAGAACCCTTCGGTTATGACACATGGTACTGGCTAATGAATTGACCGAATTTATTAGCCAATATATATATATATATATATGTGTGTGTGTGTGTGTGTGTGTGTGTGTGTGTGTGTGTGTGTGTATGTATGTATGTAGTCATTTTTGTTGCACAGAGAAAGGGGATAAAGGAACCCTCGAGACAGCTGTATGCGATGTTTTTGCGTGTGTAATGTCTGTATGTTTTTGTACGTTAAAATGTTGTTAAAAGTTTTGGCTTATCTATTGGAATTCGCATAAAGTGTTTAATTTATGACTGGATATATATAACGAGTGCTGAATTCTGTCCTTATGAATGAAGAATAGTCTTTATTATACGCATGTTTCTGCGTCGTATTTCATTACAATATTTTTTTTAATTATTATTTTATTGATATCAAAGTTGTAGTTTTTTAAAATACAATAGAAAACTTCATAATCTAGGGTAAACTCGAAAAAGTTTTCACACAACATACACAACATGTATATCATGAGAGAAAAATTCGCAATATTTATAATATAGATTGCAATTGAATTCATAAAAGGATTGGGTAACTCATGTACAGTTAATTTAACCATTTCTTATTAAATATTCGGATATGTTGAATTATTCAATTTTTTTTTGGTACATTTAATGTTTTTTTTTAATTTACTGAATAGAGTATTTATTAAGCTTTACAAAGTAATTTTTATTTTATATACACATTAACTATAGTTATCACCATTTCATGACGCCAGTTATCACTTCATATATGAAAAACTTGTTTTTGTTGCCAAATTTGAGAAAATATCGCTGTATTTACCCTATTTCTTCAAGTTGGTGAAAACTTGGCGCTATTGTGACAATTTTGACATTAATAATTTGAAACAGTTATTCAGTGATCTCTTCATAGAAAATTAATCGTCCGCTCTTAAGGATCATATAAAAAACTCGTGCCAAATTCATATACTGTCCTCAGGAATACATATATATTCTAAATTTCAAAGCACCATATCAATAGGAAGTGGGTGAAAAATGAACCACAATATTTGACTGCCACACATTAGAAAGAAAGTTAAAAGAAAGCATGTAAAAATTCACTAAAAAAATGTAAACGAAATGAAGTGTTTGATGAAATATTACTTCTCCATTAGCATCTCGTATCCTGGCGTTGAATTCTTTCCCTTCTAAAACGAGGAAATCTTCCCCTGGTTTGATAATGCCACACTTCATACTTATGGAGCGAGCTGTGTTAATGTTATCACCCGTCACCATTCTGACCGTGATGCCGGCCTTCTGGCATTGTCTAATAGCTTCTGGCACCTGAATAATAATAAAAAAGTGCATATCAGTAAAATTACACGTACGGATCATTCCATATTAAGTGTGAGACAGCTTTTCAACATATTACTGTTGTTCAAAAACTGTTATTATGTCCTCAATTTAAAACAACCATATTAATTTGAAGATCGACAAATTTTGTTATTATTTTTAACGGATAGTTTAAACAAATTATGTTGTTTTAACAACTCATAAGTTAGTATATATACTAAATACCGTGTGTCCCAAAAATGACTGATGGATTTTAAAATTCAATAACTTGCAAACGGTGACAGCTATTTAAAAATTTTTTGCAGGAGGGTTATGTATAATGTCAGGAGTTTTTTTTACCGAAATTTTTTATTTTAGTTCGAATTTCAAACAATAGGTGGCGCTGACGGCGATTGAAGGCCAAGTGATCAGTGCTGAGTGAAGCGTCGACCTGGCCTTCAATCGCCATCAGCGCCACCTATTGTTTGAAATTCGAACTAAAATCAAAAGTTACGGTAAAAAAACTCATGACATTATACATAACCCTCCTGCAAAAAAAATTTTTAAATAGCTGTCACCGTTTGCAATTTATAGAATTTTAAAATCCATCAGTCATTTTTGGGACACCCGGTATATAAGTGTAGCGCGCAGAACAAAGATTTTCGTGGAATGTCCCCTGAAACGGACAGATACTGTGGTTTAGGATTTAAAATGTGGAGAATCTAATTATCTAATATTTCGTTATTTATTTATTGTTAAAAACGGGCAGCTTAAAAATGTTGAATTTTTTAAACTTATTAGGTATGGGATACAGCAGCTTCATACTATTGCTGTTTTAAAAATGCAATTGCAGAGTTGCCAAATCTCCGTTTTTTACCGCACTAATATTATTTTAGAGAAAATGTTGTTCTTTTAAATCTGCCAAATGTTCCAATTGAATTAAAGGATATTTTCTGTATTACAATACATGTTTCCAAAAAGCCAGAGACTTGGTAGCTCTGCTAATGTATCCTCAAATTAAAACAATTATGGTAATATGAAAATAAGTTTTTTTTTTGTTAATTTTAATGTATAGTTTATATTTTAACAAGTTATAAGTTAACAATAAATGCAGTGGCGTGATCAGAGTGGGTGCCCAAAGGCTCCGAACACCGGTAATTTTTTTAAGTTCTGTTCATCTTATCTAACAAGAAAAATTTCTGCAATGAATCAAGGAGAAGAAAACCTTACACTAATACTGGTTTTGGTCACCGACTGTGGTTACGCCAATGGTATGTATGTAAGCAGCACGTGCAGGACATTTTGTCAGTTTTTCATGGAATGACTCGTATGGATTAAAAATAAGAGTTAAAAATCTAACTAGGATCCAATTGTCGCACTGGGTCTATACCCTGGATATAAAATTTCTACGGGACACTGCCTAATTTGCTATAAGAATCTAATCTATCAAAATTTTTACTTTTGCAATAAAATTATCACGATTTCTAGTAAAGCATTCTTTCATTTATTTATATTTTATAGCTTTTTGAACCATTCTGGGCAATCACACTGAATATCATTTGGATATGTAAAGAAATTTTAAAAACTACTTGACAATTTTGTTCACAGTAACCCTATATTTTCTATAAATCCTTTCTAAAGAGTAAATTATTAAATTACTATTTCTGTTACCAATATTTCACTTTTCCAGACGTCATTTAAAGATAATATTGTATAAATTCTCGAAAGTTAGGAAGAAAAACCCCCTTCAAAATTACAATAGAAATATGGTTTATAGTTTAAATATATATATATCTGCTACAAAAATTAATTGTGCATGAAAGTAAACTGCAGAGTTCCACCACATAGTTTTGTAATTTTTCCTTAGTAGTTAAATAATGGATTTTTTTTTTTTTTTTTTACAAAATTTATCGCTATTCTCAAAACCAAGCAACCAATCAACCGATTTACTGAGGCATTGCGGACAGTGGTCTATAAATAAAATCATCTAGTCATTCACAATATATTACATTGAACGGAAACGTCTCCGTCATTCTACCAGTCCATAGCTGCAAACTTGTACGGATTTTTCATACCATTAAAATCTTATGGAAGATTATAGCTAATAGAATCAGCGAAACTCAAACAATTTTAGCATTTAAATAAGTCAAAGATTTTTATTAAATTTTAGTGGTAAGAAGAATCCGAACAAGTTAACCAGTAACATCATGGTGTTAGATCATTACAGGATAGCTATGATGATCTGAGATACTAAAACAGATTTTGTGTTCAACATTTCTGTTTAACAGCATGTTATAAAAATATTAACCCTCTAGCACAGTGATACGCAACCTTTTTGAAAGAAAATTGTTTGCCACCAGAATATTTGAACTCTAGTAAATGAATTATTTTTATCATCCATCCCCACACCCTAAAATTATTATGTTATTACTGCATATTGAACAAGAAAAAAAAATTAGAAACTTCACATGTCAACTTTAAACCAAAGGGCATAGCAGGATAAGCATTGGAAACATGCCTTTCAAACAAATTTTTTGATTTTTTTCCCAGGTGTGTCTGCATATCTGACAATGTATTTCCCCAATTATCACCTTATAAATATTGATATTTCAGGGTTCGCAGTCGCACACTCCTTATATTTTGTAAGGACTCCGGTACCAGTATAAATGACAAAAAAATTTATATTTAACTTTTAAGAAACAGAATTCACAACTTCCTCCTCGATTTGCAATTTACGCAGTATTTTTCTGGAGTGAAATACATTGAAAATGCTGTAAAATTTTAGTGGTAGAACTGTGCGAACACTGTATTTTATGAGATAAAAATGTTTTTTCGATTTTTTAAAAATATCATTTTCTCAAAAACTACTGTACCGAATTACATGTGATTTATTGAGTTTATATAGATATTAATGATGCATAACTGGTCATTTTTGTATAATTTTCTGATTGTAAAAAGTGTCAGAAAAAGCGATTAAAGATTTTTGAAAAAAAAAAATCCTATCTTATAGTTGTCGGAAAGTTACCATTTTCAATAAAAAATTCCTCATATGTGCCCGCATATTATACATAAAATACAAAAGTTTGCGTTGGGTACTACATATAAATATTTACAAAAATATGTATAAATTTTATTAAAATTCATTTAAAAGAGTTATTTGGGCGGAGCTACGCAACTTCTAAATCCGAAGAATCTATGGAACAAAGTCAACAAACAGTGTGTTAACTGATGTATTTTAGATTTCATTAAAAGTATAGGTCATAATTTTCATCTCTGTTGATATTATTTCGATATCGAAAACTGACTGTTTGTATCGAAGACAATAGAGAAAAATATTTTCAATTGAAAAACAAGGACACTCTTCAATATCTAAATGTAACGACAGTCACTATAATGATTATTATTCAAACATTCTCACCACTTTTATTGAAGGGTAATATGAGTAAGTAGTTAAGTTATTTTTTCGACAGGCCCTTCAATGACAAACTCTCTCTATGAGGCAGGATCATTCCATTTTTTAGCAGGTGGGGAAAGGTAGGAGGAAGTGATCGCGGCCGCGGCATGCGGTACGCCGTGCTGTACGAAGGGAAGTAATGTAGTAGGATTTGTTTTGATTTGCCCCCTTGTGATAATTTGATTAAGCCTGCGCTATATCTGATGATTTTACAACCCAAAGGCCTTTTTCAAGGCCAATTTCGACTAATTTTGATGACGACTCGGAACAGAATTTGGCTAACGATTATAGGAATAAAATATTGACCTCAGAATTCATAATCGAATCCACTATTTAGATCTGACAAAAAATGGGGGAAATCAAGATAAGGCTCATTTGAGACATAATAGAAAAATGTCTCATAATAATGCCTAAAAAGATATATTAATTTTTATTTTAGATGTTTAAAAGTAGTATGTATTATAACATAGCTTAGAAAGAAACTTTCTGTATTGAGTCTGATAGCTGTTTAAATGTTTTAGTGCATGACAACTTTTGTAAATTTGCTTTCCATTTTAAAAAGAATGTTTTCAGTAGTCTAAAAAGCTGATAAATATGTATTTTCTATTCTGCTTATTTTAATGTCGCCTTTTTTTTTTTTTTTTTTTCTATCTGACAGTTTTAGAGGAGAAATGAAATGAAAATATTCATATGAAATGAGTGGATTAAATTAAAATACATAATACTTTTGGAAACATGTAAAGACTCTACTGCTAAATTCAAATCATTCCAGGAATTCTTTGTAAAAAAAACTTTATTTCAGTAAAAGATAAGTGTTCTAACAGAAAAATTAGATATTTCAGATTGCAAATTTTTCAAATTATTTTGAATAGCCATGGGAAAATATATTTATGAAACTACACCATATATCTATTTATATACTAGTAATCAAAAGATTGCTTATTAAGATTTTCAAGGTATCATTGTTTAACCAAGTAGAGAATTTCATTAATGGTTCATAAGACATAGCTTTTAATAAAAATGTTTAAATTTTAAATGATTTCAATTTTTTACATAATTGATTTATTTAATTTAAATTATTTTTAATTGAAGTTATATTACTTATATATCCAACAATGTTTACTTTTTTAAATATATATGCATGTATGTGGGAGAGGAAAATATGTCTAAAAAAACCTGCCCCCCCCCCCCCCCTAGGTTTTAAGGTTTTTTACCAACCCTGTTGTAAAGATAGAAAAAAGTGAAAATGCTAAAAGAAATAAGGAGTCTAGGTTTTTTTTTTTTTTTTTTTTTTCCTTCCCCATAAATTAGTATTTAATGATTATTACTTAGGATGTATCTGCTTACAAAATAAAATCAAAACAATTCGAAAGCTCGTAAATAAAGTTGGACGATTATTAATTTATCTACTTTTTTTGAGAGGGGAGGCGAAGCACAAATGACACAATTTTGAGATAGTTTAAAGAATTATGAAATCTAATACAAAAATATTTCAGTAATATGGTTTTAGATATGTTACTTATTTTTATTTTTCGCCAATTTTAAGATTGTTTAAAGTTAAAGAATTATGAAACCGAATGCGAAAAAAATTTAGTAATCTGCATTATATTACTTTTACGATACGTAACTTTTATTTTTCGAAAAAAAAAAAAAAAAAAAAAAAAAAAAAAAAAAAAAGAACCTAGCTTTAATTTTATTTCTGTAATTTTAATAAGGAGATGCTATCACTGCAGTTAAACTAGATAAAAATTAGTGAGATTTTAATTTTAAAAATTCGATTTCAGTTTAACAAAAAAAAAAAAAAAAAAAAAAAAAGATTTTATTTTATTTTATTTTATAACCAAATAGTAAATAAAATATAAAACAAAAATGACATCTTCAATGTTCCGCTGATGTATTTTAATTTCAAGTTGATAGATGGAGCTACTATTTCAATTGAATGCTCTACCGTCTCTAACTTTCCCCACCTGCTAAAAAATGGAATGATCTCCCCTCATTGGGAGGGAGTTTGTCAATGAAGGGCTAGTATTTTTACGTTACTTGTAGTGTTTCACATCGCGAATCGAATATGAATTGATATTAATGGATCTGGAACCTAATGCGCTATTTTAATAAAGAGATATCTTCAGGATTGAGTAGTATTAGGCAATATTTTATTCAAGCTATATGGTTATATGCTAATCCTTACTTTTAATTTTTTGTTTTTTTTCCTAATAGAAGTCATCTGAAGCTATTTAATCCGAAGATAAATATTGGCCAAAGGTGCACAATGTGAGTTAAACGGAAAAAAAAAAAAGAAAGAAAGCTGACAACACTGGGTGATATTTTGTTCTGAAAATATATATTTCTATAATTTTAAACCATTTAATGTTTGATGAGATAAAAATGCTTTTTTAAAATAAATATAGTCCAAAAAAGCAGTGGAAGAATTACCGGGAAATTAAAATATTGTAAAGGCGAATATATTATAATCTTATATGCAAATACATTGTCGGGTTCAGAGCTTTAGGCCTAACTTTCAAGAACAGTGACTTTTAAAAATATTATTTTTCTATTTACAAGTTTTTTCAAGAAACTTCCATTACAATTACATTTTGGATTATCATACTTATATGACATAGTAAGAAATAGAAAACATTCATGACATTAAATCTGTTTCTGATCGTGGTGGTTAACTATTACTTAGACATAAACATTTAACATGATGGTAAACAGAGAACATCGCTCGGTTAAAAAGCTTGAAACTACTAACTATAATTTCTCTTTATAAAAATTGATGAAGACGAAAACCATTTCTATTTAAATTGGCTGTGATCTTTGTTGCTACATTTTGATATCGAAGAATGTAATTTCTTTCTTTGACAAAAATATTCCTCCATATTGTTATATGTGACACCAACAAGAAATTTTTTATCGAAACAGTATCGTTAGCGTCGAGAATGATGCCCATTTGTCCATTAAAATTTAAAATACAGCAATTCAGTAAGTGTATATTGCAAACATCCTTCAGGTGTCGAAGATGAATAGCTCCGCCCTAAATAACGCCTTTAACCCCTTGAGGGGCGGCGGTATATATTATATACCACCTACGATCGATGATGTTTTACACCAGAAAAATTTCATTAAATTTCCCTTTTCTAACTTTGGTGGAAAACAGTCGTAAAAATGCTTATCCTCTTTTTGATATAACTTTTTTATAAATTTCCGGTGGGAGTTCAGAATTACACGAACGCAATTGCTTGCCCCTCAAGGGGTTAAATGAATTTAAATAATTTGTATACATATTTTTCTAAATATTCATATGTAGTACCAAACGCAAACTTTCGGCATTTATGTATAATATGCGGGCATATATGAGGAACTTTTTACTAGAAAATGGTAATTTTCCGATAACTATAAGATATGATTTTTATTTTTCAAAAATTTTTAATCGTTTTTTCACATGCTTTTTATTATCAGAAAATTATACAAAAATGACCAGTTATGCATCTTTAATGTCTATATACACTCGATAAATCACATATAATCCTGTGCAGTAGTTTTTGAAAAAATGAGGTTTTTAAAAAATCGAAAAAATATTTTTATCTTATAAAGTATTTATATTTATAAGGTGATAATAGGGGAAATAGATTGTCAGATAGGTAGACACACCTGGGAAAAAAATCAAGAAATTTGACCTAAAGGCATGTTTCCAATGCTTATCCAGCTATGCCCTTTTAGGGGGGAAAAGTGCCTCGAAAGCTGCATTATAATTTCAACGACTTCATAAAGTGAAAATTAAACTATTGCGAAATGGCAACAGAATGTATTGTAGGGTTAATCAGAATATTTCGTGAAACTTTGCAGTTTATTGCCATCTTACAAGGTACAGCAACACAGAATAGTCTAAAAAATAATAAAAACTTTCCCTTAATTTCCCTTAATTTTTCTCTTATTTCCAATGCTTAATTTCACACAAAACCAACATTGAAAATATACATTTCCATGAACATATGGAATATATGCGTAATATAACAATGGAACTAGAAGTAAAATAAAAAATACTAACCAAAATATCAATCTTATACTATATACACACCGAATCTGAAAAATCGAAGGTTAAAATAAAGTCTCAAATAGTTAAAATAATTAATCTTTATCTCTTTTAAAAATGTGCACCTTTAAGAGTGTGCTTCTGAAATCGAATCTATATCTTTAACGTACTTGATTAGTAAAATTTTTTTCCTGCAGTTGAAACTTTACTTGTATTTTCTAACTTTTAACAATTGCACTCGATAATTTGATGCAGGCATTTTATAAAACATGATGAATGATGGTACTAATTTTCTGGAAATAAAATGAAAAACGAAATCAGATTTATTGATGCCATAAGGATCCGCAGAAAGTTGCTGTCTACTCGAGGATTTTCTTTTTTAGCCTCCGATGCTATTTCTTTCAGACAAGCTAAAAAGTGTCGTGTCAAAAATTGTGGCATACTTTTACTTACCTATCATACGTAGTATAGGGTAAGTCTTGCAATCGTTTTGAACACATCGGAAATATTTTTTTTGACGGATTTACACGTTTCAGATACTGGAGATTCCGAACAAACATATTTTTAGAAAAAAAAATTGCCGTCCGTCTGTTTGTCTGTAAACGCTCTATCTCACGAACAAATGGAGATAGAGACTTAAAATTTTGTATGTACTTAGTAAGTAAGAATAGAACAAAGCCTATTTAATATCAGTAACATCAATTATCCGGAACAATTTTTTTCGGACTCTCGAAAAATTCGTTCTAATGAAATGTACATAAAAATTTTCGATTTTTTTATTTTAAGAAAAGGACGTAAAAGGCAATAAAATAACACAAATTTTGCATCAAGAACAATGTCTGTCGGATTTATAGTTGCCGAGATATTTGTAATCCTGTTTTCCACATTCTTCGATTTTTCACGACCCTGTATTTTCTTCAAATTTCAATTGAAAGATATGTTTTAATTGAAAATGAGACGCTTAATCTGACGCAGTAAACTGTTAGTTACTATGATTTTTTGGCGTTATAAGGATATTTCTTTTACGCAATCCGGTGCTACTTGTGTAGTTTGGTATTTTACATAATTTGTCGAAATGGGTTCATCAGCAATTCATTAATGGAGCATTACTATATATATTAAGAATATTTAAATATACGTTTAAATTTTGTTTTGGAATTGCAATGCATTTTATAAATAGTTTTCACATATTTTATTTTCACATATTATACAATGCATATCCATGATGGGTAAGTATTACGGTGGCCTCTAACGACTAATTTCGTAATCTGGCCGTTAAAACGAGACATTCATACAATTTTATTGTTAAAATGCATTTCCTTTTTCTCAGAGTCTATAAAAAAGCGTTTAAACTAAAGAAAAAATCCGTTTTTGATGAATTTAGTCAATGAAGAAGTAGTACGTCAAATTGTATCTCTTTATTGTTCCGCAATTCCAATGTCCCAGAGAGAAATTGCTAATCAATTGGGTATTTCACGCCGTTCTGTTTGCTATTATATTGATAAACACAAGAAAAATGAAATTAGTTCATTGCATTCTAAACGGGGTCACCCTTCTAAAAGACTTCAATCGATTTTTTTTCCTAATCGGAGACGAAAGTGAATTCTGCAATGGCCAGAATCTACATTCAACTTATCTTTTTTTCTATTTTGGCCAAAAGAATGGCAATTTTAAGCTTCTGAAAAAACGGAAAATATTAAAATGGTCCTTTTTTTAAAATAGGAAATGTTCACCACTTTTTTAATAAAAAGTATCGCTAATATATATATATATATATACTTTTTTTTATATTTCTATCCGTTTATTGAAATGGCGATTTAAGAAGGCGGACAAACAAATTCACGGTCACTCAATGTTCCAGAGCGCTTGACGTCAATCTCTGTAGCAAAGTGTTTTGGCGAGAAAATTAACTTCGACGCGCATGCAAGTCTGAAGCTAATTCAACTTAGATATTTCGTCCATTTAGTTGCGTTTTTTTTTTTTTTTTTTTTTTTTAAATAGAATATTTGCTAGAATATGAGTGCGAAATAATAGATACTTATTTCAACTTCTGAATAATTATATACTCATTACGAACAAGTAAAGTGAATTTCTGCGATTCAAAAAATCATTCTATTTCCTTAAAAAATTAATGGTATCTGACATGCCACAGTTGGCTACCCCTAGCAGTTTCATACAGATTTTCAGGAATCATACTTGTCCTTTAATAGACCAGATAATTCTTCGGGACCAGTATTTTTTATGAAAAATTCCTACTTAATGAAAGCGAAAATTCGCGCGTTATACCTAGATTTTTTCCTTATTAAATATTACTGAAATTTGTACTGAAATATCCATGAAGCGTACAATCCTTGGATTAGGTGAGTATTTCCAGAATTTGAAGAATCTGCAGATTGAAACTACAGTCAAAATTGAAAAAATAGAAAACTATTATGCTGTACATCGATTTCATATACCCTACGCAATAAAAAAAAAAGAACGTGCAAATGAGAAATTTGTAAAAAGTCATTATCAGCTTAACGTTAGAATGAGAATGCTGTCGCATGTCAAAACTTTTCAATCTGATACACATAAACTGTTGCTTTTTGTGAACCTACAATAGCTCATATCTGGTAGAAAAAATCTTCAAAATAGACCTACGATGGATATGTAAACAAATATTCTTGCGATGAGGGTAATAAATGTTTTGTCAAAAATATTTAGTATTAAAATCTTGATACTAATTATCTTCTTTCGTCAACAATAGCTTACCTCCGGTCTGACGGGATCTTCAATGCCTACGATGCATATGCAGGTCAAGTTTCGTACAATAAGGGCTTCATTTTCCCAATCGGGTTCACCATCGCATCGCTCTTGGTTTGCATTGGGTTCATTGGGCACATAGTCTTTGTAAGCGATGCCGATAGTGCGCAGACCGTCGCAAGCCAACGGTTCGATGACTTGTGCAACTAATCGGTCTTGATCTGTGGGCGTAAACCTTTCTAATTGTCCTCCTGACCCGAAGATGAATGTACACCTGAAAGATTGTAATTAACAGCATCAGTTTACATTTTATTTGAGTATAATTCTATAAAATAAATTTAAATGTACTTCACATGTAAAAAACTCTTAATGTATAGCTGCCAAGTCTCCGGCTTCTTGATTTCCAGTATTTTAATACAGAAAATATTGTTTTACTTTATTAGAGTATTTAGGCGATTCAAAATAACCAGATTTTCTCTAATACAATAGTGGTGTGGAAAAAGCCGGAGAATTGGAAACTCTCTAATGGTATGTTACAGTAGTAAAAAAATCGCTCTATTCCTTGGGCTTTCGGAAAATTAGTTAGCTATCGTCATTCTAGCTTCTTTTTATAATGACCTATATTTGCGCAAACTTGGCGATATTTTATCAAGTGTCTCTAAGCTTGCCGAGAATTTGATATTGGCACCATTTCATGTATACGTATGCAAATATTATATAAATACTAGCATATTTTTTCTTTTAAATATGATCCCATTTTATGATATGATTATGCACTATAATATAGTTTAAAGCGGATGAGATTAGCAACAATGATTATTTCATCACCGAAAGTACGTTCGGGGAAACTCATAAATTATACCCGATTATGAGAAAAAGTCTTAATTTTTGATTTACTATTTTGTTTCACAATGGCAGCTCACTAGAATTCTGAACTGCTATATTGCCGGTACCATGACAAATTATCCAATATGGAAAAATATTGCTAAGGGTTACTTTTTAAAATTCAGCTTTCTTCTTTAGTACCACTTTTTTAAAATAGTAAAATTTGCCTTATTTAACCTGATTTAATGGCACATTGATTAAGGCGAAAGCAAGGCGAATTTTACCATTTGAGAAAAGTGGTGTCAATCAAAAAATCCGAATTTTAAAAATGCTGCCCATTGGCATAGAATGTTGCCAATGGGCTGTTTTCATAGTGAATGGTTTGACATGATGCCAATAATATCGCAGCCATTTTTTAAAAATGAGTGGAAAACAAGCTTTAGAATCTTTGCAAGAATGTCTGACACTTAAGCAAAGAATAGATTTGGATTTCTGTTTGTTTTTTATAGTTTTTATGTTTAAAAATTTTAAATAGCTGACATTTTGAAGTATGATGACCGATTAAGAGAGTCCACGAACTGGGTCAAAATCAGAAAAATTAAATTAGGAGTCTGAGAAGATGAATGTTCAAAATTCCAAATTATCTCATATATATATATATACATAAATTCTTTAGCTGGTTTCTTTTGAGTTCAAAAGGCGTAGATTTGCAACAAATGTTCAGAAATTCCTACGTAAAAGAGAATATAATAGGTAGTATTTATTACAAAATTGATCAAAAAGTCGAACAGTAATAGAAACATTAGATACAGGAATGGGATATGCTTTCAAGTTGCCGCTCACTTGCAGAGCAATTCAACTCTGCGGATAACATGAGCACATTATAAAGGAATAAGCATATTTTTTGCAAATAATATAATAAGCACATTATAAAATTCAATCACATAAATAAATAATATTTTAAATTTCTGTTATCTGACCTTAAACAGGGTTTCGTACGCTTCAAGGACTTCAAGCACCTTTTACCAGATTTTTTGTAAAGTAATAATTGCGTTACTGAACGGAAAAAAAATCTATCTTCATATATAGCGACCAGTCCTTAACGAACTTTCTTATACCAAAATTTCTAAAATCTCATGAATCCCTTCATGCATAGTAATCCTGTTAAATGTGAATAGATAAAAAGAAAAAAGTTCTACTCACTTTTTAAGAACGATTTCGGAAGCACCCTTGGTGAAGATTCGGAAACCACCGTTGGGCAGACGTATCACAGTACTCATGGATTTCCTGACGGAATTGAAAGTATATACTTTATGAAGCTTTTCTTCGGGCATCTTGTCCCGAACTGCCTGATAGTCTTTGCCCAGGTCGAGGACAAAGCCCAGCAGAGCACATTCCGTCTTGTTGCCCACCTGTTTCGGCAGATCGCCGGGATTGTCGGGAGGCTAAAGAAAACAGGAAATATGATTTTGTTTGGTATGTTTAAAGATAGGGTAACAACAATTAAAAATAAGACATAACGATCTAACATGAAAACAATATTGAAATAATATTGTTTATCTAAAGTATCCACCGTTGCACGGAATTTTAAAAATGTTTGTTTTGAAAAATCTATTTTAAAATCAAACATGCAGTATAAAAGAAACCATAAAAAACATTCGAAGTTTTATACACAAGAATCAAATAAAAACCCAATAGATCGTATTCTTCCATTCGGTTCGAGACTATAAAAATCGCCATTACCTACTTATTTCTACCTAATGAGATGTTAATGGAATATTGTCTGCCGTGCTTATTGCGTGGAGATGATTACAGAATATTTCGTTTACTCTGAAAAGAATATAAATAGTTTACCATTTGTTTCCAGCGAATAATCCATATAGATATTATACCTTTCGGCCCGAGGGTATAGCATCACCATTTTTACCATATGTTACGTCACAGGAATTCTGTCAATATAAAAATATATAAAATTGTATAAACTCAATGAATAAACTCATGTGACGTTTCGTATTCACCTGCTGATGACCGTTATATTGCTTTTAGGACGTAATGTTAACTTTTTTTAAAAAATCGCCAAACTGCTTATTTCATTTTCATTTTCCACATGGGAATCTTGCAATAGAAAATTTACCGTAATTTCCGGCGTATAATCCGCGGATCAAACAATTCTTTTTCGACCAAGAAACTTTTTAAAAACAAATATAGCTTATTAGATCAACACAAATATTTGCTTACAATTAGTAAATAGGATATTTGAGTCCAAAAAGAATTGTTTGATCCGCGGATTATACGCCGGAAATTATGGTATAATGTAACCTTCACATATTAATGCGTGGAAATTTCCACGCATTAATATATTCAATTCGATGCTGGATTAATTTGAGTTTCATGATTTCCTCAGATCGGTGGCTCGCGGATTATATTCCATCTTGTGCTGCGTTTGTAGCCTTGCCAACATGTAATAGCGATAAGTTCATCGCTGGGTGTCGTTCCATGTGGTTTAGTCGGTAAAACGTCAGTGCGTTATACTGATGGCCCGGGTTCGATTCCCGGCATGGAATCTTTTTCACTAGGTTGGCATTTGCGCCTTTTAAGCAATTCAAAAATTGATTTTCATTTCATAAGGTAACCTTCACATTTTTTTTTTCTGATTTGTCAATCTGTTTATTTCATTTTCATTTTTCACGTAGAAAGTTTCCAATAGAACAATTGTGACACAATATTATTTTTTTTAAGCTCATCAAACGTTTCACGTGAAAATCTTGCAATAGAAAAGTATTTGCTCTGGTACGAATTTTAATGTGAATTTTTTAAATTGTTGGTAACTCCCGTAAAGAAAAATGTTTGAACGTGATAGGAAATTGCTGTTAAATTGGTAGTTTTTTATCATTTAAAAATTAACTATAAATTATTTTAATTCTGGATTACTTTAGTTTCCTCGGCTGTGTTTTAATACACATGTGCGCATTATTTCACAGTTCTGGTTTCCAAATTGTGGATTTGTATACAATTACAGACAGACAGAAAGATTTTCATTTTTATATGTTAGACATGTTGACAATATTCATATAAGATATTGCTGCAAGTGCAACACTGGGTTGTTTATATTAAAAAAAAAAAAAAATAGTACATTGCATAAATAATGGTAAGTATTATTTCGCCATTACATAGCCAGTATTTTAAATGCAAAGCCTATTTTTCTGTGATAGTAATATTTCATAGTAAATATTCAAAAACAAAAAGCAGTATTTTTTTTTCATTTGATTTCATTCGTGATATTTTTCAAGAATGCGATATTTGCGCTATATTGGATTCTAATATAACTAATGCACATTTACCACTGGGAGTAAATATAGGGACACAATATTTTTTAAACGTTGCATTAGTTGAATTGTGTATTGATTATTGTGAAAAAAAATGTCTAAAAGTTTTGGAAAATTACAGGCTCAAAAGTGGCTTTTTATTTCAAAAACGTTGCAAAAGCTTAGGAATTCTAATTGTTTATGATACTTTTTATTAATTAAACAATTATTCTTGCTAAAGATAAAAGAAAAAATTAAAAACTAAGCGTAAATTTGAATTTTTATGAAGTTATTTTAAAGTTTCGCAAACGGAAGAATGTTTAACTAAAAGCTGATAGCAAAATATTCGAAGGGAGAGATTAAAAGAGAAGAATTTTGAAAGGGAACTTTAAGAGTTACGCCAGTACTGGCACAACGCCAAAAGGAAAATAAATGTGCGTAACTTATTGAAAAGATAAATGTATTAATGATATTTGAAAAAGAAGATAGGGAAATTAAAAGGGGGGAACTATTCTTATCTTAGGCTAACAATTAAATACTTTTCATACCACACGCATATGTATATATAATCTTTTGATATAAATAGAAGAATGTAAAAAATCAACCTCCCTTTATCGTTCAAACATTGTAAAAATAAATAATAAATAATAATTATTACATTTTTGCATAATTTCAAGCCTTTCTAGTCTTAAAAATCTAAACATGTTGAATAGAGATTAAAACCACACACACACACACATAGAAAAAAGAAAAAGAAATCCTTACCATAACTCGAGACGTATAGGCGCTGTTGATTGATATAGCGTCTACTATCAATGAGGCAACTTCGGATGGGAGACTGGAATATTTTGGGGTGTTCTTGTACAACACATCTGAAAAAATTAAAAGAAATGCTAGTAATATACAGCATGAATATTTCACGCAGAAGAATAAGCAGCAAAATAAATTATTTATTCGGTTTATACTCAATTATTTCAATATTAATACTAACAAGGAGTTCCAAATCGGAGTTACGGGTAGTAGAAAATAGATGAATATATATATATCAAGGTTCGCACACTCCTTGGAATTTCCAAGGACTCTGGCACCACTATTAAAAATAAGAAAATTTGCATTTAATTTTTAAACCACAACATTCGTAATCCCCGCTTTCATTCACAGATTTTACGATATTTTGCTGTAGTGAAACACTTTGAAAATATTTTTAAAATTTAGTGATAAAACTGTGCGAACCCTGATATACAGGGTGGTTATTAATTAACGTCAGGTATTTAGAGCCCTCTAGCGAGTAAAGTATTGGACAAAACATAACCAAATTTTTTGAGCATGCATAATAGACCATAGGATTTCAAATTCTTAAAAAAAAGAAAGAAACAAAATCGCCACTAGGGGGAATTTTGGCGCTGCGAAAATATATTAGTATAAATATTGAATAATTAAATGCCAAACAATGCAACACGCATCAATTTTATTTACCACAATTTTTTACTTACAACTTAGGTTCAATATGCGCACCATTCGTGTATTCCAAGTACTGCATACGATGCACAATGTTTTCTAGTGCCGCTCGCAGCATATCAGAGTTGATTTGTCTCACTTGTAATATTATTCGATTTTTCAATGTTACGATATCGGGGACATGTCCTTGATAAACAACACTTTTAGGAAATCCCCACAACCAAAAATCACAAGGATTGAGATCGGGTGACTTCGGTGGCCATGCCGTCGGAAATGCACGGCTAATGATTCTGCTGTCAGAAAAATGTTGGCGCAACAAACGTTGTACCCTAAGTCCAATATGGGGTGGTGCACCATCCTGCATGAATATGGTTGATTCGAGACATCCTCGCTGCTGTAATTCTGGAATCGTGAAGTTTTGTAGCATATCTGCGTACCTGACAGCACTAACGGTACATGTCACTGGTTCACTTGCTCGATTTTCCTCATAAAAGTAAGGACCGATGATAAAAGAAGCTGTAAAGCCACACCACACTGTGACTTTTGGCGAGTGGAGAGGCTCTTGCACACAAGCGTGCGGATTATTTGCAGCCCAAATGCGGCAGTTGCGGGTGTTAATGCCACCGTTCAAATGAAAGTGTGCTTCATCACTCCATAAAATCTGCCACGGCCATGCAGCATCAACTTGCATGCGTGCTAAAAATATCAACGAAAAATCTAATCGGGTGTTTGTATCGCCTGGGAGCAACTCTTGAACAGAAGAGATTTTATACGGATAAAAATTTAACATCTGATGCAGGATTTTCCTCACTGTTGAATATGGAATCTGCGTGTGCCGAGATACAGCCCGAGCGCTGCTCGTACCAAGCACATTTTTCATTTCCTGTTCGACAACTGCAGTTGCAACTTCGTCAACTTGTTGCTGACTAGACCATTTGCGTCCTTGGCCCGATTGGCGAGCTAGAGTCCCCGTTGTTTCAAATCGTCGAATCATCCTTCGTAGATTCGTTATACTCATCGGTCCTTTTCGCAACTTCTTTAATCGGCGAAATTCACGAAGAATAGCATTGTAATTTTCGTTCAGTTGATAATACAACTTGACTAGCAAAGCACGGTCCCGTAAGGTAAGAGCCATCGCAAAGAACTTCCTCTCAGAATGATTAAAAGTCTCCCAGCCTTTCCTTTTATACTCATGATTGCTACACAGAACGGATTTTATGCAAATTAATGCATTTTAGTCCGTAAACAGCGCCAGAATCCCCCCTAGTGGTGAATTTTTTTCTTTTTTTTTTTAAAAAAATTTGAAATCCCATGGTCTATTATGCATGCTCATAAAATTTGGTTATGTTTCGTTCAATAGTTTACTCGCTAGAGGGCTCTAAACACTTGACGTTAATTAATAACCACCCTGTATGTATACATATGTTTTTTTAATAGAAAACTCCAAAAAATTTTATTTTCTTTAATGTATATACAGTTGGCAAAAAAAATTATTTGTACATTTCATTTTTTTAAATTATAATGAAATTAAATAAAATATTTAAGCAAAAAATACTGTGATACATTAATTTAATGCATTATAATAATATATAAACAAAAAGAAAATAAAATGAATTGATTTTTTTCATTATAATAAACAAATATACAAAAATATAATGCAAAAAAAGTATTTGTACACTACTTTAATGCACTATAATTAATGAAAATTTAGTTAAATGGTACAAATTAATATTTTGTGTGAATTCCTTTAGCGTTTATGACTATTTCTAGATGGTGTAACATAGATTCCACCAACTTTTTTGAAGCGGTCTAGTTTATGTTACTCCATGATTCAATAAGAGCTTCTTTAAAATTGTTTTTCCCTGATACATATTTTTTTTCGGATTTTTGCATTCAATAGCATCCACAAATTTTCTATTAGATTCAAGTCTAGAGATTGTGGAGAGAGTTACCAGTTGCCTTCGAGCATTTTAGAGTAGCCATGTGCTGGTGATCACAGCAATATGCTTTGGTTGTTATCCTGCAGAAAGTGAAAAGCTTCCTCTACGCGTAATTTCTTAGGACTGTTTAATAAATTATATCGCGACACATCAATGTAAAAGCTGTCATTCCAGTGTCAATAAATTCCAAATGTCCTGCTCCATTAGAAGCTATACACCCCAAAACCATAATATTTCCCCCACCATGCTTGATAGTTTGAAGTATACGTTTTGGATCTAGAACAGTTTTATTTTTATGCCAAATTTTTCGAATGCTTGGTGGTAAGAAAATACCGAATTTTCTCTCATCAGAAAAAATACTGTTTTCCAAAAATCTAATGATTTACTTCTGTATGCGAAAGCGAATTTTATGCGTTTTCGCCTATTTGTTTCACTGATGAATGGATTTTTTCTTGAGGTTCTTCCTTTGAAATCGGCATTGAGAATAATATTTCTTATTGTTTGAGGTATTACTCTGATGTTAGAAGATGTTGCAAGGTCTCCAGAAAATTTTTAAGCTGAACCCATAGGATTTTTTAAAGCTTTTTTAACAACACTCCTTTTTTCCTCATTGTTAATTTGCTGAGAAGTCCTAGTTTTCGTTGAATTTCGATGCATCCAATTTCTTCACACTTTCTCACTATGCATCCAATAGTTGTAAATGGTAATTTAATAGCTTTTCGAAATTCTTGTTGCGAGTTTCAATTTTTATGGTGCTCAATAATAGGATTTCATATATCAAAAGGTACCTCTCAAGTTTTAGGTGCTATTCACAATTACGTCAAGAACAAATTAGATTAAATTTCAGACAAATATAATATGAAGTTAAAAATTACTAACAGCTTCGGTATAAGTAGGCCTTTGAACCATAAACACTGTAAAACACAGTGTATATCAGGATGGGGAAATGTACAAATACTTTTTTGCAAGAAACTGTTAAACTTTTCCTATTAGAAAATTATTTTACATCTTTATCGAAATTTTTTATTGTTTAATTTAAAGCGCATAGTAAACATACTGTATTAAAACTATTTTTGACAAAATATCTGTTTTTATTTAGTTAAAAATTAAACATTTTAGAGCGTACAAATAATTTTTTTGCCACCTGTATTTTTAGATTTTTCACTAAGAATAGCGCAACAATTTTTGTATGATAGTAACTTTATATCCTATGTCTGAAAGTAATTTATGTAGTGGTTAAGAGGATAAAGAATTCAAGATATTTCTTTTAAAGAAAAAAAAAATAAAGTCTTGGAATACTGACTGCATGTATAGCTCCTAACCACCGTCATTCGATTGGTGGTGAGTGTTCCTGTCTTGTCGGAACAAATGGCAGTGGCGTTGCCCATCGTTTCACAGGCGTCCAGATGCCGCACCAGATTGTTGTCTTTCATCATTTTCTGAAAACAAAAACGTAATTTATTATTTTGAACAACTTATATCAAATATTGAAAATATCAATTATTACAAGGGGGAGTCGGAAAACAAGTTTTCCCTGGCGTCTGTGGACAGAGTTGTGTATGAAAGTCAAACAATGTAATGAAACATGAAAGATACGACACAACTTTATTTGTCAACATAAGCACGTTGAGACATTTTGTCATGCCGCTTGATAAGCTGCAAAAAGACCCCCAGGAAAACATCAGGATTTTGTATACAGACGGGCTGTTAAAAGCTTCTTCCGTATGCTAAGCCTTGAGTTTTTCCTGGAGGGCTTTTTGAAGTTTATCAAGCTGCATGGCAAATATCAGAATGTACTTGGTGATTATGTGGAAAAATAAAAACATGTCTTATCTTTAATGTCTCATTCTATTTTTTGACTTGCATACAAAACTCTGACCACAGTCAACCGAGGGAAACATATTTTCCGACTCTCCCTCGTATTTTCTAAATAAAAACTATACAATATAAATCCATAATGACAAAAATTCCGTTTTTTCCCAAATCAGATTCAAAATTCATATTCTAAATAGTCATATTTCATTTTATTTTGTGGTAGCGTTATCATAATCTCTTCAAGTCATATTCGAAACTGAAAATTTCCCTTAAAAGGGCATAGCCGGCTTTCTTAGTAAAATATGCCCTTGAGTCAATCACATCGAGACCTACATGGATCGATAGCCCATAAAAAGAAATTCATTTATCCTCAGTTTCAAATTTGTATCTCAAGACCATGGGGGGTAATGGCCCTAAATGCCTGTTTTGGTAAAGAGCACATTGTGACGAAACTACTTAGCAGATTTCAACGAAAAAAATAAGTGATGTAAAAAAGGGCAAAATTATATTCCGGCGGGATTGTGGGGCGTTTCTCGGACAAATTTCACGCCTTCTTTTCAAATATCACATATTAATTCACACGGTATTTTTAAAAGAAGGCGTGGAATTTATCCGAGACACGCCCTACATTTCCGCAAGGCTATGATTTTGCCCTTTTATTAATATGATGCACCATACCTAGAAAGTTGAAATTGATAGTGAATATGCATCATGTCTCATAATATTTTACGGAAAAAAATTAAGGCGGTCACTCAGAAATTTCCATTTATTTTTAATCAAAATGTACATTTAAAAACAGAAAACATGTTAAAAAACTTGTTCTTTTGTTTAAAAAATCTGAAAAAATTGTCAAACATTCGTATGGTGGTTTTTTACATCACTTATTTTTTTCGTTGAAATCTGCTAAGTAGTTTCGTCACAATGTTTCGTTCATCCAACTTCAAATAACCGGAAATTTGGCAGCTATGTACAATGAATGTAAAAATCAGAGGAACCTATTTTTTTCTCAGACCTTTTACAATATAATCATATGATTTTTATTGAAAGCAAGCGATCCAATCTAATCGGTTTAAAAAGCCCTACATACTGCTCGATGTACAGAGCGTAAGTTAAAATCATTTTTTAATTGAAAACTCTAATGGATTATTTTACATTTAGTATATTTTCTTAGATTGCTTTAGATTGCTAAGAAAAACACTTTTGGTATTTCCGAATTTGCTACATGCCAGAAATTAACTGTGAAATATTTCTGTAACTATACCAATCATTTTGATATGTATTGTAAGAGCATAATTAGATTACATGTTTGTAAAATTCATGATTCACCAATTTATTTATTTATTTGTTAAAGTTTTTATTTCATTTAGCAATTTAGTCACAAAATATTTCGCGTAAACAAAGAAATACTAAATTAATTATTTACATTGTTTTAAATGCAAATAGATAATTCATTCGTAATTGCGCGTTCATGTTAGATCCATCGAAAAAAAAAAAACTACTTGAAAACAATATTAAAAACTATCAAAAATTTGTAAATTCAAATATGGGTCATTCCATGTCTGTTCA
This sequence comes from Maratus speculifer, assembly GCA_964019185.1. NCBI lineage: Eukaryota > Metazoa > Arthropoda > Arachnida > Araneae > Salticidae > Maratus > Maratus speculifer. Next base: position 49,693,471 of record OZ025296.1, read on the forward strand.
GGCAGGCCTGAAACCCACCATCACAGATTTTAATGAAACTGCGTGTACTTGTTTGTATTACAGTCGAACCTCGTTAACATGAACCTCAAGGGGAATCAAAATTTTGTTCGTGTTAACAGTAAATCATGTTATCAGTATCAAATCTTTGTATTCGTCTTTCTAAGGGACTGTGAAGACAGTTCATGTTAAAAGTAATTCACGTTAAGTGTGTTAACGAGGTTTAACTGTATTAAGATATGATCACCGGCAAAATTTTTTAACTTATTGGTAAAATTGTCTCTGAGAAGAAACTTCTCAAAATCTTGAAAAACTTCCGTCAGTTGGCATTCTTGGCTGCTCGGTTTTCAAATATAGCATGTCAAAAATATAATTATATTTAAAGAACTATTCGATAAATCATCTTCAAAAAATTTATGTTTAATAAATAGGATACGGAGTTTATGAAGAAAAAAAAATACTGTTATGCTTATCATATTTTAAGCTTGTGTAAAAAATTTTGAAATTTTGAAGTCGTGATTTTTTTTATGAAAAATAATGAATTAGCTAAAAAAACATTATCACAAAAGATGCAATTTCTATTAAATTATTTTTGCTGGGAGTTATACACAAAAGTGTCTTTTACCTGATTATGAAACAAAAATAGTGGGATTTTGGGTGTTTTTAGTAGGTAAAAGAAGGTAAAGCTTTACAAAAATTATATAGTTTTCGTGACAAGATTGTAATTTTAGAAATTTACATTTCTAAAATTACAAGAAAATTCTAAAAGAAAAAAAGAATTCTAAGAAACAAAATTAAATTTGACTTATTTACACATTTAGAGTACACTGTTAAAAATCTGCTGCATTTTGTGGCAACGCACTCCACCGCTTTTATATAATATCTCTATTCCAACCAATGAGAAAGCTTCATTTCACGGCCAAGTAACCGTTTTCTATACAAGCAGGGGAGTGCGTTGCAACAAAATGCAGCAGATTTTTAACAGTGTATGTACATTAAGAGCGTCCGATGGAGTCACCGGTTCGTAACCGGTGAAATCGATTAGTTATCAAGACGTTCATTGTTGTTAACCGATCCGCAACCAGTGTCGTTCTGTGGAAATAGCCGAAGTGATCGGTGAAAGACAACTAACAGGGAAAAAAATCCTGTTAGCTGCGTCACGTGATCGGTTACATGAAAATTTGGGACAACAGTAATAGAATAGTTACTGCAGCAGATGACGCTACAAGTAAGCAATACCAGTGGCGTCCAGCGAGTTTGTTGACCGGTTAGAAATCGGTCACTTACCGTGACATCAAATCAACGGTTACATTGGTCACATCGATGCGGCCCACTGGATGTTCTCATTGTAACTTTTTGAAAAAAATAAATAATACTAAATGAGGCGAGAGTTCTTACTTTGACGGAATAGGCGAGGGCGAGAGTGACGGCAAGCGGCAGTCCCTCGGGCACGGCGACCACCAGCACCGTGACTCCGATGATGAGGAACTTGACCAGCATCTGCGTGTGGGCCGCCGACCACACGGCCTTTTGCACCACGAAAGTGCTGATGGCGAAACGGATCATCAGGATCACCACGGTGAACGCGGCGATCGTCGAACCTGGAAAAAACAGCGATGTTTCAATTTTGGAAAACAAACGTAAAAAATGATGGTTAAGAAAGCAAAACAATAATGTTAAGTCTATAGGGGCGTTATTTTCAAATATCTTTCTGTAAGTTTAATGTTTTTCAATGATATTTTTTCATAAGATAGCTGAAGATGGTCTACAACCGGGCTAGTTTTTACTTTTTTCATTTTTATTCATTTTTGTTTTAATTACTTTCACTTTTAAAACCGGTACTTAAATTAAAATTTTCCTAAAAAAAAAAACTATAACCAAAACAAGGGCGGATCCAGCCCAACCTCCAGGGGGGGGGGGGTCACAATTTTTGACAGATGATTTAATGAAGCAATTTTAAAATACAGTAAATCTTGTGAAAACGGAATTACGATAAAAAATAGCAAATTTCGCCGATCGGGCATGAAAAAATCGCGAATTTTTTCGATTACGCACGGAAAAATCACGAATTTTGTCAATCGGACGCGAAAAATTTCAGATTTCGTTTATCGGGCAAGGAAAAAAGTCTAAATTTTTTATAATACTTGAAAAAATTGCAAATTTTGTTCATAGGTTGCAGAAAAGTCGCCTGTTTTGTCTGTTTACCGCGCGAAAAAAACGCGAATTTCGTTGACCGAGCACGAAAAAATCGAATATCGTCAACTGTACATTGGAAAATCGCGAGTTTTGTCTATCGGCCTTCGAAAAATCTCGAATTTTGTCTGTATGTCTCAGAAAAATCACGAATTTTGTCGATCTGGAAAGAAAAAATCGCAAATTTCTTTAATAAAGCACGAAAAAATCCCAATTTTGTCGATCGGCTTCGTAAAAAGCGCGAATTTATTCGATCGGGAACGGAAAAATCGCAAATTTTGTTGATTGGGAATAAAAAAATCGCGAATTTCGAGTTGATATGGAACGCAAAAGTTGCCGATTTCGTGAATCGGGAAAGAAATTATCGCGAACGTAGTCGATTGTTTTCGTAAAAAGAGCGATACGGGCGATTGGGTACGAAAAACTCGCGAATTTTGTCGAATCGGTGCAAAAAAATCGCTAATTTCGTTGATAGGGCAAGGAAAAATCGAAGATTTTGTCGATGATGCGCGGAAAAATCGAAAATTTTTTTGAGCGGCTGCAAAACAATAGCGAGTTTTATCAGTTTATCCCGAGAAAAAAATTACAGATTTCATCAATTTACGGCGGGGAAAAAATGAAGATTTCATCAGTCAGTTAAGAATCGCGAATTTTATTGTTCGGTGCGGTATTTCAGGGACCAAGAAGGGATAAAGGCGCGAATCTCGTCGATTGAGCACGGAAAAATCCCGAATATGGTCGATGGCTTTCGTAAAAAGCCCGAATTTATTCGATCAGGAACAACAAAATCGCTTTTGGTAGGGCACGGAAAAATTGCGAATTTTGTCGATCGGGAACGAAAAAGTCGCAAATATGGCCGCTCAGTTTCGTAAAAAGCGCAAATACAGTCGATCGGGAATGAAAAAAATCGAGAATTACATTGATATGGCGAACAAAAATTGACAATTCCATCGATCGGGAAAGAAATTATCGCGAATATGGTCAATCGGCTTCGTAAAAAGCACGGATTCGGGCAATCGAGTACAAAAAAACTCGCGAACTTTGTCGATTCGGGACGAAAAAATCGCTAATTTTGTCGATGATGCGCGGAAAAATTAAAAAAAATCTTTGAGCGGTTGAAGAAATTTCATTGAACAAGAACGGAAAAATGTGCTAGTTTCGTGGATTGGGCACGGAAAAATCATGAATTTTGTCAATCAAATGAAGAAAAATCGCAAATTTCGCAGACTATTCGTGGAAAATTTTCAAATTTCGTCGATCACACCCAAAAAATTTTGCGTTCCTGTTTTAGCACTTTTTACTTACACTGTACATCCCTCTTTGAAGAGCTCCAGGGGGGGGGGGAGTCATGACCCCCATGACCCCCCCCCCTTGGATCCGCCACTGAACCAAAATCGAAAAAAGTAAGAGCTAGCCCATTTGTAAATCGTTCTCAACTATTCTATACAAGGAAAAAAAAACTTTTAAAAATATAAAAATTAGAGTGAGATGTTTGAAAATAACGCTCCCATAGATTTGTAGTTAGTGTTGGATTTTTGCCGCATGACTAGTATGGACTCTGCACTATTTTGGACAAGTAATACCCAGTAGTACTCTGAACTACCGTGTCCGGAATTGTTTAACCCCTTCGCAGCGGAAGCCGTTTACGAAATTTTTAATGTTTTATCACCGGTTTTTTAAAACACAATCATGCTTTATTACTTTTAGAAAATGCACCACTTAAATAAGGCAAATTTTACAGTATGATTTTACTGGTGGGGATAAAGAAGGATTCTTAAGCCTTTTTGCGGCACGTATACGTGTCGCTCATCCCCAAGGGGTTAATTTCTGGTAAAAAGAATAGTCTCGTTCGTAATTAGTATTTCCAGCCAAAGGACTAGTCGCAGTCGACATGTTTCTAATTTAATGAAAATGTTTTTGATCACAAAATTTACGCAGTTCATAAATAAAAATTAAATTATATGTCGTTGTCGAATCGTGCATATGGTGGAGATATGAATAGATAGGTGGAGACATCTAGTGTATTGTCTAGCAGTTATGAGGGAAGTAACTGACAAGGTTGTCACAAGATGGAGATTAATAGGATCGACAATTTCTGAAAATTTCTACCAACAAACTGGTACGGAGAATTTTAGATTATAAAAGTGCCACTATGTTGAATTATTATGGTTTTTTTTTTTTTTTTTTTTCACAAATATCGGGAAAATGTTCTGTTTCTTTTTACTGGTGTCAGTTTGGTTAAGCATTACAATCTTTTCACTGATGTAGCCAATAGGTCGTCTTGGTTGTCACAATGTGGAGGAACATCTATCACCAAAGTAAGCTTCTACCAGTGAAAATAAATATATTTTTTTTACAATAATTTTTGATTTAAATCTTAAATAAAGAAAAATTTTCTTCTTCAATTTACTGGTGTAAGTTTTACGCAGAGGAAATGAATCGCTGCGAAAGCGGTTACAGTTGAAGCTGCATTATTTTAAAGACATGTCAGTTCCTTTTCTTAATAGTTCCATGGTACACATACGTTTAATAAAATGTATCTTATTAATGAAATAATGACCTATGTGTTTCATTATGTGTCTGGAAGAGATGAGTTCGAACTCTATTTTGCGAATTCCAAGCGCAGGTTTATCACATGCTTAACCATAGATGCCAATATCTCTCATACCTTGGCACTCCGTTGTCTCCGCTGCGGAGACATCCTCTTTCCTTCCAAAATTTGTTTTTGGCACCAGTAATAAAGGAAAATAAAATTTTCCTTATTTAATCAGTGAACTTTTGAAATTGTCTACATCAAGGGTAGTTCTTTTAAAAAAGTGATGCTAATCGAATAAAATTTGTGTAAGAGGCACCGGAGTCCGAAGGGTTAATTATCCCGTAGTCTCATAAAATGCAACTACGTTTAAAACCGGAATTTCTTGATTGGTAGCACTTTTTTGAAAATATAAAATTCACCTTTTTTTAATCTCATTTAATGACATATTATTTAAGGGGTAAACAAGGGGAAATTAACCATTTCAGAAAAGTGGTGCCAATCAAGAAATCTGACTGCATAAAAGTAACCCACTGGTAACACTGTTTTTATATTGAACAGTTTCACATGGTATCGACAAAATAAGTTTCATCAAAAGCAACTACCCTACCTTTTAAATAAACAAGTCGGAAATTGTATTGATTGTGTCAAACATGGCAAATAAGGTATGTTCGTACTATAACTATTTTTATAGATATTCATAGACCGGAAGGCAGAACCACAGACAATCACATTATCGAATTCACGGGTCGATTTGCCTATTAAAACGCAATCGGTCTGCCAAGTTATACTATGGTGGAAAACACTTAAAACCCCGATTTTAACGTTGACTCGTAGGTTTACCATTTTGCTTTCCTGCACCCAAAAGTATGAAAACATGGAGGATTGGAAGCAGGAAACCATAATGAGTCAATGAGCCTATGAGTCAATCGCTAAAATTGGGGTTTTAGGTGTTTTACACTAAGATATGACTTGGCAAACCAATTGCGTTTTAATATACAAATCGAGATTTAACTAATCCTAGCTTTATATCCATGAACTCGATGAGGTGATGCTTTGTGCTACTGCCTCCCGTCTGTCAGATCTTGGTTCAATACTTATTGCACTCTTATGCAAAAATGCATGAGCACGAAATTTATCACGATTATAAATATTAAATTCAATAATAGGGAAATAATAGGACTCCATCTTAAATAGGACATATTCACCATGACAACCTACAATCATTATCTATCATGGTATATCATTGAATTAAATACTTATAATAAGGTTTAATAGAAAGAACGGATATTTTGCAGGTTCGTACGCATCAAAGATTGAAGGGGGTTTAAATGCTTTACTACCAGAATTTTTGTAAATACTGGTTGCTATATTTGAAGGTAGAATTTATTTTCACGACCTTTAATTTGCAATGCAGAGTGCTCGCATTACAGAATTAATCCATCCATCAGCCTAAACGTCTGCGCTTATTTAATATAAACTAGGGTTTACTGAGAGAGGGGAAACTGTACTGTAACCATCCGTACATCTTGGTACCATCCATATTGTCTCATACAATTGTAGAATCTTTCAGTTCTTCATGTTGTTCAGAATAGTAACACTGAACCCCACAATAATTTTCGATCTATTCGGAAACTTGAAGGAACCAATGTATCCATTATTGCGGCTCTGTTACGGTTAAATCATTCTTTAGACAAAAAAAGAAAAAAGAAAACTTTTCGTACATGAAATGTGGAAAAATTTATCCACTTTAGTTTGTGTTTTGCCGACCTTTACGTAAAAGCATAATTTTGAAGTTATTTTGAGAGAGAGAGAGAGAGAAAAAAAAAGCCCAAATCTCCCCCAAAAAAGGCGTTTTTGGGGAGATTTTTGTAGACAAATTTCAGATTCGTGTTCAGCGACCCCAAAAAAAAAGCAGTGTTGAATTCAAGGGATGGCTCCTGTGGGAAACATTTCCCTCCCGGAGCAATAAGGTTCCCTCCCTCGGAAATTTTGAGATTTTGTGTTTTTGTGTTTTTTATTGGTCAAAAAGTACAACCCCCCCCCCCGAAACTTTATAATGTTCCTACCCGGAGCTACAGAAATCTCTCCCGGAGGAAAGTGTTTAAATTCAACGCTGAAACAAATGCACCAAATATCAGAACTACACCAAAACTTTTTTTTAATTTTTGGCAGAAGCACCTTACTATTATCAGGTTTTAAAAATGATATTAAAATTGTGATACATAAAGAAAGAAACAATACTTACCTCCATAACCGATTTGAATGGCTAGTTTCGTTAGCTTTGCTTGTAGCACGGATTTTTCTTTGTGAGGATTGCTGTCCTCACTCTTCTTTGCTGGTTCCCTCTCAGGCGGTGTTTCGTGGGGAGCTGTGTCGTTTGGAATGTTTTCATCACCTCCGGCTTTTTGTGATAAAAATTAAAGAAGAAAAAAATTGTCAGATTAAAATAGAATAGCTTTTTAATTTACAGATATTATTTATAACTTATATAAAACGATTCACTTATTTCACTTTTCCTCATTATTACAAAGTGTTTCTGTCAATTACTATAATTATTTTTAAATGTCTCATTCAGAAATAAAAAATATATATATATTTAAATATTGCTATCAATTATAATCTTATGTAAAAAATGATAATCATATATAATCCTTTTTAATAAAAAGCTGCATGTTGCTGACGACTGGCCCTTTTCGTTAATCGTTGCCACAGATTAATTTCGGATAATAAAACATTTGAAGTTTCTGAAAAAATTAGTAGCTCGAAAAGTATTTGTAAGAAAATTGTTAAACAAAATGTGCTAGAAAGATTAAAAAATTATATTTATATATATATATATATATAAATTTTAAATCTAATGATTAGGCCGGTTTTCAAACATTGAATTAAAAAAATTACAACATTTCATAATGGAATACCACTGCGAAACCTTCACGAGTAGAAAGATAATGATAACAGCAATGTGTTCTGACATGCATACTAGCTATAGCACGAGTCACAAATTATAGTAGCTTTATTATTCTGTTAAAATATAAACGTGAAATATGTTTTCACCAGTAAATGATTTTTATTTAATTCTTGACAAATATTAGATGCGCCATTTTGTATTTGTAAGAAAATTGTTAAACAAAATGTGTTAAAAAGATTAAAAAATTATATATATATATATATATATATATATATATAAATTTTAAATCTAATGATTAGGCCGGTTTTCAAACATTGAATTAAAAAAATTACAACATTTCATAATGGAATACCACTGCGAAACCTTCACGAGTAGAAAGATAATGATAACAGCAATGTGTTCTGACATGCATACTAGCTATAGCACGAGTCACAAATTATAGTAGCTTTATTATTCTGTTAAAATATAAACGTGAAATATGTTTTCACCAGTAAATGATTTTTATTTAATTCTTGACAAATATTAGATGCGCCATTTTGTATTTGTAAGAAAATTGTTAAAAAAAATGTGTTAGAAAGATTAAAAAATTATATTTATATATATATATATATATATAAATTTTAAATCTAATGATTAGGCCGGTTTTCAAACATTGAATTAAAAAAATTACAACATTTCATAATGGAATACCACTGCGAAACCTTCGCGAGTAGAAAGATAATGACAACAGCAATGTGTTCTGACATGCATACTAGCTATAGCACGAGTCACAAATTATAGTAGCTTTATTATTCTGTTAAAATACAAACGTGAAATATGTTTTCACCAGTAAATGATTTTTATTTAATTCTTGACAAATATTAGATGCGCCATTTCTTTTTAGTCTTAAATAAAAGTTATAATTTTTAATTGAAATGAGTTACAGTTTTATATTTTAAGTAAAATTAATGCAATATGAATTATATCAATGATAATAATATTTGGCGATTTATCACATCGCCAAGCTTACATAAAATTACTTTATTTTCTTAGTATTAATATAATAAACATAGTATTTTTTCAGTTTGTTTCTTCCAGCTTTGTATTTTAAATTATTTTGGAAATATTGATTTGATGGAATCATTAATCCATTTTACTTTTATTTTCTTTTTTACAAATCTAATTGTTAATATCGCATAATTTTATATTTTACAAATTTTAAGCCGTTGAATAGGTTGAAAACTGCATTTCAATTTACCGAATTTCTATAATTTTTAAACCAAATAGCTCGATTACGGAATAATAGCACATGAATATTTTTATGAATTATTTAAAATTTTAAGAATAAACCAAGATTTCTATCCACGATCTTAGTACGGGCATCTACACTAGTCAATTATAATCATTGAGGGGTTCACAACTATAGCAGTCCATTTAGAAGGTGCAATTTTTTTTTTTTTTTTTTTTTTTTTTTTTTTTTACTTTCACAGTGAACCAAATCTGTAAATAGATCTCATATTTAATAAAGTATATAAAAACAGACTTTTTGTATTATGGGAGTGGATAAACACGTGTTATGCATTTTATAAATTTATATCTCATCTTCTTTTTAAAAATGGGCTTCGTCTATTATGATTGTGAACCCACGATATAATCATATCAAATCCATAAAATCAAGTTCGTAAGGAGTTATTTTAAAAATACTGTTATTAATATTTTATTACTATAAAGAAGCAAGTTTTATGCTGTCTTCAAATTTTGCTTCCAATTTTCGCGCAAGGACATAAAAGGTATGGGGAGTACACATAATTGTATTCTATGACTTTGACATTTGATAGATAATTGCTTTGAGGCCTATAGCAGCTGTGGCTTTCGCCTCGAATGATCCATAACAATACACACAGAAATAACCAGAAATCAGTACAATTTTTATCTCTTGTATCCATTAGATATACATATCACAATAAAGGGACAGCACAACATCCATGTCTTACCTAGATTCGAACCAGGACCCTTCGGCGTGGCAGTAGCTGCCGCTACTGATCACGCCATTGGGGCGGCTTCTTTGGCATTTTAAAAACTATTATCCAGTCTGGAGAATTCTTGTACATATCCGAAATTTAATGATTGAAAATAAAAAATAAAATAGTTAAAAATTGGTTGTGGAATGTCAGATACCCAGAGATTGGTGTACCATGAATAAGATAAAATTTCAGCTATAAACACGTTAGGCGCATAAACGGAGTTAATAATAATAAAGGAGGAGACATATAGTGTAATCTCTAGAAGTTGCGAGTAAAATAACTGAGGAGGGTGTTTTTTTAATCCAATCAACAGTTTCTGAATACGGAAGACAAAAACTTCCACCAACAAACTTTAATAGAATATATCGTCTTTTTTAAGTGCCTTATTAATAGGAGTTTTCGTTTACAAATTGGTAAAAAGAAAATTCTAGTTATTTTTACTAGTATCAATTCACCCAAGTATTTGTAGTCATTTTTCCGAGATAGAAAGTAGGTTGTTTTGGTTATCACAATGTGGCGAAACTACTACCGCCGAAATAAACTTACACCAGTAAAAATTTGTATCATTTTTTTAGCATTACTTTTGAATGATTCCCCCCCCCCCCCCCCCCGTAAGAAAGCGTTTATATTAGTATAAACTTTCTAACTAAAATTACTGGTTTAAGTTTTTTGCGGTGAAAGTGAATCCCCTAAGAAAGCGGTTACAACTGAAACTTCACTTTTTGAAGCTTATGTCAAATCCTCTTTTTTAATAGGGGGACATAGGGAGGCTTTCATGGGCGCATAGACTGCGTAAGATGTATTTTGACTGATGTTGACGCTATCATCTCATGACTCAATAATCAAATTTGCCATCAAATAAATTTGAACTGTTATGCTTATTTTCGTGCATACCAATAATATTTCTATGTTACACTTATATCTCTATATTTATTGCTTCATAAGAGACACCTGTTGTAATTGAGAACCATGATCTGTGTTTTTTAACTTTAATATATGTTATAATGCTCTTGTAAAATATTTTGCGCAAGAAGAAAACCCCAGCTCAAACAGTCCGTTTTACGGGTTCCTCCGAATGGTCAAATTTAGTGTTAGCTATCATTACTACAGGGGCAGAGACTAGAGTTGATTTCGAGCCTTTTTATCGGAGAAGAAACAACCGATTTCAAATATAAGCCAGTCTGAGATCAAAATATGTTGCACGATCAGAGCCCTTCCCCGATACCAGAAGCCCGCAGCAAAAAAATATTGATATTTAGCTCTCACAGGGGCAAGTAATTATGTCTCTATAATATTGAATTCAAACTCAAATTTTATAAAAAAAATTAGTTCAAATAAAGAAAACACTTTTTGCACTCCTTTCTAAGAAAGCCTTTTAGAAACGGACACATCCACCAATAGGAAAACAAAAAAGCTGAAGTATTAATGAATGAACTTCTAACTTGAATCCGCTTCTCTCCTAAGTAATTGGACAAGTTTCCGGTAATTTTTGCACTGAGGACAATACTCTAAATACTATCGAGACTAATCTGATGAAAGTTTGCATATTCTGGTATCTTTAAAATTGTTTTTAAATTTATATTATACTGCGCCAAATATCACCTTAATAAGTATGTAACTATTACCTAATTAAATCTCCCCCTTTTCTTCAAATATTATATTCTTTATTATTTATTTATAATTTATTTTCTAATTTTAAGTATTTTTAAACGTTTCATTGTTGCAGTTTCATAGCCATGCGTCATATTTTGACAAGCGTTTAATGGCTCACCATTAAACATATCTTTGTTTCTAATAATATACAATTGTGTACGTTTTAGAGAATACTTCGCGATTTATCCGCCTATGGCAGGATACCGAAAAAATAAATTAAAATTAATGTAGATATATAACTAAGCTCTAAAAATATTAAAATTTCGTTTTGTAAACGAAAAATCACTTTTACATATATGGTGACCTTGTCAGTATTTGATCAAGTAATTTAAATATAGGGTCATTTTAGACGGAAATGAATTTTATACGTAGCACTATTACTAAATTTTTTTGTTTGAATGATAATGTACCAGTTGTCTCATAGTTGTCTATATAGTTGTCTCGTAGTAATCTCATAGTATCAACTTTCTGCTTTAAGAAAAGTCATTTTCAGAGAACAATTATTAGAAAAAAAGTGTAAATTTTTCATTTTTGATTAATTAGAGTCAATTGTGGTAAATTTAAATAATCCATTTCCATGTTGCTTATTTGAAAAAATATTTCTATAAGAATTATTGTTAATCACAACCAAGGATGATATTTAAAAGATTAATTTTTGGAATTTCTATTGATTTACTTCACTTGATCAGTCATTGGGTAAATGTCCGTTTAATGAACTATTTATTAATAATTTTGGTGTTATTTAATGTCAGCGGATTTAATTTTTGTGCATTATATGTCATTCATTGAGAGCTTTAGGAATTATATTAGTTAGCTTCAGGAGCGGCCAAGTGGCATGCCGGGAGTCTAAATTGTTTGAGAGAAATAACTGACTCGCAGAGATTCGATGTTTAAATAAGGTAAAGATTATTATAAAATTTTTGCACTGTTCAGCTTACCGCAGTTGTCCAACCATGGCTTACTTCTAAAAGTTAAAAAGAAGTAAATGTAACAAAAATGCTGTAGTGCTGACTTTACTTGACCAATTACTAGGGGGGTCATTTTTATTTTATTTTAAATTCTAGCACACCATGAAGAGGGATAGACATAGATTACAATTCAATCTTTGCATTGAAAAAAAATAGCTTCGGTTTAAAAAATGTGTGCAAAACAAGAAAAATGAATAAATAAAATAAGGTTACCTTTAGGATTGGCTTTAGGCGCTTTTTCCTCTTCTTTGGCCGCTCCTAACAGGGTGAAGATGATACCGGCTTGAGAGTTAACCCCGACGGCGGATACCACCATTTTCCCACTCCCCTCCATTACATGAGTGCCTATGTTTATCAGAGAAAACAATATATATAAATACTTATTTTTTCAAATCATTTAAAAAAATATATTTTATTGTAAGACTGTTCTCCACTATTGAATATTGACTATTATTCATATGACTGAATTCTGAAATTCTGAATTTGCAATATTTATAATATTCAGAATAGTGCAACAAATGCTTTCTTTACAGCTGGCATACATACAAATCTTGTACGATAGCTTATTGTATCGAAAATGCGATTATGTAATATTAACTGAATAAGATATACACTGGTTTTATATGTAATGTTTGGTCGATACGATCGAGACTCTTAAAAAAACTCAAAGACATTTTAACATAATTTTACAAAATATGAATTCTTTTACGATCAACTAAACTTTTTTTTCCTTTATGAGTAGAATAGATCAAAAAACTTTTTACGCATTCCTCTCTCCATTTTTTTAAAATAAATGGATAAATAAAGCATTTCTGGCAACATACTTGAATATTTATTGATTATTGCATATTAAATATTTATGTGAAAATTGATTGAATATTAAAATTTATAAATCTACTAAACACTAAATTAAATATTAATACCATCTTTCGGTAAACATTTGTAGTATTTTTTAAAAATTTAATAAATGCAAATGCATCATTTGAATTATCTATAGTTTCTTCTCAATCTGAGAATTAGAACGTAACCTAGAAATACCTTACACAGTTAACACATTTTTTGGTAATCATTTTATTACCGATACATTAATGCATTTTTTGTTAACCATTCTGTTACCGATGCGTTAACACAGAGTTCAGAATAATTTGTTAAAATCTTTAGCTGTAAAACCTCCGATTATCAAAATAAGAGAAAATATCCGAATAGTTCATAGTAACCTACTTTTTGTGAAAAAGAGAAAAAGTTGATCTTTAAACTGAGTAAATTATACCAACATTATTTTAATACTTTGTTGATCTATAACGAATATACTCGCGTTTAACCCCTTCGAGGGAGGTGGTTCATTTTTGAACCACTTAATTTTAATTTTTAAAAGCCACATTGGAATCAATATATTGGAATGAATTTTTTTCTTTTGTTTAACACGTGCACAAAAGTTTTCGCTTAGTTTCAAAAATTTGTTTTAAAATTTTGGTGTAAATCACTCATTTCAAAATTTTACGAATGGAAGTACAAAAACGTATTTTATTAATTTTATTGAAAGGGTTAACTTAACCCCTTGAAGTGCCAGCAATAATGTCTCTGTAATATATAATTCTCACCGGAAAAAACTAAAAATTTTATTTTGAAATAAGGAAAAGCATTTTTATCGACATTTTCCCGCCAAACTTAAAATTATAAAATGTTGCTATATGTTTTTAGTGCAAATTTCGTTAAAATTAGGTGGATTAAAATGTCTTCAAGGGGTTGAAAAGAACGAACAACATTGATTAAAAGTGCGTTCTGAATCCCTAGTTCCATTTACGTGATGTATAATGCATAAAAACTTAAACTTTTATCAGAAATTATGTATACAGACGACACCGGCTATAACATACTTTCAAGGGACCAGAAATTATGGCACATAGTAACCGAAGTACGGTATTAGCAATAACCAATAAAATGCAGCGCATAACGGGACAGAAAAAGGCGCATAGAGGCACATGCGATATTAGAGATTTAAAATAGACATTTTATGACTTTCTCAAAATAAAATAGAAGGAATAAGAAAAACATACTACTACTTACATGTTTATTTAACAAAAAATTATCGACATTTTTCTTTGTTATTATTATTATTAAATGACACAGTAAAATTTACATTTTCATGTGTCAGGTTAGAATACACGTCTCTTCCATGAAAGGCGACTAAGAGTTTACAAGTTTTTTCACTTTTCTTCAATTTGAAGTGCGATTATACGCTTCCTTCGCCAGTAGTTTACGGTTGATAAAAAAAAATTGGGAAGATCCAATAATGGGATGAAATAGATAAGTACCTTTCGTCCTAGAAAATAACAGTTCAGCATAGTTGAAATGAAGTAAAAATGAAAGACACCGTTACACCACAACAGAAACGCCGACAATTTACATTTGGAAGTTAAAGGTTTAAGTGGACGCATCCTACAATTGTCAATGCCCTTTTCATGGTTTTTTATCCTCGTGTTTTTCCATTGTTGAGTCACACCGTCCTTTTGTCAATAACCACAAACGGTTGAAGGAAAAAGGACGATAATTGCTCTTCAAAGAGAATATTTAAAGGAAGAAGTAAACCTAGCCATAGAATCCACTAAAATAAACGTCCAAGAGAGTTTACCTATTTGCAAACCAGAAATATAAGACTCACGCCCAATCAATCCCCCAGGGGAATACCTTCTTTAGGTATTTACGGGTTTCGCGACCCCGGGTTCCCGAGCGATCTTTCTCCTTTCCCTTTTCTTCTCTTTTTTAGTTGTCTATCCTTTTTTCTTTGTTTCACACTTTTTAATCTTCTCTTTTCAGTTTGTTATCCCTCTGTGTTCTTGTTTGGTTTTTTACTAACTTTTTGTTCACATAGTTCTTCGTTCTACTAACTTTGTCGTTTTCACTAACTTGTTTGTTTACATAGTTCTCTGTTTTTACTAACTTTGTTTTCGTTCTTTTGTTGAAAAAAAAAAATGGAAAAAAAAACTTAAAAATGCTCAAAAAGACAAAAAATATACCAAGTTTTTTTAAGCTCCCTCATATATTACTTTTTTTACAATAGTGGTTTTTTTTATACACGTGAGACACCCTGGGTGTTGAGGTTTCTTCTAACCTCATCGACTCGTTTCATCCTCTTTAGGATGATATCGAGTCCCAGGGTGCAGGGCATCTCCGAGCTTCGGTTCCAAGTACGGGGGGCGCCATGCTTGCATGGTGATTGTTAGGAGTAACACCAGAAGACTGGTGCCTTTCGATGTAAGGGCCGGCTGTAGGTTGGACAGAGCTGTAAAGGCTTACCTACGGCTACCCATTCTCCCTGGAAAAGAACTAGAGCTTTGGAGATGCTATCGAGTTTAACCCAATGTTCGAAAAACGTGGGGGTCTGTTGAAAATAGTTTTCGCCCTTTTGAGACCTGCACCAGACGTAACGGTAAGAAGAAGGGTCGGTGACCAGGCCCGATGCCTGGCGTTTTATTTAATCTCTCTCTCAATCATGGATACAACTAAAGGAAATAAGACATGCGAAGTGGAAGCCCCACAACTAAATGCTAATCAAACTGCATCCGGTTCTGGCTTGCAGTCAGACGTGAATCTTAATGTTGAACAAATGAAATCTTGGGCAGAAAGAATTGAGGATTTCACCTCTAATCAAAATGCTGATCTATGTACTGAAAGATTCTTCATTGTTAAAAGGAAGGAAGGCAGCTTTGACAAAACTTCCCCATTTTTAATTCAAAAATCCATCCAAAGTTTAATAGGTGAACCAAAGACCATAAAAAAGATCCGATCTGGAGACCTACTTATTGAAGTTAACAATAGCAAACAAGCCAATAACCTGAAAAAATGTACATTTTTTGCAAATATCCCTGTCTCAGTTAGCCCACATAGAACCCTTAACTCTTCTCGTGGTGTTATATCTGAACCCGATCTCTTACATGTTACTGAAGATGAAATAATAGATAATTTAAAAGAACACAATGTCATAGCTGCCAGACGAATAAAAATCTATCGCCGAGATGAACAAATACCTGCCAACCAAATTCAGATACCTACCAAGCACATAATACTTACCTTTAACTCACCTAATCTGCCTAAATATATAAAAGCCGGATACTTGTCATGTTCTGTCAGACCTTATATCCCAAACCCACTGCGTTGTTTTAAATGCCAACGCTTTGGGCACTCAAAAACAAATTGCCGGGGTAAACTTGTCTGTGGTCGGTGCGGTACAGTTGATCATGAAAGTGACAATTGTAGTGCTGCCGCTCACTGTGTAAATTGTAAAGGAGATCATCCATCATACTCAAAAACCTGTGAAATGTGGAAAAAAGAAAAAGAAATACAAACAATACGGACTAAAGACAATATATCATATCCGGAAGCAAAGAAAATAGTTGAATCCAGGTCACCTAAAGTTGGTTTATCCTATGCTGCCGCTTTATCTAAAACTGCCCAAAAGACTTATCAAACTGCTTCAACACAAACAGAATCCTTCGCTGAAACAAATAGCCAACAAAAAGAGAACAGTAAGTCTAGTAAGATAAATCAATCAACCAAATCTATCTCCTCAAAATCACTGAATACCACTTCTCCTAACTCACCACAAAATAGCTCTTCAAAATCATCGCAGTCTTTGTATCCTAAACCTCCACTCCATAAAAGAAGCCCTCAAAATATTACTAAAACAGCACCTTTAAAATCGAACCATAGATCTGATGTAGAAAAACATAAAATTCCTATACTTAAATCTGCTATATCACATAATGAAAGTATTTCAAAAAAGAAAAAGAATAAAACACCTAAGAATAACAATACAAAACAGGTCTCTATAGAGGATGACGATGCCGTAGATCTTCATCCTGAACCGGATGCAGAATTGGACGATGGAGATAGTAGCATGTCTACTGTCTCTGAAGAAAATGACATAGATATTCACATTTAACCCCATTCATGACTAATATTATCTCGTGGAACTGCCGTGGGTATTACAATAAACATGACGAAATCCGTAATATCCTCTCTGACCATCAACCATTAGTCTTAGCTCTACAGGAAACTCATCTAAAGCCGAATGACAAAGCTAAATTACGCAGCTATTCAACGTACCGAAAAAATTTGACAGCTAATGGAAGGGGCATCGGTGGTGTGGCTCTTTTCATCTCCAATAATGTACCCCATTCTTATATCTCTTTAAATACTAATCTCCAAGCTGTTGCAGTCCGTGTACATATTAAACAACTTATAACAATTTGCACTATTTATTTACCTCCAAATCAAAATATTCAATCTGCAGATCTGGATTCTCTACTTTTCCAACTCCCCACTCCTATCATCATTGTTGGAGATTTTAATGCACATAGCCAACTTTGGGGAAACAGGGATTCTAATCGGCGTGGTGATATCATAGAAAAATTTATTTCTGACAATGGCTTATGCCTGCTCAATAATGGAGATCACACTTATTTTCATGAACCTACCCGTACCTTTCATGCAATAGACCTTACTATTAGCTCTCCACTGCTCTATCCTTTCTGGAACTTCTGGGTATCTAATGACCTACACGGCAGTGACCACTTTCCGATTTTTATAACACTGACTGCTCCTGATACGGATTCTTCCAATTTTATCTACCGTTATATTTATGAGAGAGCCAATTGGCCAGCATTTACTGCACTTGCAAACATCACAGCTAATATGATAGATGGAAATATTGACAATGCACTTGATAATATAACTGAATGTATTATCAGTGCTGCCGATTCTAGCATTCCTAAAACATCTTTTACTCATAAGCACAGGAAGCCTTGGTGGAATAGTGATTGCCAAAATGCAAAGAAAAAGCAACAAAAAGCTTGGGGTCTCTTCCGGAGGTACCCAAATAATACTAACTATATGGCATTTAAAAAAGCAAAGGCTGAAGCTAGAAGAGTGCGACGCAAAAGTCAACGGGAATCTTGGATTAATTATGTATCTAGCATTAACTCAAACACTTCAAGTAAAGAACTTTGGCTTAAAGTAAAAAAATGCATGGGAATATATTCAGAAAGTCATATTTCAATTTTAAATCACAATGGACAAACCATCACCTCTCCTAAGAACATAGCTGAGACAATAGGAAAAACCCTAGCATCCATTTCAAACTCAGATTCTTATCCGGAACCCTTTTTAACTTACAAAAGACGAACTGAAATGACCAGGATTAATTTTAACTCTCATAACTCTTTTCCCTACAATCAGCCGTTTACTATCTCAGAACTGAACAAGTGTTTGAGTGATAGTCACTTGTCAGCCCCGGGTCATGATGGGATTACCTACATTATGCTGAAGCACCTGTCACCACTCTCTTTAGATAACCTCCTTTCTTTTTACAATAGGATTTGGTTGGAACAAAATTTTCCACATGCTTGGTGCAGAGCAATAGTTATTCCTTTTCCTAAACCAGGAAAAGATGCTGGCAACCCCAATAATTACAGACCTATCGCACTCTCTAGTAGCCTTTGCAAACTTCTTGAGAAAATGGTTAACTGCCGCCTCGTGCATATTTTAGAAACAAACAATTATCTTGCTGCTTTTCAGAGTGGATTCCGACGTGGTAGATCAACTATCGATAATTTAATCCATTTGGAAAATCAAATCAGGACTGCCTTTCTAAAACGCAACCATTTGGTGTCAGTATTTTTTGACATGGCAAAAGCTTATGACAGAACATGGCGTTATGGGATTCTTCTCGATCTTTTTAACCTGGGCTTTCGCGGCAACCTTCCAATTTTTATTAAAAACTTTCTTGCCACTCGACTATTTCAAGTTCGAATTGGTGGTTCATTGTCTAGTTTTTATGTACAAGAAGAGGGTGTTCCCCAGGGCAGTGTCCTGAGTGTCACCCTCTTTGCTATTAAAATAAATGACATTCTCAATCAACTTCCTCCTTCAGTAAAAGGAGATTTATATGTTGACGACTTTCGAATTATGTGTATAGGACAGGATATTCGTTTTATAGAAAGACAGTTGCAAATTGCTATCAATCGCATCCTGAATTGGACTAATAAAAACGGTTTTATTATATCTCATGACAAAACATCTTGTGTGCATTTTTGTAGACGTAGGGATCTGCATCCAGATCCTGAAATTTTTATTGGTTCTACTCAAATCCCTGTTGTGGACAATGTTCGTTATCTTGGTCTTTTTTTTGACAAGAAACTTACCTTTTTACCCCATATTTTACATTTAAGGACGAAATGCGAAAAATCCCTCAATTTACTTAATTTCCTTTCTAATACTTCTTGGGGAGCGGACCGTGGTTCTCTTCTTAAGATCTATCGTTCTGTGATCCGTGCAAAAATTGACTATGCCTGCCAGGTCTACGGTTCCGCTTGCAAGTCTGTTCTTAAGAAACTTGACACTGTGCACCATAGCGCACTTCGTGTGTGCTGTGGTGCATTTCGTACCTCTCCAGTTGTAAGCTTATATGTTGACTGTAATGAATCTTCATTACACTATACTCGTGAAAAACTTTCATTGGAATTGTTTTACCGTGTCCTTTCTTATCCTGGTCATCCTCTTCATACATATATTTTAAGCACAGACAATGATATTCTTTATCAGCATCGCCCATCCTGCATCCCCTCTTTTGGTATAAGAATGAGAAGTATAATCAACAATAGCCCTTTAAATAATGTTGAGGTGAGCACCTGTCCATTGCATATGTATCCCCCTTGGAACCCGCCTGTTATTACAACTCTCCATCCTTTTAAAGGTTATGAGAGAAAGAATTTAGCCGCTATTGCTTTTAAACAGTTATTTGCCGCACACCGTGCTAATTTTAGTAATCACATGGACATATATACAGATGGTTCTAAGAATGGTAATATTGTTGGTTGTGGAGTTTATTGTGATGGTGTTACCCTTAGTTATCGGCTTCATCCTTCTATCTCCGTTTTTACAGCCGAATTAATTGCAATAGAGAGGGCCATGGTTCACATCTCTCATCATCATATCACTTCTTTCATCATCTATACTGACTCAAATAGTGCTATTGATGCTTTAAAATCTTTTAAAAACCATTCTTATGTCTCAGCTATCCTAGATTTTTATACTAACTTGACTAGACGTGGTTATAATATTTTATTTTGCTGGGTACCTGGACACATGGGCATCCCTGGTAATGAAAAAGCTGATAAGGCGGCAAAATCTGCTCGTAATCCATTACATCATAAAATACCATTCTCAGATATTAAACTAATTATAAAACATTTTATTCATAATAAATGGCAAGAAAGCTGGAATTTAGAATACAATAATAAGTTGCATCATATTAAACCTACAGTTGAGACCTGGCCTGCGATTTATCCAAGGAAAATTGACGTTCTTCTTACTCGTCTGAGAATTGGACATTCTAGGATCACTCATAAACATTTGTTATTCAGGGAGGATGCACCCATGTGTCCTCATTGTCATTTTGATACTCTGACCATCCATCATATCTTAACGGACTGCCCGGGACTCCGGCACTTGTACAGGATATATTTTAATACTTCATCACCCACTTTGACAAACCTCATTGGGGAAACACCCCATGGGGCACTTTTTACTTTTTTAAAACACTCCGGATTTTATTTTGAAATTTAGATCTTACCTGTTTACATAAGTTGACATTCTGGATGGAATTCCCATCCAGATACCTACTTTTTATGAGAATTACTTTTTGTGCTTTACTGGTTTGTACTCTTCACTGTCGTTCTTCACTTCTTTGACCATATCTGGATGGAGTACCCATCCAGATAGCTTTTTTATCTTTGTTATACAATCACACTCTTTATTTTCACTTTTTAATCTTTTCATCCTTGTGTGGCGCAGCATGTCCCTAATGGGACTTTGTGCCATTAAACTCCAATCAACCAACCAACCAACCACGCCCAATCAATTTTTCGTTCTAGTCTTAAACAGGATTCGTATGCTTCAAGAGTCTGTTACCAGAATGTTTGTAAAGTAATATTTGGTTTATTTAATGGAAAAAATTCTGATTTTAAGTATAGCAATCAGTACATTATGAATTTTCTGGTGCAAAATCACCTAAAATCCCAGAAATCCCCTGATGCGTACGAACCCTGTTAAAAATACGTTATAACCAGATTAATACTTTTACATCGTCCGTTGTAGCCGAAATTGTAAGTCATTACTTATATAGGATTTCACTCCGGATCAAGTACCTAAGTACGTTATATCCCAAGTACGTTATAAGCGGTGTCGTCTGTATTTGTAATATTTGTAAGACATTTGTATTAAATCACTATATTGTAAGATATTTACTAAATCATTAATTTTCAGCAAATAATATAAATGGAAAACAAAGTATCTAAGGAACCTACATTACAAAGGCATTTAGAAGTGGACGGGGTTCGTGTACTTTTGACCACTTAAAAGATCAAAATTTTTGAAAAAAAAACCTTTCAAATAATGCTTATTTTTTTCATATTTTTTAGAGAATTTTTAATTTTTTATCACTTGTATTTGAAAAAGGAAATTTTTGCCTAATTAAACCATAAAAATGCTCGGATTAAATGATGCAAAATTTACAATAAAAATTTACTGGTGACAATAATAATTCATGATTAGAATATGGATTCCCGTACGCGGTACGAGTAAATCTTGATTGGCAAAAACACATTGCCTGTATGACGTACGGGCAAATTAGGAAAGCAGTTAAAGCACATGTATAACATTAAATTGCTGGTTAACAAAAGATTAAAATAAATGAAAGTAAATAGATATATGATACATTATACTGGGCTGCTACAGGCCACTATTTTTTTTTATTATGTTTCGAAACCACTCTTTCAAAATAAAAATCTGTTACATATAGTTTGAAAACATTAGCGAGGGAAATATACTATAAAATTTATTTATTTTTTTAAAGTGGTAGTAACAAAATATAAAAATAGTCGCCTGCGGCATCTCTGATTATATACAGGGTGATTCAAAAAAAGTGGGAAAAATTTTAAGGGGTAGTAGTATACATCAAGACAATAATATTAAATAGGAAACCAAGGGTCTCAAGCGGTTTCCAAAGGAGATAGCCGCCATTAAAGTTCGGGGTCCAAAATTTCAAATAATCATAAAAAACGGAAAAATTGGTCGATTGATTTGCGGTTTTCACTAAAACTATTCTCTATGTTGGTATTTTCTTAAAAATAAATTATAAAGATACATTTCGAAAAATGTCGATAGAGAGCGCTTTAGACTTTGGAGTAACGAACAACTGTTTTTTGCCGTTATTTTTTGCATCTCATTATATGGTTTCGCAGGCTTAGACTTAAATTTTGAGCTCAAAATCTGAATAGTTGGGAGTGGTTAAGTAGCACAAACTGAACTGTGTTCAGAGGTTCAAATTTCAAATGATGATTAAAATCGGAAAAATTGGTCGATTCATTTGCGGTTTTCACTAAATCTATTCTTTATGTAGGTATTTTATTAAAAATAATTTATAAAGCTAAATTTTAAAAAAAAATGGCGATAGAGGGCGCTTTAGACTTTGGAGTTACGAAAAACTATTTTTTACCGTTATTATTTGAATCTCGTTAATTTTTTTAAGAAGCTTAGACATAAACTTAAATTTTGCACAGAAAATCTGAATCATTGGAAGTGGTTAAGTAGCGCAAGCTGAGCTGTGTTCAATGGGGGTGGGGAGTTTCAAATTTCAAATGATTATAAAAAACGGAAAAATTGGTCGATTTGTTTCCGGTTTTCGCTAAAACTATTCTTTAGGTCACTATTTCGTTAAAAATAAATTTTAAAAATAAATTTTTAAAAATTTCGTTTGAGGGTGCCTTTAACTTTAGCATAATCAACAATTATTTTTAAACGTTATTTTTTCTATCTAATTGAATGCTTGCAAATGCTTAGACTTAAATTTTGAGCTCAAATTCTGAATAGTTGGGAGGGGGTAAGAAGGGCAAACTGAAGTGTGTTCAAGAGTTGAAATGTTACTGTCCCCACCCCTCGAACACAGTTCAATTTTGCGCTACATAATTACTCACAACGATTGAGATTTTGAGCTAAAAATTTAACTATAAGCTTTTACAAGCATTTATTTAATACAAAAAAATACCAGTTAAAAATAGTTGTTGGTTACTCTAAAGTTTAAGGCGCCCTCTAACGGAATTTTTTGAAATTTGTCTTTAAAATTTATTTGCAAGGAAATACTAGCATAAAAAATAGTTTTGGCGAAAACCGTAAACGAATCTACCATTTTTTCCGTTTTTTATGATAACTTGAAATTTGAACCTCCCACCTCCAATGAACACAGTTCAGTTTGTTCTACTTAACCACTCCCAACGATTCAGATTTTTTGCGCAAATTTTAAGTTTATGTCTAAGCTTCTAAAAAAAAAAATTAAGGAGGTGCAAATAATAACGGTAAAAAATAGTTTTTACTTGCTCCAAAGTATAAAGCGCCCTCTATCGCCATTTTTTAAAATTTAGTTTTATAAATTATTTTCAATAAAATACCGACATAAAGAATAGTTTTAGTGAAAACCGCAAATCAATCGACCCATTTTTCCGCTTTTTAGAATCATTTAAAATTTGAACCCTCTGAACACAGTTCAGTTTGTGCTACTTAACCACTCCCAACTATTCAGATTTTGACCTCAAAATTTAAGTCTAAGCCTGCGAAACCATATAATGAGATGCAAAAAATAACTGCAAAAAACAGTTGTTCGTTACTCCAAAGTCTAAAGCGCCCTCTATCGACATTTTTCGAAATGTATCTTTATAATTTATTTTTAAGAAAATACCAACATAGAGAATAGTTTTAGTGAAAACCGCAAATCAATTGACCAATTTTTCCGTTTTTTATGATTATTTGAAATTTTGGATCCTAAACTTTAATGGCGGCTATCTCCTTTGAAAAACGCTTGGGACCCTTGGTTTCTTATTTAATATTATTGTCTTGATGTATACTACTACCCCTTAAAAATTTTCCCATCTTTTTTGAATCACCCTGTATAAATAAGGTAGAACTTTCATTGTATTTCTTGGCGACGATTTTTTAAAATTTCATTTTGGCTATCTTTTCTTTTATGCGGTAATGAGCTTTACTAAATTTCTGAAAGAATTACTGACAATTACTTTTTATGTAAGTTCATTATCTATAAAGACCATGCAAATCTAAATCTAAAGTTTATGAAATAACTTTATGCCGCCCCATTTCAAAGAAAAGGCTAAGTATATTTTCAAAAGTTTACCTTAAAGAGCTATTTTTTATTTTTTATTTTTTATTTTTTAAATATCGGTGTCCGGTCGTTGAATGTCTGCGTACTAGTTTCTTATCATCAATGCCTATATTATTTATTTTTAAATATCCCATGTATTCACTACGCTTTGGTGCTGGTTCAAATAAAAGGACATTTATTCGCAGTTACTTTTACAAAAAATTCTTCATAAAAAGGATTTTATAAAAAGTAAATTCCAAAATGCATAAAAGATTTTTTTTTCAAACTTAGATAGGAAATTGCTCCAATTCTTCTTTGTAACGGAAATATTTTTTTAAAACTTCTTTTTTTTACTTAGAATTAAAGATTTTTTTTTAAAGAGAAGAAATATTCGATATCAGTCAAGAATACAAAAATAAATTAAAAAAAACAACACCAACACCAACATATACTTTTGGAGAGGTGCCAATGATTAGATCTTAATGTTTAAAACAGCAATGTAAAAAAAAGTATAGAACCATGGAGGAATGAGATAGGTGGAGGTGAAGTAAGCCTCAAAAGAGATTTGCAATATGAAACCATTTATCGCTCAAATTTTAATGTCCCAAACAAAAGCACGTGGAAGGAATTTTGTATTATAAGACGAATTGAAAGAAATGAATTACAACTGAAGGATATTTTAAGAAGAAACAGCAAATTTTTAAAATGGTCTTTGTTGTATTATTATCTAGTAAAATAAATGTTCGCTTTTAAAATAAAAGAAATTAGGAAATTAGCAATAATTAAATATTAAATTAAAATTAAATAAGGTATTGAAAACATTTGATACGAACTAAAAATTGTATTACTAAAAGTTTCCTTCTTTAATGTAATTTTAAATACTTTATAACGTAGATGAAAAATGTTTATGACTTAATAATTGCAAGTAAATAAATACTTAAAATATAAGGATGAAAACATTCTTTTAAAATCATGTATGAAAATTTAAGTAATAAATATTAATATAAAACATAGAATTCTGACTGCAGACGATTTTAAGATATTAACAAAATAATGCTATGTTTTCATGCAAAACGTTAAAATAATTTTCTAACATATATGATATTCTAAAACATATATTCTAAAACACATATGATAAAATAATAAATAAATTCTTACCAGTGAAGCGATAGATTAGTTCTATTAAAATCTTATTTTATTAGTTCTATTGAAAGAATAGCAAAAAAAAAAAAAAAAAAAAAAAAAAAAAACGGGTTTAAACCTGCTCCAATTGATAGGCGTGTCAAAGCACGTGATTTTGTTGGTACTTAATGTGACTTAATGTAGGGTTACATTTTTAGCATCACCCCCAGAGATAATACTTCCACTCTATTAATTTCTTTTTACTCTATGGTATAAAACTTTATCAAAAAATGTTTTTAGACCTATGGCAGATTTTGGATTCTCAGTCTGAAAATTAACTTCTTAAACGATTTTCGAACTTATTTTTTTTAATTTTTCATCGATGATTTTCGCATTTAATTTCGATGCGATATAAGCCCTAATACAAAATGGAATTTATTGCTAATTTCTATTAAAATTCCTCAGTACTAGTACTGTCTGTCGGTGATTTTGTGTTTCTTACTTTTTCATTTAAAACAACAATTTTTGCGATTACTTTTAGCAAATATAAAAAGATCGTCGCGTTAACAAAAGGATATTCTCAGTGTGTTATTCCTTCTTTATAATTTTATTTTGCATGTGAGTATGTTTCTATAAATTTTCGTAGTTTTTTGACACGATACATCTTAGTCACAATTGCACCAAATCTTCTTCAAGCATCATGCAAAGCATTGTGTTGCATTCAACATTACTTATTACTCTTAAAATAAACTTATGAGAAAACACAAAGGAGCGCACGCATCTTGAAAATGTGGCAAAAGTAAAAAAATGAAGCAAAATAAACAAACAATTCCGAGATGTATAAAGGAATTTTGTGTTTTCCTAATTGTTAAAGATTTTACCTGAGAGTAACATTGGATCGAAATCTTCTCCCTTTTTTACGTGATCTGATTCTCCCGTTAAGGAGCTTTCATCTATTTTTAAATCGTTGCTTTGGATGATCACACCATCCGTTGGCAGGAGATCACCTGTAAAGGAAAAAAGAAACAATTAGGATTATGCAATCATAAATTTCAGGCGTTGCATACCAGAGAGCACTGACCCATATTTTTATAAAATATCAGTTTGAAATGTCAAAGCATTGTATACCATGCCATCTATAGACTGTCTAATGCATTATATAAATTTTGAAACTGTTCAAATAATACAGCCTGTTTAAAAATAGTTCAACGTAATTTGGAGTAAGAGTGATTTGGTTCACTCTAAACCTGCCAACTTAATCAGAATATGCTTGGTGGAGATGCTTGGTCTTCTCTGGCGCTGACAAAACTGCCTTGAAAGACTTTGATAAAAAGTTGAAACCAAATAAGCATGGACAACATGCTTTTCAATTCAATTTTACTATAATGTACTAGATGTATCTACTTATCTAACAGTATAGTTCACCTATTATCATGTTAAAATTATCAGTTTTTTATGAGACAAATTTTTTTTTATTTTTATAAAAGCTTAATTCCCCCCAAAATTACTGAACCGAATTTCATCAGATTAACATAGGGGAGAGTGGGGATACTTGAGCATAGGGGATACTTGAGCCACCCCTATTATCTCTACAGTAGGTCAATTTTTCTTTCTAAAACTGCCAATATGATAACATATTTATAGTTCTGAATATGTAAAAAAGAAATCACACATCTTGGTACCATTTTGAAAATATAGTGATTAATAGTTGTCTTTTCCCTATCTGAAGTAAATATTTGGGTGCATGGTTTTTTTTGTTTTTTTGTAATCAAAGTTTTGTTTAAAGTTGCAACTATATACATACATTCAATAAGCATAATTTCAATTGTATTTTGAGTCTAAAATAGTTCTAATAGCTGCATGCTTTATTTAATAAAACTCTGGGAAACAAAAATAGTGATAGTGGGGATACTTGAGCCAATGAGAGTGGGGATACTTGAGCCATGCCTCAACCATCCCCACTAGAAATTAAACATGGGTGAAACAAACAAAAAATAAAATTCCATCCATATATTCACTAATAGATATTTTTCTGGATAAAAGGGAGAATAATTTTTCATTTTATTTTTTTTTTTTTTCTTAAAAAAATAACGACCTAAAAATGTTTAAAAATGTATATTTTTTTAATTGAAATATCTATTTTATTTTTCATTTTGACTAACAAAATAGCCTGTCTAGATAAATGTAAACATAGTTTTCAATTTAACTTTCATTAAATTAAAATAACTTTTTAAAACGGTTTTACAGACTATAATCTCTAACACTTTAATTAGTCCAACATATTAAAATATTTATTTTTTAATATAACGTATTAAGATTAAAATTTTATATTGAAATCGTAACCTCAGTTGCTGTAACTTTTTTTTAACTAAGAAAATTGAAGAAAAATTGGTAAAAAGAGCGCACAAAAAAAGAGAAAAGCAACAAAAATCCCAGTTCAAACTTACCTGCATGGAGCCAAAAAGGAAGACAAAATCTTTTCCTGTGAAATCAAAAAAGTGTTTGAAATAGTAGAGTGATACATCTGGCTTAAATTCCGACAGCTACTAAATTAAAAGCATGAGTTTGACAATATCATTAGAGGAAAATTCTGTCAATGATGGTGATGATTTTCCTATCAGAAATAAGTCAATCGCAATATAAAGAATATATATTGGTTCTTTACATTTGTTATCACACTAAGAATTTGAAATTTTGCTCAGCTCCACCTCTTGCTTAGACGTTTGGTCAGTGAATGCCTGCCCTGATATAAATTTAATCCTGCCCATACATTCTATTTTGTTAGTAAAGTTTTTCTTCTAATTGCAGTTCGTTTAACATATGTAGTTTTTACCTGCTTATCTGTTTTGAGGCAAAAACAATGACGAAAAAATGTTTCTTTCAAAACTATAATTAATAGCCAAATACTTTAAATAAATTACCCAAAAAAGCAAACAATTTTTCACCTAACAATTCAGCTTATAGATTTTTCTCCGCCCACTTAAATGTAAAAACGATGACTTGTTTCTAAATGTATTTTTTTAAAAATGATTAAAAAAAGGAAGCTGAGAGGGGATTCATTTTCGTTGCATGTTTAGAAGTAGTACTAGAGACTTAAAGAAGCACGAAAAATATTTCATAATCACATAATTCTAATACGGGTAGGTGGTACTAGCGAAAACATGTTACATATTTCCTCATGGATGACTGGAACTACCCATTTTCTTTTTTTAGGGAGTAGCCTATTGAAATTATACAGAAGTATCACAGTCCAACAACTGTATAACTTACCTTTTTTTCTGTGTGTGTGTGTGGTTTTCACAATAAATAATCGTTTTACTTAAACCCCTTTGCAATACATAATCCAGACATGGTTACAATTTTCATCGTTAATTCAGAATTCATATTGGAAATCCCAAAAGAATATTTTATATTTTAAAAATGAATGTCATGAACCCATTAACACTTGGACTGCCATGGCTGTCATTTGTGAAAGCCAGTGATGTTTCCATTGGGTCTTTGGCTATCAGATATGATAGCCATGGTGTTTCAACACTTCAGGCCTTGGCTATCAAAAACAGTACGAGTTACATGAAAATGGCTTTGGAGTTTGATTATTGGACTCCTTATATATGATGTGTCGGACATACGTGGTTTGTGCAAATTGATATATGTGCCAATTGTATGAGCTAAGTGTTGTAGAAAATGAAATACTTTCCTCATTTGTCTCTTTCTTGTTGTAATTAAAATTCAAAAAATTCTAACCTAATATAATAGAAAATAAATAAAAATATACAAAATAAAATAATTGAAAAAATAATAGACAGAAAATCTAAACCAATAATCTCACAAGCTCATCCTTACATATATTTAAAAATTTTCAAATGTAAGAGATTATACAGTAGAAACATAAATCTTAATAAATGATTTTAATGATAAATGACAAATTTAGTTGGCTACCAAGCCATCTTGACCACCCATGGAAGAATTTACACTAACTTTCGTGGGGTGCTTTGGCTATTATTTTTGATAGCAAGGATGAGAATCTCTCTATGCGTGTTGCAAAATGAGTCAGATTAAAAAAATATTGATTTTATGTTCCAAATATTCAAATTACACACACACAACTGGCACCCTGGCGAACATAAACAGTTTTCGCTTAGCAGTCAACGTGTCAACAGTATTGCTTGAACACCGCTTTGGTAAAAAGATTTTGTTTTAATATTTAAGATTTTTAAAATTTCTAGTATGAATTTAGAATTTCTGTATCAGAAAAGGGCCAAACTGAGAATCATTTCTGGCTCAGATTTTTATCCATCAGATTTTTCTGTGCTCCATAGGCATAAAAAAAATTATTTATAAACTATAGAGTATCGTTGGGTTCAGGGGCTCCGCCTTAGAAATTCTTCCCAAAAAGGGCTCCGCGAGCCAAAAAGTTTGGGAACCGCTGGCATATAAAATATACTTTAAATGAAGACATTTAAAAAATATTTTAATTAAAAAATAAAATGCAAAAAAAATTGATATTATTAAAAAAAGTCTTATCGAATAAAAATAAAACATCCATGTTTTTTCTCTGACAATCTACGTTATATATTTAAAATTCACATTTTTATACTATATTAATACTAAACGTAAAGAAAAAAAAAACAGCCACAGTTTCATTAAAGATGAAAACTTTCCGAGATTAACTGCAAAATTAAAAGCTTTTTAACGAAATACACCAAACCACACCCATATGAAATCAACGCTTCTATTTTAAAGGAAGATTTTCATGAGCCCTCGTGGCGCTGTGGATGAGTGTTGGCCTTGTAAACCTGGGTTTCTCAGTTCGATCCCCACCTCTTCCGCGTTGTTATTTTCCAAACTTTTTTCAAGTGACGGATATTTTTCCTCTTTTGACGGAGAAAAAAATAAACGGAAAATCGTCAATGTACAGACAATGTCTGGCAGCAGTGCTGCCAGTACTTTTTCTGTGGAAAGACGGAAGTTTTTTTGAGAGTGTACTTTATCATACGTTTAAAAAAAATGCTTTTTAGTATTTAAAGCCACAAAATTTAATTGAAATTTTTTAATTGTATTTAATTTAAAAATTGATTTTACACGCTGGTCTGTTAATTGTGTTGATTTTACACGCTGGTCTGTTAATTGTGATCTACAGAATCATATCTGCCAATCATCCGCGTTTGTTCACAAATAAAATTTATATTTAAAATACACATTTTTTGAATCAGAAAGTTATTTTATAAGTTAGTTCCTGTATCTATCTTAGTTGACTGCATTTATTAGATATATAATCAGTTCAGATTGTGTTTTTTAGACATTTGATAAATCGCCAAAGATTGGCAGCTATGTAAAGTTGTTGTAAGTGCACCTCAGAACGTAGCTATAAAATATGCTTAATTGCCCACTATACCTAAGAAAAATCTTATGATTGATAAATAATAACAGACATTTGGAAACCTCATACCGATACATTTTCATTCAAATATGGAATCGGATTGAACTTTGATTACCTGCATTAATAAGTAGTAAGCAACAATTTTAACAACATCAGTTATCAGTTGTGAATGTTAGAATAATTGTTAACCCCTTGAAGGGCGGTGATGCCGCTATGGCATCACATATTTTTAATCCTTAATTGCCTCATTGGCACCCGAATTTTTTAAAGAAAATTTCACCTTTATTATATACACGAAAATACACATTTACTTGTTTACAAATAAATTTTGTTGTAAATACTGGTATCGATCAATTATTTTAACATTTTTTTTAAAGAATTACCTTGTCCCGGAAAAGGTTAACACAATTATTTAATTTGTGATTATTGGTATTTCAGTTGATCTTTCACCCACATGGGTATTTTCAACTATTAGATGTAAAGTAAATAGATTAACCCCTTAATTGTCGACTAAATCTGACGCAGTCTCAGTGCCTTATTTAATAACATAATAATTCTACAATTAAATAATGCGTCGTCGACAAAATTTTCCAAGATAAAATAAGAAAATGCACTTATAATTGGACAAAACACTAATCCGCAGATGAAAATTGCCCTACTGTTATGCATGTTGGCTAACGAAATAAATTTTAAATAAAAAAATTCAGAAAATCAACAAAAATTAAAATACGGTAATAACCATTTTATGGATAAAGCACTTCCAGAGCTAAAATGCTGCAATAAATGAATGGCACCGGAAATTTTGGACAGATTTATTTGTAAATAAGAAAATGCGATGTTTCACATATATAATAAATGAAAAAAATATATGTATTAAAATTCTGGTATCATTATTGCATTTTACAATTAAAATTTTGTGGTTTCAAAAACAAGCCAATGTTCGTGAAAGAGTTAAACAATGTGATTCTCAGCTGATACATTCTAATACACTGCTCAAAACAATTAAAGGATATTTGAAGTTTTATATAAAATAAAGATATAAACGAATTTTTTTTTTGCCGAAAATAGAAGAAGAGAATCACAAATGCAAAATTTTCTGGTTTTCAAACTATGGACTATGCAAATTTTGAATTCGACGTCAAAAACGTCGCTTCAGCGGCAGCGAATGAAATTTCACTTTCAACTGGATAAAAGAGAATGAGGACAAGGATGATCGGTATTCAGTGATTGCTTTGTTTCGATGAGCACGATGTCTCAGCGAAGTTATTTGACAGATTCAGAAGCTTGGAGAATTGTTGGTAGGTTAGAAGGGGGCCAAACTCAAGCCGAAGTAGCGCAAGCAATTGGAGTGTCACAAAGTGTCATTTCCAGGATATGGAACCGTTTTTTGGAGAGTGAATGTGCAGGCCGAAGACTAGGGCAAGGTCGTGGACGGGCAACAACGCCCAATGAAGATCGGTATTTAGCGTTAACAGCTCGGAGACACCGAAACATGAATGCTACTCTTCTCCAACAACAGCTTCGCTCGGCTACAGGCACCACGATTTCAACTCAGACTGTCCGAAACCGGCTCCATGCTGTAGGTCTGTATGCTCGCCGACCGATGGTATGTGTTAGATTAACATCAAGGCATCGTCGCGACCGCAGGGAGTGGGCAACCGAGCATGCCAACTGGAGGAGAAATGAATGGAGCAATATTCTGTTTTCTGACGAGTCCCGTTTTTCCGTACATCCGGATAATAGGCGTATTTTCATCTGGAGGGACCGTGGCAGTAGAAATAATCCTGCGTTCGTGCACGAAAGTGTCAGATTTGGCGGTGGAGCAGTATTGGTGTATGGTGGCATGTCCATTGACGGGCGCACTGACCTCTACATCATTCGAGATGGAGCTCTGACTGGTCGACGATATAGGGATGAGATCCTCAGACCTATGGTAGTCCCTTACGCTGCAGCAATCGGAGATAACTTCATTTTAGTGGACGATAACAGCAGGCCACATCGTGCAAACCTGGTGGAGGATTTCCTTTTCGAGGAAGGAATCGTTCGAATGGAATGGCCACGTGTTCTCCAGTCATGAATCCAATCGAGCACGTTTGGGACGCTCTAGGAAGACGAGTTTCTGGCCGCCAACAACCCCCACAAACTCTCCAAGAACTGGAAAGAGCTCTTCTGGAAGAGTGGGGCAGAATACCCCAACTCGTCATTAATAGCCTCATTGAGTCCATGCCTCAAAGGTGTTCAACGTTGCTGGCCGCCTGTGGAAACCATACCCCCTACTGAAAATGATTTTTTTTGAAGAAAACACCTTTTCTTATTCTTTTTTTCTCATATGCACAAATTTTGTTTTTTTCCTTTTGTACACAAATGCGCAATAAAATGCATTTTTTTCTGCCAAACATGTGTAATTTATTCTCATATAACCTACTATGTCTGTCGACCATGTATTAATCAGCTAAAAAGTTTCCCAGATACAAAATCCACCTAAAACTGCAATATCCTTTAATTGTTTTGAGCAGTGTATTATAAATCCTCGATTTAATGATTCACAATTGATATATCCTAATACTGAGTACTAAACCAACTGACATTAACTGACACCTACCGATAAAAAGATAACAGTAAGAAAAAAATAAAAATGATGTTTCTCTAACTTTTCCGCAAAAACTACTACTACTACCCGTAAAAGTTTCCAAATGCTACAGATTCTGTAAAATCCAATTTTTAATTGAAAGATAAAAAAGAACTGGAAAAGTTTCTGCCCGCTTCAGTATTATCTGGCAGAAAGCTGTAATGTTCAATATTTAAAATTACGCATTGCATGATTACAAAAAAGTAAATAGTGCTACAGTTATTCAAGCAGAATTCGCATTACATGGAAAAAAAAAATTTAATTGTTCCCACCAGAACCTTTGTTATTTTCTTAAGAGTGGTAGGAACAATAAAATTTTCCCTGAAAAATGTGATCATGATCAAGTTACAGAGTACTTAGCCCATTGATAACAAGCCTCTTTTACGCTTCTTTTAATTATTCGACACCACTTTTTTCCACATTGTATTTTTGAATTATTTAGCACCTTCGCGACAGGAGCCTTCTACAAAATTTTTAATGTTTTGTCACCGGTTTTTAAAAACAGAAATTTGTGTTTTATTAAATCGAGAAAATGCTCAGATTTAACAAGCGAAATTTTACAGTAGAATTTTAGCGGTAGGGATAAACAAGGAATCTTAAATCTTTTTGCGTCACGTATACGTGTCGTTTGTCCCCAAGGGGTTAAACTCTCAAAATTTGAGATTATATAATGTGAAAAGTTTCAAAATATATTAATATATATATATATATATAATACTGGCATTTAAATTTATAAGCTTTGTTTGCCTTACATGGCAAGATTTCTTGCCAACCGGCTTTAATGAGTTAATACTTTGTGCATCGGTTTTGGAATATTGTAAATGTGGATATTTAAAGAATTGTATGACATGTCAATAAATGAACGTGTTATTAATTATAACAATGTATAATTTAACCCTTTCCGGCGCAGTGTTACCACTCCGGCAACACCTAATTTTAATTCCAAACTTACAAACGGCACCAAAAATATTTTAGTAAAATTTTACTTTTACAATGACAGCTTCAATCAGGGAATTCTTAATTTCTAAAAAAGTCTTTTGTAAATTCTGGTGTCAATCAACAATTTCTCATTTTACGAACAGAATTTGTCTGCGCCGGAAAGGGTTAAGACGTGTGTACCTTTAACCCTTTAATGTTCATTAGTTTCGCCACGAAACCACAAAATTTTAATTCCGATACGCAACACTGACGCCGGTATTTTTATCTAAAAATATCCCTTTTATTTTGTATGTGAAAAATCACGCTTTCTTACTTAGAAATATATCTGTTCTTAATTACCGGTGTCTTTCATTTATTTCGACATCTTAGCAATGAAAATGCCATGATCGTTAAAGGGTTAACTAATATTTGAAGATCTCAGACGATAAAGGTGATAGAGGCCGAAATCACCATTTTAAAATAACAATTTATAAATTCTAAATCTTTAATCATTGCATTAATTTTACTTTTTTAATAAGTATTATGTCCAATACCTTCCTCATTAATTAAAATCTCTGTGAATATTATTTTTTTAAATAGGAAATTAACAGATGGTAGAGGAATATTGATTATCTTTATATGATAAATTTATTTTTCTTTGCTACATACCAATTTATTATCTGACTCTTTCATTTAAGTTACTAAAGTATTATGCAAGGTATCTATTGTTGACCTACAGAAATTTCCTAAAATTTAGTTTTAGAGACATAATATCAGCTGAAAATATGTTTGAATTGTTCTTTATTATATGAAAACCCTTTTTTGTCAAAACTGAAAAATCTACGAAATTTAAATTTTTATATGGACACTATTGCCTAAAATCTAGCAACGTTTACGCCACTTGATTTTAGCAATGCTCATTTTTCTATATTAGCTCCCTTTTTCAGGTATAGTATATATGCGGACGCTCAGACTAGCGAAAGATGTTGCGTTTAACTGCGAGTATGAAAGTTATGCAGGTGTAAAAAGTTCAATTATGTTAATTTAGCATACATTTTCTTTATAAAATCTGTTTCACCTAATTATTCGTGATATTAATCAATTATTGCTAGACGTTTCCAACGTTCTTAAAACCCTGACAAATTCCGATTAATAGATATAAAAGGATGCCATTTTAGTAAGCTTGAAAATTATAACATATTAACTCTGGTTATCAGACAACCAGTAATTAATTTGCCAAACACAAATTCGGTTTATAAGCTAAAGCTAGACGGCTTTCAATCTAACAGCGAAAGAACCTGTTAGAAGAGTGGTTTATAGGTTTAAAAAAAATGTCATCTTCACTTCATTACAACAAGATGAAAATTGCAACATAATATTCTTTGGCTATCGCACAACTTGAAATTAATTTATCAAACACAAATTCGATTGATAAGTTAATGCCAGGCGGCTTTAAATTTTTTCAGAGAAAGAGCTTGTTAAAAGAGTGTTTCATAGGTTAAAAAAATGTCTGACATTAACTTATTAACTGAATTTCTGTCTGGCAAATTAATTGTAGATTAGTTTGTAGCCAAAGAGTAGCATGTTAATATTTTCAATCTTGCTAAAACGACGTGAAGATAGCACGTTTTTATGCCGATAAATCATCAAGTGGCAGTGTCTAAACAACATTGGCAACGAATGGCAATGATGGATTAATATCACTAATAGTTAGTAGAAACACATGTTATAAACAAAAATCACGCTAAAATTACGTACAGTGAAACTCGTTTAAGATACGCCCGCTTAATATACGATCTCGCTTAATATGCGAATTACCTTTGGTCCCTTGAAAACTGCCTTTTAAACCTGCGTAAAATTACCCTCTTAATATACGTACACATAAGATACGATCCCGCTTAATATACGAAGAAATTTGGTCCCTTGATGTCAAAAAACCCGCTTAATATACGAAATAGTGCTTATGTAATCCGTTTATCACGTGTCTTTTGGACAGGCTAAGTAAAATCTTATTTATTTTTCATAAGATGCTATTTTTTTTTTACCTTTTATCTTTCTAAAATATGTTCTTTTCCGCTGCTTTTGCACGCTGAATTTTGATAGGCTCCCTCTTTTTCAACAAAATACAGAAACAACTACTGCTCTTATTTCTTTTACCACCACGCTTTTCCTTACAGAGCAATGGATGGATTTGAAATTTCATTGGTTGCTCTCTCTCCTGATTAAATGACATTGTTGTTGGTGAAACCAATCTATATTTTTATGCTTTTTATTTTTTGCACCGTTTATCTGGCTGCTTTTTATTATTTTATTATTTTTATTTCTATAAATAGCCTTCAGAAGTGCCGTTTTTACGAATTTCTTTTTTTCACTTGATTTTTCGCCGCACTTTATAAAATGTTAACATCACAGAATAAGAGCAGTATCAAGAAGAATGTAAAGATTGGAACTTATTTGTCAAAGTCAACGATCAGGTTGTGACAAGTGAAGTTCGTTCTATCGCGGATATAATCGCGGACATCAAAAGTTCCGATGAACATAGGTCTTCAGAAGAAGTAGAAGACGATGCCGATGAAGAAACAGTTGTACCAACCACACAGGCGTGCGAAGAAAAAACTGCGCCCGGGACAAAGTTTCAATTTGGCGGCCCCCTCCATTAAATTTTTTCTTGTGACAAGCGAAAAAATGATGTTGGTTGTATAAATTTGGCGCCCCCTAAATTTCCGCGTCCGGGGCGACCGCCCCCTTCGCCCCCCTCCCTTTCGCACGGCGCTGACCAACCATCCATCATTCTCATCTGTAATGAGCTCGTTCAGCTTACTTTGACTGTATGCCTCTTCGATGGATGCTGGTCCCTCCGTTGAAATTTTTTTCTACAACCATCAACAAGGCAGAAAACTTCCTAATAAAATTTCGCCCTAAGTTGCATAAAACTAGGTAAACAATTTTTTTTCAAGAAACTAAAACTACATCACGATTTTTATAATGTGTCGAATAATTATTGGTCCTTGCGTACATTTAGTGTGTCTTTCAAAAAATTAGTATGAAAATTTCTTATTCTTCCTCCTTAAGTATATAATATATTTTAATTACTGTTTCCTTAAAATTAACATTTTTTTTTTCTTTGGGCAGAGAGTACTATATAAAGATATTTTAATTTTTTTACTGTGTAAACAGATATCTAATAAAATTTTGGAGAAAAATAAAATTATATTTTATTTCAATGTCTTAAACTCAAATTTTCTAGAATATCTAAAAATTGTTAGAAATGGGTAAAATAAGAGTTATGAATGGCTAAAATTTACGTTAATAACAACGTACACTCTTTTTATATGCATTATTATTCGAGAATCTATGAAATCCGGATAAGATATGATCCCACTTAAGATACGAAATGCTCTCGGTCCCTTGATTCGTATACTAAACGAGTTTCACTGCATTTATTAAAGTTTTTTCACTTGCATAACCCCTACTCTCTTAGGTAATCGCAGCGTCTCAAGCCAACCAAACCTCCACATACGTACTGCTTCAAAAAACGGAACGGTATTTATAAGAAAATAAGCTTTGTTAAAGCCACGTGTTTTTTATTGTTGATAGATTTTAGATTACTTTCTCTTACAAGATATATTTAGAAAAAATTGTTTCATGCAGTAACAATTGAAGTAATAATATATATTTAAATATTTTACGACCAAAACATATCGAGTCATGATAATTGCAATTTTATGAATTTTCAGTGTTTTCTAGCACTAAATATGCATTTTTTTATATTTTATATCAGTAAAATTTCAAAATGTACTTTTCTTTGTTTTATTTTTTATTTTTTAAACAGCAATTTACATATAGTTTTTCGACGTTCTATGTCCATTTCACTCAATTCATAAAAAACAGTGAGGCGGCTCCACAGGCCATCATCTCATCGAGCTGACGACTGATATTCCAGGATTAGACAGATTTCAATTGTCATATTAAAATTCAATTGGTCTGCCAAGTCATATCTTTGTGGAAAACACCTGCAAACTCAATTTTAGTGGTTCATTGACAGATTTACATCGGGTTTTTTTTTCTACATCTAAATGTATGAAAATCTGGAGGAATGGGAGCATGGACACATAATGTCAACCACTAAAATTAAATTTGCAGATTTTTCCACCAAGATATGGGGCTATCACTGGCAACTAATTTTATATTCTATTTATATATGATTATTAGTAAAAAATATTTTTATAGCATACTTCTTTTGCCCATCTTGTCAAAGTGTATGCAAAAAAATTTTGTTTTTGAGAAAATGGTGTGAGATAGAATTAAATAATCACCAGTGATATCCTGAAGATATGATTTGCCAGACCCGTTACATTTTAACATATGAATTGAGTTTTAACTAATTCTGGAATTTCAGCTGTCATTTAGATGAAGTGATGTTCGTGCAGCTGTTTGCTAATCTATAAAAGGCGCTTTCTTGCTTTTGGAAGAAAACTCCTTGCATGTAAACGTTTATGAATTGCCCGGTTGTGTAAAATTTTATGTAGCAGCATATTCCAATTGTGTTTAACGCAGATCTCCATCAAAGCCGGAATCTTATTTATACATCGTCTAGCATTTATTACAATGATTTTTGAAGAGCTCAATTAATTTCAAAAGACTTGAAATGTTTAATGTAGTTTGAGAAAATTGCTTACCATACTTCACTTGGCAGATATCGCCAACAACTAAGTCGCTGACGGGTATCTGAATGACCTCCCCACCTCGTATCACAGAAAACTTGTGCTCGTGCTCTATCCGGTTTTGAAGTCCCCGGAACTGCCGCTCTTTCGTGTAGTCGTTAAAGGCCGTCACCAGCACCACTATCACTACAGACACCAAGATGGCCACACCCTCGATCCAGCCCGCTTCACTCTCACTCTCGTCGTGACCTGTTAGAGGAAGGAAGAAATGTCATGAACAATGCCATAATTTAACTGTTAAAATGTAAATGAGAGAACTTAGTGTATCACAATCCTTACTGAAGATATCTGACAAAATTATAGTGATTTTATACTTGTAAATTATAAATTATGCATTCCTATGCACTAGTTGAAAATGGTTTTAATCGAAATGCTTATGACTGGTGCCATGGATTTACTGCATCGTACCGAAAAAAATTGCGTATATGTATGCATAAACTATTTTATAGATGTATATGTACTTATCCTAACAGCACAGTCAATCATTACGCGGTTCAGGTGATTTTTGTTCTTAGACGAGACCCTCGAAAATAAGCCTTGTGTTCTCGTCCATCCTAGATAAAGGCCAACTGTAGGAGAAAAAATCAAACTGAATCTTCATAAAACCTGCTGGAAACTATCATACAGGTTTGAAGTATAAGAAGAAATCTTGTAATCGTAAATGCATAACCTTGGGATGACGTAAAAACTCACCAAGTGGGCTTCTCATGTTCTGTCCGACGGAAACAAGTTCCGACGTTTGATATCTGCTTGTCGTTGCTGTCACGCTGCAACAAAGCCTCGTTCCTGAACCAAATATTGACATGTGGCGAACAGTGGATTAATATATAATAGCCGGAAGAAGAAACAAGGTTGGTCCACTTTTGTTCCCATTTCATTGGCCGCCAAACCAAAAATTTAGAAAAAAAAATCTATGCGTTTGGTTATTTAACACTGCTATAGTTCACATAAATCGGTAGAAAGCGGAAAAAACACCACGGACGACGTCTCCTCGTCACACTTGCAAAATGTTTCAGTTGTTGTGTTCCAATAGTCTCCAGCCCTGTTCAACAGAAGAGGAGTTCTTCATAATAATAACAGCCGTCATGCAGCGACGAGGGACAAGTTCAAAATACTGGGCTGGTAAGTGATGCCTCATCCACATTACTCGTTGGACGCAACCCCATCGGGATATTATCTGTTTTTGGCCATAGGTAACTAAATGTGGGAATAGTAATTCAAAAATCGAGACGTAGTCACAAAGCCCGTTACACGATTTTTCGACATTAAATAAAAAATATTTTTACCAAAAGAACATTTATAAGCTTCTGATTCGTTATGAACATATATATGTAGTAATTGGTAATTATATCAAATGGTAAAATACTAAGTAATTAAGAATTTTGTGGATCGCTTTTCATGTCTGGTGAAAACCGCGCGAACTTTAATGGTTACCTGATGATATGTCAAAAGCTAATTTTACCATTTCAAGGGGAAAAATGATACCAATCAAGAAAGCTGAAATAACCCTCATACGGTGTTTATTTCGAATGTACATTATTTTAGATATGCAGAGCTTCCAAGTTTTCTACAAATATTTTTATTCTAAAAATGTTCTTTTATATAATTGGAATGTGAGAGTGATTTAAGAAAACAACAATTTCTCCAAAATAATAGTGTCGTACAAAAAGTAGCAGATTGATTAACTCTAAATATGGTTTTTAGATCGAAATAGACACGAAAGCCAAGATTAAAAAAGTAGTCTACTAACAACACTGATTTTTTCTTTAAAAGATAAAGCATCTTTTTTTTAGTTTCTTGTAAATTATGCTATTTTTAAATTTATTCTTATATATTTTAAATGTATGGTCACATCGTGATTCTGGCTATGACGAGTTGTACACTTAAAAACCCTTTATTCTATTTTAAAATTCTTTCTATTAATCTCTCTGGTAATTATTCTATTTTAATATTTAAATTTACAGATATATTTTCTCAAGTCTTCTATTTTTCAGATCTTGATTCATTCCAACGAAGCTCCGCCTTTAATCTCGCACTGGCCAATCCGAAATTATCGACCTTTTCAGTACTCCTAATTATTTCTTCTATGTTGAGGATGAAGATACTTCCTTATTCTTCTTTTTTACCTTCATATATTTTTATTGTAGAACATACATGCATAATATTGGGATTAGACTCTATTTTTATGGCACCTCTAGGATGTGTTAGACACATACTCATCCTCAAGGAATAGAATTGCTCTGTAACTGGATCTCTCCATCTTTTTACTGTTTATTAAATTTTAGTAGTAACAGAAAAGTATATCAATATTTTTTCTTAAATTATTATTATATTTTAAATATGTGGTAAAATGATGATTAAACATCCTATTCAGTGTTGCCAGTGGTCTATTTTTTAATTGAGCTTTCTTGGTTGGCACAATTTTTTTAAATGGTGAAATTAGCTTTACTTGATGGCGTATTAATAAGTGCAAAAACAAGTGGAATTTTACCATTTCAAAAATGTGGGCCAATCAAGAAATCTGAATTTAAAAAAAAGCTTAATGGCAATACTCATATCTTATTTAGTGTATAGTAAAGTGTTACCTTTCGTGTTTTCGTCTGCTGGGGACTCGTAGAAAGCGAGCCC
Source organism: Maratus speculifer (assembly GCA_964019185.1). NCBI lineage: Eukaryota > Metazoa > Arthropoda > Arachnida > Araneae > Salticidae > Maratus > Maratus speculifer. The sequence continues at coordinate 49,735,338 of OZ025296.1, forward strand.
CAGCGAGACCAAGGCGGCCACTTGCAAGATGATAAGGGTGACGTCCTGCAGGGCCTCCCACACCAGCTGCAGGAATGTCTTTGGGGGTTTCGGGGGGATCATGTTCGCACCGAATACCTCTCTTCGGCGTTGGAGGTCCGCCGCCGCACCACTCAGGCCTGAAAAAATGGAAAAACCACCTATGTTAGTATATCTATGAAATATTTAAACATCACTAAATCATTCGTTTTTGAAAACCATAAATGTATACTATGGGCGTTATAAATGTAAAGGTACGAAACGCCCTAACTATCAAACCGGCTGAAATCTGAATATGCCGCTTTGGAATATTGTAGTGAGACATCGAGAGATGTGATTGGAGTATCCGGCGCAGTTGTTACCATGCGTGGGTGCTCGTGCATGAATGGCGAGAGAAGCAGACAGCAAATGAGTACCGTCCAATAGACGCGGCAGTGCCTGTAAGGGCATCATGGTTTTCCCATTGCAAAATCCGATGATGAAACTGACGAATGATGAATACGTGAATGAAGATATGTTAATATTAATAATGGCAGAAATCACAAAAAGAGTTAAAAATGTCACAAAAATGATACAAATGTCAATATAATTTGTATGGATTTATTATAAGGGCGTGTTAAAAAGATTACTTATGAAAAAATGCGTTATTTAGTCGAGTGATAAATTGATATGATTTAATTCCATAGTCAATGAATGTAATACTAAAAATCTTTACAAAGAGCATGTCATTTATTATTATTTTTTAGTTCACAGGCTATCATAGCCTGAGAGCTTATGTGCCCGTCCGTTCTGTATGTACGTTCGTATGTTCGTGCGTAACGCGATAACTCATGATAAAAATATCGGATCCACTTGAAATTTTGTATATAGGTATATCCTGATAAGGCGTTTCCCTGATTAGTTTTTGGAGTTCATTCGATATGTATAAGAGGGGGAACGGGGGGCTCATGCCCCTCCCCTTAATGGATATAAATGGGTTTTTCATGCAGAATTATGTTTTTGTCCAAAATTTAGATATAGGATCATTCTGATGAGGTGATTCCGTGACTGTTATTATGTGTTCATTGAATAAGTATAAACAGGGGGAACTGGGGGCTCATGCCCCCCCCTTAATATAAACGGGATTTTCATGCAGAATTAACAGTTTTCGTTCAAAATTTAGATATAGGATCATTCTGATGAGGCGATTCCGTGACTGTTATTATGTGTTCATTGAATAAGTATAAACAGGGGGAACGGGGGGCTCATGCACCCCCCACGTAATTGATATAAACGGGATTTTCATGCAGAATTAACAGTTTTCGTTCAAAATTTAGATATAGGATCATTCGGATGAGGCGATACCGTGGCTGTTATTAGGTGTTCATTGAATAAGTATAAACAGGGGGAACGGGGGGCTCATGCCCCTCTCCTTAATTGATATAAACGGGATTTTCAGCAGAATTAACAGTTTTCGTTCAAAATTTAGATATAGGATCATTCTGATGAGGCGAGTCCATGGCTGTTATTAGGTGTTCATTGAATAAGTATAAACAGGGGGAACGGGGGTTCTAATGCCCTTCCCCTTAACTTGCATAAATGGATTTTTCAAACAGAATTGTCAGATTTCGTTCAAATCTCTGAATAGTTTTGGAAGTTTAATGGTTAAGTATAAAAGAGGGAAATAACTCCTCTTAAATTATATAACTGCTAAATGGGTTTTTATTAAGAATTATCCGATTTGCTCTGAATTTTGGATATAGGTTTTTTAATATGATAAAGCATGTACTTGATAGTTTAGGAAGTTCCATGATTAAGTATACAAAAGGAGAAAGGGGAGAGCTGTTTCCCCTTCTTAATTTTTTTTTCGAACGGAATTAACGAAAATACAAGGCTGTAATGTACAATTAGTATGCGTAGCCTGTGAGCTCAATGCCATCAGTTTAACTGGGCAATATTTTTTTTATTAAATAATCCACCACGCGGACAAAGCCATCAAAATACGATGTGTTCATATTAAATAAAGACAAATAATAACTCTATTGTAAAGATGTTATTTTTTATGCAATTTTTAGTTTTTAAGAGTGAATTAATTTAATCTCCATACAAATCAGTACAAAATCTATGATAGATTAACTGACAATTCGGTTAGCAAACACTGTTTTGGATTAAGTTTGTTAACCGATCACCCACTGTATAAGGATTTAACAACGAAGATAAAGCTCTATTAATTTTTTTTTAATTAAAAAAATAGATATATTATATGAGCTTAACCCGGGAGGACGCGCGCAGGGCCTAAAAGACCCGGCGTGCGTATGGTTTTTACAATTGTAACCACTAATTTTTTTTAAAGTAATATCTAACTTATTTTATCGGAAAGTTCGTAAGAATCGGCTCCGTCTAAATAAGGTGACTGTTATAATTTGATTTTATTGGTTGCAAAGTTAAAACCATTCATACCCTGGGTAAGCGCGCGTTCTCCTGGGTTAATTTAGTTGGCAGGGCATAGTAAAGGAGCTTTAGTAACCGAATATTCTTAATTGATCGACTTCAGAGGTTCAGTTATTTATATCTCTTTATTAGTATCTGTTTCTGAGGATTCTGAAAGTGCTATTACACGTAAAAAATTCTAGCAACAAAAGTTGTTTGCGATTCGTCAGTTTTCCCCGCACCGCAACATGCATGCCACTTTTTTCGTTTCAAAGCATTTTATTGGCCATTAGAGAAAAGGCCATTGTCAGTTTTTTAAGTATTGGATTGGCTGATATTGGAGACTAGGTTCATTTCAGGTATTAAGATCGCTTCGATATTAATTGCTTGCTTTTGAAACGGTTTTCTTGAAGCCACAGGTTTACGTTGAGACGCTTGAAATTCGAGGCAACTTTGACCCTCGTGTAATAGCACATTAATCAGCTTTCACTTAAAAGTTTTTAAAGATAAGGAAAATATTTGCTAGGGGGTAAATTATCCAAAATTGAGTTAACATTGAATTTTCATAAACATTTCTTTTAAATAAGGAAACATGCATGCAACTTTTTACTGAGTAAACACTCATTTCACCTATTTTTACTTTCTTCTATCTTTACAAGAAGAAAGTATTGGATTCATGAAAATTTTCGACTTCCGGTTTTCGACGGATTTATGCGTTTTAGAAGGTTCTGAACACGTTTTGACTATTTTTAGAAAATGTCTGTCTGTGAGTCTGTCCGTCTGTCTGTCTGTCTGTCTGTCTGTCTGTCTGTCTGTCTGTGTGTCTGTCTGTATGTGACAAAAAATTTGTGGGCGCTCTATCTCAAGAACCAACGCTCGAAATTTAATAAAATTTTATATTCAGTTAGACCTTGATATGAATTAGTGCCTATTGGTTTTTGGTGAAAATTGGCCTGCAGGTGGCGCTGCTATACTACGTTTTTCATGATTTTCAAGATTGCTATATCTCAAGAACTAATGCACGGAATTTCACCAAACTTCAGATTCTGTGAGACCTTGATATACATAGACACTGATAAGGTTTTGGTGTGAAATTCTCAACAGGTGGCGCTGGTATGCTACATCTTGCACAATTCTTGTGATAGCTATATCTCAAGAACCAATGCACAAAATTTCACCAAACTTCAGATTCTGTGAGACCTTGATATACATAGACGCTGAGTAAGTTTTGGTGTAAATTGACCAGCAGGTGGCGCTGCTATGCCACGCTTTTCATGATTTTCATGATAGCTATATCTCAAGAACTAATGCACAGAATTTCACCAAACTTCAGATTCCTCTATACCTTGAGATACATAGCTGCTGATAAGGTTTTGGTGTGAACTGCCCTATAGGTGGCGCTCCAATGCTACATTTTGCACGATTTTTGCGATAGCTATATCTCAAGAACTAATGCAGAGAACTTCATCAAATCTTAGATTCTGTTACACTAGAATATATAACATAATTAGACACTGATTACATTTTGGTATTAATCTTGCAACAGGTGATGCAGCTATGCTGCATTTTGCATGATTTTTCCGATAGCTATATCTCAACAACCAACGCACAGAATTTCATCAAACTTTAGATTTTGTTACAAAATGACATATAACATAATTACACGATGATTACATTTTGTTATAAATCCTTCAACTGATAGTGCTGCTGTACTATATTTTACACGGTTTTTTTTAACAAGCTGTATCTCAAGAATTAATGCACAGAATTTCATCAAAGTTCTGATTCTTTTACACCATAACATAATTAGACGCTTTTTGACGTTTTGGCATAAATTGTCCAAGATATGGTGCTGCTGTGCTACGTTTTGCAAATTTTTTGTTATAACTATATCTCAAGAACTAATGGACGAAGTTCCATGAAATTTCAGATTCTGTTAGGTCTTGACATAAATAGATGCTTATTAGGTTTTAGTATAGATTACCCAACATGAGGCACTACTAAGCTCATTTTCTCAGAATATTAATTGAATTTTGCGTTATAGGCTTTTCGAATACTAGAATTTCATTAGGCTAGGTCAAATGTTCGAGGAAATTCGATAGAGGGTAACTTTGAGGTCACCACGTTTAATATTAAAATGTACTTATGAGATAGAAGAAAGTTTTGGGATTGACACATCCAACTAGTTTATTTTTCAATGATATTTATTTACTCTTAGAATACCTTCAAAGAAATGATTTCAGATTTTGAAACATTCTTAAAAGCCTAAATTGAGGAATGAAGCAAGCAATTTGATACAAATTTTATATTTCACAGAGTATTTTTATTTTTCTTATCTTGCCTGTGCTCGTTTTTGATCCATACCGTCATCTACTGTGATAAAATAAGAAAAATCAAAATGCCTGAAGCATTCTAATATCTTAAACATGCCAAAAAGACGGCTTCAGGATTTTATGGATTGTAGCAACTTGAAAATATTTATGAATTATAACTTTCAAGAAACATATTTCAGGATCTTCCCTTTCTTATTTTCAGTTTTGTTATATTTTTCTAAAGAGAAGAAAAATTTATCCAAATTCAGACTAAGGCTAAAAGATTATTTTGATTTATAAAAAATGGTTTGAGGTTTTGGGTACTTCTGTACCAACAACAGCGGGTTATAGGAACAAACTTTTCTTTAAAGATTTATGGGTTAGAATATTGTGCAGGAGTTTTTCGTTATCTTTTTTTCCATGCTTAAAATATATTTTACTTCCTCCAGTGATAAAACAGGAAAGTTAAAAAGCCTCCAGCACCTAATATACTAGATTTTCTTGAAATTGCGTATGTAGATTTTTTTTTTTTCATTTTAAAAATTTGAAAAATTTTCGTGAACATTCAAAATAAGCTTTTCATGGCCTGCTGTTTTGCTACTTTTGCAAGGATAACAAGTCTAAATTTTATACACGAGTACTATACAATAAAATAAGGTGTGATAAATTAAGCTTTTGATAATGTATGATAATCGATTGTAAGTATTATTTAAAGCAAAATTTTATTTATTGCATTCGGAGGAAGATCAAAAGGGGTAGAGAGATATTTAATTGGTGTTTTATTTTTATGCTTAAAACACATGGAAACCTTTACACAGCGCATCATATGGGTTCGAATCAGAGAATTTGGAGATTCGAGGATAACACCTTAAACATTTACTGACTTCATTATCCCCTTTTCTGTAGAAGTCAATTCTTTCTGGCGAACTGTGCCCAGTCCTCCCCCCCCCCAGGCACACCTAAATTTAATTCCAAACTTGCAACATTGTAAAACATTTGTGTAAAGTTACTCCATAAAGTTAGTGGCAGCCAAGCTTCCACCAAGTTTATGGTGGAATAACGATAATACCGGTTTAACCAAGATAACCAGTGTAACATCACACTAATAAGTAATGTTACACCAGTAACATGTGTTTAAATTACACCATTATATAAGTGAAAAAAAATCACACCATAATACTGGTGGCAGCAAAGCTACTGGAGTAATGTTACACACAAGTTTTACAGTGAAACGGCACCAATAATGTTTTAATAAAATTTAAATTAAGGAATTCTTAATTTCTAAAAACGTTGTTTGTAAATTCCGCTGTCAATCTATAATTTTTTTTTTACTTACGGAATTTGTTCGTGCCGAAAAGAGTTAAAGTAAGTAAAGATAATTTAATTACCATGAAACGCTGTTAGCTAAGTGATTGACTTATTGATCAGACTAAAGACTAGTTTGTAGTTAAGGAAATCAAATTTCTATTCTTATTTGGACGAAAAGGCCACAAGTGATCTAAAGGCATAGCCTCTTGAGGTTTGTATCTGATGTATCATTGTTCCTTTGTTTCCAATGTTCTTATGATTATAAGATATTATTTTCCTTAAAGGTGCACTTTCGACACAATGAAATCATTTTTTTACTTTTGCTATGCTATTTCCTTCTATGTATTTCCTAGCTTAACGGGCTATTATTTTCGAAACGAGTAATATAAAAAACTCTATCAGAAATCTTTTGTTACCATTTTATTAAAAACAACCAAGTAAGAAGCTGATACCTATTATTTGGCATCTGAGATACAACAACAGAAAGAGTTTTATGTAAAAGTTATATCTGAAATATAACAAATGTTGCCCATATTATCTTATTTCCAAGCAAAATGTTGAGTAGCTTTGATTTATCATTATTTGATTCACTAAAGTTTTTGGTTGTTGGCACGCAATGATCCCATAAAATACATTCTTGGAAAAAAATTGCAAGCTCGTGGAAAAGGTTCGCTATGCCTTCTGCACGATATATTTTTCAATTAACATGAATGTGGCATGGGACCCTTTAATAGAATCGCCTTTAGTCCTTTATCTTACGGATTATATTTATTAAGTAGATTATTTTATAGTACGTGTTTTTTCCTTCGCAAAATTATATTATTCACTTTTTAATTTCAACAATGCATGAAAAAAAGAGGCAAACATCATTCTTCACTAATAAATAAAAAATAAAACTATTCAGAATTCAGCTACAACTTTTTACAGCAAAATATAGAGTTACAAACGGACGTTCCGCTACAATTACTGTGCTTTTATTTTCTAATTTACTTAGAAGGTTGTTCCCAGAGAGACTTGTTATTGACCGTCTTTCCGTCGGCCGACCTAAAAGCTGCAATTCCCGCAGGACCACTTTGGACAACTAAAGTTTCTCTCACAATTAATCCATCAATAAAAGTTTTCGTTTAGAGAGCTCCTGTACTTTTATAGTCGGAAAACAGAGGAAAGCTTGTTCTTTTAATACAAATACTTACTTAAAAAATTCCGTTTGTGTTTAATGCAATTCATTAACAGAAATGAGGATACTTCTTTTTTTAAAAATAACCAAATATGCATTCCAGAAATAAGGATAGACTAGCAGGGGAGACCGAGCTTAGCTCGGTCAAAATTAACTTTGTGTTCAACTCTATATAGTATTTTCACTGTATCGTTAACTCTGTATTATTACTCTAAAACATGTTTTTAATAGTATGCGCATGTTTATAAATTTTACTTTATTTTAAAATTTACAACGAAAGGACATCGATCTAAATCACTTTTTTAGCTCGACTCTGATTGGTTTAACCATGCATCTCGAATCCTCTTAAGAATGTATAAAAAAATTCTTTACATTCTGAAAGACAATATTTTTTTCTAGATATAGCCAAATTTGGAGGCATTCTTTCCTTTGGCTCCAAATACGTGTTTTGGTTTTCGTAATTTTTATAGTCGATTTTTTGGCCATATGTCGCCAGTATTTTGTCAAATATCACCAAGTTATTGGCTGTTGCCATATTCTCGTGACCCTGACCCGTATTACCCAAAATCAGCCACTAATCAAATTTGATCAAGCATGTGACATAGCTCAATCGCTTTCAGGTAATCAAAAACAGTAGAATATAAAATTGAATCAAAATCGTTTAAGTCATTTTTTAGGTAAAATTAGCTTGGCAGCATTCAGCAATGAAGCGAAATGACCCACTAATATAATTTTGTTTAACATGCGACTGTTTAACATGACCCAATAGTCTTCTCGTGACAAAAAACGTTTTGTTTCAAAATTTAGATAAAATTGATTGAGTCATTGTTATATATAATTTGAATGACCCTAGCTCATTAAGACCCAAAATGATCCACTAATCGAATTTTCGCGAGCATGTGTCCAAGTCAAATGGTTTTCTCTTGCTCAAAAACGATATAATACAAGGTATAGTCAAAATGGTGAGTACCATTTTCTATATAAAATTAGCATGACCCATCATGACCAACAAATGACCCTTATAATCGAAATATCTCGAACGCGTGGCCTAGCTCATTAGTTTTAGTATGCCGAAAAACATTAGATACAAAATTTAGATAAAATCGATTGAGCCGTTTTTTAGATATAGTTAGTTTGACCCTGACCCCTTATGATCCAAAATGACCCATTGATCGAATTTTCTCAAAACTCTCTCATAACCCAATGATTTTCTTGTGCCAGAAAACGATAAAATATAAAATTTAGTCAAAATTGCGCGAAACGTTGTCTAGATAAAATTAGAATGACACAAAAGTGGCCCACTAATCGAAATTTCTCGAACATGTGACCTACCCCAATGATTTTCTCATGCCAAAAATATGTTGTATACAAAATTTCGTTAAAATCGACCCACCCATTCTTTAGATATAGCTTGACCTTGAGCCATTAAGACCCACAAATGACCCTTATAATCGAAAGCTCTCGAATATGTGACTTAGTCCATTAGTTTTCTCGTTTCTAAAAATTGTTACATACAGAATTTCGTTAAAATTGATCCTGCAGTTCTTTAATTATATATAGCTTGACCCAGACCCTTTATGATCCAAAATGACTCATTAATTGAAATTTTTCGAACATGTAACCTAGTCCAATGATTTTATCGTGCCAAAAAAATGTTGCATACAAAATTTCATTAAAATCGATCCACCTGTTCTTTAGATATAGCATGACCATGACCCATTATGACCCATCATGACCCACAAATGACCCTCATAGTCGAAATCTCTCAAACATGTGATTTAGCCCATTAGTTTTCTCATGTCAAAAAACTGTTATATACAAAATTTCGTTATAATCCATCACGCCGTTCTTTAAATATAAATAGCTTGACCCAGACTCTTAATGACCCAATATGACCCATTAAAATTTTTTCTCGAACATGTAACCTAGCCCAATGTTTTTCTCGTGCCCGAAAACCATAGAATACAGTTTTTAGTCAAAATTGCGTGATAAAATCTCTAGATAAAAATAGCATGACCCACAATGACCCCGAAAATGACCCACTAACCGAATTTTCTCGAACATGTTACCTAACCCAATGGTCTTCTTGTAATCTAAAACGATACAATATAAAATTTGGTCAAAATCGTTAGAGCCGTTTTTTAGATAAAAATGGCTTGACCCATAATGACCCAAAAATGACCCACTAATCCAAATTTTTCGAACATGTGACCCAGCCCAATAGTTTTGTTGTGCCAAAAAACGATTGGATAGAAAATTTCCTTAAAATCGATCCAGCCGTTCTCTAGATATAAATAGCTTGATCTTGACCCATTATGACCCAAAATGACCCAATAATCGAATTTTGTCGAACATGTGACCTAGCCCAATGGTCTTCTCGTGCCCGAAAATGGTAAAATCCAAATTTTTGCGAAAATCGTTAGAGCCGTTTTTGAGATAAAATTTACCCACACACACACACACAATTTTTGCTCGCATTATAGTATAAGATTATGTTCACGAATAATAAAAATTACTCTATAGATATGAAGATGCATATTGTTTATAAAAAAATCAGATAATGCGTTATAAAAATGAGGATACATAATGTGTTTTAAATAAACAATTAATAAGTTATAATGAAATGGAAAACAATAAACGGTACGATCTGTAAATATGTAATAATAATCTACGTTTAAATTGTCCTGCCTTGGTGTGCATTTCTGCATAACCAGGTTTATAACAGGATATACGAGGAAAAACAGAAAAGAGGAAATGTCCAGTTTTCCAGTTTTCTCTAACTTCCATTTATTAGCCAAATTTTTCTCCAACATCTAGAAGCATTTGAAGAAAAAGCATTTGAAGAGAATTCTACCTATAATACAAGATGTTCCAAAATTCATGGGAATCCCACTGATGCCCAAGTAGTTCTGCTCAGGGCCTGATTATCAACGGGACACTCTCCCACCAGGAAAAAGAAGGGAAAAAACATTCCTTTTTCATGACAGTAATTTTGAATGAAAAGGGCATTTAAAAAAAGAGGAAAATTTCTATAACACAGGGGTCGCAGCGTCCCTAAAATTTTCACACTTTCCTACCACAATCTTAAAACGACAACATTTATAGTTGAATTTCAGACTAGATGTTAAAGGAGTTTGACTCGAAATTTTTTTATTTAAAATACCGGTAGAAAAGTGCGAAAATTTTAGGGACGCTGCGACCCCTGATAAAATTTTACTGGTGAGCGAGTGTCCCGTTAGTAATCTGGCTCTGCTTTCAAAACTGGAGGACGAGAGGTACTGGCTTCGAACACCTTCGTACCCTCCGGTCTGATCCTTCAGAATTTTCCGTAGTTTTCTTCGAACCTTGAATTTTCTTGCATAAATATGAATTAGGTTCCCCTAGAAATATCCCCCCGTGGAGCCCCCTCCTCACTACAGAGAGTCCATATTTCTCGTGTAGATTCCAAACTGTCATAAACAACACCGTCAAAATTCATGGTTCAAACTTTAGTGGAGCATAGAAAATTTATAAACAAACACATATCCCCTAACATATATATGGTTGTATTGCAAAATGTGAAATACTCGAGGGCTCGCTGGTTGATTGTAACAACGATCGTGTTTATTTAATAAGTTTGACCAAATAATTTCTGATATTTGCTTTACTTAATATAATTATTAAAGAAAAGCGTAAATTGAAAATATAACAAAATGAAAATAATAACAAAAAAATATTCACGATTAGTTAATTAGTTAAAATTTTATTCTAAAGACTGAATATTATTATTGGCATATTCTCTAAGGAATCTAACACATAAACGTGAATTTGTATCACTTTTTTTTCAAAAATTATTTCCTGAAACTTTGTTGCAGTTTTAGCGCATTTCCTCTTTGTTACACGTTTGGTTTAACTTAAAACTTTGCTCCTTTCCATTGAGAACAATTGTTTGCCAAGTAAAGAGACCTTTTTTTGCAATTTCAAGATTTCTTCTTGTAATTGTAATCCATGGCTAATTCCATGAAAACTTGTCATGTCTGTCACTTACAACGATTTTTGGCTACCAGTATTTTAGAACGGAAAAATGTGACTTATTTTATCGGCGATATCTCATCAATATATGAAGGGGAAGGAAAGTTTTCGAAAATAACGGTGGCCAACAAGCATAGCGATTTTTAGCTGTGTGACAGACATGACAAGTTTTCATGGAATTAACCCCATATTAGTATTCTAACTGGCAAAAAAAAAAATCTTTTTTTGTATTTTTTTAAGCAGTGGATATCCCCCACCCCCTAAAAAAAGTATATTGTAGTGGTGTCAAGTTATATTTCATTGGAGGGAGGAGGGTTGTGTTCTCAGATGAATGTCGCTTCTGTCTTAGTGCCAGTGATGGCTATATGTTAGTTAGAAAGAAGCCAAGTGAGGGTTTGGAATCAAGCTATCTTTGGAGTAGATACACTGAACAGATACAAAAAGTTAAGAGTTGCAGAGCAATTCCCCATAACAGTTAGGGTACTCCCGTTATTATTCCAATTATCTTGGCAAGAAATTTGTATGTCTGGATGATAATTGAACTGGTTACGTTGAGTGCATGTAAAATCCGTCGTGGGCGCAAAGTCCTTCAAATTATCTATGAATGATACATGACTATCTATGAGTGATGAGTATCTATGAATGACGAACTATCTATGAATGATGAGTTGACTGTATAAAGATTCATTGATCTTGCCTATACATCGCAAACTGTGAAGACCTATTCCTATTTTGTTTTAATTTTCTTCCCATTGCAAAAATTGATTACATGTCATTACTTACATTAGCGTACATTACATTAGTGTGTTATTACTTTATTGTAAATTTTGCGTATCGCGATATTACTTTATTTACATATTTATGCAGTTTAAGATTCTGGATTAAGATATATGAGATTTTTAGAGAGCAGAAAAAAGAAATTTTACACTTTGTTTCTTCGAAATTTGTGTTATGAATTCGAGACCTGATCATTTTATGTACATTTTGTAGTTCATTTTCAAAAGTTTATATAACAATTTAGATATAGAGCATAATAAGAATTGTTTGAGAGAAAAATCCATATCTAGTTATTTCTCCGAGGTACTAATCTAGTAATAAATGATTTATAAATCAAAACCCATTTTCAATTTCAAATGTAAATCTAAAAATACCATACTATTCAAATTGTTTCGCAAGAAAATACATTGAATGCAAAGGGAATATACTCGCTTTTTCTATTTTTGACACAGTTTCCTAATAATATCCCCCATGAAAAAAAGGTACAGATATTTTTATTTTCATTTTTAAAGCAAGAATAGAAATCAATAGACTATTTTCGAAAGAAAATAGAAAATGCATGAAAGCTTCCTAAATAACGTTCAAAAAATAGAAAAATTCAGGAAAAAATATTTCTTTTCAAGCACGACTTAAAGGAATTTGCAAAGAAATGGGAGAATAAGTGCTTCAGAAATAGATATGTGTGGCACTATTTTTTCCACTCCATAATGTTTTCGGTGCGCTGCAAATAAACAAATAAATAAAGCTCAGCGATAGTATGGAATTGAAAAATAATGTAAAGAAATCTTAAAAGATTTAAATAAATAAATAAATAATAATAATAAAATTGATGGAGATTTATAATGTTGATATCAACCTAATCTGTTTTCAAACAGTAAACAAAATGCTTTGCCCATTGTTAGTTATTGATTTTTGTTTTTTTTTTTTTTTTTTTTTTTTTTTTACTAAAGAGCATATCCAAAAGCTAATGTGAAGAATAGGAAGTATGTATGCGGAATTTATAAAAAAAATATAAAAAATTTTTGACAGCTGCTGTTTTTTTTTTTTTTTTTTTGCTTATATCACATTATTTATATCGATTCTAGCTTTTATTTGATCGCATTTTTAAGTATTAGAATTTAGTCACAGAAAAATATCATTTCGGTTAATACAAAAACTTCCTAATCAAGATGATTTTTCATGGTTATATTTTGCGTATGGTTTGCATTGTGGTTATATTTTGCATATGAGGCCTAAACAAGACGTGACCTCAGTTTAACCCTTTGACGGTTAAAGCACTTCTGTTCATAAAATACTAAAATGATTGAATGACACCGGAATTTAAAAAGAAATTTATTTCATAATATATAAATGTTTTTTTTTTACGTTCTTTGTAAAATTAAAATTTTCATTTAAAAATTCCGGTGTCAGTATGGCATTTCGCAATTCAAATTAAGTGGTATTCTGGGCGCGTATACGCGCTTATAACCACGAAAGGGTTAAGTTTGAATCTGAGAGCATACACATCCATATTAGATTGACATTCGAACTCTACACCTCTTGTCCAATAACCAGTTTCAGAACCCCTGAACACTGTAGATGGGCAAGGAAGTGTCATTGTATTATAAGGAACAATCTATTACTTATTTATTTCTTTTTGTATACGGTTAACCTTAAGTAAAAATTAAATGTTGTCAGCGTTCGAACCAATCAAATACATTGATTCAATTTTATTTGAATAAGGCACATATGGCATACAGAAATTTCCTCATAAAAAAAAAATATTATATGTATGTATATTATATCTAACATATGTCTTGAAACGTGTTGCATATAAGCATATATGTATGAAGTAGTCGAAAATAATGAAATAGCCTAAATTTCTGTCATCTTGCTATAAGTTGCGAAATGACAGTAAAGGCTACTTTTTTCAATCGTTTCAAGTGTAGCACGCTACATTTTGAACCAAATGATGTAGAGGGGAGCACAATACTAAAAATTAGCAGTTTGCATTCAACAGTGACGCTATTTTTAACATTATTTCGGGCTGAGCGGGGGTAGAGAGATGAGCCATTCTACAAATCACATGAACGTACCTTGCTTCTTTTGTGAAAAATATGTTGTGCTGAACAATTTGTGAATCTCATCTGCAATGTTTCGCATGAAGTCGAAGATTTTATAATGACACTTGGTGGTAAAAGCAAGATCTAATCTACCAAATAAATTATTTTTTTGCTAGCCTGTTACTCATTATGTCTTCATGTTTTAATGCTAGATTTCTTAGGTTAAAATTGCTTTATTTAAGGATTTATTTATAGTAGCATTTGTAGTTTTTTTCTGTAACTTTTTAGATAAAAACTTATACAGCTGAATATAGTTCACTGTCAAAAGAACTCAATACATTTAATATAATAGGAGTGTTCTGGAAAGTTACGTAAGAAAATCTATTGGTAAACATATAAATGGACGGTAAATTTATTTCTTAATGCGCAATCGTAATATTAAGAATAAGGGATAAAATTTATGCAGAGTTTAGTTATGCATAAATGTGCTGTATGTAACAGTAGCCTCTCGTTATATCGCTTGTTCAATATTTTCGTGCCTCTCCCCAAAACAAACTGTAATTTAATGGCATTTTTTATGCAAGCACATTTAAATATATGTTGTATTAAGATATCTCTTAATTTCTCTCTACAAAAAAAAAAAAAAAAAAAAAAAAAAATGTGTTTAAGCAAAGATTTTTGAGACAAAAAAGTCACTTTTTTGTAGCTGTCTTCCCTGTTTTCGTATTTTCCTTGGTTATATCATACTGAATTGATTGTATCACGAAAGATGCGATATAATGCGGGTCACGATATTATTAAATCAGTGCCCTTAATTTCGAATGTAACAGATTGAATCCTTTGACAAAATTTGAAAGTAGCCATGTAGTGACTATTTTTGAAAAGCAGTTTGAAGTCGCTAATTTTTAAAACAAGTAGATGTAATTATAGATGACTACATTTTCGATAAAGTAGTTGTAGATGATTACATTTTCAATAAAGTAGTTGTATTTCACTACAATAAAAAGTAGTTTTCGAGACTACTGTAGACGTGTTACGTATAGAATGTAAATACATAGGATTTAAGTAAGAAAGTTTTAGTAAAGAAAACGATGCACGTAAATATGAAGTACTCAGCATTAAAGCAATTAAAAATTAATTATCAGTTATTATTATAAATTAATTTTTAATTTTAAACATTCTCAAACGTTATAAGAATTAATAACTCAGGTCTGCGGTGAAAAAAATACAAGGGAATTGACAACTGAACTTTACGTATTTTTTGGCACTTATTCAAAAAATCACAATGAAAAAGTTCTATCGTGTCACGTTTTTGTGAAAATATCAATTTTATTTAGATCCGAAAAATGGTCTTTCAGTCTGACCAATAGAACAAGCCAAGTACAGCCTTATCTAGAATGCAACAAAAAGAAAATATTTTGATAAATTTTAACAAAGCTAAGATCATCTTTTCAACATCCAACCATTACTCCTCCATTATCCGTGAATCCCTCGAAATTCTGCTTAACAAAGATACTGTTTGCAATGATGTAATTTCATATAATATTCCTACACTCTGGTACAATATCCTTGGTGTTTCGATGAATTCATCGTGACTTTGTTTATACACGAGGACTATTTTTTGTTTTGACGTTTTCTATTTGTAATTAATTATCTTCTTTTATGTTCCTTTGATAATGAATGCGTGGGCATTTGAAAGATCTCAGGTAAAATAAATAAATAATATCTATATTTTTGAAACACCTTTTAAGTAGTTATTTGTATAATTCGATTTAATAACAAGGTGTAAATTTCCACCAAAGACACTAGTATTAATATAGTGGTTTTGATTCATTGAACTTTTTTTAATCTTAAAAACTCTTATTATTGATAGTTGTAAGTTAATTTATAATTTAATTTTAATTAGTGTATATTAAGTTATTTATTAATCTTAAACAATCCTGAAAAAATTAATAACTAGAAACTGAAAGTTGATTTATAAGTAAATCCTTAGTTTTTTTAGATTAACATTTTTTCAATCTTAAGCACTCTTTAAAATTGTGATAATTAATAATTGAAAGTTCATTTAGAATTAGTTTTTAACTACCCTAGATTAAGCTATTTATTAATCTTAAATATTTTTGAAAATTGTAATAATTAATAATTGAAAGATAATGTCTTGTTAAATTTTTAATTACTTTAGACTAAACTTTTTATTAGTCTTAAACAATCACTGAAGTTGGAAAAATAAATAATTAAAAGTATATTTATAAATAAAATTTTAATTACTTTTAATTTAAATTTTATTAACCTTAAAATCCTCGAAAGTTGCAATAATCATTATTGGTAGTTAATTTAGAATTACATTTTTAATTTTCTTATATTATAATTTTTATTAACTTAAACATTCTTTAAAGCTACAATAATTAAAAACTGAAAAAGAATTTTTAATATACTGTTTACTTACTTTATATTAATTTTTATTAATCTTAATAATTCTTTAATATTGTAATAATTGATATTTAAAAAGTTAGTTTATAATTAAGTTTTTAATTACATTCTATTGAATTTTTCGTAAAGTTTACAATGAATGTGTGATTTCTTACATTTTATTTTCACATTTGTTATGGTGACAAAATTACAATTTAATATTTGTTACCGAAATGCATAAATGCTTTTATAACGTGTCATTAATATCTTGATAGGGCTGCCACAAACGACTATTTTTGTATTCTATTCGCACCATAATTTTTATAATATAAATTTTGAATTAAATTTCTCTTTAAATTGATTTACTAGCTTCTGTTAATAATTTCTTTTCTTTAAAAAGTGTTGCCAGTTAGAATTAAAAAAAAATAATTGCTATCTTGAGAGTGCATTTGCGCCAAAACTGTGTCAAAAATGTAACAGGTGTTTACTCGCAGGAAAAAAATTACAACCCGCGCAATATTTTTTTATTAAAAATTTAATTATCAAAAATTAATTAATATTAACAATCAAAGAATTTTACTAATATCTATACAATTTTATATAGGGTTTTTATTTTTATCAGAAATGAAGTTCCACGATGTTAATCTGTAAAACCCTCCATCTATCAACATATTTTTATAAAAAAAAAATTTTACTTTATTTTAATTTTTGAATTTTTAAGTTGCAGTAAATTATTGCAAAAATGATAAAAAGAAAAGATCCGTTTAATCTAATTTTAAGTGTTGATAAGATTTATCTTTACAAGAAGTGCTATCGTGAGGAATCTGCAGTCTCCCAAAAGATAGATCTTTGTAATTAACTTACGACCAATTTCCCTCTCAGATATTTTATTCTCTTAAGTAATTTATCAACATGCTCTCAACCTAGCGAATAAATCTAGACATTTTTAAGAAAATACCTTGGAATTTGTTCATCGAAAATTTGTTTATGATTCGTTTTATAGGTTAATACTTTATCGGGCAATGGTAATATACTTACAACGCAATTTTTATCCAAAACTGATTGATTCGCACCGAAATTTTTAATGAAATGATTTGTATTTATCTTAACCTGACGGGGGGGAGGGGGAGGGTTGAAAGGGGAGCACTCTTTTATTCTGAAATAAATTTCTTTTCCAGATTATGGTGGCAGTGAGGCTCTTCAAATTTTTAGCAAAAGAATTGATTTGTCCCATGCAGGTTAAAATGAAGGACAATCGATTTTTTTTTATTCTTTCTGAATGTTCTTGTGTTAGTTTAAGATGTTTGTAAAGTATTTAAAATACAAATTCTTTTTAAATGAAAGAAAAGTTATACGGGAACAACATAATACGTGGCTAAAAATTAATTCTGGATTATAATTTATTTTTTGCCGTATTTATGATCTGTAGAAAGTTTATACAGCAGTTAGCCAGTTCAATATATATATACTACAATATATGTGTACTTTTGTGTTTTTAGTTCGGCACATACTTGAATTATTTTATTTTATTTTTAATGTATGCGATGGTTGTTATCTCTTGTTAAAACAGGTTTCTCTGAAAAAAACTTTCTTTCATGTAATGCAGGCATGTCAAATACGTGGCCCGCGGGCCACAATTGGCCCGCCGGCAGTTTATTTGTGGCCCGCCAAGAATTTCGACATTTTCTCTATGCTTGATTTAATTCATGATTGATACAGAAAATACACTTTGTATATAAACACACTTTCACAAGTTGTGACTGCACTGTTGCCAACTTGACATTTTTTTTTTCAAAATCTGTACAATTAACACAGAATAGTAATATACACTTCATATTGCTAGCACAATCAGCATAATTTATACTTGTTTACTTGATTCTGCAAAGTTTGACCGAATAAAGCTTCAACTTTAAAAAACAAATTTACAATGCCTATAATTGTGTTCCTCCAACGATTGGATTTTATAAAATGAAGCAATCGCAAAATTAAAATAAAAAAAGTCAAGATTAATGTAATAAACTTAATATTGCATTTTTGTACTAATATGATTTTACTTATTAAGTATTATATTTAAATTTTTATGGTGACTTATTTAAATTTTTTAGTTTTTCACTTTATTATTTATATATTTATTTATTTTACAATATTGTATTTTAATTTGTATGTTTAATTTCATTCGGTGTGAAAAAAAATAAAAATCATTAATATTTTTTTAATGTGGCCCACGACTCCATATACAATGCTAAATATGGCCCGCGAAGGTCAACGAGTTTGACATGCCTGATGTAATGGAATCTGAATCTTATTGAAGATTAAAAATAAATAAATTGAATGAGTAGATTAAGAAAAATAATAATAATAAATATATAAATAAAAAATACTAGGTGACTTGTGCGATTTTTTTTTTAAACTTTCGCTCAATTCTGAGTTTTGACACAATAAAATCTATGAAGAATCTGTTCAAGAACGATTTTTCTTAACTTTAATCACGAAAACTTGAAAAAAGGTTCTATATCAGAAAATTTGTGTCAGTAAAGCATTAACACGTTTAAGTTTTCGATTTTCAAAAATCAAGCCGTCGACACCATCAACGGATTTGGTTCTAGATGTTATGGCACTATGCTGGAGCACATAGAATAGTTGATTGACTTATATGTATCTCCCAGAAACTGTACAACTGACTACAATTAAACTATAAAAATATAATATGATTAAATGAGTGATATAATATGAATAACATGACTTCATAATATGATTAAAATGAGATGCGTTCCAATTACCAGACATAGCTTTTTTGTCAAAACCACCTATTTCTCTTGATAGTTTAGTTGAACATCATACCATACTGATATTGATGCTTCTGGCAAATCTGACATTTTGGCTGTTTAGACATATCTCGTTTAAGGAAAAATGCATTACTACACAACTAGATAACCAGGTTTTACTAAACTATTTGTTCTTCTAATGCCGCAAACAAGCCATCAAACTACCTTTTATAGAATATACATCTCAGCAATAATGCAAAATAGCCTCGCATTTTGTTCGTTCATAGGAAAACAGTTAGAAAGGTCCCAATTTTTGTATCTTAATATTTATTCAAATGATAATTTTCCTTAAACATTCCGTCTCCTTTTCTCATACATTTAAATCAAAATTTACTGTAATTTTGTTTTGCTTTGTTTTCAGTTACTTTTGAAAATTATTTCACAGTTGAGTTAATTCATGTTTATCTAGAATATGCCTAAAACTGTTTTGGGTTGCATTGAGAGGGTAAAAATAAGGACTCACCATCTGTGGGCGATGTGTGCAGCTTCCTGCACAGATTGTGTACGCCGCCATGCTCGTTCTGTATTCGCTGGCAGGCTTCGTAGCCACGGCTCTCCATAAGGTCGCGGAGTTCCGCAGTCGTGACGCCGAACTCTTCCGGGTCGCTGGTTCCTGAGACGCCCGCCATGCCTACGGAAAGAAACATGAATGAGAATGGATATAAAATATGAGAAACTAACTTTGAACAAATACGAACATAATTATCGCTTTATTTAGAAAATCATATATAATCTACCAGGACAACTGAGACACAATAAAAACTTTCTAGTCTGACTTCTACATTATTTGTATTATAACACGCAAATAATTATTTAAACCACCGCCCTCTGAATAGTAGGCCTAATTGGTGGTACAAAAACGACGTCTGCCAAAGATGGATTTTCATTAATGACAGTACAGTGCCCTTAATTTTGACACCAATAGTTTATATTTCTTTTTCTTGCTTAATCTCAGAAAATTAAAATAGAAAAAACTAAAAAAATATATATTGGTATCAAAATTAAAGGGACCGTACAGACTGAAAAAAATTGTCTTCGGCAGCCGCCATTTTTGTAACAGCGCTCAAACCCGCTATTCAGAGAGCGGTCGTTTAAATTATTCGAACAAATATCTGTTATCAGTTATAATATAATAGATTAATCCCTCTTTATGGCGGTCAAACAGACAACAACAACAAACAAACCGTATTCAAATGTACTATACACTGAAGAAAATATAATTATAACCTACAAATAAATTTTAGATTTTTGAGTTATATAACTTACAAATAAATTTTGGATTTTAGAGTTTATATTTATACGCATAATTTCATTTTAAAAAATGTAATATGCATATAAATTATCAGTTGGATCAAATATACAACATCTACTTTTAAATTGTAAATTTTCTTTTATGCCTTCGATATGTATACATTCGCATATGTCAAGTATTTTTTAATCTTCTACCTTTCACCCCTTAAGAAGCGGTGGAATATATTTTATCTCAACTAATTTAAACAAGATAATCACCACAAACTTTTAACGAAAATGTATGCTTTTAAATTTGTGGGCAAAGTGGGGAAAATTACCTTTCCTTATTTTAAAATAAATTTTTTTTGGTTATTCCGGTGAGAATTTAACATTATAGAGACATCGTTGCTTACCCGTCAAGGGGTTAAATTAATCATTAATTTTATTATAAAAAAGCATGAAACTTTTAAAATCTTTATTGCATAGTTATACAGTTACTTAAAAAGTGCTCAAAAATCACAACATAGCAACAATTAATTAATCGCATCCTCCTTCTCAAGCTTATATCGACTCGATTTTATAATAATCTACAGCAAGGCATAAGTAGTTATAACGTGTCCATAACATAGAAGCAGTTTAAATATTTCCGTTATCTATATTATTTAATTCTTATTATATTATTTAAATACTATTAAGGTAATTTGTTATTTAATTCCTTTGAGTCTTATGACGAATATTATTTTAAGCTAGAAAGAATAGAAATATTTACCATAATGTGGCCGAATTTATCCTTTATTGATTACAATACTTCTATCTGAAGGAATAAAATGATTGAATCAGCTAATAGTAAAAATCTGTAAACTTTCTAAACCAGTTACATAATCCAACTACAAATATTTAATATGTTACACACGAATGTTTCATATTTTATTTCATGAAAATATCAGGTAACACTTAAAGACTCAACTAACTCGTTTTGAATGAACCATACGTAAAACAAGGCCATCATTCAAAGGAAATTTACTATCGGCATTCTTGAAATCTAATCAGCCTTTAATCCGGAAGAGTAATTAAATATATTTCCTTTTAAAAAATCAGAAGTAATACGAAATGGAATATATATATATATATATATAACGATTTAAATATTTGGGGAAATTAATTGTTTGCTTTATAAATTTTACTAAATATCTATTTTAGAAAAATATACATTACCTATAAACAACATATATGGAGAATTTTTTTTTTATTTTTTATTTATTTTCTTTTTGTTAAGGTAAGAAAAAGATTATAGATTCAATAATATGATGAAATACGCGATTTTTAAGACCGGTTTTCTCAGAAATTACCCGCCCGATTTTGATGAAATTTTAAATCCATATTATCTGGTTTATTCTCAAGACATATAGCAGACAATTTTTTTATTATAAAACAATAACAATTTTATTAAAAAGCCTTAATTTTTTATTTTTATTTTTTCCTGAAACAGATTGTTTCAAAAACTGAGTGCCACATATGACCTTAGATTTATAGTCTATTACTATTATTATTATTTGTATCGAAATCGTTCGAGTACTTTAGGAGTTAATAAGGTACCGTATTTACTGGTGTATACCGCGCACGCGTGTGTAATGCGCACCCCATATTTTACAACAAAAAAGGCAATTTTTTAAAATCTCGTATATAACGCGCACCATAAATTTGATGTGCAAGTGATTGAATGACCAAATGAATTTCAGTAAAGAAAGTCGAAACAAACAACACATCATGTCAGAAAACAAGGCGAAAATACAATTTTAGACTTCGGAAAGGGAGTGAATAACGGAGGGGAGGGGGGAGGAAGGGAGTGGGTGACGAGTATGAGAAATGCTAATTAACGTTTAAATAATGTTACTAGCTTTGTTGTATAAAAATGTGCAGAGAGTGAAATAAAGATGCAGTAATATTTCAATTAAGTGAGATTTTCCGAGTGTTTATATCATCTTTGAATACATTTCTTGATTCACATGTATATCATGTGATTACATACATCAGTAAAAAAATATTCCATGTATAACGCTTACCTGGGTGATTCTCAAAATAGGGGACAATTTATGTCTTTCAGCATACAAAAAAAATTGAGAGGTTTTCTATCATGTTTTTATACTTAGATATGTTTGTCTTAATATTATTCATTATTTGCACTCAAGAATTACTCACTTTTTAGTTAAAAACACCTTAAAATAACAGAATAAATGTTCAAAATGTCATTAGCATGGATGTCTACAGCAGCTGTGCCTTGTATATACTAGCTTTTTCAAGAGTTAATATCATGTTTATAAAATAAAACAAATGTTATTCTTTCTTTAAATTAATCAAGGAGAGGATTTATCCAATAAATTTCTTTTTAAAAATAAAATTATAGTATATAAAAAGAGAATTAAAGTTTGTCCTCCATATTCTGTTTTCAAAACAAGGTCATACTATAACAGCTGTTTATTAATCAAAATTTCATTTTCACATATGACAATACTTTGAAAATATAAAGTTTCTCCATGGCAACAAGTAGCCATTTTATTCCAGCCTGAAAATAGAAGCATGTATTGTATTTTAAGAATAGAAGTTGAATATTAGGCGAGTACATCAATTGTATGTAATTAGAATGGATAATAATTTTCATGTTTATTTTATAGTTAAAATTTTTATTTTACTTATTTGCATAGAACTTTTGTGTTTTAAAAATCCCCAGAAAGGACTATTGCATTGTGATTATATTATGGCTCATAATCTTATTTAAATTAAAATTTGTCATTAGCATGGACAAATATCAGTGTCATTAGCATGGTTTTTCTGTCTATGCTAAAGACTCCTATGTGCATAAATGTAACCAGTACTTATATTGTATCCTTTTTAAAGTTTAATTTTACATATAAATTTAGGTATTACATTTATTATCCCTATAATATGCATTAAATTTGTCAGAAAATCACTAAGCCAGCTTCTTACACTGTTAGTGTCAGAATGTTGTTCATGTAAACAAAGTTTGCTCTTTGGTAATGTTTTTATTCTCCTTATATGTATATATGTAAAAATGGAAACTATTTGTTGGAAAGGAAGGCTAATAAACGTAGAAAAAAAATATTTAAACAGGAAGAAAATAAAAATTTCTTAATATATTTATTCCATGCAATTTGTTTTGTCATTAGCATGGCTCAAAAAATACTAATTATTTTTTTAAAGTTAATTTTTAAATATTTAGCTCTGCTGACTACATGTAAAGTATACCTAATACTATATTAACAACACATATTTTTTTTCAGAAATTTTGCTAACAGTAATTTTTTTAAGATTTCATTTTTGAAATTGTCCCCTATTTTGAGAATCACCCACCTAAGAGTTTTGTTCTAATTTTTTTTTTTTATTTATTTATTTTTATTTATTTTATTTTTTTTTTTTTAAGTGCGCGTTAAACATGAGTAAATACGGTATTTAGCTGAAAAGTACAATCTTTCGGAGAGCTAAAAAACTTAGACACTTTTAACATGTGTAAAGGTCTTGCACAGTTTTATCAAACATATGAATTAAAGTATATCTATAAACACTTGGCTAAAATATAGCTGCATGTAATAAGTGAGTCTAAAATGTTAGAATAAATTCATTGTGAGTGGGCGTGACATCCCAGTCGCGTCTTCCCTTAAATGTTTTAAGTGAAAAGCTTAGTTTGAAAATATTATAAGGTAACAAATGGTCACACTTATTCCAAACTGAAACTGTGATGGTTGTGGTAAAGTTGAAAAAATAAAAAATGAAAGCATGTGGTTTAGTACCATATATGTGTCCCCTTAAATTTAGGCACTAATATTTTATAAGATATTTCTTTGCCTTGTTTAATCTCAGAAAAATAAGGCTGAAATCTTTTTAAAAAATTATTGGTACCAAAATTCAAAGAAACATACACACGCTGACAGTAATTCGCCTTCAGCAGCCGCCATTTTTGTGTCAGCGGCTAGGTCTAGGATTCAGGAGGCGGTAGCTTTGAATTCGAGAAGCATATATTCTCTGCAACACTAGACTAAAGGCGAACGGCCAATTTGACTCCTACTAAGGGAATATATTTCGGTTCGAACAATGCATTTCTTTTTAAAACATGTTTAAAAGAAACAGAATTAAAACGGGTTAATTAAGTAATTTAAACAGTAGTAAATAAAAATTCAGGTGTTAAATATTTTTTTTATAAAAGTTGTATAAAAATTACCGTCTTTCTAGTGTTAAGTTTTAAATATTAACCTTTAGATTACGGAGTAGAACTGGCAACTATTTTTATAATCATTCGTACCACAATTTAGAAGAAAAATTCTTCGTATTAGCTATCTCGTGAAATTACACTAGTATTAGTTTATGATAGGGACTAGTTTTCAAAAATTGGTGCGAAAACAATAAAGAAATAGTCTCTGGGACGACATATATCCCAACCCCGTAAGCAAAGGGTTAAGTAAACTGGAAAAATTTGTCGTAAAAAGTTATTTCCCGCCTACATTTTTTAAATTCATATTTCTTCATTGGCACCACTTTTTTGAAATGGTAAAATTTCTACAGTTTTCACGTTTCACATTAAGGTGAAAACAAGGGGAATTTTTAAAAAGCAGGCTTAAAGTAACATTGACAGAACTTTCGATTGAGCTGCGAGTCGTAACCCGGCGAATTCGGCAAATGGAAATGTTTAAAAAGACTTACTGACTGAATTTATACAAAATTACAACAATAATAATTAAGCAATGTCATATTGGCTAACCTGATTCTTAAAACAAACATTTTTTTTTATTGAAGTTTGATTTCAACTTTTCAAATTATCAAAAAGTTAAACTTTCATACCAAACGTAATCAGCAGCATGCAATTAAGAAAATGAAATTGTGAAGTGATAAATTGAGGCTTTGATCTTTGGTATTACGTAAAAGAAAATCTACAAAACTCATATTCCGGTTTAAGAAGAACTCATTAATGTGCTATAAGGTTATCCCAAAACGCTTCCAAAAGACAGTGGCGACAAAAGAAACGTTGCTTTGTATGAATGATAGTTTAAATCAAGAAAATGCATTGATATTTGATGACAATTTACATATTGAATGCATATGCATTTATTCATTCTTGAGGTATTGAGGTAAATAGCTATCGCGGATTTTGTGAAAAAGAAGCATAGCAGCGACACCTGTTATGCAGTATGTCCGCTCAAACTTAATAAGAATTTATTTATATCAAGGTTTAACAGAGTGTGAAATTTGGCGAAATTCCATACATTAGTTTGTAATGTATAGCCATCTTAGAAGGCAGGATAAACACTACATAGCGGCAGCACCTATTGCGCGATCTACACCTAAACCCAATCAGTGTCTGTTTATCTCAAGGTCTAACAGAATATAAAGTTTCATGAAATTCCGTATATTAGTTCTTAAGATATTGCTATCGCGGTAATCGTGAACAATGCAGCAAAGCAGTGCGACTTGTTGGGAGATTTACACCAAATCCTAATGAGCACCAATTTTTGCCAAGGTCTAAATGAATATGGAGCTTGATTAATTTATGTCCATTAGTTTTTGAGGTAGAGCTCCTACAAAATATGTGTCAAATACGAATAGATAAACAGACTCACAGACAAACACACAGACTCAGGGACATACTTTTTTTTTTCAAACAGTTAAACCGTGTTTGAAACCCCTTTAAAACACACAAATCCGTTGAAAATTGGAAGTGGAATTTTTTTTTTTATAAATCCAATATTTTCTTTTCTATAGGTAGAAGAAAATAAAAGAAGCATTGGGGAAAAGCCGAAAATTTGGTCAAGCATGAAATCAGATGATTATTATTTGTTTACTTGAAATTGATTGAAAATTAATTGCAAAGATTTATATCAAGGGTAAAAAATTATTTATTTATATTGATATGAGCTACGTTACAATCGTTTGTAGCGACAACAGGATTGAACAAAAGGAGAAATAAGCTGTTAAATTTAAAACACTAGTTTGAAAATCATGAAACAACTCTGATTTAGACATTTTCAAAGCTATTTAAGTACTAAGTTTTTAACGACAAGGAGAACATACGTGGGTTTCATTACTATCGATTTTTATAAAATAACAATTTTGAATTATGTCACTTTACGAATAACGTTTTTTATGTGCAGTTTCTGTACAGGGATTTGAAGTTATAAAGTGTTTAATAGCTTAACCCAAGGAAGAATGTTAAAATTGAATAATAGGGTAATCGCATTGCTATTACCCAAATATGCATTATGATCAAATAAAAATAGAAAAATACATAAAGAAGATGGCATTTTGATGTACTATATATATTGTAATTAAATAATCGAATTCTTTGAAGTGCAAAATGGTAAAAAAGAAAAAAAAAGAATTTGGAAATAAATTTCGATTAACGGATGATTTTAGATACATATGTTATATGCTTAAATATTGAGATATTACGTTTGATCAGTGCTTAGAGTAAAAAAGAAAAATTCAATGAAAAAGAAGCTTTATTGTTACACTGTATTTCTATTTTATATGCATAACATAAAGATTAAAGAATAAAATGATGAATGATGAATGAAAAACAATGCTGAAAACGTACGTCTGAATTTGCTGTTGTTAGAAGATAATGCTCTGGATAGAAAAGAAAAAAGTACAATGAAAAGAAATATTTAACTGTTACACAGTGCTTCTATTTTATATATCTAATAGAAAGATTAAACAATGAGATATAAAACAATTTTGAAAACTTATGTCGGAACTTGATATTGTTAATCACTTAATGGTCACATTAAATTACGGTTTAAAAATTCAAATTCATTATTGCCACCACTTTTTTTAAAATAAAAATATTCATCTTATTTAATAACAAGTAAAATGTTGCCAGAATAAAATCAATACAGTCGAACCCCGTTATAGCGAACCCAGTTTATAACGAACTCCTGGATATAACGAACGAAAATTTTAGTCCCTCCGTTTTCCTATTGTATTTAATGCTATTTTATCATTTTATAGCGAGCCTCCGGAATCTAAAGAATCGGTTAAAACGAACTTTTTTTCTAGTGGACCATGATTTTTTTTTCTCTTTTAACTTTTCAGCTGATGTGAAAAAAGGTTTTTGACTGGTAAAACGTGGTGCAAATTAACGAGAAGTCTTTTTATTAAAAAGCAATATGGTATGGTATGGTAAGCTCTTTTATGGTATCCATTCTGCAGGTGTAATCACGCCCACCCGTCAGTTATTTTCCATTACTCCGGTCATAGCCGTTTTGTAACGCATTTAAGCTAACTTATTTAACTAATGCATTTAAGAATAATTCGAAATAACACAGCCATGAAAAAAAATGCCTTCTTTGAAGCAAGCAATAATCAAAAAAAATTTTCCTTAAATTATACTCTCTGGAGTTCACAAGATGATTGAAAAAAAAGGAAAATTTAAATGATAAAAAAGAAAACAAACAAGTTAAAAATAATATGATTTTTAAAGCGCCAAGTGTAAAGATTTTAGTATAGTCAGGATCATTCCTTAAATTGTTTACTCATGTATCCTAACATCTATCCGAACTGGAGTTGGTCTCGAATGTTTAGATAATCGGCGCTTTACTGTATTTCTATTTGTCTTCATTTTAGTAAATTTCTTTAGTATTGTGCCAGTTTAATGTAATCGATTTTAGTCATTTTAATTCATTGATGATCATATCTAATAGACTTTACGTTTTGTTTCTTTATACATCATAATTGAACATACAGATATCAAGTAATATCATACATATTTTGTAAACTCTAACATTTTTTAACGGTTCGGATATAGCGAACAAAAACTTTGGTCCCTTGAAGTTCGTTCTAACGAGGCTCGACTGAAATACTATTTTATAAAACTGCTGGGAATCAAACAATTCTGAATAAAAGTCGTGAATCTTGCAACCTGAATGTCTCGGGCGCGACGATTAAGTGGTTAAAGCATAATTCTCTGGATAGAAAATACAAGAAAAAAATTATTTTTGATGCACAATATTTCTATGGTATGTTAATACACACACACACATATATATATAACAAAAAGATTAAAGAGAGAAATAAAAATGTTGAAAACTTACGTATGGATTTATTACTGTTAGAGCATAATGCTCAGGATGGAAAAAAAAAATGAATTTGCTATTGTTACAAGATAATGCTCTGGATAGAGAAGAAGAAATAGAACGAAAAGAAATGTTTTATTTTTACACAGTGTTTCAATAGAAACACTGTGTAAAAATAAAACATTTCTTTTCGTTAACCCTTTGCGGTGCAGGGCAAATTCATTGCTTAAGTGGTGAAATTAATGACTGACGCCGGAATTCGAAAACAACTTTATTTGTAAATAAGAAAACGCTATATTTCACGCATTCAATAAACCATAATTTTTTGTAACAAAATTCCGGTTCCAATGTGGCGTTTGGGAATTAAAATTAAGTGGTATATCTATGAAACCACCGCGTCGCAAAGGGCTAAGCGTCTAATCAGGAATATTAAAGAATGAGATATGAAGCAATCTTGAAAACATACGTAAGAATTTGATATTGTTAAAGCATAATGCTCAGGATAGAAAAGAAAAAAATGCAGTGAAAAAAATTATTTTTGTTACACAGTGTTTCTATAATATGTTTTTTTTTATATATGTATAAATCTAACACAAAGATTAAAGAATGAAATAAAAATGTTGGAAACGTACGCATGGATTTACTATTGTGATAATACTATAACGCTCAGGAAGGAAAAGAAAAAAAAAATCTGAATTTGATATTGTAAGAAGTTATTGCTCTGGATAGAG
This sequence comes from Maratus speculifer, assembly GCA_964019185.1. Taxonomy (NCBI): domain Eukaryota; kingdom Metazoa; phylum Arthropoda; class Arachnida; order Araneae; family Salticidae; genus Maratus; species Maratus speculifer. The sequence continues at coordinate 49,764,665 of OZ025296.1, forward strand.
AAGAGAAAATACAAAGGAAAAAATATTTGGTTGTTACACAGTATTTCTATTTTATATGACTAATCAGGAAGATTAAAGTATTAGATATAAAACAATTTTGGAAACTTACGTCTTATTTAGTTATTGTTAAAGAATAATGTTTAGGATAGAAAAGAAAAAAAAATCAATAAAGAGAAAAATATTTTTTTACACAGTGTTTCTATTTTTTTATGTGTAGCACAAAGATTAACACTATCAACTTCGGTGTCTCTTACGACTGTTCTTAAATCTAAAAGAGTAACTTTATGACATAAGTTGTTCGGAAATGCATGAAACCAGTAGGTTTTGTTGTTCAGAAACTATCAAATCGCACTGTTTCTCACGTTTTTTTTTTTTTTTTTTTTTTTTTTTTTTTTTTTTACACAATAAGGGCCATCTATAAATGGTGTCACATTTGAAGAAGGGGAGGGGGGTTCATTGTTACAAGGGCACCCCCTTGTCACAAACCCCTTGGAGGTGGCAAGAAGAAACGTGACATCACACATTTTGGTTAAAATAAAAGCAATAAAATTCAATAGATTAAATTATAAAGTACGAAATTGTTTTAAAATAATATAGTTTGTGTTCATAAAGATAAAATTTAAAGCCAAATATGTTAAATTCTATTTCAAGTTCCAAAATACTATTGCTTTCAATTGCTTTTTCTTATTAATACTTTATTACTGTTCTATATTAACTCTTTTTCCTTGTTGTAAACTTTATTTCATACAAAATACGAATTACTTTTATTGTTCAGCTCACAAATGCCATTAAAACGTATAGTTAAAGAATAAATATTAATTTCGATTATGATCTAAAACGTAGTGCTTTGCTTCTGAACTACAAGTATATGTTTACTTCATATAGCGTGACATGTGACAAGAGGGGGGGGGGAGGGGGTAAAGTGATGTGTGACACTTTGTGACAAATGGGGAGAGGGGAGGCAAAAATATGGAAAAAAAGCAAGACATCATTTAAAATATTGTATAAATGGGCGTTTTGAATCGAATTTCTGCGCGAAAGAAGAATAACTACTCAAACAAGGGTGAAAACCGTGTTTGTCCCGTAATCAAAATCGCTTATCACTTAATAGATAATATATTGATCACAAAATAGAAAACACGGGTAGATTCCAAATCACTTTCATAGTCAGACTTCCAATTTTATATCTTTCCGTTAAAAAATGAATCTGTAAATGTTTCACAACGTTTGGCGCATGTTGAACAATGCATTTGAGATTTCACAAACTTAATTCAGTTGACACCATTTTCTAAAAAATGTTTTCTTCAACTAAAAAATTTCAGATATGTTCTAATTAAATAAAGCAAAGTTTATTTTCCTTTATTACTGGTGCAAAACAAATTTTGCTAAGTTAGATGATGAATAATCAGACTAGACATTTGGGTGCAAAGCAATGTTGCCGCATCTGGTGGTCATTTTATTAAAAAATACTGAATTTACACCAGAAAAAATTTATTAAGAATTTTTTTTTCATTTATGTATGGAACAACAGTTACATTATAAATCAAAAATAACTATTAAAACTTCCTGGTGATAGTTCGAAATACCTAGCCAGAAACCAGCCTGAGACGGCAAAACTGGTGCAAAGTGATAAAGAATGAATTAAAAATCTTGAATAGTTACGCATTGGCTTACTATTGTTACAGCATAATGCTCCGAAAGAAAAAAGAGACTAATAATCTGAATTTCCTATTGTAAGAAAATAATGCTCTAGGTAGAGAAGAAAAGGAATATTTTGTTGTTACACAATGTTTCTATTTTATATGTTTAAAGAGAAAGATCAAAGAATGAGATATAAAACAATTTTGAAAACTTATTTTTGAATTGATATTGTTAAAGCATACTGCTCATCAGAATAGAAAAAAAAAAATACTAAAAATTTTTTTTTTTTTTTTTTTTTTGTAACACTGCATTTTTATTTTATATATCTAAGATAAAGATTAAAGAATTAAATAAAAAACAATGGATTTACCATTGTTATAATATAATGCTTTGGAAGGAAAAGGGGAAAAAAATCTGAAATTCCTTTTGTTGGAAAATAATGCTCTGGATAGAGAAAAAAAAAACGAAAAGAAATATTTTGTTGTTTTAGAGTGTTTCGGTTTTATACGTCTAAACAAGAATATATAAGAATGACACATGAAACAATTTTGAAAACTTATTTCTGAATTGGATATTGTTAAAGTATAATGCTCAAGATAAAAAAGAAAAAATACAATGAAAAAAATATGTTTGTTATATTGTGTTTCTATTTTATATATCTAACACAAATATTAAAGAATGATGTAAAAACAAATGTTAAAAATTTATGTATGGATTTACTATTCTTACAGAATAATGTTCAAAAAGGAAAAAAGAAAAAAATCTAAATTTGTTATTGTTAGAAGATAATGCTCTGGATAATAATAATAATAATAACATATTTGTTGTTGCACAGTGTTTTAGTAGAAATACTGTGCTGTTACATGCCTAATCAGGAAGACTAAAGTGTGAGATAAGGAAAAAAAAAAGATAGATTTATGTATATATATATATATATATATATATATATACAGTAGAAGATCTTTATAACGCAATTCCATATAACGCAATTCTCCATATAACGCACAACCTTTCAGATGTAAACAATGAGTTTTGCCATGAAGGAGCACCTGAATTTTAAGACTGTAAAAAACTGCTACTGTCTGAAAACTAAATTTAATGCATAAGTACAATTTTACCTCCTTAATTTAGAACTTTTAAAGGAAAAAAATTATTACAATAAATGTTTTTGAAAATGAGCAATATAATGAATAAATTGGGTCCAGGTGTATCTGGACCATTTTTAAAACGTATATTTAACAAAATGTTGAATGATCACAATAATAGAAAAATTTATAATCTGGATAAGGAATGCAGTATAAAGGTAATTCTAATGTATTTTGATGTGTTTCAGACATATTTATCTATATTTATGAGGTAAATTTGATGACGCGTGATATGTGATCCATATAACACAAAATTCTATATAACGCACAACCTTGCGTTTTTAGGTTTGCGTTATATAGATCTTCAACTGTATATACAAGTTATGTCTGTCTGAAATTCAAGCATACTGCTCAAAATAGTAAAAAGAAATGAAATGAAAAAATAATTTTTTGATACAGTGTTTCTATTTTATATACCTAACACAAAGATAAAAGAATGAAATAAAAAACAATGTTAGAAACTTACGCATGGTTAGAGCATAATGCTCAGGAAGGAAAAAAAACAGGAAAAAATAGTTCATTTATTACATGATATTTCTATTTTATATGTCTAATATAAAGATTAAAAAAGTGAAACATAAAGCAATGTTGAAAACTTACGCCTCAGTTTGCTATTATTAAATAATAATGCGCAATATAAAAAGGAAAAGAAAATCAATGAAAAAAAATTGTTACATCATGTTTCTTTACTTCTATATCTAGGAAAGATTATTGAATAAAGTATGAAATTTTGTTGAAAAACTCACGTCTCAGTTTGCTACTGCTAGAGCATAATCGTATGGTTTCTTCTGATAAATCTGATTGTTGATATTTCATTAAATTCTTTGTAATTTTATGAAATTTATATCAGGTATGGCAAATATATAATCATAAACACTTTTCCTCTCGGTAGCTAATCCATCACTTTTCATGTGTGAAGATAAAAAAGGGTAACTGATAAAACAGTAAACGAAGAGTTAGCGAAACGGGAACACGAAATCCATTCATAGCAGAAAACAACACTGAACAACGAAAGATAATTTCACTTTGCTTCGAGGAGTTCGGCGTCATTACGCACTGCGTAATTTTCAGCATTATTTCAACCGAATTAATGAAGTGTTACAATAATAATGATTGTGCCAAACATAAAGATACCGAAATCTGACTCCTTATTTCTAAAATAATAAATGTATTTGTAGAAATATTGTTTCGAAGGTCATTCATAAATTTTCTTTTAGATTTTTCGCATTTTCTTTTGTATGGGAGATTTTTAAGATATGGCGCGATACTTATCAGCTTGTAAAAATATTTCGAAAATATTTTTTTTTAAAGTCAAACAATGTTTAGTTTTAATAACGATGAATAATTTTTAACCCTTTCAGGAGTGATTGTATGTTTACGAAACCACTTAATTTAAATTTCAACATGTCACATTGGAACCAGAATTCTGGTCAAAAAAATTTCGGTCCATTATGTATATATATGAAAGCATTTTCTTATTTACAAATAAATCTGTTTGCGACTTACGATGCAAATGCATCGTTTCAACACGTTAGCAATGGAAGTCCCTAAAAGGGTTAAATGTCAATCATAAAACTTAATAAAATGCAAAACATAAGAAATTTAAAAACATTCAATAATGTCAAAATGTGGACAAGTTATTATTTTCCTTATCATAGTTTTATTAATAGGAGTCACAGCGTCCCCAAAATTTTCGCTGTTTCCTACCACAATTTTAAAACGATAACATTTATTGTAGAATTTCGTTGTAAATGTTAAAGGAATCGGACACGAAGATTTTTGATTAAAAATACTGGTAGGAAATAGCGAAAATTTTAGGGACGCTGCGACCCCTGTATTAACTATTTGTAAGATATACAGGGTGATTAGTTATTAACGTCAGGTGTTCAGAGCCTTCTAGCGAGTAAAGTTTTGGGCGAAACATAACCAAATTTGATCAGCATACATAGTAGACCATGGGATTTCGAATTCTTAAAAAAAAAATAAAGAAAATAAAAAGTTTAAAAAATCGCCACTAGGGGCAATTTTAGCTAAAATGCATTTAATTTGCATAAAATCAGCAATTTTGACGCACCAAAAGTGTATTAGTGTAAATGTTGAATGATTAAATGTCAAAAAATACAGTACAGATCAATTTTATACTGCTGGAATACTGCCCGAGCGCTGATGGTACCTATGCATACTTTTCATCTCTTGTTCGACAAAAGCAGTTACAACTTCGTCAACTTGTTATTGACTAGTCACTTTGCGTCCTAGGCCTTATTGCCGCATACTTTCAAATCGATGAATCTTTTTTGTAACTTTGTTATGCTCATCGGTTCTTTTGGAAATTCTGTAATCGGTGAAATTCAGGACGAGCATCATTGCAATTCTCGTTCTGCTGATAACACAGCTTGACTAGTAAAGTATGGTGAGAGTTGATAATGATGAGAACTCTCCCAGCCTTTCCTTTTATACTCATGATTGCTATACACAACTGATTTTATGCAAATTAATGCATTCTAGTCGGTAAACAACGCTAGAATTGCCCATAGTGGCGATTTTTAAAACTTTTTATTTAATTTTTTTTTTAAGAATTCGAAATCTCATGGTCTACTATGTATGCTAATAAATTTGCTTATGTTTTGACTAAAACTTTACTCGCTAGAGGGCTCTGAACACCTGGCGTCAATAACTAACCATCCTGTATTACGATCAAAAAAATACAAAAAGTAATAAAACTGAATTCTTACATAATTTTGCAAAACTTTGGAGCTATATATTTCATTGTTTTTGTTTCTTTTCTATCCTGAACGTTATGCCCTAACAACAACTCTTTCCATTGCCAAAAGTAGTTGACTGTGACTGCTTAAAATGAAAAAAATCTTACAAATTTATTATTTAAAATAGTAATCCATAAGGGAAAAAAACATAAATAGCATTTGCTTATATGAAATTGCATAAGTAAAACATGACATTAATTTGTTAAACAAAACAAATTCAACACAAATTAATAATTTGTTTCGTATTTGGATCATTCCATACAACATGAGCAAATCATATTCGGTTGACATGCCGCAGACATTATTGAAATCGTCACATATGTAGATCATATTAATTTACGAGAGAGACAAAGAGATAGATTTCAGGCTTGTTTATTTCTGTTTAAAAATTTAGATTAAAAGTTGATACAAAATTGAAGTTTTGTGTACATTTTTGAAATTTCAAGCTTCATTATTAGCTTTAGGAAAGAAAACACTGCATTAAAAATTATTAACAATTAAGAATGAACAATAAGTAACAGATTTGCGTAATTTAGTAATTGTGTTTTTATTCTGTAATTTAAAAATAAACAAATGTAGAAAAAAAAATTGTGGGAAAAATGAACTTTTTCTATGAAGGCATCTCTTACAGTTTAAAAAATATTTGACGTTAAAGCTAATGATATGTATTTTGAATTTCTAAACATTCATTCTTGTCTTTTTATTCCCTAATGAGAAAAAAATAAACTGTTCATAGAAAACTTTAACATTTCTGTCACTTATTTGTACATGAAGAAAAGCTTTTAAATTATTTGATATTGTAAATAAAACTGTATATTTTAAATATAGAAATTTTTATTCTTGTTTTCAGTTTATTTTTGCCTCGAGAATATTTTAAATATGAGTAGAAAAATAAGGTTCATTTGAAGAAATAATTTTATATTAATTCTAAATCCATTTGGAAAAAGTAGATGGCAGCTCACACCCCTTTTTTTCATCTAAATCCTGCAATATTTGAAGACACGCGCGCGATTTCAAATAACGAATATTAATTTTTCGAACCCCTTTTTGTTATGTTAGGAATCAAAATGCAGTCTTGAATTTTTTTGAGTATATAATGGACTTATTGATCCCTATGACTGTGCAATATTGTTAATCTTGGCCCTTTCCTTTATTTATTTTTTGCAGATACAAAGTCGCCAAGTCGCACCGCTCTTATTTTCTGGTTATCTACAGGGAGGTTCAAATTAAAGTATCCTTGTTTGCGACGCCCTAGCGAGAGAAGCAGTGGGTGAAATGTCTGCCTATTTGGAAGATATACATATTAGACTATGGGAAATTGAATGATGCAAAAAAAATTTTTAGTTCAAACAAAGGCCACCAGGGGATAATAACGCGCTGCGATCGGTGAAAGATAAGAAAAAAGTTTCATGACCAAGGATATAAACATATTGCTGCCAAAGAGCTGATTCCCATCAATAATTTTTAATAGTAGTGTTCGTTTAGATTTTGTTAGTATATGCTGCGATTAATTTTATTAGTGTTCATATTAGGCAAAGAATACTAAAAACTTAGCGGTGGGAATTGAACCATTTTCGCCTCGATTTTAACACCCTTTAATATTACGCAACCAATAAAATCAAAGCCTTCAAATCAGACTGATTTCTTTTGTTTTCTTGATAAACTTTAGCTTTGAGGTTACACCAAAGCCAAAAATCACATGTCGTCAAGTCAGGTGAACGTGGAGGCAATCTTATAGGAAATGCAAGGCTGATAATGCGATCTTGCGTAAAATAGCATCGCAGTAATTTTTGTACTTCACGGCCAATGGTGTAGTCATAAAAACAACGTAGAGTATGCGCTCTAAGCAGAGAGTATACGCTCAAGTGCAGAGGGTATACCCTAGAGTAAATATACTACAGCCTTCTTGAAAAGCAGAGGGTATACGATGTTCCTTAAAAAATCTAGAGGGTATACGGCGAATACTCGCATATACCCTCCACTACATCCCTGTTCACGTCCAATGTAAGGTGGCGCATCATCTTGTTGGAATGCTGTTGTAGTAAGGCACCCTGAAGTTCTGGAATGACCACACTTTACAACATGCCCGATAAAGTGCTGCAGTTACGGAACAGTTTTTGATCCCTGAGAAATGTTTTATCAATGAAAAATGGTCCAGTCAAAGAGGTCGCAATGATCCAGACTGTAACATACAGAGAATGCAGGGACATTTGTTGGATATGGGGAGGATTCTCAGTAGACTAGATACGACAGTTTTGTGTATTCACTGTTCCTCACATGTTAAAGTGAACATCATCGGTTGATAAGATGTTCCATTGCCAATTCTTATCCATCTGCATCTTTGCTCAGAATGTCAAAGTGATCGTTGCACAAAGATCGTTATTGCCAGGTTTTAATTCTTGAAAGCGACGAATCTTATTGTGCACGCACGGTCCATATCCATTTGCCTGGATACAGCTCGAACACTGAATGCTCCAGCTTCTTTTGTACTGGCTTGCTCAACAAAAGCGATTGCGATGTCATCCATCACTTGCGGTATCTTTTTTTTCTTCCTCGGTCTGCTTGAACTGCCAAGCTACTAGTTTCCTCAAAGCGCTTGACCATACGTCGCAGAACACATGGTGTCACTGGACATGTACGCAAAGATTTCTGCTGTCGGTACAAACGAAACGCTTTGACAGTATTATTATCATTTTGATAAAAAAAACTTTAACAGTAAAGTAGGCTCAGAAAAAGGGAGAACCATCGTGGCGGTCTCAGAAAGTTTCAAACATATTCATCTTCCTTTTTACCTGTTACAATGGTCCTTTATCCCGCCTCTTAAGCAAACATTATTCTCAGGTAGTGCGCGCGCAAATAAATAAGCACAGAATACAAGATGTAGGTAATTAATATTAAAAAAAAATCTTTACATACACATTATTTTATCGATTCGTGAATTGGAATATTCTTATTATCTCCTATTTAGCATGATTCGAGTGAAGAAATTTAAAATAATATTAAGGATGTATTCGAAAAAACGCTTTTCCACCTTCAACAGCTCGAAATTTTCCGATTTAATTTCAGACACACTTTTAAAAGTATAAACATGAAACTTGCTGAGGGGAATTTTGAAGAGACGTACAAGGTGTCGTGTGATGTCATTTTACGCTCCATTCATTAGAATTTGATTTATGAACAGTTATCTACTCAGCATGACACTTTTTTTCGTCCCCAAATCTCACGCTTCGGAAAAATCTGTTCAAAATGCCGTTTTTAATTGCTTTTTTTGCAATGTTTTCTGCATTTATCAAAGAATCGACAGTCACAGCACCTTGTGTAGTTTCTAAATAAGAGAATCTGCGAGTTTGATGAGTTTGAGAGCAAAAGTGGATTCAAAAATAAATCGGAAAATAAGCAGTTTGAATCGAAATACACCCTTAATTACTGATGCCTTGAATTCTGTAGTTTTTTGATTGTGTCATCTTCTTGGATGTACAAATCATGACACCTATAAAACAATTCCCACCACTACATTTTTAACATTTTTTGCCAAATAAAATTCTTAATTAAAATAACCGATCATTTAACGATAAAATTAAACAAATAATATATTTTTTTAAAAATAAGGGTGTGAATCAGCCCATTGACACCAAGATGTTTACATACTTGGTCATATTACATTTTTCCTATCTTAAACCGATCGCAGCGCCTTTTTATACCCTAGTGGACTCTGTTTAAACTAAAAAAATTATTGCACTAATCAATTTCCCATGGTCTAATATGAATGTGTTCCAAATATAAAGTTGTTTCGTCCACTGCTGCTTCTCTTTCTAGGGATTTTCAAACAGGGATACTTTAATTTGAACCACCCGGTAAAATATTTTTATTTTAAATCTCTCAAATTTTACAGTTAAATTAAGCAATATCTTCTGTATTAAAAAACTGGTATCCAAAAAGTCGGAGAGACAGCTCTGCATAAGAAACAAAATTATGATTTTGTATTTTTTTTTTTTTTTTAAGTTGAATTTTTTTGAAGATGAAGGAAATACATGATAACTTTCAAACTTGGAGAGTTCGATCGTTATATGTAATACTACACCAGGCATCAAATTTACTGATGTTTTTTAATTCCTTTGATTTTCATAACGTTTCTAGTTTTCAGAAAATTTAGAAATTTTCAATGTTTACAACCAATTTAAGATTACTCATGGTGCTACCAGATTATTATTACTCAATAACTATGAAGATTGATTTTCGGAGGTTACAATATTATAAAAAAAAAATCATTCCTGTTAAATTGTTTTCAAGATACAGAACTTCAATTAAAAATTCAAACTAAAATTTATTATTAGGGAAAAAAATCGATCAAGCTATTAAGACAAAATTTACTTTCATTATTTTTAGATGTTTTAGGTGTTATAAATTGTTAATAGATAAAATTAATTAATATAAACTTATGTTGTTGCAAAATATAGCAATACGTAATTTTAAAACTCTAATTGTGCAAATTGGATACACGCCACAAAATATCAAATTTTTACTAAAATTTCAAAATTAATTTTTTTTAATGCTTTTCCCATTATTAGATCGATATATAGATTTCAAATATTTTTTTTTCATAAAAATAGAAAAAAATGTACAGTGAAGGGTTAAATGTCCAAAACTGCTAAAATATATTATTTTTCGTCAAAATATTTTGCAGAACTGTGTTTGAATATAAATTGAACATGTTTAATAAATTTTATTAAAATCGGCTCCTATGTGGCCACAGAATACATTTTTTTTTTTTTTTTTAATGCTTTAAGCCTCAATTGTTTCCAAATCCAGCTGACTTTATATCTTATGACACAATTTATAATTAATTTTTGTTAGCAAAAGTCTAAAATTGGTAGGCTCTTTTATTAAGAAATTGTGTAATAAAAGTGGTTTTTTTTTTCGTTTAAAGGTAAACGCAGAGATATTTTAGAAAGGTTCTCAAAGTTGGCGTTTTGAGCAGAATTCCTAAATACGATAGTGCAAGAAAAGAAAAAAAAATTCCTTTTACAATAATTGCTAATAACCCAAGGTTTAATGCATTTTTTGAAAAAGAAAAATAGCTGTTTAATTACAAACACATCAGTAATCTGCAAATATCATGCTTTTATGTTTAAAAATGAGACAACAAATATGTAAAACAGTTTCGCTTTGTTAGGAAAAAAAAAAATATTTTTTAAAGAACTATCTTAACTGATTTCGCGACACTTTTCGATTATCCATGTCTCTTTTAATTGCGAAAACATAACATATTTCACATTTTCCACCTGATATATAACGTTCATTAATAAAAGTATTAAATTGTTAAAAGGAAAAAGTTTTGTTTTGTTTGTAACGCTGGAACATCATGTAAATATTTTGAATAATATGGATTTTACTCACAAAGTAATAATGTGGTTCGTATGTGCGACGTAAAATCACAGTTTAATATGATTATTAACAAAATATTTTTATTATTATTTTCATTTATTTATTTATTTATTTATTTATTTGCATTTTTAAATTATGTTCGTTCTTTTCAGATCCAAAAATTCATTACAAAAAATATGATCATAGAAAAAAATGAATACACAAAATAAAATAAAATAAAATAAAATAAATAAAAAAGTAGATTTTAAAACTAGGAATGCAACGCATGTTCGCTTTGAACACAAAATGTAATATTTGTATATGCTATCTGCAATTCTCAACTGCGCATTAACATGACCAATCCGTAACTAATTTTGTGGTGATTTTTAATTATGCACGTTCCTCCCTTCTGCTATAAATAGCTACCAAATAAATGATCGTAAATAATAAATTAAATAAATATTTTTTTAAAACAAGAAAACGTCAGAGATGCACAATTTGCGTACAAAATGTAATAAAAATTTAAATTGTGGAGAAGAAAAAACCGCTTTAAAATCATAAAGTAAATTTGAATCTGCGCAGTAAAATTAATAAAGAAAGAATAGTTCAGAACAGGAACTTAACTGTCAGATTTTAGGAACGTTATGGGGGACTCAATACGTCAAACATATATTCTTAAGCAAAGTCAAGATCCTTACTTATTTAATGCAGGCATTGCTTTTACATATCGAATATAAAATAAATTCGCGAAGTAATAAAAGCCATTTCCCATGAATTATGTTTGAAAGCATGTCTTAAACAGCGTGAGATAGCAGACAAGCGTTTCACATTCGTCCCCTTTCTTTTACTTAGTGATGAATTATGGATCGCAACTGTTACTTTATTATTACTTAAAGCCATTTCTCTTCATTTATAAGGTCCCACAGGACTATCTTGCTTTTTAGATTTTCTTTTAACAACTGATATTTTTCCAGTATTTAGAGTCCCTTTTTTTGAATGTACCACCCATGTTTCGAATGTTGACTATTTCTATTTAAGTGATACTCGGGATATAATCTCAAAAGACTAGGGTCGATAGTTCTGTGAAAATTATTCCTTTCAAAGGTGAATAAAAACTCTATTCTAAAATTCTATAATTATTAGACCCGATATGCTATTTGCTTTGGTCCAGAATTGAATTAGAACTGGATTTCCATTCTTCAGAAAATAAATAAATTATAAAAATAAATAAATAAAATAAAATAAAATAAAAAAATAAGTTGAACTAGACCTAGAATTGAACTAGAACTGGATTTCCATTCTTCAGAGCCCCACCAGTGGCCGAGAGGTTCGGACCTCTCAACTGGTAGACGGCAGGTGCTGGGTTCGAACACAATCGCGGCTGTCGGCCTAACCGTTCGGAGTTTTCCGTGGTTTTCTTCGAACCTTGCGTAAATACGGGTTAGGTTCCCTTAGAAAGACCCCCACGGAGGGCACTCCCCCTGGTCCTATATCCCATTAGAGTAGATAATCGGACGACAAAAATCAACCAACCAACCAACCAACCATTCTTCAGAAAATAAATGAATTAAAAAAATTAAAATAAAAAAAATAAAGAAAGTCTTAAGTAAGTTTAAAAAAAAATTATTGTTTTGAAAAATTATATTCAATTTTTATGAATTTGTAAGTGATTTCATAAACAGACCAATATCGTTTGACTTATTTATCCGAACTCACACATGCTCATGGGGTTTTAGGTGCACTCGTAAATATATAAATGCGTAGCACCTATTGTCATCGTCTGGTCCGTTCCTCTGTCTGGATATACAGAACAAAAAATAACCAAAAGAATCATTTGAAATTATATGCATATAATCATTGCAGAATTTTATCGAGTCATTTCAAATTTTATGAAAATTGAATCGAAACTTAAAAAGATATTAATAAAAGTTTTTTTTTTATTCTATTAAATCTTATATCATGTGTGATTAATTCAATGATATCCTACGATAGGTAATGATTCTAGGTTGCCACGATAATTACGGCCTATTTCCGCATTACTGAATGTATATAGTCGTAATAAATTTTGTATTCATACAATTTTACATAAAAGTACAAAAGCTATCGCACCAAAATCTGGATATTTACTAAGCTAGTTATAATATGAACGCAACCCATTTGCCACGTTTGACTCATAATTACCGGATTGTTTCAATTAGATTATCCGTCCTAGTAAAAAAAGTAGGTACTACTCTGTTATCCCGTCGACCAAAATACTATCGCCAAATAATAAGATTAAATGCCAATAATGGATGATCATGAATGTCAATTCAATGACATTAAATGCGATACACGTGTTTAAAACGTTATTAAGTGATTTTTATTTCGACTTTTTATTTGTATTTTTATTAATATTCTACTAATTATTATTATTATTTTTATTATTTAAAATAAAAATCACGTCAATGCGTATAATTTGGCTATTACTTTGGCGATTTGTATAATTTGGCGAAATCGGTCGACGGGATAACAGAATAGTACCAAAAAGTAATATACTATTTAATTTTAATACTGGATTAACTTACCATCTGGCAATTCGTCCAATAATATTTGCGGTATTTAATCTTATAGAAAATAAAATAAATTTTAAAATTGTCATAACATATTGAGCATACATCAAATTTCAACACAAGAAAAAAAAAAAAAAAAAAAAAAAAAAAAAAAGAAACAGAATAAAGGTAAGTATTATCTGAGGTAAATAATTTTAAACAATTTTCGCTTTCGGAAAAATCTGTTTTAAAGTAACGATTATGGAAAGACATCTACTAAAATTTATTTATCTATTATATTTTTAAATGGGAATTGGAGGCTTTTAAATTGCATGGAGGGTACTAACGTTATCAGTAGTTATAAAGTTGATACAACTTGTGTTATCAGTAATAAAAATGATAAAACAAACCAAGGACAAAGCGAATTTGAAAGATAGTTGTAATATTCAAATGAAAGGGAAGACAACAATATGGATCATATACGTAACGGCTTAATTTGTTTAGTTCTTTCAATTTTTTAAGAACAAAACAAATATTCGAGCGAAAATTTTGTAAAAAAAAAAGCCAACTCTAAGTCAAATGTTGTAAGTCTGCGACGGTATTTTTATTTCAGTCAGTTGATTGCAAGCCCTTTTCTGAAATATTATAATTCCCTTAGTTCACTTAATTCACTTTTCTCACTTTTCTCACTTCAATTCACTTTTTTATTTTTTTATTTTATTTATTTATTTATTTCTTTCTTTTTTTAAATGCAACATTATATGCCCTCGATTTTTTTTTTTTTTTTTTTTTTTTTTTTTTTTTTTTTTTGTGAATTTTGGAAAATGTTTTTAAAAATTGCTTATTACTGTTTAAAATGTCAAGAAAATATGACAAAAACACATAAGTATTTAATTTTTTTACTTCGAAAATATGTAAAATTTCTTAAAACTATTTAAATTTAAAACTGTTAAACACAAGTACATTTTCTGAATTCCATAATAAATATAATAATGTTATGCAGGAACTAGATTATTATTATGACAATAAAATGAACATTTTAAGAGTTAGAAGTATTATAGAAAGACAAAATTTGAAATACGCTAAATCTGAAAAAAAAAAAAAAAAAAAAAAAATGAACTACGTTACGCCATGTAACTTATAAGCTTTTTCAATAAATCAGCATAAAAAACGTTACTTCCTATGTTCTTTTTGTGGTAATTGAACATTATTTATCAAGTTATAATAATTCTACCAACACAATTTTCCTTTTTTTTCCCCTTAAAAAAAAAACATAATTAAGTTTTTGAATATTGTTGTGAATAAATCGGCGAAACCAAATACAAAAATACAGTCGTTTTCTTGGATCACTAGAACGTAATTCCTGCACGGACTGTAAAAGATAAGGGTAAAAAAATTATATGGCGTCTCACAGCCTGATGTGCTGAATCATTGCTCGAAGTGCAATTATCGTATAGCAGTAGCGGCTCGTCAGGGGGTGCTGCATCAATTTATTCACACCACTAAAATTGTATGCTGATTTCAGTTCTATTTAATCAACAAAATTTGTCGAATAAATAATTTGAAAGATTCTGTTAAATTTTAGTGGTATGAAAAATCTGATGCAGCACTCCCTGACGAGCCGCTACTGTCGTATAGGCTTACCTGGGGTTTGTTCCAAGAAAATTTTCATGTTATCAAGCTTTCACAGTGTTAACATAGTTGAAATTCGCTATTTATCCACATCCATGGTACTTCCTGTTGACCGAAATCTTTTAAGCATTTTTAAGATGCATCATTTTGAAGGTATTGGTATTAATGGAAACTTCAAAAGAAATTAGTCGCGCGTTTTTTTAAATGATTTAGACATAAAATTATAATTGTAAAGAAAAATTCATTTCTTTTCACAGAATAATGAAGTACTTTCATTAAAGCCAAAAATTAATCCATACAAACAACTTTTATTGTTGCCATTCATAATCTTAAGAAATGAGTTATCAAAAATAAAAAATAATAGAAACGTTGAAAGAAGCAGACGATTTACTGAAATCATTTGCGAATAAACGGATTAAAAATCACTAATGATGTTCGCGTGAATTTATGTTTAGTAAACGAGTTTTTTCGGTTTTAAAAAATGAAAAAAAAATATCCGCATATTAAATATAGATATATTAAGTGATTGATCTTGAAAGTTTTGCTAGATAGATGTGAATATTACCAAAAAAAAAAAAAAAAAAAAAAAAAAAAACAGATACACTTTTAAATTGATTACCCTGTATAATTGCATAATATTATGTTTGTGATACCATTTACTTTAATAAAAGGTTTGTGCGATCAACAGCCTGATCATAACCGAGACAAGTATACAGAATAATTAAGTCAGGTATGATGAAACAGCCAGTGCTGATCTCTATTCTGGACATTTTATATTTCTGTACTGATGTTGTCAATCTAGTGCAGGGTTTGTGAACCTATGGCACGTAATGTAACTTTTCTACCACGCATGAAATTTAATCTGGTAATCGTTATATAAATAAAATTCTTTTTTTTTCTGATAGCCTTTTAACCCTTTCCGGCACATTGTGCCTAGTCCAGGATACCTAATTTTAATTCGAAACTTGCAAACGGCACCAATAATATTTTAATAAAATTTTGCTTCTACTGTGAAGGCTTAATAAGGGATTCTTAATTTCTCAAAAAGTTGTTTCTAAATTCTGGTGACAATTGATAATTTCTCATTTTACTAACAGAATTTGCCCGTGTCGTAAACTTCTAAGATCCGATGAGCTATATCTCTTGTACTTGTAAACAAACCTAGTCATGCTGGCAGAAAGTAAAACATGTACTACAACCGCTATCAGCTAATAAGAATGATAATTTACTCTTTCTGCAAACCAGAACGATCGTTCCATTCGGGTTTTTAGGTGCGTCCGTAATTGTATAAATGCGTAGCACCTACAATCGTTGCTCAGTCCGTCCGCATATGACAACGTAAAACCTACCCAACCGAATCGTTTCGAATTTCAAATATGTAATTGTTGCATAGTTTTGTCGAGTCATTTCAAATTTTAAGAAAATCGGATCTATAGTTCAATTGCAGGGACAATCAAAGTTATTCCGTTACATTACGGCCAATGGGAAAAAAATAGTTTCAAGTGCATTTTAATGACGTTACACTTGTTCGAACATAAAAAATGTTATACATCCATGACGTATATACTAAAATATATATATTATACAATCTGGGGTGAAAATAACATTTTTCTATTATTTTACAGGGCCACACAAAAGTGTTGCATTACATAATGGTATAGAAGGAAACACTGTTTGGGGCGCGTTTCATTATATTAAACTATTTCAAATTTTAAGAAGTTGATGAACGTTGCTGAGATTTACTAAGGGTTATTTCCTGTATAATAGAAACAGATAATATTTACAGGGACAAACACCAGATTTCGGATACTTATATGGTATCTATTCGCCCCATCCTCGAGTAGCATATCGATTTGAGTTTCTTTAAAAAAAAGGGGGCATATTCGGCAGTGCGTGCACAGCACGACTGCTATACGCTGCGGTAGGCAGGGACGACATGGTTCGAGTTTCGTTCAAAAAGGGCGGTGCGTGGGCAGCACGACTGCTATACGCTGCCTTAAGCAGTGAGCACAAAGTTCAAACTTCGTTTAAAAAGAAGAGGTACATGAGGAGCGTGCATAGCACGCCTGCTTTACGCTGCCGAGTGCAGCAGAGATACGGTTCGAGTTCCGTTCGCTTCGACATTCATCCGTTTCGAGATTTTATAAAAAAGGAAGTACCCGCTAGCGGGCGAAGCCAGCTAGTAAAAATAATAATAGTAAATATATATATATATATAATTTAAGAAATTACAACGACTATTTGGAAAATGATATTTTCAAAGACTAAAATTTTAGACTCAAAAATATGTTTAATATTTAAATAATAATAAAAATAAAATAAATAAATTAACTATAGATGATGCAAAACATATTTCAGTTTTAAGATTTATAAGACACGTTTTTATTTTATATAAAATGACGTCATTCGCATCCGCTGTAGAATAGAACATTTATAAGTCTTAAACAACTTAAGTATGCGTATGACGCCACTATCAAGAAACTCGGAAAAAATATGCTATCTAATGATTGATGTACCTTCATCTATTATTAACACAATTATAATTAAATATACTTTATAATAATTCCAAATTTTATCAGAAATCATTCATTTTTATTTTTTTTAAATAACACCCATTTTAACTACATTTTTTCATTTTTAGGGAAAAATTGTAAAAAAAAAAAAAAAAAAAAAAAGATATGATCAAAAACGTGACTTACGTAAGAGCAGAATTATAGATGACGCGTTCAGAAGTCAATCCGACTAACTCCATTTTTTAGAAACTCAGGTAATGACACGATTGTCTTGAAATTTTCCTATATATCTATACAGAGATTATGAATTACTCTTGATTATAAGACAATTAATGAGTGTAATCAAAAGATTATAAGACAATTAATGAGTGTAATCAAAATATTGTGAAAAAAAAAATACAGTAGTTTTGTAGCTATACAACTTTAACAGCTTAAAATGTTTATTTTTATTTGATGGAGTTAATCTGACTGATTTTTGAACGCCCCATATTACGTATAACATGGATTAAACACTAATATTCCTGGACCCACCATAAACAATTTTAAATAAAATTTCAGTTTTACAATTTTCGGAACTACAAATTTTTAAACTTCTAAACATCACACATTTTCAATTTTTACACCGTTGCGTAGAGTAAAAAATGCTCTTTTAAATGAAATTTGTTTGAAATCTTTATCCCAATTTGTTTTCAAAAATTTTTCACAGCTTTTTATTACTTTTTTTTTGTCATTGTGGCAACAAACAGAGAACGAAAAATAAGTTGCAGAATCCAACCAATAAAAATATTCAGATATACTGCAGATTAGCTAGTTCTCTACCGAGGACGACAACTATTTTCCAAACAGTTTCTTATAATAAATTTCTGTAACCTTTTTTTTTTTTTTCTTTTAAGATTAAAAAAAAAAAAATCATTAAGCGAGAAATTCTTGAAATGCTCTTTTGCCTTGGGTACATTTAATATAAGGCTGTCCAAACAAAGTCCTTAACTTTAACTTCAACTGGCGGACTTGAAAAGTCATCTTTTAATAATAAGATTATAAAACTGGAAAACGTTCATATAAGACCCGAATGAGATAAAAAAGACGGGTTTGCCTAGGGCTCTGGACAATCTTGATAATGTCTTGCAGACTGTGTGAAGGAGAACGAGGTCAATCGATGGTTAGAATTTTGCTAATTTTGTCAGAACTTAAAATATGTTCTCTTCGATTCCATTTCACGGATTTCTAGTGCTACCATCTAGGAGGAAAACGAGTAATTAAAATTTACAAGTCAGATATTTTCATAGCATAGCTGCCAAAGCGCCAATCTTTCTCTCACTCTCTCATACACACAATAAAAAAAAAAAAAAAAAAAAAAAAAAAAAAGAAGAAAGATCAGACATATTTATTATGAACCAGAAATATTTTTAAAAATAAAATGTTTTCTTTTGTAATTCAGATACACTCGATCCGAACGAAAATTTTCTGTTTAATAAAATATTTCTCTTTTCTAAGAAGTTGCAACTTTTTATTATTATTATAATACAGTATATTAGTTAATATTATTATACAGTTAACATATTAGAGTTAATATTATAAAGTTAATATTATTATAATACAGTAAGGATATTATATCGAGTTGAACACAAAGTTAATTTTGATCGAGCTAAGCTCGATCACCCCTGCTAGAATATCTAAATGAAAAATTGTCTCATACACATACAAAATAAAAAAAAAAAAAAAAAAAAAAGAAAGAAGAAAAGAAAAAAAAGAAAAATATTTATTATGAACCAGAAATATTTTTTAAAAATAAAATGTTTTCTTTTGCAATTCAGATATACGCACTTCGAACGAAAAATTCCTGTTAAACAAAATGTTTCTCTTTTCGAAGTAGTTGCAACTTTTTATTTGTTAAATTATATTTTCTTATTGATTGTTTTTGAAAATAATACTATTATAAATAGCATGTTTTGTAGTAATAATACAGAGAGAATGATACAGTGAGAATATTACATCGAGTTCAACACAAAGTTAATTTTGACCGAGCTAAGCTCGGTCACTCCTGCTAGTGTATCTTAATGAACAAGCTGTCTTATGCACACACTTAAAAAAAGAAAAAAAAACAGAAATATTTATAATGAACCAGAAATATTTTTAGAAATAAAATGTTTTCTTTTTTAATTCAGATATACTCACTTCGAACGAAAAATTCCTGTTAAATAAAATGTTTCTCGTTTCTAAAAAATTACAACTTTTTAATTGTTAAATAAAATCTTTGGCTTACTATGCAGTTTTAATTTGAGAAAAATGATGAACATACAAGCGGAAGTTTAGATGTACCTATATATATGCAGAATAGAGTATACGGGTCCGGTTGAACCCGACTAGGAAAAGAAAATTCTGTTTATCAACCTGATATCGAAATAAACAAACCTGAACTCGAAGTAAAAGAAAGTTAATCTACATTTTAATATGTTTATAAAAAATTAGCCTACACTTATATCTCTAACATATTTTTTTTCTTCTTGTATGAAAATTAACATATATACACTTATTAATATTGGAATAAAAAGTTTTTTTTTAATAAAATATATCCAGGACTTTAAAAAAAAAAGTAGATTATTTAATTCCCATCCCAAACGAGTCAAAACCAAACCAAGGATAGATTAAACAGGTTTTTAAGTTCGAAATCGAAACCGAAAACAAGTTTCGGCGATTTTCCTGTTTTCTCCCAAAAATGAAAACAAAAATGCTCAAAATTTTTTAAAGTAATTAATACATACATAAATATACATAATTATTAATTAATTATATGTATTTATTAAATATTCATAATTATTAATTGGTAATACTTTTTTTTAAACATACATAATTACAATGGTTTACACGGTTTATATACTTTCATCGAATAGTGTATATTTTCACAGATTCTAATTCATTGAGTACGGGAAAATTTTTAAAAATATGTCCGTTTAGTTTTAAAAATATTTATTAAACACTTAAAAGAAAATACAAGATGAAATACATAGAAAAAGAAAATAAATAAAAAAGGATTGATTTTACTCTGCTTTTTATAATTTTCTTGATTTATTTCTCTTAAAATAGACCAGCAGTAGTCCCCTAACATACTTTTGTCCCTAAAACCTTTGTGCCTGTCTTCAAAAAGTTTGCTGAAAACTTTCGCCCTGTTCGTCACTCACAGAACCCAAGGTTTTAGGGGAAATCCAGGCGGAAATGGAGATGTATCTTCGGAGGTATATTCACATCCAGTACTTGATACTTTTTAATAAAACAGCAATACTGTTTTCATAATTTTCATCTTTATAATTTCCTAAGAATCCATGAAAGTTCCCCCCCCCCCCATTGATATTGTGAGACAAAGACTTTGACCAATCGGCCCTATGTCTCAATGTACCCCTGTTCTCCCGTAGCAAATTTTCGCTTTTTATTATTTTTTAACTTTAAAATTTACAATTTTCTAAAAATCTTTACGTGTTGGTGAAAAATGAAAATCGATTTCGCATTCCGCAGCACAGAATATTTTAGAATCAATTATCAAAAACTAAAAAAAACATGACATAGCCCAACTTTTGCAGGCTAGTGTAATCTAATAACATTTTAAAATAAGTATCATTTTGTAAAGAATTAAGGATGTTAATTTTCACTATTCAGATCTCCCAAATGATCAGCGAACATAACACCAAAAATTTTTTAACAGAAAATTTTGTGGTTGATACCTACAAAATTTGCGCAAGGATTGACCTTCAAAGGCGATTGCTTTGCTATATACAAGAATAATTTATGAAGAAAATTTTTCTAAGAAAATATTGGTGTTCAGTTGGCGGACCATTTGGAAGCCCTGACTATTTTATTTAACAAAAAATATGTATTTTTTTCTTCTTATATGTTTATTACAATTTATACATTTTGCATTAAAAGATTTCAAAAATTTCAAATTTATAGTGCAATATTTTTTTTTTTTTTTTTGCTCTCATTTTTTTTGTGAATGACCCCAAATTTGTAGCAAAAATATGCTTCAGCTTTAAACAACTATTATTCGGTCCATTTAAATCGTAGAATAACGGGATTTTCTTTGTCTCATTTGCCAGTTTAAGAGGGAAATATTACTAGCTACAAATTATAGGACTGGAAACCGTAGGCAAAATATTTTGTAACTTTAACCCCTTCTTGACAGGAGCCTTTTACGAAATTTTTAATGTTTTGTCACCGATTTAAAAAAAATAGATATTTGTGCCTTATTAAATCGAAAAAATGCTCCGATTAAACAAGTCAAATTTTGCAATAAAATTTTACTGGTGGGGATAAACAAGGATTCTCAAGTCTTTTTGCGGCACATATGCGTGTCGCTCGTCTCCAAGGGGTTAAGAAATACTTTTATCGACCCAAATCGCTTGTAAAATGTTTCTTCACTTCATTGAAAACATTTTTATAACTGGAACTACATGTCTATGACTAACGGCTTAGAAAATAGCTATCGGAGACCGTTGAGAGTGGACACCCAGTATAGAAGAAAGTAAAAAATGTGACGTAATGGATTTTTTTCAAATACCGCTTTTCATGATTAAAAAGTAGTATAATAAGAAAATATGTGCTTCATATAAAAAATGTTTAAATTTGTAAACCAGTGTTATCAATAATTATATTTGTGGCCGAAGCTAGCTTTCTGTGCTTTAGATTAAAAGCTTTTTAGGTGCGTTCGTAATTATGTATATACGTAGCACCTATAGTGGTCGTTCAGTCCGTCTGTATGTCCGTCCGTCTGTCTGTCCGCATATAACAACGCAAAAACTACCCAAGCGAATCGTTTGAAATTTAAAATATATAATTATTACATAATTTTGTCGAGTCATTTCAAATTTTATGAAAATCGGATGCATAGATCAATTACAGGGACAATCAAAAGTATTCCATTACATTATGGTATATGGAAAAAAAAAGTTTCAAATGCATTTTAATCGTTTGAAATTTAAAATACATAATTATTACATAATTTTGTCGAGTTATTTAAATTTTTTTGGTAATCGGGTGCATAGATCCATTACAGGGGTAATCAAAAGTATTTGATTTTCTCAATGACATTCGGGTCAATTGAGAAAAAGTTTCAAATGTATTTTATACGTATGAAATTTAAAATACATAATTATTATATAATTTAGTCGATTTATTTCAAATTTTTTCAAAATCGGATGCATAGATCAATTACAGGGACAATCAAAAGTATTCAATTACATTACGGTCAATGGGGGAAAATATTTCAAATGCATTTTAATGGTGTTACACTTATTCGAACTTAATAAAATTTATATGCAATTATAAAGTACATATTATAATATTCATTTTACATAATTTGTGGTGCAAAGAACATTTGTTATTGATTTACAAGGCCACACAAAAGTAATCCATTACAAAATGGTACAGGGAGAACATTGTTTGATGAGCGTTTTAATTGTAAATCACTATTGACAATTTTATGAGATTGATATATGAGAGTAATATTTTTAAAACTTCTTTATCGTACGAACGCACCTCATTTGCTACGCTTCACGTGCAATTTCCAACTTGTTTATTTTTATTCTCTCATAAAATAAAACGCAGTTAATTCTTCAATCAGTTAGAAAAGTTTTCTAATTATACGAATTTCACTTATTTAAAAAAATGCTTTTAAATAAAAATATATTAAAAGTTGTCTTTATTTATTTATTCTATTTTTTTTTTAATTGATTAGGGACGGGATTTTTTAAACAAAGCACAGTTTCGCATTCTTGTACACGTATTTTTGCTTTACAATTTTTTTCCAATTCTATTCATTTTAAAAATGAATTTACATGATTCCAACAGTGATAACAGTGTTCAACTCCGTATTGATCACGTACGAAGGATTACAAAAAATCTTGATAAATCTTCAACTTTATCATGACGCAACTAATATCACATCGCATTATTAAAAAAAAAGGGGGCAGTGAAACCACGTTGCTACTTATATCGAGATATATAGTTTTAGATTTGTAAAGCTTCAGTCTGGAAAATCCACCAGTCAGCGTGCTCAAAAATTATTAACCACCGTGTAACGTTTAAGGCTATCATTAATAATATGTCTCTTTAAATCTTGTAGTACGTGATGTTTCCAAAAGATATTTCTGTTCGAGTTCCGCTTTTATTAAATAATAAAAACACTTAACGAATAAAAGATCTATAGATAGCTGTATCACAACGCAGACATTCATATTTAAATTTGCATTTTTTTTTTTTTTTTTTTTTTTTTTTAATTTAAGCATTTGCATTTATTTGTAACTACATTCTTAAAATCAAAATTTACAGTGTTACTAGTTGTATGATTTTGTATAACACCGAATCATGTTTTTTATGCATATTATGGTTTTAAATTACCATGAAAACGATAGATACTATATATTCTCTATATATTATATTTCTCTATATATCTCTTTATATTATTATTCTTTAAATTCTCTATATATTACAGAAACTATATACGTAAACTATACAGGGTGTTTCGCTACCAGACCGACAAACTTCTAGGGGTGATAGTAGACATAAAGACAAACATTATTAAATAGGAAACCATGGGGCGCAAACGTCTTCTGTCGGAGCTAGGGGCCATTAAGATTCAAGGTCCAAAAATTCAAACGCTGATAAAAATGAGAAAAAAGGGTCGATTTTGTTGCGGTTTTCTCTAAAATCATTCTTTATATCACGATTTTTTATTTTTTTTAATTTTAAAGGTTAAGTTCGAAAATTGTCGGGAGAGGGCACTTTAGACTTTAGAGTAACGAACAAATACTTTTTGCCGTTCTTTTGTGCATGGGGTTGTAATTATTTTAAAGTTTAGACTTTAACTTAAATTTTAAGCCCAAAATCGGAAACATGGGGATCGGTTAACTAGCGAAAATTTAACTGTGAACCGAGGGGGAGATTTTAAACGCTCATAAACATTAGACAAACTAATCGATTTTGTTGCAGTTTGCGTGTAGGTCATTCCCTTGGTAATTATTTTATTCAAAATGACGCACAGCTGTGATGTCCTCATTGTTCCATAGAGGGCGCTTCCGATACATGTCCGATATTTCAATGGCATTACTCCTGGGTGTTTTACTACCAGACTATCATACTTCCAGGAAGTGTTAGGGATGGAAAAGCGACTCGGAATCACATAGGAATGTAACGTTGAAAATGTCTTTTTTGCGAGTTATGGTTAAAGGAAGCAGAGAAAAAAACAACAGAACCAAGCAGAGAAACAGAAACACGTTAATATGACATAAAACAGTTTGTTTTAAGGTTTTACTAGAAAAGATGTTCGAAATTACGACCAGAAGTAATTCGACATGCTTGAGAGTGGCATCGCATCTAACTCCTCACGCTTTGAAAGATTCCTGGAATCTTTGATAGATTTCTGGAAGCTACAGAAATACGAGCTGCAAAATCTTTAATTGATGGTACGGGATTCTCATACACCCAACTTTTCAAGTAACCCCAGCAGAAGAAGCTCATACTTGATAGGTCCGGTGATCTGGCAGGCCAATAAACCAGGCCACCACGACCTATCCACCGCTGTCCATATGTTACGTTGAGGTATCGGTGAACATCATTGGTAAAATGTGGATGAGCCCGATCATGCTGGAACCACATAGAGCTGCGCAACGAGAGAGAAACTTTCACGCGCATTACCGTTCAGCTCCATCTACCGCAAGAAAATCGCAGCGCCATCTACTGTCGCTGTCAAGCTTGCCGGACTTTTCCTGGTCGTAATTTCGAACACTTTTTGCCGTAAAACCTTTAAATAAACTTTTTTCTGTCACTTTAACATGTTGCTGTTTCTCTGTTTGTTTTTGTTGTTTTTTTCTCTGCTGTTTTTTAAACATAATATGCAAAAAAGCAATTTTCAACGTTACATTCCTGTGTGATTCCGGTCATCTTTGCATCCTTTACACTTCCTGGAAGTATGGTGGTCTGGTAGTGAAACACCCAGGAGTAATATCATTGAAATGTCTGACATGTCTCGGAAGCGCCCTCTATCAAAAAATGAGGACATGAAAGCTGAACGTCATTTTGAATAAAATAATTACCAAGAGAATGACCTACACGCAAACCGCAACAAAATCGATTAGTTTGTCCAGTGTTTAAGAGCGTTTAAAATCTCCCCTTTGGTTCACAGTTAATTTTTCGCTAGTTAACTGATCCCCATGTTTCCGATTTTTGGCTTAAAATTTAAGTTAAATTCTAAACTTTAGAATAATTTCAACTCTATGCACAAAAGAACGGCAAAAAGTATTTATTCGTTACTCTAAAGTCTAAAGCGCTCTCTATCGACAATTTTTGAACTTAATCTTTAAAATTAAAAAAATTTAAAATCGTGATATAAAGAATGATTTTAGAGAAAACCGCAAACAAATCGACTCTTTTTTCTAATTTTTATGAGCGTCTGAATTTTTGGACCCTAAACTTTAATGGTCCCTAGCTCCTACAGAAGACGTTTGCGCCCCATGGTTTCCTATTTAATAATGTCTGTCTTTACGTCTACTATCACCCCTCAAAGTTTGTCGGTCTGGTAGTGAAACACCCTGTATATTCTCTTAGGTAGGAGTTTGGCTATATTAATGTTACACGTTTTGATATTTCTAATACTTTTTCTATTAAATTTGCTTATTTTGATTTTAAAATACTTTTTTATATATTCCTGTTTTCCAATTTCCTTTGGCGGGCGTTGACGCTTGTAATACCACTCCATATATCATTTCATTAGATTTCAAAACATTTCATTTAATCAATTAAATCATCTTATTTTATTCCTGGTGATGCTCAGAACATTATTCCAATGCGGATTCGGAGTCGATTTGTAGCGTTTTGATGCATCCAGCAATAGAATTTACGGTACGTCTTTTGATTGGATTAGAACCTTCCCGTAATGCGTTTTTTCTAGAATCATATCTTCATACTCATACCCACAAAATTTCTGTGAGAGTCCTAAAGTTGCCTTTTCCTGTCATTTCAATTGTCCAAATGATTAGTAAAACATCAGGAAAGACCAAGGATCATTTTAACTTCATCAGGAAAGAGTTGATCAGCCAATTTTCACCGAATTTAGTGGCCTAAGAAATGTTTTACGAAGTTTCGTTCAGGAATTCCGCGGAATTTGATATATTTTTTGCCGTTTTCTGAAAGCATCTCGATACTTCTGTTAGTAATAGAAAGAACAATTCAACAAATGTCTTTTTTTAAATAATTTGATATATATATATATATATATATATATTTATATAGAAACATAACTGGTATTTCAAACCATCTACCTTCAGATTGAGGTATCTTGCACATATATTTTTGAATTAAAAAAAATTAAGTTAACTCTCTGGTCGTTGTGGTGAATTGCGTAATAATTAACTTTAAAAAGACCACTGAAATATACAATAATGTGTTTTATATAGATTATGGAGTGTGCATCATTTATCTTTCATTTACAGGCATTCACAAAAGAATTCAATTACAATACTGATTGCGATTGATAATTGCTCCAATTGCGTTTTCTGCTGATAAGTATACGTTTTTAAATATATTTTAAAAAGTATTAACCGCTTACCTGAATTGCCCGTACGTATTACGGGCAACGTGTTTTTGCCAATCATGATCTGCCTATATCACGTATGGGCATCTGTATTCCAATCACGATTTATTATTATCACTAATAATTTTTATTTCGAATTTTGGATCTGAACATTTTTCTGATTCAATTAGGCAAAACTTTCTTTTTTAAAAAACCGGTGATAAAAGTTTAAAATATCTGTAAAATAAATGAAAAAAATAGGAATTATTTAAAAAAATATTTTTAAAATATTGAACAGTTAAGTGGTTAAGGCTCTGCTGCAGTGAAATTCCTAGATCGCGAAATCTTACGTTAGTTTAAGGGGGAACTTTGAAGAGCGACGACTCATTACCAAATATAATTATTAAAATACTGTTTTCACCATCAGAAAGTAGACGTTAGATGCTCATGATATGTGTCTTTAAAAATTGTCTACATAAATTTTAAGTATCTTTAAGAAGATGATGAAATGTAATCGAATAGAAATTTCAAGGTTTATAACCGCGAAATCTTAAAAACGCACGTCATCGGCATCTGACGTCTACTTTATAATGGTGAAAATAGTATTTTAATAATTATACGCTTCAATTTTTTTCCTTAGGTTAACATAGAATTTCGCCTTCGGGGAGTTTCATCGCAGCGGAGCCTTAAGGAAAGACATCACTGGGGACATTCACATTAATTCTACTCCAACACTTTATATTCATCTATTATACGTAACTAAATTTTATCCTAGTGTTTGTATATACTTTAATTCATCTGTTTGATGAAATCGTGCAAGAACTTCACACAAGGTAGAATTGATTAAAATTTTTAGCTCTCGAAAAATTGTATGCATTTCAGTTAAAAAATTCATTAAATCCTAAAGCAATTGAGCGATTTCGATAATAAAATTTTTGATTGTAGAGTATCAATATGACATCATATGGCAGACAACACTAAAAAAAATTAGTTTCCAGGGTTCGCCCCTAATTTTTTACAGTATTTTCAATGTATTTCACTGAAGAAAAATATTGCGAAATTTGTGAATCGAGGTGGTGATTGGGATTCTGTTTCTTAAAATTTAAATATAAAATTTCTTATCATTAATAGTGGTGCCAGAGTCCTTACAAAATATAAGGAGTGTGCGAACCCTGGTTTCAGAAAAAAAAAAATCTAAAAAATGGAAAGTTTTTAAAAATTGCCATTGTTCTATAATAAAAGTTTTAAAAAAAATGCTGTAAGTCTTGAGCAAATAAAGCGAAAAAATTTGTCAAAATTTATTTCCTCTAAAATTTAAAGAACCGTACAAACGCTGAAAAAAAATCCGCAGCTCGGTTTTTGTGTTAGCTCTCAGACCTAGTATTCTGGGTTCGGTGCACCTGTTAAAACTTTTTTTTCGTATCTGAAGGGCGTTGGTTAATCTGTTGAATGCGCCAGTATCTTCTGTGAGAGGTCTTCAACCTCGCTCGGACACTTAAATTCTATTTCGCACCACTTTTACAAAAGTAAAAATCTTTTACATACGTTTTGACGACATTTGCGAGAGAAATACGCTACAAAATGTATTCCTTAAAAACAGTGGTAGGAAAAAATTATAAAAAATATCGTTTGCTGCACTTCCGTATTTTCTTCATTTAACCCTTTGAACTCTGATGGTAGAATTTCTTCCTACTTAATTTTAATCTCCGAATGTCAGAATGGCATCGGAATATTCGGCAAAATTTATTTGAAAATCGAGTAATGTATTTTTTTCCCGTGTATATAATAAATCGAATTATTTGTTTGCAAAATATTGGCCAAAAAAGAATAATTTGGTTACTTTTTTTTTTCTTTTGAAGCAATGCACTCACGAAAGCTCAAAGGTTTAAATTTTGAAACGTGCGAAAATCCGTGCTATTGAAGGAGAGATTTTCTATCAGAAAACACTGGTACTGAAGAATGTCCTGGTTCTCTAACGTTTACGAACGGAAAGTTCTCTAACGTGTACGAACAGTGGGGTTATGAATAAAGAAAGGGAGACATATAGTGTGTTGTCTATCAGTTGCAAGTGAAGTAATTGAGAAGGTTGTCACAGGATGACAGCTATTTCTGTTAATCGGATTATCAGTTTCTAATTACCGCCGAAACTTCCACCAATGAACTTGAATAGAAAGTTTTGTCTTGTTTTAGTGCCTTATTGTTGGGAAATTTCTCTCACAAGTATGGTAAAAAAATTTATTTCTTTTTACTAGTTTCAATTCGCCCAGATGTTATAATCTTTTCGTTGACACTGACGGAACGTTATTTTGGTTGTCACAATGTGGTGCTACTACTATCACCAAAGTAAACGCTTATTAGGGAAAATGAATATCAGTTTTTGCCATTATTTTTTATTGAAATTTTCCATTAATGAGGCATTTAAATAAAAAAAAATCTACTAGAATTTACTGGCGAAAGTTTTCTGTGGTGTCAATGAACCTCTGCAAAAGCAGTTACAGTTGAAGCTTCACAATTTTAAGGATATATCGATTATTCTATCTTAATAGTTCCATGGTACGAATCCTGTGCTTGCATTTTTGTTAGAATATTGTAATCGTAGCACTGCTCTGAAATTTTATTATTTCCGTTTTTAGTTTAATGCAATTTTCTTCGTTTTGGTTTGCTCAGTTTAATTTTCTGCCGAATCCGCCATCTGAGTTTATACATACATTAAATGTATAATATTTTTGTTCAGTTCTTGTAATTATATCACTCAATAGAGTAAAATTCGACCTAGTCTTGGCTTTTTGTTTTGCCTCTTCATAATCATAGAGCATGAGGTGGCAACACAGAGACAATCACCTCATCGTGTTCACAGATGAAAATCTAGGATTAGTCAAATCTCGATCCGCATATTAAAATGCAACCGGTCCGCCAAGTCATATCTTAGCAGAAAACACCTAAAAACGCTATTTTAGCGGTTGACACTTAGATTTACCCTTATGTTTTCCTTCTTACATTCCTCCATAATTCATACTTTCGGCAGCAGGATAGCACAGGGGTAAATCTATGAGTCAACCGTAAAAATATGATTTTTAGATGTTTTCCACCAAGATATGATTATACAGATTGATTGCGTTTTAACATGCAAATGGTGATTTATCCGTGATCTCTATGAGGGACTGCCTGTGCTGCCACCTCTCGGTCTATGATAATGAAGAGGCAAAATGAAAAGGCGATGTTAGCTCGAATTTGACTATATTGAGTTACATTACAACAACTGAACATAAAAGTGGAATATTGTGTATATTTATAAACTTAGATGGCAAAATCAACAGATGCGATTGTCTGTGCTACCGTCTCCCGGTCTATAAGGGTTTACCTGTCTACGGATGAATCGATGTCTATAAGAAAAACGGACATTCCCCCTTATCTGTACTACATTCTCAAAGAAAACCTTGAAAGTGAAAAATGACTCAGATACTAAAAAAATATCAAAAACAAAATGCAAATGTCATTAACATGCAAGCTGTGTTGAATAGAATTACTGTTTTGAAGCCCTTGGATATCGGCGAACTATTTTAGATTCTAGAATATAAATAAACGCATAAATTTATCTCAAACTGAACTCATTTGAAGGCTAAATAAATCTTACTTACATATGCAGATAAAATCGAATGATTCTATTTATGATATCAGTTTTAAAGCCATTTATAAATATTTAGTTTGACTGAGACTTAAAAGAAAAAGCATTTTATTGTCCGCAAATAATTTTACTGATTTGTGTATTTTCCTTCGCACACTTTTTTTTTTTTTTTGTTTTTGCTTCAGTTTTAAAAAATTACATAAAAAGCCACTTATTGAACTATAATACCAATTTTTTATGACGTTTGGTAAAAGATTGCCCTGGGTGACTGTTTTTTGTTTCTTTATGTATTCCTATTTCTATAGATTGCTAATCCTGAATAATAATACTCTTAGTACAAAATTAGATTCTTCTTTGTTACATTAGCTGCACAATTACCGTTATTCCAAGATGGCACTTTACTACAGTGTGAACTAGTAGCCTTGACCTGATTATAAATATTTATTGTGCTCAAACTGTTTTAATTAAATATAAGTTTGTTTGAAAACATTGTAAATTTCCGAACTGTTATAAGAGCTCGTACCTCAGTAAATTTCATCGTGTGCTCCCTCGGTAATTCGGAAAAAGTCTAAGCGGTGTTCTAGTTCCCGCCAATTGCTCATTAACATGCCTTCTCTTACAATACGCACAGCAGCTTCTATTAGTCGCCAGTTCTTCGACCTCAGCAATTGGTGTGGCGAGGCTAAAGGAAAAAACAGGCTACCGCAGTGCATCTCAAGTATAATTTTTTACAGATGGCTATAGAGTCACGTGACACTCTTTTCGTACACCTTCGTTGGTGCATTCGAATATCACGTGACGTCAGCGGTCTGTAAAAAAGGATACTTGGAATGTACCGCGGTAGCCTGTCTTTTTCGTTAGCCTCGTTGGTGTGGCAAAGGAGCTGTCCCTAATATAGATCCAAAATGAAAATCCAGCGGGCTAATATCTCAAGAATACGGTGGCCCGAGACATTGTTTATAAGTGTTGTTTCATTCCTTCCAATCTACTGATCCGAAATTCGTTTTGGAAATCACGTACTAAAGAACCCAGTATAGTTTAAAAACTACTAAAACTGGCCTATTTAATATTACAAGTTATTTTATTATACAGTTAATTTGTAACGAATTATTATAATCAGGGCAAGAGTTTTGGTTCACTCTGTATTTCACTAAAATCATCGGAAAAGTTATATATGCATAGAAATAGTTCAAACGCTTATACTATTGAACAGTATGCGTCCTCATATACATAATATTTACATCTTGTATGCTACACATCAGTGGCGTAACCAAGGTGGTTCTCCAAAAACAGAAATATTGTAAGGTTTGCATCTCCTTGATTCACAGCAGAAATTTGTCTGTTTAGATAAGGCGAACAGAACTTACAAAAATTACCGGGACCCAGAGCACTCAGGTACCCATTCTGGATACGTCATTGTGCATCATATATGTTATACATACCTATATATGTCGTACGCATACCTCATATATCAGACATAAACAACCAAATGTAGGTAAACATGATTTTTAAAAATTAGCTTGAAAGGAAAGTCATATAACAAAAAATGAACCCAATTTACAGATTTTTAGATTTATAGAAAAAATTACCGAATGCATGTGCATGTACAATGCGAAAGTATTCAATACAAATGGGATAAAAATTAAACGTTGAGCACTCCAAACTTGAGCTATATGTTTGGATCATTCTGAAACTGTATGCGAGTTGTTTTACTTATTTTTATTGTAGTACAGTGATTCAATGTATACACACTCTTATAAATGAAGATTCACGGCGTAATTCCTAATATGCGTTTCGCTTCAAATAATTGAAAAAACGCAATTTAGCGGCAGCTTTGAATGTTGTATCTGCATTTAGGTATTGTAAAACGGCTACGCTCTACTGGCCTCTTTTTTAATTCAAAAATTGCGAATTCAAACTAGAAATAACGAATATTAAGTTTTTTTAAAAAAAATTCAATCCTTTACTGCACCACATGCCATGTATGACATATATTTAAAATCGTTATAATTTTCACCATGTGCCATGAATTTGGCAAGTTCCTAATCAGGAAGAATCCAAGGAATGGAATAACTTTTATTTTATCCACATCAAATGGTTGCATTAGATAAAAATTGAATTTGTAAGAGAAAATTTGATAAAGCTATTAAGATAAAATTAACGTTCATTATTTTCACTGAATACTTAAAAATATATTAATATAAAAAGAGCTGCAAAGTGTTAAGCAGATAAAATTAATTATTTTAAGCTCACTTAGTTGCAAAATATAGCAATAAAATATTTTTAAACCCTAATTGTATAAATGTAGAACACATTTTAAAATATCAAATTTTACCTGAATATTTGAAATTATTATTTTTTTTTTCACTGTTTTTCCCATTATTAGACCGACATATAGATTTTAAATGATTTTTTTTTTCATAAATTTAGAAGAAACCGTGCAGCAAATGATAAATTAACTTATTACAATTTCAGATTTGCAGCTATGGATTCGGAATTTCAAAATAAAAATTGAGGCTAAATTTATAACCTTATGCTCTACATCGTGAGGTATTTGTCAGATGGTCTTGCTGAATGAGCGATGACACCTCGGATACACATAGGCGATAGGACAGAAATTTCAATGACAGCAATGTTGGTGTTGAAAAGCTTTAATTTAGAAAGAAAATCCCATACACGCAATAAATAAAAAAAACTAAAAAATTGTAATTTAAGAAATTGCAACGACTATTTTAAAAATATTTTCGAATATTAAAATTTTAGATTTATAAATGATTTGTATATTTAAATAACAAAACAATAATAACATCATTTTTATGATGATCAAAACGTAGCTTACTTAATAACAAAGTCATATTAATATGTCTGGACTTTTAGAAACACGTTAATATTCCTGGACCTATCATAGACAAAGATTAAATGAAATTTTAGTTTAACAATTTTCGATACTGCATATTTTAAAACTTCTAAACATCGCATATTTTCAATTTTTACACCGTCGTATAAAGAAAAAAAATTTACTTTCATATGCAAATTTTGAAACCTGTATCTAAATTTGTTTTTGAGATATTATTATTCCATTTTTGGACATTAAACGTAGACCAACAGAAAGCGAATAAAATAAAAAACAGAAGTATTTCATTTCTAGACATTAAGCATGAACTAATCAGAAAACGAATGAAATAAAATAAGTTGCTGAATTCAACCAATAAAAAGATTCAGATATGCTTCAAATTTCCCAATTCTTTATGGAGAACAACAATTATTTTCCAAAATAGTCAATAAATAAATAAATAAAAATAAGGAGAGAGGAGGGAAAAAGAGTTTTAATAAATTTTGTAATTCGTTTGTAAAGGTTTGTTTGTATTTGTTTGTATGTATGTCGGCCAATTATCTACGCTGTGGGATATAGGCCCTAAGGGGTGGAATGTCCTCCGTGGGGGTCTTTCTAAGGGAACCTAACCCGTATTTACGTAAGGTTCGAAGAAAACCACGGAAAGCTCCGAACGGTTAGGCCGACGGTCGCGATTGGGTTTGAACCCAGCACTTACCGTCTACCAGTTTGAGGTCAGAACCTCTCGGCCACTGATGGGGCCTTTGTTTGTAAGAGAATTCTAATACATTTTACAGGGTTCGCACCTTTCCTAAAAGTTTCACACTTTTCTACCAGTATTTTAAATCAAAAATCTTCACTGAAGGTTCCCTTAACATCTATAATAAAATTTTACTATAAATATTACCGTTTTAAAAATGCGGTAGAAAAGTATGAAAATTCTAGGAACCCTGATTTTAGAATTCGGCAATATAACATAGCTGCCAACTTTTCCGATTTTTTTTGGCCAGGAAAAATAACAGGAACTTTTGACTTATTTAATCGGTAAACTACTGCGATTTAAAATTGTAAAATTTACTATAAAATTTTTCCGGGCCAAAAAAGCGGAAGATGTTGGCAGCTATGATATAACATGAATTTTATAAACAGTATTCCATTACAATTAATCATAAAATGAACATTTACAACATTGAAAATACAATATTGAAAAGTTACAGGAATAATAATATTTTTAGTAAAATAAAAGAGAATGTATTTTTTAACATGGCAAAAATTTACGATAAAAATTCATGAAGGTTTCATAAGCAAAATTAGCAATTTTTCCCCTATTCTCTTGTTACATGTCAGGAACAAATCATAGTACATTTTTGTAGATGAAGCGCAATTAAAATGATAATGTAATTATCATTTTGTTGTTATCGTAATTAGTTTTCTGAAAAAAATAAAGAGAAATTTTATAAAAATAAATTAAATTTATAAGAAAATTCACGAATGTCGTATAAAAACAATTATCGAAGGAAAACTTGTTTATACTCTCAGGTTACGTGTTCAATCCAAGGAATAAATCACAATGTATGTTTATAGATGAAACGAAATTAAAATGATAATGTGATTATCATTATACTGTTATCACAATTAATTTTTAGAAAAACCCAAAAAAAGAAATTATAAACTTAAATCGAATTTAGAATAAAAATTTATATAGTTCTTGCAAGCAAAAGTATCAAAGTAAAATTCTTCTTTACAATGTTTTAACACGATTTATCTAGGTAAGAAATAACAAAATGCTTTTGTAAAGATTAAATTAAATTAAAATGAAAATTGGATTATCATATTAATGATATTATGCCCATTTTTTATAAAACTTAAAAAGAGATTTTACTCACATAAATAAAATTTAACATGAAGATTACAGAAGGTTTTGAAGTAAAATTATCAAAGCAAAATTGCCTTCTACTTTTCTTGTTGCATTTTCTATTTAGGAAACAAATCATAATATGTGTTTGCAGTTTAAATGCAGTTAAAAGGATATTGTAATTATCTTTTTAATACTATCATAAATATCCAAACATACACGAAATTTATTAAAAAAAAAAAACATAAGGGTATTATAAGAAAAATATCAAAGCAAAATTGCTTCTACTCTTTTGTTGCACATTCAATTTAGATAATTTTCATGATTTGAAAACATTGCACATTCAATTTAGATTATTTTTATGATTTGAATGTGCTGCATATTTAAATCCTAATATGTATTTCTAGATTAAATATAAAACAAAGGATCATTTAGTTGCATTATAACTATAGCTTTCCTAATTATGTTTTAGAAAAACTAAAGAGAAATTTTCTAAAAATTCATGAGAAAATTCGAGAAAGACTTATGAAAATTTTGAAAGTGAAATTTACTTTTTTTTTTTTTTTTTTTTTTTTTTTTTTACACATATTCGAGCAACAAATCACAATCTCTTTCTCTCTCTCTCTCTCTTTTTTTTACATTAAAGGCAGTTAAAATGATAATGTAATTATCATAATATTACCACAATAATTAAAAAAAAAAGAAAATTTTATAAACATAAATGAAATTTAATATGAAAATACCTAAACCGTTTCCGGCACAGTGTATCCACTCCGGGCACACCTAAACTTTAATTCCGATCCTGCAACCTGCACCAATATTATTTTGTAAAACTTTTGCATCTACAACGAAAGCTTAAATTAGGGAGTTCATAATTTCTAAAAAAAAATCGTTTGTTAATTCCGGTGTCAGTCAATAATTTCTCATTTTGCGAACAGAACTTGCCCGTATCAGAGTCATCCTTTCCGGACAGGCAAATTATGTTCGTAGAAAGAGAAATTATTGACTGACACAGGAATTTACAAACTACTTTTTAAAAAATTAAAAACTGTTTAAAAGATTTTTATTTGTAAAAGCAAAATTTTATTAAAATTGTATTGGTGTCGTTATAGTCCAGGAGCCGACCGCACAAAACCCTAAGTCAATCGAGCACAAGAAAAAATTCTTTAGTTTATGAAAGATTAGTAATTCTAATGATCCATGTCTGCCGGAAGCGAAGTGGTGCATAAGCCAAAAGTTAATACCACTAGTAGCTCACTCGTAGACTTAGCATTGTGTTTGCCGTACAATCAAAAGTATGAAAACATGGAAAACTGGGTGCAGGAAAACACAATGCTAATCCTACGAGTCAACCACTAGTAGTATTAGTTTTTGTCTTACGCACCACTTAGCTTCCGGCAGACATGGATCATTATAATACCTATGACTACTTTTCCATAAAATAAAGGTATTTTTCCTTGTACTCGATGACTTAGAACTTTGTACAGTCGGCTCTTGGACTATTAGCAAGTTAGGAAGTAAACTTAGGTGTGCCCGGAGTGGAACCACTGTGCCGGAAAGATTTAATATCTTATAAGAAAAATTTTCAAATTAAGTTTATTTCTAATTTCTTGTTACATTTTCTAGTCAGATAATAAATCGTAGTATTTGTTCGTCGATTAAACGCAATTAAAATAACAATGAAATAATCATTTTAATGTTATCATAATTATTTCTAGAAAGAATAATGAAAAGTTTTATAAACATAATATTTATAAGAAAATTCATGTATGCCGTATGAGAAAAATTATCAAAGTAAAATTTCTTATACTTTCGTGTTACATATTTTTTTTTCAGGCAAGAAATCATAATATGTGTTCTTAGATTATACGTTAATAAAGTATACTTTGATAAGTTAATATAATAGCATAATTTTTATTTTTATTCAATAATAGTATTATCACAATTATTTTCTTAAAAAACTAAACAGAAATTTTATAAATATAACTGGAATTTATATATATATATATATATATATATATATATATAATAACACGAAGGTCTTTTGAGAAAAATTACCAAAGTTAAATTTATTTCTATTCTCTTGTTACATATTCTATTTAGGTAACGAATCATAGTTTGCAGATTAAAGGCAATAAAATGATAATGTTATTATCATTTTAAATCCATCATAATAAGGTTTTCAGAAAAATTAATAATAAACTTTATAAACAATGAAATTTAACATGAAAATTTATCAAGATTTTATAAGCAAAATTTGCCACGTAAATAATTTTTCTTCTTATTTTCTCTATTCAAGTTACAAATCAAAATAAGTGTTTGTAGATTAAAGGCAATAAAATGATAATGTTTTTATCATTTTAAATCCATCATAATAAGGTTTTCAGAAAAATTAATAATAAACTTTATAAACAATGAAATTTAACATGAAAATTTATCAAGATTTTATAAGCAAAATTTGCCACGTAAATAATTTTTCTTCTTATTTTCTCTATTCAAGTTACAAATCAAAATAAGTGTTTGTAGATTAAACGCAATTAAAATTATAATGTAATTATCTTTTTAATATTATCATAATTACTTTAAAAAAAACTATGAATTAATAAAAAAGATTTAATATGAAAATTTATGAAATTTTTATAAGGAAATTATAAAACTAAAATCTGTTTCTACTGTATTGTTACATGCTCCAGTCGGGCAAGAAACCATAGTAGGTGATTGTATATTAAGGTATCCGAACATCTTTAACCGTAATTTTCAATCAAAATATCGATTTTTCATTTATGTATTAAAATTGGCTCTTTTATCTGCCGAATTCTGTGTAAATTGTGCCTGTATCGTAATTATAACCAAAGTTACAGCCGTTTAAAGTTACAGCTATTACAGCTTTTGAAATGTGCTTAAAAGTTATTTTTAACTTTTTCTTAAAATGAAGTATTTCAGATTTTTACTGTAAGCAAAACATCCTAAAAAAAAAAAAAAAAAAAAAAAAAAAAACATATGCATGAATTGCCACGAAATTATCTGTACTTATTTTGCAAATGTCTTTAAGGGAATCGATTACACTCATGATAATACATTAAATAGTTTTACATTTGCACTGGTATCAATGACAAACTTGAGACAGATTTTGCGAATTTTTCATTACATATTTCTTTTAACTGCCAAATCATCTGAGGTAGAGCTGCGATGATAATGTGTGTTGTCTAAGACCCAAAGAATGTTATTCTGTTGTGCATTTTACAAAATGTCAATACATTGTTTTATTTTTCAGTTATCATGTTTTGCGGAAATGTCAACTTTTTGCATAATTTTGACTATTTTTCTCTTTAAAAAATTATTTTTGCGTAATTGCAGTAATTTTTATATTTTTTTCAAGGTTTTAAAGGCAATGTCATTATAAAAAATGTATAACGAGGAAATTTTCAAAAAATTCAAAAAATCACTTCCGAAGGTGTCGGATACCTTAAATGCAATAAAAAATATGTACTACAGTTCATAAGACATAGAAGTAAAAACTTACATAAGTACATAAACAATTAAAAATGCAAACGTTTCGGGCTAAATTTTAGCCCCTCATCAGTACAATAACATTCAAATGATTAGAAAATTACATATCTTTACAATTAAAATTACTAACAGTTAATGTAAAAGAAATTTTAAAAAATCATATCAAAGCAAGGTAATTACTATTAGTAATTTGTAGCTGTTAGTAATTTTTAACTGTAAATTTGATCTGTAGTTTTTATACTGATTAAGTGTTAAAATTTAACCCGAAACGTTTTCATTTTTGATTGTACATATATTACTTTTTTTTTACTGAATTGTATAATGAATTGCTGTATATTTTTTATTTTTTTAAATGTTATATATTAGACGTGTAATAATGCTTAATTATTTTAATCATATTTTAATTACTATCGAGATAGTTATACAAATGTCATTACATTGCACAAACTAAAAGTGGTATTATTTTTTGTTTATTGTTGGAGAATGATAGGTAAATTTTAATACCCTTTTTTTTTAGCACACTAAAATCTATAAAAAACACGCAATGTATGTTAAGAAAGGAAGTTCCTTAACTATTTCAGAACAGTATTGTAATATAAGTTTTAAAGTTCAGAACAAACGTTTATAAAGATAGAGGAATTTATGATGAAAATAAATTTTCCGATTTGTTGACTTGCCTCCCATTTGAATTATTTTTATTTCTTCTTTATCCAGGGTGCGCACACTATTACCACAAAAATTTTACAGTATTTTCAATGTAT
Organism: Maratus speculifer; assembly: GCA_964019185.1. Lineage (NCBI taxonomy): Eukaryota > Metazoa > Arthropoda > Arachnida > Araneae > Salticidae > Maratus > Maratus speculifer. The sequence continues at coordinate 49,804,390 of OZ025296.1, forward strand.
TTCATTGCAGAAAAATACTGCGAAGTTTGAGAATAAAGGTTTGCGATTTATGTTTCTTAAAAATTAAATATAAATTTTCTTATCATTAATAGTGGTGCCAAAGTCCTTAAAAAATATAAGGAGTCTGCGAACCCTGTTAACTGTACAAAGTCCCATAGAAGAAAAAAATACCAGCCATTAATCAAATAAGCGGCCTCTAAATAAACATAAATAACAAAAATTGTTAATATAAAAGCAAAATAATAATAATAAAAAAAAACCCACATACTTTTTATAAAATCATTAAATAACGGTATTTTTAAAAGTGATGAAACTCTTTCAAAGGTAAGATGACTGACTTATTTTCTCCAATCTGTGAGGAGCAAATCCCGAACAATTAATAATACCAGCCATTAATTAAATAAGGGTCCTCTAATTAAAACCGGAGCTAAAATATGCCAATGTAAAAGCACAGAAAACATACGTTCAATAAAGTACACATATCTATATAATTAAAGCCAAACGTATCTGTGCGTAACGCAAACGTCATTTTGCGAATGGCAACACTTTCTGATGAAATTTCGCTTTTGCAGTTTTCGCTACTGTAATTTTTTAAACTTATAGACATCGCACATTTTTAATCTTTACACCGTTGTATAGAGAAAAAAATGTATTTTTAAATGCAATTTGATTGAAAACTGTATCTATATTTGTTTTTGAGATATTAATTTTTGTAGTTTTTAATTCAATTTTTCTGGAGATGGCAACTTTAGTACTACATTTCTATACGAAGTAAAGAGGAAATAGCCATAAAGTAAAAAGAAAGTGTAGACAGAACTTATAGTAGCTGGGAGTGATGCAGAAAATATATATCTGAAATCCACTACAAAAAGCCCAAATGCAATCGTGTGCTTTCAAAAAAGAACACTTTTAGTACTACGGTTTTTTAGTTTGTAATTTACGGTTATTTACAGTTATAGTTTATAATAAAATGCAATGTTACTTTAGAATGCTTTAATATAAACAGATCATTTTCATTTAGTGAAAAAAATGCACAGTTGATATTAAAGAATTCGGTATCTGTTCCATGCGATTTTTTGTTTGGGCGAATAACTGCATTTAAATTTAGTGATAACGCGCATCATATTGTTGCAGCGTATATAGGGTTCTTTCGATCTTATGGTTAGACAACTTCAAACTCTTTTCTCTTAGAAAAGTAGAAAATAATTTATTTACAGATCTTCAGAACAACAGAGTCTTCGAAACTCACAAATATTACAAGATATTCCAAAATAACTGTTTAAATCTATCGAACAAGTACAAATGTAGGTCGCAGAGACTCTTTATACAATGTCTCAACACTATATCACATTCAAAACAACGTAGATAAAACTCAATACATCAAGCAAACTTGCTTGGACAATCTCTAGTAGCTGACTCAATGACTGACTGGTAAATAATAACAACAACAGCTCGTATCGCTCTCCTTATATATAGTCTCGTAGCATGTGCTAGAAATTTCTAGAAAAACCTGGAAAACCACGGAACAACAAACAATGTATCAGTAGACCTAAGGGGGGTTACCATAAATAGGGAAGGGTTACCATCGCCAACAATCGCCAGGTTTGTCGCCAACTTGGCGATATATCGCCAAATTTGGCGACCAAAATTAGTCGCCAAAAGTGACGCCAACTTGGCGATATCTCAAATATTTCGCAAAGCTGCCATAGACATTCACTGAAAATAATAGACAAGTTTGCTTGATAACAGAGACAATGTAACAAAAACTAATATTAGTAAAGAAATGGAGCTTAATAAGATTATTTACATTATTTTACAGTACAAACACTAACTATTTACAAAATTCGTAACACTACCCCCTCCTCAAAGACTGCACGTCCCGGGCAGTGCAATCCTTGAGTTAGAGGAAAACACTTAAAATAAATAAACAAATAAATAAATAAATAAATAAATAATAACAATAATAATAAAATTTACATAAATAAGAACTAATTACTATTTACATATTTACAAAAAGTGACTTTCATGACCATGGTCTGAAATTCAAGTTTCGAATTTCTAATCACTTTGGCCAAAATAAGGGGCTAGCCGGTTATAGTGTACGACCTTTGGTTTGGCGTGTGGCGATTTTTGTATGCGTACAACGACGTCATTCAGCCTGTTGACGACTGTGTAAGGACCATCCCAGTTTCTTTGTAATTTTGGCGACAGTCCCTTACGACGTATCGGATTCCACAACCAAACTTTGTCACCTTCGTTGAACTCATGTCCTGTTGCCTTTGTGTCGTACCGTGTCTTCATCTTTTCTGATGCCAGTCCAATTCGGTTCCTCGCTAGACAATGAATCTCCTCAATCCGCGCCTGGAGTTCATCGACATATTCCTCAGGCGATGAAGGAGCATCAGGAGGACGGCCAAACAAAAGATCCGCAGGTAGACGAAGATCACGACCAAAGAGCATTTGAGAAGGGGAGTAACCAGTGGCCTCATGAGTGGCACTCCTGTAAGCAAGCAGGAAAAGAGGCAATTTCTTGTCCCAGTCCTGTTGGTCTCTAGACACCAGGAGAGAGAGGCTATTTAAGATGGTACGATTGAACCGCTCCACCATGCCGTCCGATTGCGGATGTAGAGGTGTAGTTCGAGTTTTGTCCATGCCGAGTAGTCCACACATTTCCTTAAACACAGCCGAATCAAAGTTTCTTCCTTGATCGGAATGGATCTGAAGAGGAACTCCGTATCTGGAAACCCAGTGTTGAATCAGTATGTCTGCTACGGTTACCGCCTCTTGATTAGGAATGGCGTAGGCTTCAGGCCACTTAGTGAAGTAGTCCATGACAACGAGGATGTACTTATTGCCATCAGATGTTCTAGGAAGAGGACCCAGGATGTCTAGTGCAATTCGTTCGAAAGGAGCTCCTACATTATAACGCTGCAGTCGCCCACGGGTGCGCCTCTTTGGACCTTTACGTGCTACACAGGTGTCACAAGTTCGACACCACCTCTCCACGTCACTGCGAACATTATTCCAGTAGAAACGCTCTCGAACCTTTTGCAGGGTCTTCATTACACCAAAATGACCTCCTGTGGGACTACCATGCAGTTCTTGAAGGACCATAGAAATTCTCGACTTAGGGAGTAGTAGTTGCCATCTACATGTCTTTCCATCGTCAGACTCCCATTTTCGGTACAAGATGCCGTTCTTCAAATGTAAGGAATCCCAGAGAGCCCAATAACGTTTAGTCGTAGGATGGTAATGGGCCATGTCTTGCCAGCTGGGCTTCCTGTTGGACTCCTCTTTCAGCTCTAGAATTGGCTTAATTTCAGGATCAGCAAGTTGATCTTTACGCAGGCTCTCGTCACTCCACGGATCTTGCGATGATGTAGACCCAGTTGTAACTTGTCTTACTATAGGACCTTTGACATTAAATTTCTTCTCAGCCCGGTCGCAGTATCTACAATTCTCTGAGCAGGGTCTTCTTGAGAGAGCATCTGCATTTCCATGTGATGAGCCTTTTCGATGGCGTATCTCCATATCGTACTCTTGAAGCTTTTGTATCCACCTGGCTATCTGGCCTTCAGGGTTCTTAAAATTCAATAGCCAAGTTAGAGAAGCATGATCAGTTCGGATCAGGAACTTTCGACCGTAAAGATAGTGATGAAAGTGGTCTATGGCTTTCACTACAGCAAGAAGCTCTTTTCTTGTTACGCAGTAGTTTCGCTCGGCCTTTGACAAGCACTTGCTGAAATAGGCGATAACACGCTCCTGGCCGTCGATTTCCTGGGACAGTACAGCGCCAATGCTTTCGTTGCTTGCATCCGTATCAAGTATAAACTGTTTATCGATTTGAGGATACGACAGAATTGGAGTGGATGTCAAGGCCTCCTTAAGCTTTTCGAAAGCAGCGTCACATTCCTGTGTCCACATAAATTTTTGATTGGCTTCTGTTAATTTATGAAGTGGTCTTGCAATCATCGAGAAGCCTTTGACGAATTTTCTGTAATAGGTGCATAATCCTAGAAAACTTCGAAGCTGGTGAACATCTGCTGGACGATTCCAATTTTTCACGGCCGATATCTTCTCCGGATCAGTCCTAACTCCTTCCGCCGAAATGATGTGTCCAAGGTAGGCGACTTCATTACGAAACAAACTGCACTTCGAAGGGCTTAACTTCAAATTAGCTTCCTTTAATTTTTGTAGCACCCGCCTGAGGTTGTTCAGATGTTCATCAAAAGATTTTCCTATGATTATGATATCGTCTAAATAAACAAGACATGCCTCATATGACAGTCCCCGAAGAACCGTTTCCATAAGGCGTTCAAAAGTTGCAGGTGCGTTACATAGACCAAAAGGCATTACCTTGAACTGCCATAATCCTTGTCCCGTTGTAAAGGCAGTCTTCTCGCGGTCGTCGGGATGGATCTCTACCTGCCAGTAACCACTCTTCAAGTCTAAAGTCGAGAACCAAGTATTGCCCACAAGTGTGTCAAGAGTGTCGTCAATCCTTGGCAGAGGGTAACTATCCTTTTTGGTGACGTCATTCAGTCGGCGGTAGTCTACACAAAATCTTGTAGAACCATCCTTCTTTCTTACTAATACAATGGGAGACGCCCATGGACTTGTTGATGGTTCGATGACGTCATTTTCTTCCATATCTTTAATTAAATTCTGCACCTCTTCTTGCTTGGCAAAAGGTAATCGTCTAGGGTGCTGTTTAATAGGAGAGTGATCTCCCGTGTCAATTCGGTGTTGTGCCATTTTAGTTCGTCCAAAGTCTTCAGATGTTTGGGAAAATAAACTTTGGAATTCTCTAATTAAATTTTCCGCAGCTTCCAACTGTTTTGGATTTAAGTCTGCATTTTGTAACAAATCCTTGACTAAATTATCTGAAGATTTCTCAGAGTGACTGGAATTTTGACTTATGCACGTCACAGGAGCACATGACGCTATCACCTCTCCTTTCTTGATAGTCCTCGTCTTATCACTGATGTTAGCAATTCTGACTGGAATGGTCTTTTTCGAGAGGTCTACCACAGAAGAAGCCACCAATACTCCTGCTTGTGTACTATTGTCTTCTGGATAATCTATATGGCCAAATCGATAATTAGTTTTATTTTTAATTACAGCAGGAACCAAACATTCTGTTCTTGCATCTAGATTAATGTCTTCTTTGGCTATTACTATTTGTTTACATTCAATTTCGTTATTTAATCCAAAAAGACTTATTTCTTCAAATTTTGAGATCATTTTGTTATTTTTGAAATCAAGTCTGAAGTCAAACTTCTTCAGAAAATCTAGTCCGATTAAGCAAGGATCTGTTATGTCAGCCACATATGCCGTATGGTAATATTTCGTTCCTCCAAAGTTGATAGTTAAATTGGCCTTTCCATATATGCCTATCTTGTCGCCCGTCATAGTTTGCAGGGTAACGCATGGTGGAGTCCAGATGAGTTTACATTTCAATTTTCGAGCCAAATCTTCTCTTATTATTGTCACATTGGCTCCTGTATCGACAATCATACGGCACTGAATTCCGTTAATAAAGCCTATCACATATAATTCGTTATCACCGCCGCTCATTTTTGATATCTGGAGGATCTTCAGGTGGGGCTTTTCATTCTCTGGCAACCTCCGCCCCGCGAGATGGCCAAAATTTAGTTTCCCTGCTGACTGTTTGAATTTATCTCACGTTCGTGGATTTTGGGGCAATTTCTTCGGAGATGTCCTGTATCACCGCATCCCCAGCACGTGAGATTCTGTCTTCTTGAACTTGTTCTTCCGTATTTTAAAGCTTCAATTTCTTGATTTATTTTCCTAATTTCTTTCAAGACGTCGTTCTCAGTGTCTGAGCTTTTGTTCACCGTTGCCCCTCGGACTGAATGACGATCTCTTCGGCTGGCTTGTGTAGCTGCTTCCAACTTTAAGGCATATAGTAGTGCAGCCTTTAAATCCTGTACATCTGCCATTCGTACCGCTCTCTGCACTTCTGGATCTTTTATTCCGTCTACAAAATATTGCAGTGAGAGCATTTCCCGTACATTTGTTGGACAGTCAATGAATGCTAAATTTGCAAGCCGTTCAATTTCCGAGGCAAACTCTTGAAGGGTTTCACTCGATTTTTGATGGCGGCTCTTCATTTGTATTCTCGTATAATCCTTGAAGAATTTTTCGCCGAATCTCATTTCAAGTGCACAACTTAAAGTCTCAAAATTGAGTTGCGTCATATCGGGCAATGTTTGCAGCACGTCGGCGGCTTCTCCTCTTAAAGATACTGCCAGTTGACAAGCTTTCACCTCGTCACTCCATTTGTTCGCTTCAGCTACAATGGTGAATTGGGTCTTGTAAACTTGCCAGGAACTCTTTCCATCGTATGTCGACAGCTTAATGTGCACGGGAGAAGCAGGCGGATTCCTAAATTCTTCATAATTACCACTAGACGCTGAAAGTTTCTTCTCAAGATCTTGTACTTTTTTATTTAGCTTTTCATCTACTTCACCTAGTATTTTCTCTTCAACGTTACTGATTTTCTCTTCAACGTTACTGATTTTCTCTTCAACTTTACAAACTTCATTCTGAATTTTCTCTTCTACTTCCGCCATTTTCCGTTCCATTTTCTGTTCAACATTACTAACTTCATTCTGAATTTTCTCTTCTACTTCCTCTATTTTCTCTTCTACCGAGCCTATTCTTCTCTCTACCGACGAGAACTTTTCTTCTAAAGTTTTCTTCATTTCTTCTTGGCCTTTATTAATCTTTTCAGTCACATCTTCTTGGCATTTGTTCATCTTTTCCGCCAACTCTTCTTGGCCTTTATTCATTTTTTCCGCCAACTCTTCTTGGCCTTTCGTCAATTCTGCCTTTATTCCATTAATAGCTTCTAACAGTTCTTTCAGTTGACCATCCATTGTTCTTGTTTTCGCCATAAGATCCCGACTCCTGACACCAAATGTTGCAGCGTATATAGGGTTCTTTCGATCTTATGGTTAGACAACTTCAAACTCTTTTCTCTTAGAAAAGTAGAAAATAATTTATTTACAGATCTTCAGAACAACAGAGTCTTCGAAACTCACAAATATTACAAGATATTCCAAAATAACTGTTTAAATCTATCGAACAAGTACAAATATAGGTCGCAGAGACTCTTTATACAATGTCTCAACACTATATCACATTCAAAACAACGTAGATAAAACTCAATACATCAAGCAAACTTGCTTGGACAATCTCTAGTAGCTGACTCAATGACTGACTGGTAAATAATAACAACAACAGCTCGTATCGCTCTCCTTATATATAGTCTCGTAGCATGTGCTAGAAATTTCTAGAAAAACCTTGAAAACCACGGAACAACAAACAATGTATCAGTAGACCTAAGGGGGGTTACCATAAATAGGGAAGGGTTACCATCGCCAACAATCGCCAAGTTTGTCGCCAACTTGGCGATATATCGCTAAATTTGGCGACCAAAATTAGTCGCCAAAAGTGACGCCAACTTGGCGATATCTCAAATATTTCGCAAAGCTGCCATAGACATTCACTGAAAATAATAGACAAGTTTGCTTGATAACAGAGACAATGTAACAAAAACTAATATTAGTAAAGAAATGGAGCTTAATAAGATTATTTACATTATTTTACAGTACAAACACTAACTATTTACAAAATTCGTAACAATATTGCAAACTGTTTTTACGTTTTACTGCACCTCCATTTTTCTCTTTCCTCCATAAGAAATAGCAAATTACCATACATTTTTGCTCGAAATTTTCTAATTTCAACATAAAAAAAATTAATTAAAATATCTCTATTTCAAGAGTATCGTCTGCTATAAAACCCGGTGTGTTTTGGTTTTATTTCGTTTTTATACATCAATTAAATGATTTTTAGTTTTAGCATACTTTACAACAACAACAACAAAAAAAAAAAAAAAAAAAAAAAAACATGAATTTTTTTTTACAAAAATGTATTTCAATGAATATTTTTGTGGATTATTTGCTCAGAGTTTGTTTAATTCACATAAAAAATCTGAAGGAATACAGTTTCATAAATTTCTGTGAAATAACATTTTTTGAATTTTGGAAAAAATATAATAATGACATCTGATAACACATGGAACTATTAAAATAAAAAAATGGAGGCATATGAATCATTTTACTATCGATAATTCTTGCTGAGCAATAAAAATTGCAAAATACAATTTTTATTTGGAGCTCATGCCAAAGTATTATTATTATTATTATTTAAATTCTTTTGTTTTTTTTTCTTATTTATAGAAAGTTGTTAAGTTTGATACATTTAGTTTTGCAATTTTAACCTTTTCCTTACATCACCACTATGTACGAGTAAAATATTTTAAAAATAAAGAGAATTACTTTGCGGATAAAATCTTCATGTTATTACTCCCTTAACTTCTCAACTTCACAAGCTATAAAGAAACCCCATAAAAACTAAAAATACCAATCTTTAATTCAATTAAAGACTCATTAAAATATAATAAACAAAAACATTATGAATGTGCTCACGGAAGAGAACAACGATACATTTAATAAATGAATACAAATAATATTTTTTTGAAAATTAGTTTAAAAAAAAGATTGATATTGCTAAACCATCAATTAAGACATTTATAGATTAGAGTTAATTTATTAATTTTTTTGGGTTAACACATATTTCCCACTTTATAATATACATTAAAGGTATTCGCAAACACTTTTTTTATTATCACTGTTGACGCATTTATTCATAAAGTATTATTACATCGCAAGCTTTACGAAAGTGAAAAATTAGATATAAAAAATTATCTTTTTATTTATGTACTTTAGTTAATGGATCAACAAAATTCAATTAAGCTACCCAAATTCGTCAGAATTAAGTTCATTTAGGCTTAATAAAGTATACCACAGCCAAATAATATGTTTTTTATATTTAATTTTAAATACATGATTAAGTTCCTAAATAGATTGGTTTTTTTAATACCATTCTTTATTTTGCTTTACCTCGAGCAATTCTGAAGCGAATAACAAAAGCTTGAAATTATAATTGTAATCAGATTTATATATATTAAAAAATAATAATAAATCCTGAATATTTTAATCCTTTAAGAAAAAGCATTTTTATATGTTGAAATAAATCATTGACACCAGTAATTGCGAACAGATATATTTGAGAATAAGAAAAAAAAAAAAAAAAAAAAAAAAAAAAAAAAAAAAAAAAAGACTTTTCACATGCATAATAAAATCGATTTTTTAAAATTAAAATTCCGGTGTTTCGTAAAATTTTGGGGTTTCTTAGAGGAACCAGTAACCTTTAAAGAGTTAAAGAATAATTTAATCAAAAATATTCTGCTATACCTATAAAATGCAACAAAAAAATTCGTTGCGTCCACTCATTGCCAAATTTCTAATGAATGCATTTTTTTGAGATTTGCATTGCTAGTTAGATAATTTTAGGTTGTATGTAACATATCGTTCAACATTACTCAGTTATATAATTATGAGGAAATGTACTTCAACAAGATACCCAGATGAACCTGATTACGAAATATTAGCCTTTTAAAAAGATTTTGCTGAGTGGATTTCGGTAGTAGATTCCCTGTTAGTTGGTTAAGTTTTCATGAAAGATTTTAATATATAACACACATCGGTCCGTGCTGCTTAGTAGTAGAATTATGGGGAAAGGTTTGTAATCAGGTGCATCCGGTTATTAACGTTAGTCTTTTTAAAATAGTTCTACTGAACGGTTTTTAGTGAGACTTGCATTATTAATTTTTATGGAATTAATTACCCCTTGAAGGCCGGTGGCAGTGTTGCCAGTGGCCTACTTTTTTTAAATTCAGATTTCTTGATTGGCACCACTTTTTTGAAACGGTAAATTACATTTTGTTTTCGCCTTAAGTGTTATGTCATTGTATAAAGCACATTTTATCATTTGTAAAAAGTGGTGACAATCAAGAATCTAAATTAAAAAAAAAAAAAAATAGCCCATCTTGGCAACACTGGTCGGTGGGATAAATTTCATCCCACCTAATTCAATCGAGATTCTTACCAGAAGCTTATAGCGAAATTTTATATTTTTAACTTTGGCGGCAAAACGTTCAAAAATTGCCTTTTCTTATTTTTTAAAAAAAGTTTTGATTTTTCTGGTGAGAATTCAATATTACGGAGGCATTATTGCCTGTCCTCAAGGGGTTAAGTGCATAGTTTAAGTACCTATTATTCTGTCATTTTTAACAGGTTTGATCATAAATGATCATATAAAAGATTTGTTCCTTAACAGTTCGAAATCTGTCTTAGAGACTAGAAAATAAAACAGCGCAATGGTGTTCATAACAGTTCCAGCAATGCATAAAACATTTCAAGTAAAGTTCCATAATTCTTCAAAACACAAGATCAAATTCACCGATATATTTAATTTGATTCAAGGTTCTGTTGGAAAAACCGACCGTAGTGGGCGCAGCTTACTAATAATAATTATAAAAACAGCTGTGTTATTAGCAATCTTTATTAACACACACAAAAGGGACAAGGTTTATAAAATATTTTGATATTAAAGTTATTTTTGTAATTAAATCCTTTTACCCTTTAACTCTTTCGTCACTGAGAGCCTCATATGAGGCTCACGCGTTTTGGTACTTCAAATTGCAATATTTTAATGAAAAATTGATAGATTTCTTTTCCTTTTCGTTTAGAAATTCACTTAAATCTTTTAGAATAAATAGGAGACTTCTAAATAGCTGCATTAACCGAATTTCTAGAATTATTTATAATTGTTGCTTTATTGTTTTAGAAGAGAAATGAATTAATTGTTTGAGCTGATTTATATTTTGAGTTGCTTAATTTTTTGCGAGGTAAAAAATGTTACATTATTCTTTAATTTTCCTTTAATATGTGCATGCTTTCAAATTAATTTGAAACTTAACACATTCCTTTAAAAATGTGGAAGTGTTTTGGGACTCATATAAAGTTCGAATAATATATACAGTCGAGTCTCTATATAACGAAATCCACCGTTCCAGTAAAAAAATCGTTATATAAAGAAATTTGATGTATACAGAATGATGTTAAAAATCGCATTTAATGTGTGAAATTTAAACAAATATTATTTTTGATCTTTTGAATTAAGAATTTGAAGTGTTTAAAAGTAAATATTAACCTAACATTTTATTTCTTATATATTTAAGCTGTTTCAAAAAAGAGAACAGACATTTATTTGAAAGCTTAATGAAAATCAAATAAGGAAGACTTGCATTAATTTCAGACGAAGAAATGTGTAATTTTTGGGGTTTTTTTATTTTAAAATTGTTACGCTCTCAAAAAAATGTTCAAATTTTACCAAGGAATGAAAAATTGTAGTTAACATTTTCCTCCATTTAAAGGCCTCTCTTATGTTCCTCTCATTCATTCCTCTCTTATATGTGTATCAATCCAATTGACACTGTTTTGAGAAAGATGTGGAAAGGTGTGTGGGAGGTGGGATGAATTCGTTGGATTTAAAGAACAAGGAGAGAAGTAATATATATATAAAAAAACCTCAGCACTGACGATAAATCAAAAACAAGTGATGGAAAATTGATTCCATATGATTTAGAAGCTTTTTAAAACTTTTTTTTATGACCAATTTATGAAAAAATTCGTTATATGGAGATAGATATTTCGCTATATACAGACTGTTTTTAATGTAATCATGCAAAAAGGGGACCGTTCCTACTAAAAATTCGTTATATAGAGAAATTCGATGTATGGAGTTTCGTTGTAGAGAGACTCGACTGTATATGTATACAGATGTGCAAAAATCTAGGCGCCGGCGTGTAACCTCACACCACTAAAATTTAAAAGTTTTCTTCGATTAAAAATTAATAGCATTCTTGCAAAGATTTCTTACGAAATATTTAACATAAAATAACGAAATAAAGGGTATAGCGAGGTAAGAATGGCGAAATGGCCCCCATGGTCAATGACTGAATTATTATTTGTACTAGTTTCAGCACTCTAAACAAGTACGAAATGCAAGGTCATTGACCCCCGATCTTGACCTGTCTTTAAGATATTCGATAAAGTTCGTACACGCGACGTTATTTTTTAAATATATTTTTCTGAAAAACTATAAAAGCTAGAAAGATGGGACCAATTGCGTATATTGAGAGATACTTTGAAAAATATTTCATATTTTTTTCAGAGTTTTCGTGAAATGACAACTGTCGAAAATAATGAAACAAAGTATAAATCTTTTATTTTAGTACTGTTCTGTTATGTCTACCGCGCCAAAAAAAATACATAATATTCTTTAATTTATATACTTATAGCACACAAAAAATGATCAAAATCAAAGAGGCGCTTTTTGAGTAATATCTAAGAAGAAAATAGAAAAGGTTAAAATAAAAATTCTAAATAGAAACTGAAGAAAAAGGAGAAAGATTGATACCGGACAAATTTAAAAGAAAACGTAACACTGATATACGGCCAGTGTGAGTCAGAAACACGGCTAGTGGGACATTGAAATACCGCTAGTGAGTGGGCGGAGCGATGAAACAAGCGATCGCCCCGACCTGCACCCCGTATGTACTTGTCCTGTTGAAATTCTGTCTAAAAATTGTTTTAAGCGATGAAGTCAATGTTGTGATTAACCCGTTCGAGACGGCATCAATTACACAAATTTTATTTGGTCAGCACCACTTTTTTTAAACTGTACCTTTTACTTCTTATATTCCAAAAAATGCTCTAATGATAAAAGAAGAAAATTACATTTCGTTATTTATGGTGTCAAAAACAAATTTCACATGCACCTTCCGATGATGCATGTATGCGACACCCGTCCCGAAAGGGTTAATGTAAGTAGAGATGATGATAATTATACTTATATCTATCATTATCATGTCTACCGCGCCAAATATATATATATATATATATATATATATATATATATATATATATAATATTCTTTCATTTATATATTTATACCACACAAAACCTGATCAAAATCAAAGAGGTGCTTTTTTGAGTAATTATGAATTTGCTAAATATGAATACGGATGGTAGGAACTAATTAAAGAGGACTTTATTTAGAATTATTTATTATAGTTACATGAGAAATATAATTTCAATCATCATCATCGCTATTTTCATTTCTTAAAACTTTTGACCAGAATACGATTTTCGCTGTTATTCATTCGAGCTTTTTTGATGCCTAATATACCTGCCGTCAAATATGAATACCAGCTGATCATTTCTAAGGTTTAATAACATTCGAGCAGTTAAACTTGTATTCTTTATTAAGTCTTCTCGAGAAATGAAGGTTAATCCAAAATAAAAAAAAAATATCAATATCAAAACTTCTTAATACTTCTTTAAAAAATGACGACACATGTTGTTCGTATGGTAAACCCAGCACTCCTGCTATCACTGAATTAGAATTTCCAGTTTTTAATTTAAACAAGAATACAACGCTTGAGTTATAGTACGTACGCTTGTGTTTCGCATAGAAGTTAATAGCTGCCTTAATTCAGTTATGTTTTGCCAGCAAAGTCCTGTCAATATCTTTATCTGATTCTCAGGCATATCATTTTCATTAATTTTTTCGAAAAGCGACATCTCTGCTCTTTCTGAAAGTGATTTAAAAAAATGAGCAACTTCCTTAGAACTTATTTTGCTGGTGTTAGATATAACACGTAGATGAACCAACTCGTCTTCATAAAATGACTTTCCTATTATATGTGTGCAGCAACAACGGTTACCCTCTGGTATGATAATCCCAATTTTTATATTAACCTTGTAACGTGCTTCAACGGTACTCGCATTAAGTTTTTTGTGCATTGACATATACAATAATACTTGTGGGTAGATACAATACGTGGTATATGTAGATGTATAAATTCGCTGTTATCGGCAACATACGGAACAGCATCATTGCCATTATCATCATCATCGTCGCTTTCGGAACTACACGGCAAATTCATTTCACTTTCTTGTTGAAATGGAGGAATCGAAGATGTTTCCTCTACTTCTAAATGTTCAGTAGACTCCTCTTGGCCTTCATATTCAGCCAGGGTAAACATTGCAGAAGTTGATGCGACATTTGATTTACTATCGTAAATAATAAGCCGACACTTTCCACATAATATGTCACCAACAGAAACTGTTTTTTTACTCGAGTCACTATATAATCTAGCATCCTCTTCAATAGCGATAACTTTCTTTCTTCCACGAACTTTATGCACGAAATGTCACAAAATTTACATTGCACGAACATTATTGTCACCATAGAACTTTCGGCGGCCGTAAACAATTATCCTCACCTAATTATGACAAACCAGGCAATTGTTTATGTATTGTTGTCTTGACACAGTAAGACTAAAAAAAGGTACGTAAAATCGTATTATATATATAAAACACCTCAGTGTATAACAATTCCGGGGTCAACCTATCCACGAGAAAAAGAAACTCATTCACCAATGAAAACGTTTCATAGTCGTAATGGAGCATTCTCGATGGTCAGATTTACAGTGGGAACTGTAAATGACGTCACTACATTTTACTTCGCTTTGAAATCTTTCCACGATTTCAAAAAGTATATTTAATTAAAACTTTTTATTAAAGGAAAGCGAAGGTGCATTTTAAATGCAACATTATTAAAATATTTATATTCGGGTTGCTTTAATTTTTTTTTCTTTACAGCCGTGAATGACTCTTGAGAATTTCAAATCTATAAAAAACATCGTGAAAAATTTTCTCCGATTTTAAAGGCAATCTATTTTCTGACCAATTAAACCGTTCCGTAGTCGTAATGGAGCGTTCTCATTGGTCAGATTCAAAGTGGGAGCTGTAAATGATGTCACTACATTTTCTTTGTTTTGAAATCTTTTCACGATTTCAAAAACAATATTTAATTAAAATTTTTTATTTAAGTAAACCGCGGGTGCCTTTTAAATTTCATTATAATCCCCACCCTCATCTACCAGAGAGTTTTGCTATAGTTTTAAATGCAGATTTCTGTTGAAATTTTCTTTCTTTCTTTCTTTCTTTTTTTTCTTTTTTTTTTTTTGTTAGATTTTTCCCTCTCCAAGTTTAATCGCTGTATTTATCAAAATTGTTTCAGCGTAAAGTGGCTATGATTGACCACAGTTGTTATAATTTTTTATCAACCTTTAAAAATACAAACACGTCATTTTGACGGGCTACCTTCTAGTTATATAATAACTATATCCACTGACTGATGGATCAAAACAGCAAGATCTCCCTACTAATACCATAATGCGTACGTACGTCGGGGTGATCGCTAATTTCACTACTTCACCCACTCAGTAGCCGTATGTCTGTATCTCACTAACCGTATATCAGTATTACTTTTTCTTTTAACTTTGTCCGGTATCAATTTTTCTTTTTTTCTTCCTTTTCTATTTAGAATTTTAACCTTTTCTATTTTCTTCTTAGTTATTACTCAAAAAGCGCCTCTTTGATTTTGATCATTTTTTGTGTGCTATAAGTATGTAAATTAAAGAATATTATGTATTTTTTTTGGCGCGGTAGACATAACAGAACAGTACTAAAATAAAAGATTTATACTTCGTTTCATTATTTTGCACAGTTGTCATTTCACAAAAACTCTGAAAAAAATATGAAATATTTTTCAAAGTATCTCTCAATATACGCAATTGGTCCCATCTTTCTAGCTTTTATAGTTTTTCAGAAAAATATATTTAAAAAATAACGGCGCGTGTACGAACTTTATCGAATATCTTAAAGACAGGTCAAGATCGGGGGTCAATGACCTTGCATTTCGTACTCTTTTAGAGTGCTAATACTAGTACAAATAATAATCCAGTCATTGACCATGGGGGCCATTTCGCCATTCTTACCTCGCTATACCCTTTAGTGCTGAGAAATTGCCTGCTGGCACCTAGATTTTTGCACGATTTTTGGCGCCTAGATATATATATATATATATATATATATATATAAAGAATATATATATATAAAGAATATATATAATAAATATATATATAAAAAGCTTCTAAATCATATGGAATCAATTTTCCATCACTTGTTTTTGATTTATCGTCAGTGCTGAGGTTTTTTTTTATATTATTACTTCTCTCCTTCTTCTTTAAATCCAACGAATTCATCCCACCTCCCACACACCTTTCCACATCTTTCTCAAAACAGTGTCAATTGGATTGATACACATATAAGAGAGGAATGAATGAGAGGCACATAAGAGAGGCCTTTAAATGGAGGAAAATGTTAACTACAATTTTTCATTCCTTGGTAAAATTTGAACATTTTTTTGAGAGCGTAACAATTTTAAAATAAAAAACCCCCCAAAAATTACACATTTCTTCGTCTGAAATTAATGCAAGTCTTCCTTATTTGACTTTCATTAAGCTTTCAAATAAATGTCTGTTCTCTTTTTTGAAACAGCTTAAATATATAAGAAATAAAATGTTAGGTTAATATTTACTTTTAAACACTTAAATTCTTAATTCAAAAGATCAAAAATAATATTTGTTTAAATTTCACACATTAAATGCGATTTTTAACATCATTCTGTATACATCGAATTTCTTTATATAACGAATTTTTTACTGGAACGGTGGATTTCGTTATATAGAGACTCGACTGTATATATTATACTGTATATATATATATACAATTATATATTAAAACTTCAACGCCGCCTTTTTTTAAAAATAAACAACAATTTGTTAAAGATTGGTACTATAAATACTTCTTGACCATTTTTTTTTCCAATAACATTTTGCAAAAATCAGTTGCTTATCAGATGCCATAGATAGTGTTACAGGATTTGCACGCTTCATTGATTTTTTAGAAGTAATATCAATATTTTTTTATGGATAAATAAATGTGGATTAAGCCAAGAAAGAAATTGGATTAAGAAATTTCAAATTATTTAATCAGAGTTTTTCTGTAAAAAATATTCCCATCGAAGAATTAATGATCTAGAACAGCGGTTCCCAATCTATGGGTCGCGGCGAGGTTTGTCATCAAAATATATCTTTTATTTCATCTATTTAAAAAGCTATGACAATTTCAACAGGAAATAATATTTCAAGAGGAAATCCTTAATTTCCTTCTAGACTAAATCCTTAATTTCCTTCTAATATACGAACAGAATATTCAGAAATATTTAAATCAGCTTTGAGGTTCTTGATGAAATTCAACACTTCGTACTTACCGGGTGTCCCAAAAATGACTGATGGATTTTAAAATTCAATAACAGCTATTTAAAACATTTTTGCAGGAGGGTTATGTATAATGTCAGGAGTTTTTTTACCATAATTTTTTTTATTTTAGTTTGAATTTCAAACAATAGGTAGCGCTGACGGCGATTGAAGGCCAGGTGATCAGTGCTGAGTGAAACGTCGACTTGGCCTTCAATCGCCGTCAGCGCCACCTATTGTTTGAAATTCGAACTAAAATAAAAAATTACGGTAAAAAACTCCTGACATGATACATAACCCTCCTGCAATTTTTTTTTAAATAGCTGTCACCGTTTGCAAGTTATTGAATTTTAAAATCCATCAGTCATTTTTGGGACACCTAGTATGATAACATGCTTTTAATACTTTGCTGTTTTTGAAAGACAAGTATAATGAGACAAATTGCGTGTTAAAATATTTTCGCACATTGGTAAACATCAATACCAGAAATCTTATTGATTATAAAATTATGTTTTCATAATAATTAAACGTATTTTTAACTATCTTTGTCGTTTGTGTATTGTTTTAATTACTATTCATTTACCCACATTGAGATTAGCGATTCTTGTTTTTGTTGATGATCTATCTTCTGTATGAAAATTTGCGTTTATCGTAGGATAAAATAGACGAGCGTATTGAGATCGTACAAAAATTGCTACATTGATATACAACTTTTTCTTGGGTGGATTGCAAAATTTTTTTTATTGAAAGGTGGGTCGCGAAAATTTTTTTCACTGAAAGGTGGGTCGCGTAATAAGAAAGTTTGGGAACCGCTGATCTAGAAATATTAGGTCCTATAGGAACGATGTGCTAACCCTTTAGAATATTTTTGATAGACATTAGTACTAAAAATTCAATTAAAGTGTTATTTTCTTTACCCACCTAACTGATCAACATTAAAAATAAATAAATAAAACCTTCAAATAATGCCTATTTTGTTCCATGTCTTTTACAGAATTTTTAATATTTTATCACCTGTATTTCAAAGCAGAAATTTTAGCCTAATTGAATCAGAAAAACTCTCGGATTAAATAATGCAAAATTTACAATACAAATTTACTGGTGAGAATAATAAATCATGATTGGTATAATATTGGTGAAAATAACCAATCAAAATGCTTTGCCCGTATGATGTACGGGTAAAGATATATATATATTTTTTTCCATTGTACATTTTGAAAAAAAAAAAAGTCACAATTATCAAAGTTTTTGTTTAGTTGTTATTTTTTTCATTTATTTGATTGATTCTTACTGAGGAATTCTTGCGCCTGTTTAGCACATTCATCCATGTACTTTGTCACAAACTCTATCAGCATATCTAGCTGTCTGTCTACACGGTACACTGACATCTTTTATGAAAGATTCAGTAAGCCGTAATTAGTATAATATACAGAACGTGACTCCAGTGAAAGATACAGAGTAGCTGGCAACATTCCAGGTGAATTCTAAAACTTCTTGTTCCAAATATAAGGAAGAATTTAACGCTTGTGCCATGTTTACAATACTTCAAAGTGAAAAATGTTGGATGTGATTTTAGTTTTGTATAAAGAAATTCATGAACAAGATTATCAGAAGATAGGAGAGATTTATGTAGTCGTAATCAGAATAACTTTAGAAAATCTGGCAAGTAGAAGCGAAACTAGATTCGTGAGAGTTGCGATGTCGTGTCATTTTACTACTCAAAGTTTCTACGAATTTTTTAAAATTATTCAGGATTATATATATGTATATATATATATATATACTATAAGAGAATCATTAACTTTTAAAACTCGATTTGTTCAAAAATATTATATTTAAAAAAATGATTGATATATGAAAATAACTACAAAATATCCAAGTTTTATGCTTACTCGACAAATGTGTTTTGACTGCCCCCTTTATCACACGACACACGTCTAGGCGGTAGTTCAATTCAATCTATACATTTTGTAGCTTGGTAAAAAGAGGATCTTTTCCGTGCTGCCTTCTGAGAAAACGTTGCATTGCTATGATAGACTGTTATTTCGCATATTCTTTTACGCAGAACTCCCTCCCCCCCCCCTTTCTCGCTTTGTCTTAATTTTGGGAGAGAATGAGCTAAACTCGTTACGGATACCGATCTAGTGTTGCTGTTGCCACGCCATCTGGTGTACAAACTTGAAAGAGTGCTGCCATGCCACCAGATGTCCAAACTCGAACTAGTGCTACCAAGTCACCTGGTGTGCAAACTTGGATATTTTGTGGTTATTTTGATATATCAATCATATTTGGTGAGTACAATACTTTTGAATAACGTTTCCAAACCCAGGGGGGGGGGGATTATGATACACCTAGTATATTGATAAAATTGAAAAGAAAAACTGAATGATTGATTAGTTGCAATATTTTACTAAACAGTTGTACAAATTTCACTCAAATAAAAGCATACACGCACGCACATACATAAAATACAAAATAATCGGTTTAATCGCCAAAGAAAAAGAAGTAAGTCTAAACAAACTTAGAACTTTTAAACGTAAAAGAGTTTTATTCCATTAGTTCTTTTTTTATGTAACTTTTACTTTTCTAGAAACTGCAGTTTTTTTTTTTTAACTATTGAGAACATAAATTCTTCTTTAAATGAATTTTCTTGGCTACGTAATATCACATTTTTCTTTTTGCTCTCTCTGCCGAAAAGCTTCATTGAACTTTTTTTTTTTTTTTTTTTTTTTTTTTTTACACTATTTATCCTTTACTTGCAAGACTATATTCGTGAATAACAGGATTTTTTTTCGTTTTATAATTTAATTAAATACGGCGATCCGTTCATTACAGGAAAGTGGTCATGGTTGTAAAGGGTGATGATACAGGTTGACAAAGAGTTTTTGTATAATCCATTCATTGAGGGAAAAATACTTGCTATCTCCCTTCAAGACGAATCCGTGTTTTTTGGTTCATAGCTTTAACAATATGGGGATAGTAGAGCGAAATGTTCAATTAACTTTAATATATGTTCAATGTGGTGAATGGTGGTTAGTATTAGCAGATTTTGTATTTTCATCATGTCTTATAGAAAAGAAAGCAAGTCTGCTGAAAATATCGTCCGAATATCTTATGCTGAGAACGGAAGTACCAATTCGTCTTCAAATGAGAAAGCAAGTTTGTAAGGAAAAGAAAGCAAGTCCCATCGTTATGGATATCAACATTGCTGAAAATACTGTTAGAATATCTTATATTATGAACGAATGTTGCTGAGAACATAAGTCTGCTGAAAATATCATTAGAATATCTTATGTTATGAACGAATGTATCAATTCGCCTTGGAATAATCATGCAAGTTTATCAAGAAAAGAAAGCAATTTTCATTATTCAGTAAGATATGCTGAGAAAGCAAGTCTCCTGAAAATGCTGTTAGAATATTTCTCGTTATGAATTAAAATTCGATTTTGTCTTAGAATGAAACTGTCTAATTTAATGACTGAATGAGGGACTACAACACTGCGCAAGTAAAAAAATAACCTTTCACGATTTTGGCTAAATCTTGACCAAATATGGAGGCTTAGGCTAAATATCGCCATAAATTACCATCAGTCAGGGTAATTTTGCGCCAAATCAGGGTAACTTTGATCCATTCTGCCTGGTGGAATCTTAATGAATTGTTTCTAATAAGCTGCCAAACTCACATTAGTTCTATTATATGTGTTTTGAGACCAAAACTTTGCCTATATAACTAAACTGATATAGCAGATTTAATCTTTCTTCTCTCTTGGCTCAAAGTTATCCTGATAGGCCAAAATTACCCTCATGGATTCTTTTGCCACACTAGCTGTTTACATTTTACTAATATTGCACAGATATCGCATGGAGCATTTTGGCAATCTAAAACCAATAACATCAATATTACTGATATTTTGGCATTTCATTGAAATATTTCTAAGCACATTGGCAAATTTTTGCAATTAGCTAGCTAGCTAAGATAGAAAAATAAACATAACTCTTAATCCGCATACATCTTGTGAGGGAGTGTCCCTTTGTGATAAAGGCACTCTTGTATTTTTAGTGAGATCGTGACGTCAATGCTCTAACATGTGTGGCGCAAAAGCGACATCTATCCTTTATTCCATTTAACTTTCCAGAGTGTATGTGGCGCCCTCGATTCTACAGTTAGCTGCGGTTAGGAGTATTATGCAAATTTTTAGCTCCGTCTTCAGTTTGCAACGTATAAAACTATGAGTTGGAGTGTGTGGTGTGTCGTGAAGCGGCAGGAGCCCGCAAAGTGAGATAGATTGTGTTGTGAAGCGAAGCAAGGTGTTGTGAAGCGGCAGGAGCCAGCAAATTGAGATAGATTGTGTGGTGAAGCGGCAGTAGCCCGCAAAGCGAGATAGTTTGTGTTGTGAAGCGGCAGGAGCCCGCAAAGTGCGATAGATTGTGTTTTGAAGGGAAGGAAGGTGTTCTGAAGCGAGATAGCTAGTGTTGTGAGCCGAGTTAGCTTGTTTTTTGAACTGAGTTACCTAAGAGGAGAGCCTGCGGGTAAGATTAATTTAATACGTTGAATATTTTGAGAATAAAGATTGTTTGCAGCCACGGGCTGTTTTATTATAGATTTAAACTAGCATTTAGCAGCAACCTGAACGTAGAGCCGGTGTGAGTGTCCCGAGCTGAGCTTAAGCCGTGGATGTGAGTATAGTTTACGATTTAATCTCTTAGTATTGTATTTAATGACTGGAAATCTCGAACTTAGCTCCACTACTCAGTTCCCAGAGGTTTAAATAAAGTATTAGATTTTAACTTTTACTTAGATTATGTTTTCATTTAACCAACAGAACACCGGCGTCGTCACAATCTAAGCATCATTATCAATTAATGTCTTTAGAACATGGTTAGCTCGTCCGTTTTGCGTAGGCTAAATGAAAAAATCGAAAATTATACGTCAAATATAGCAAACGGGGTGCGTTCGTGTAATAACAAAGTTTTAAAAATATTCAGATGTTGGTGTAATAGTATACAGTACTTGGGATACAGTATAGAAGCAGAAATCTTTCGTGTGTATGTGTAAATACTATCTGCTTTCTATTATACAGGAAATAACTTGTTGTAAATCTAAACAACATATATCAATTTCATATTATGTGAAATAATTTAATATAATTAAAGCAGGTACTAAACAATGTTTCCCCCATACCATTATGTCATGGAATACTTTTGTGTAGCCCTGTAAATTAATAAAAAAATCTTTGCACCACAGATTGTACAGAATCTACACTTTGGTACGTACTTTATAGATGCATATCAATTTTATTATGTTCGAAAGCGGATAATCTCATTAAAATTCACGTGAATCTACTTTTTTCCCGTTGGCTGTAATGTAACGGAATGTTTTTGATTGTCCTTGTAATTGAACGATACATCTGATTGTCATAAAATTTGAAATGACTCAATAAAATGATGCAAAATTTATTTATTTTAAATTTCAAACGATTCGGTTGGGTAGTTTCTGTTCTGTCATATGCGGACGGACAAACAATCAGACAGACGGACAGAAGGACAAACGGAGTGAACGACAACTATAGTTGCTTTGTATTTACATAAACACATAGCTGCCAACTTTTTCGCATTTTCGCTACCACTGAAAATATACAGGTATTTTTCACTTGCTTAAACTTAAGATTTCGACGATTAAATAAGATAATATTTACTATAAATTTTTGTGGTAGGAAAAATGCGTAAAAGTTGGCAGCTATGTAAATACGAAAACACCTAAAAATGATTTATTTTTGCTCATATTCTCGTAATGAAAAATATTTAGAAAATTAAGTATCTTCATTGTTGTGGTTAAATATTGATATTTTACGACAATTAGTAGTGTTTTATGAAAGTGACTTTCAGGAAAGATGTATTAGGATGTTTGTTTATTAAATATTTATTCGTTTTAAGAAAAGTTAGTACGTAAAGAATAACTTCCTATTTCCCTATATATTTCTGTGGGGGAAAAATTGATATTTCACCCTATCCATTAGAAATAATGAATGTGGAAAACAAATTGTAACATTACTTTTATAACATGAATAACTTTAATTGCTTTCGCGTGTTTTCTCCTAGAAAATATACTGCTTCATTTTTATTTTTCCCGACAAATACTCTGAACTTTGAAACAAGGGTCATAAAATTACCCTATTTAGTGCGTGTCATGCTTTGACTTTATGTTTAATGAAACTTCTTTAATTATCAACTGTAAAAGCACTCATTTTCGCGAAAATGAAGATATCTGTGATTTCGCGAACTGGAAATTCCATGAAAATTGGTTTGTACACACATTTTGCAATGTTGAAGCCAAACATGAGATAATTTTGAATGGCTTCATAGGATATAAAAATTGTAAATGAGTGAGCTGCATTCTATTAGTTGTGTTATTGTTTTTATTCAAGAAATAGTTAAATGGTATTAAAAAAAATCCTATGTATTCAAAAACTTTTTAGTTTTATTTCTTATTTAAGTAACGGCTATAAATAAATTTTGGAAAATGTAAATTTTCTGATTTTTATTATTATTTGAGACGGGGAATAAATTTTTGCGATTACGACGGGCTTACGGAAATCGCCGAAATTAAAACCTTACGAAAATATGTGCTTTTACAAAAATTCTTCATTCTGCATCATAATAACAATAATACACAGGGTGTCCCAGAACTTCATGTACAAACTTTGAGGGGTGGTAAAGAACATCGTTTTGAACCACAATTACATAGGAAAGCATGGGCGGAAAAGTCATCCTCACTTGTTAATCCTTTCACAGACAGCAATTTCTTTATGAAACTACAAAATTTTTAATACGAAATGAACATTGGTACCAAAATTTTAATATGATTTTTCCATTTATTCTGTATGCGAAATGTTTCTCTTTTCTTCTCTGCAAATACATGTTGCTGCAATTTCTGATGTCATTCCTATTTTTCCACATTTCAGCAGTGGAAGTGCTTTGTCCGTGAAAATCATGTCCGTGAAAAAGAAACACAAAGCCACAGTTTTGACACAATGCAGAAAGCAGTGTAAGAACGCTTTATTACACAGAAAAAAAATACTTTAATTTTAAATTAAATTTAAAATTATGTTTCTTTAAAATCAAGTATCTAGTAGCTATTAGAAATTGCTAAAATGTGGAAAAATATAAACGTTATCAGAAATTGCGGGAAAATGTATTTGCCAAGAAGAAAAGAGAGTCATTTCACGTACATAATAAATGAAAAAATCATAATAAAATACTGGTGTCAAAATTAATTTTGCATTAAAAAGTTTGTAGTTTCATAGCCACTGTATGTGAAAAAGTTAACAAGTGAGGGTGACGTTTCCGCCTATGCTTTCCTATGTAATTATGGTTCCAAACGATGTTCTCTACCATCCCTCAAAGTTTGTACACCAAGTTCTGGGACACCCTGTATATTCTGTAACGAAAAGGTAAGAACCTACATTATAAGTAATTATTTTGCATATAAGAGGGGATTTTAATAATAAAACATTTAAAATAGATTAAATAGTGACATGTTTCAACCCATTTTCATTGAGTCATCTTCAGAATATAAATATTTTATATTCAGAAGGTAACTCAATGAAAATGAGTTGAAATATGTCAATTTTCAATATATTTTAAAATCTTTTATTGTTAAAGTGACTTCATATGAGCAAAATAATTAGTTATAATATAGGTTCTTGCCTTTTCGTTAGTATATATATTACTGTTACTATGATAAGTTTATTAATAGACGTAATCAAGACCGACCGCGTTTATGTTTCACATTGATGTTCTTCATTCTGCCTAAAGAATGTTTTTTTAAGAATACCCAGAAAAAAAGAAAAAAAATCCAGTTTCGACCATTATTTCTGGAAAATTTGGTACTGTGCAAGGTAAATCCATATTTAGCCAATATTAACACTACACTGCAATAATGTAGAATTTGCTGACCAGCCCGGCGTTGCCCAGTTTCCGGATAATAATTTTAAATATACCAAAAATCATTGATGAAATAAAGAATCTTTCTCTTGGTGGGATCTGTGGAATTCTGTTTGTTGAGATGTGGGTAGGTGGAGATATTTGTCTACGCGAAATGAAATTTGTAGCCTAGATTACAGAACATTTGTATATTTTTACAGCATGTTAAATTAAAGAGGCATTTAACAGTAAGCTTCTTAGAAGTTATATACTATCCAGGGTATCCACTGATTAATTTTTAAATTGTTAGTCATAGACATATATTGTTACAAATGCAGAAATACTTTAAATAAGCTAAAAAATAATTTAAAACCTATTTGGGACAATAAGAGCACTTCTAAAAAAGTCACGAAATTTAATTTTTTATGCGGTCTTCGGTCTTATATGTGATATTTAGTAAAAAATGTCCTTTTACACTAACAAGTAAGTGAAAAAAAATGTTTCATTTTTTTAATACTAAAAATGATCGAGTTATGAAACCGTGAAATTAAATTAATTGTTGACGTTAAAATAGCTCTTTTTTAAGTTCATCATTCACTATGCACTTGATATCATGAGAACGTAACATGCATCGTTATGAAATTTTATATAGATATATTAAACACATATGTATTTTTTTAAATGATTAATTTTCAAAATTGGTCAAAATTGTTTTAGTAACCTGTAAAAAATTACTTTTCTTAAAAAAAAAAAAAAATAATAATAATTTTTACACTTTTTAATGAAAAAATACCCATAATATATAGCCATAATAGACTTCTTATCACTATAAATAATTAAAAGAAGATAATTTTTAAAATACATATGTGTTTATTATCTATATCAGACCTCATAGCAATCCATACACGTATACTAAAAATCACGCACGCACTGACTTACGGAAAAATTAACAGCTATGGTTATTTCAACAGTGTACACATTTTTTAAAAGACGAGTCAATATCTAGTGGTGTCATATTAAAAATCAAACTCTCTTTAATTAATAGTCAAAACTTCATGTTTATACGTAAAAGGCTCTTGAAGATAAATTAATTCAAATTCAGAATTGTTCCTGATTTTGGTCCCGGTTAAAAGGTAAAAGAATCCTTAAGCGACTACTTCAGTCAACCAGGAAAAAGAAAAAAGAAAATGCGTTTGATAATGCAAATTCTATGGAATAAAGATATCTCGGTTGCATTTCAAAAATTTTAAATTATTATTATTATTATTATTTTGCATTGGATAGATAAGATTGATCTGTACAAAGGCTGTTTTTTTACATATTTTTAATGAGGACATTTTGATTTTTGGAACCGGATTCGAAATCATTATATTCTTTATTATATATTATTAATACTAATAAATAGTATATTCTTTATCGTAAATTAATAAAAAAAGTTACTTCTTTAAATATGTTACTTTATATACTGTCTTTATTTACGTAGTATGTCAATTTTTATTAGTCTGAAATTTTTCACCTCTCAATAAATCTAAATATATCTGCGTGGCATTAATCTATCAATTACCATAATTTCCGGCGGATCAAACAAATTTAGTTTGAAATCCAGAAATATTATTTAGCATTCAAAGATTAATATTTACAGAGATCTGGAAAGTTATTTTTTACTTAAAAAAAATTCTGGGTAAAAAAAAAAAAAAAATGATTATTGCATCCGCGGATTATATGCCGGAAATTACGGTAATCAAATTTTTCGATAAAAGTGTAATTTCCCAATTACACTAAATAAACCCATAAATTAGTTGTTAATTAAAAAAAATATTGAACAAAACAAAAACTTACTAACTTACTCTGTTTATGGACGTACAATTGGTTAATGAAAAACGAATCACTTTGATACATTATAAACTACTATCAAAAGCATAGGAAATGACTAATATGTTTTTTAAGATGCTGATGAACAGTAGAACATCAGAATATCAAGAAAGTTTGCGGTTTTTTTTTTCCTCAGCAAAGAAAAAAATAATCATGGAAGCAGTGAAAATAAAATAAAATGTTCTCTTTATTTATGCATTATTCCTGGAATTATATTAGAATTTATTATAATAATGATTCATTTACAAATATTTTTAGACTTATTTGGGAAACGGATATTATAAAAAAAATTTGATATACCAAACTATTATTACTAGTAGATTTAAAATTATTATTAGTAGATTATTAGTAGAACAAATATTTTCTTCACTATATGGACATTAAAGTTTTTGCTATTATGCAAATTTTCATATTCATATATTCATCAACGTATATATATTTAATGTAATAGCTACTGAAAGTCAATAATTATAGCTCAAAATGTTGTTCAATTATCTGTTTTAATTAGAAAAGGAAATATTTTAAACAATAAATTTTTATTACTTTAATTTTTTTATATCAGAATACATTTTTATTTATATAAAATTTAACCAGTTTGTCATATTAAACTACGACTTATACGTGGGGGTATCACAAAGTTTCAATTACAAGCGAATATTTCTGTATTTTATTTGCACCACTATCTTTGAAAAATGCATTTCCTAATATATATTTCTCTTGCAAAAGTTTTCAAATACTATTTTTTGAACATTTTAAACTGAAACTACAACATACGGCCTTTGTAAAGAGTCGTTTTAATTTGGGGCATTTCCCTGTGGTAGCTTTTTTCGCCTTTCTATGGACTGTACAGCTCGGTTTTTAGATCTGATGGATTTTTTCTTTTTCTTAATTTTTTTCCCTTTTTATAATTATTTTGCCATATTAACATAACGTTTTTTATTTTATTTATTAAACTTCTTCTTTTTTTTTTTTTTTTTTTTTTGTAGCTACCATAAACATTTTCATGACTCCCGTTGCATTGCAAAACACTCCTGCCTTGCTACACTGGATGTTAAGTTGCAGAGTTTTAAGCTTAGTAAAATGAGCCTAGTTTGCGATACATATACGCGTCACTCGTCCCCAAGGGTTTAAACCTGCAAACACTTTTTTTTATCGAGGTTATTCACTTTATTTATATGTAAAGTTATTTACTTATTTATTTATTTATTGATCTATTTATTAATTTTCGGAATTGCAGTAAACACTGCATGCGTAATTATATTAGAGCAATTTTAAACAAGATTATTCAGTTAGAAAAAAGTAAAAACTGTTGGAAATTTTCACGGAAATTTTCAGTTGTTATGATGTATTTACCATTTGAATAGTTGTGTTAAAAATTAATGTAATATAATTACTCACGCAACGTTTCTTGAAAACCAAATAATAATATTAATAATAATAATAGTAATAATAATCTCCGATTCATTCTATGAGCTGAGTCAGAAATGAAACCAGATGCTGTGGTCGTAAAAGGTTAAATTGGTTGAATTAGTCCTCGCAGTATTCGTCCAAGTTAGCTCAGTCGGCAGAGCATTGGCGGCTTCAGCTAATACGACAAGGAACATTTCTCAGCCACTTGGGAATTTTCAACTGTTATGAGTTCGAATTTTTTACATTGACCGAAATTGATTGGTAATTATTAATAAAACCGGTTAATTTGAAAAAAAAATCTATCTTATTAAACGATTCGTTTCGATATTATTTAGTAATTATTAATAACAAATGGTTATATTTAATAATAAATTAATCAAATTCACCGTAACATTATGCATTTAACCTCTTCTGTCTCTAGGTTCCTATTCGGGGACCTCTGTTCTTTTCCTTGTAAAAACTAAATTGATTGAGTTTTTACATTTTTACATCACTTCTTAACAACTGAATGATTTTTTGCGTTGAAAGCAAGCAAATAAATGTCTGCATCTGAGCTGAAACCCATCATAAAATAAATATTTTCATCTGACTTTGAAAAATGCCTAAAAATGTTCATAAGACAGTGTGATCAAGAAAATAATAAATTTTCATAAGTATTTAACTTAAATATTTTTCAGTGATTTTTTGGGGGGAGGGGGAGGGATGTGTAGATTATTTATTTGTTTAAAGCTCTTAAATTTGTGATTCCGTAAATTTAGATTTGGTATTACAGTAAAACCCCGATAATTCGGATTAACTGGGACCGAACCCAATCCGGATTATCGAAAATCCGAATTATCCGGAGAATTAGAAAAAAATGAAATAAAATAAAACATACTTACAGAAAATCATCTTTATGTTAAACTTATTGAATATTTACAAACAGTAAAAATGTTTACTTTGCTTAATTCTTCTGAAAAAGTTTCAGAAAAAGTTTTTTTTATTCAGAATATGACGAAGAAACAAATTAATGTTATGGAAATTAGCCAATCGCTTCTCAAACTTGAAAAAAAAAATGTGACGAAACTGATCCGGATTAACGAGGTCCGAATTATCGGGGTTCTACTGTATTATTGATGTTTTAAGGTAGATAAGATGTATTTCAGGATGATTGTAATTTTAGATCTGTATTTTTTAACTTAAATTACTAAGCGCTTAAAGAATCAATTTGAGAAAAGATAATTTTCTGTCATTTACAATGCATTTTGTTACAACCAATGGATAAGTATTTTATTATTTTAAGGGCCTGATTATCAACGGGACACACTCCCACTATAAATTAGAAGCAGAATTTTTTTCTTATTCACAACAATAATTTCGAATGAAAAGGGAATTTAAAAAATGCGAAAATTTCTATAAAACTTTACTGGTTGGAGATTGCCCCGTTAGTAATCAGGCTCTAACTATTTCAGCTTCTGAAACTGAAGAAGATAAAACATACTTTAACCGCTTAATCGTCGCGCCCGAGACATTCACGAGCAGCATGCTTCACGGCGTTTATTCAGAACTGTTTGATCCCCACCAGTTTATAAAATCGTGTAATTGGTTTTACTGTGGTATCATTTTACTTGCCATTAAATAAGATGAATATTTTTTTCAAAAAAGTGATGGCAATAATGAATTTGAATTTTTAAACCGTAATTTAATGCGACTATTAAGGGATTAAAGAGAAAAATTTGTGCTTGAAAAATAAAATATGTTTTTGTCGAAATCACATATTACTCACCAAGAATAAAAGTGACACATCTCGACAAAAGTAAATTTCACAGGATGGACGTATAGCGTAATAAAGTGATTTTCCTGTAGCAAGATACGTGTGAGAGGAAAGCGCAAAATGAATTTTTTCGAGTTGTGTCCTGTTCTATGGTTGAACGACATAAAATTTACTTTTTGATTTGGGAAAAAAAGTTAATTAACCTTTTGATATGTAAGTCAATCAAATAACAAGATATTTCGAAGAGAAATGTTTACCGAAACTGTATGTTGCTCATTTACGAAAACTAAGTAAAAATAAAATAAATCAAGGTATTTAACAGAAATTTTGTTATGATAAAGGGAAATTTCCGAACTCCCCGCCCATCACATAAATAATAATTAGTTAAATATCCTTAGGTGGCCTACTATTGGTGCCTTTACCTACATTTGGAAACAATAAACAATCAGTAGTGGGTACAACATTGAAAATAATTTTGAGGAAAACACGTTTGGTAAAATATAGCAAGAATATAATTAAAAACTTTATTACAGTGACCAAATACGTCCTAGAAATTTTTACTCGATTACATTCGAGGCTATTCGGACAAAATTCTCGGACTGAATGACGAATGTCGTATTTTTTTTTTCTCAGAGATAGTCAAGTCGCCAGAAGAAGCAGCTCAATATCATGAATTCATTATCTATTCATTTATTTATCAACTTGGTTCATCTGTAATAAGCTAGATTATTTATTAATGTTACATTCTATATTTTCTGGTAACAGTAGATTTTTAAATTTTATTGTTCATTTCATGTTTCTCTGTTTAATTTTATAAAACATTTAATAGAATAAACGGTAGAAAAACATAGAAAATTAAGAATTTAAACACGGAGCCATTTTTAAATTGAAGAAAAAACATTAAACGAAGATTTTTCGATCTGAAATAGACTGTAACAAAAGACTGTACGCACCTTGTGTGAATTAACCAAACTGACCGTTATATATATGTATATATATATATATATATAACCATTAGATAATACTACAAATCAACATCAATTACTGTAAATATTTGTTAATGCCATATATATATATATATATAAACTGCACATTTGCACCGGTATTTTGGTAAAAAAATTTCGGTTTATTGAATGCGTGAAAAACAGCTTTTTCTTATTTACAAATAAAGTTGTTTTCGAATTCCGGTGTCAGTCATTAATTTCAATACGTAAGCAATGAATTTGCCCTGTGCCGCAAAGGGTTAAAAAGAAAAATTCATGCAGTTAAGAATTAAATAATATTTTCTTTCCAAAATACATATCGCAAAAAGTGGCATATGTTGACAAAAGTAAATTTCACACGATGGACATGTAGCTTAAGAAAGGGATCTTGCTCCAGTAGCAAGATACGCATAATTAGTAGAAAGAAACGCAAAATTGATTTTTGCGAATTGTATCACTTTTCTGTGGGTGAGCGATATAAAATTTAGTTTTTAAATCGGATTAAGAAAAATCTAATCAACCTGTTGATATGCAAATCAGTCAAATAACAAGATATTTCAAAGAGAAATGTTTACCAGAACTGTGTATTGCTCATTTTCGAAAACTGTGTAAAATTAAAGTAAATCAAGGTATTTAACAGAAATTTTGTTATGACAAAGAGAAACTTTCGAACTCCCTCCCCCTTCTTATATATA
This sequence comes from Maratus speculifer, assembly GCA_964019185.1. NCBI lineage: Eukaryota > Metazoa > Arthropoda > Arachnida > Araneae > Salticidae > Maratus > Maratus speculifer. Next base: position 49,836,196 of record OZ025296.1, read on the forward strand.
TATGTGTATATATCTCTTTTCGGATTCACTTTAATAATAAATAGATAAATATCCTTACGTGGCCTACTGTTGGTGCGTTTACTTACATTAGAAAACAATAAGCAGTCAATAGTTAGTACAACGTTAAAAATGGTTTTCAGCAAACCACATTTGATAACATAAAGCATTGATATAATTAAAATATATAATCAACCCCTTAATTGATTTACCCGTACATTTTACTGGCAAGAACAGTAGCGAGATCCATCCATTAATCTTTTTGACACTACTAAAATTTTTATATGCAATTTCATACGTACGATTAAGTAATACGAAAAAAAAATCAGTTATTAGCTAACGTTCTCGAAATTGATATTTGAAAACAATTGTAATACTCAAGCCGTCAGTAGAGACAGCATATATCTTGAATTAAATATTTACTGATTTACTTTATGGATTAGTAACGATAAGCTAGATTACTTAACAATGTTTCATTCTATATTTTCCGGTAGAGACACTTTTTTTAAAATTTCATTGTTCATTTCAAGTTTCACTATTTTTTTTCTTTAATAAAGCATAGAACAAACACCACTTGACATACATGTCTATCATAATTTTCACACACACACACACACAGAAAAAAAATCACCCTATTAATTGCAGAAAAATATAGGAAATTAAGAATTTAAACGCGGAGCCAGTTTTAAATTGAAGAAAAGCATTAAGGGAAGATTTTTCGATCTGAAATAGAATTACTATACTTACTGGAAATTTCAAAGACTGTACGCACATTTACGCCAACAAAGTAAAGGAAAATAATTCAAAGTATTTGACATAAATGTTGTTATGACAAAGGAAAACTTCCGAATCCCCTCCATATCTGTCGAGTGCAGTTATTTTGCAACCTATTTTGAACCTGGGCCCCTACTTTACTACTGTTACAAAATGGGGAGCATACCTATTTTCGATATTACAAGGACTTACAGAATATAATAGGTTGTACGTTTAGTCTAAATCTCGCACATTTACAGGGCTCCCAAATGGGCCGCGAACTGAAAACCAATATTTTTTAACAGAAAATTTCATAGTAGGTTTCTACAACATTTATGCTAAAAATTTTTTCCGGAGGTGATTTCTGTGCAATTTGCAAGAAAAATATAAAACAAAATTTTTTCTAGAAGATTCAGTTGGCGGACTATTTGAGAGCCCTGTATTTACAATAACGTATATCTGTTTTATCTACCAAGCAGCCAGTTGTAACTTTAAAAACTTCCTTATGCATATATTATTTAGATACAATTATCGATGATATTTTTAGTTATGTTTCTGCTGCGTTATAATTCCCCGCATTTAAATTGTATTCTTAAGGGTGTATTTCAATCTAAACTGCTTATTCGATTTATTTTTAAATTCTTTTTTACTCTCAAACGCATCAAACTGGCAAATTCTATTATTTAGAAAGTACAAAATATGTCGTGCTTGTCTATTTTTTGATAAATGTAGAAATTATTGCAAAAAATTGCTTTTGAGCCGAAATTTCCGAATCAGGAGATCTGAGAACGAAAAAATTTATCATACAGAGAAAGTAATTGTTTATAAATCAAATTCTAATGAATTGGGAATCAATTCAAGATTCGTTTCTTTGTCAGATTTAAGCAGCCATTCTTCCACATTACAACACATTTTCTTGGTTTTTACTTTTCAATATCGCTAATTGTCTTCTATGTATGATCTTATTTTAAAATTAAAAATGTCTAATGTCAACGTGTATATTTATTACTGTATAGCATGCCTGCCGCAGAGACATATATGTTTTCTATTTGGACATTTCCTTTTCTAATCATATTTAAAATTTATAATTTTTATAAAACTGGTACTACGTTGTTCAAGTATTTCATATGTTTTTTTAGGTTAAATATATTCATGGCAATCAGATCGATAAATACTTTTAATTAATTTTATGCAAAATATAAATCTTTGTGTTGCACGTAGCAGAGCGAATAGAAGTAGAAATTCATTCAGTTCATTCAATAAATATTCCAAAGTGTTATGAAGAATTGCAAATTTCAACGCCAGAAAAATTATAGAGTTTCAATTCTACTAAAAAGGATGTCACAATATTTTTAAAGGTTCTTAAGTTTAAAAGTTATTCTGGTTTTCATGCTTCTGTCTCCATCAGAAGAAGCTCTCGCGAGCTAATGCTATTCCTATGGGGAAGTTATTTCATAATAAATGATTTTCATTTCGACATTTTTGAATAATTTGTTTTGCATTGGCTAACTGAAGAGCATCTCTACATCACCCTTTTTTAATTTTTCCATTTTGGTAGCAGATACTTTTTTATAAGGGCACTTTAACTTTCAAAACTAGTTATGGAAGTGAAAGTAACTTTATAAAAAATATCAGCAAAAAAAATCGAAAAAAAAGAAAGAGCGATGTAGAGATGCTCCCCAGCTATCCAATGAAAAAAAGGAAAAGAAATTTAAAATGTCGAAATGCAAGCCAGATATTAGAAAGGATTCTCCCCATAGTAATAGCATTAGCTCGCGAACGCTTCGTCTGCCAGCGATAGGAGCCTTAAATTTATTTAAAACTTACGATTGGAAAGATTTTAAAATTTCAATAAAATAAAACTGACTTTTTATTTAATTTAATTTTAGTCAATAACATTGCTTTTACAAAAGATAAAATGACAAAAAAAAAAAAAAAAAAAAAAAAAAGGAACTTATAGTAAATGAAAGAATAAATATTTTGCCATTGCCCCCCGTAAGAGCGTACACCTCGTGAACCACAGTACGAATATGCCGACAACCGGCGTTTTAATCAGTGCCAGTTAAAAATGTTTCAATTCTGAAATCGAGAAATTTTTTTCACAAACATTTCAAGAGTAATTTCATAAGTTAAACTAAAAAATTAATTTTTTTAAAATAAAAATTCCAGTGTGAAATATTTTATCAAATTTAAGTAAATTCCTGGTTTGTTTAATGTTAAAAAATCATTCTTCGACAATGCTTCATTATTTCATCATTTCTATTCTCTAATCTTTTGAAAAGCAACATGACCTTCCAAGGAGCACAAAAGTCTGATGTTAATTTTCTCTTTTACAGCTGATTCGAACATTACCTCTAATATGCTTACGTTTGAATTTTTTGTATTTTTATTTAAAAATACAAAAATTATGTTTGGTAATGTTAGCATTATTGTTTAAAAGTATTTAATTAAATGCTTTTCAATTAAAATTCTGGTGTGAGATATTTTCAATAATTTAAGTAAATTCTTGGATTGTTTAATGTTGAAAAATTGTTCTTCACAAATGCGTCATCATTTCATCACTTTCATTCTTTAGTCTTATTACAAAGCAACATGACCTTCCAAGGAAACAAAAGTCTGGTGTTAATTTTCTGTCTCACAGCTGTTTCGAACATTAGCTGAAATATATTTTAAGGCAGAGCAATCCAAATATAAATCAATCACCGCCAAGTTTCTTATTAGCTGCTTTATGTTGGAACTAACTCCCTCCCGGTCAGCGTATCTATTTATAAATATACTGACGTTAATCTCGCAGATTTCAGTTGAATATTTTCAACTTTTCCGAGACTCTGAGAGCCATGATTACTTAATGCCTTGTACTCATTTTGTAGTATTGTTTTATCGTGCTCTGTGATTATCCTTCTTGAGGCTCTTTTCAGGAGAGAAATAATGAGTTTTATGGTAAATGTAACATTTTAAACATTACTGGAAAAATTTATACCATAAATCAAAAATCATGTTCGTGAGAAATATTGACGTCATATTAACTGAGGCAACGCCTGATCAATAAATTTCGTTTTTACTATGATTTTTTAACCGCTTCCCTTATCATCCCGAGTTTCCTCGGCATCATATATATAACCGTTCATTATTATCCCGAATAAACTCGGGCTTACACGGCTAACACTAGCTACTATTTTTACATTATTTTTGCACCATTATTTCTAAAAAATAAATTTTATAAAACATACCTGTTGTACAAGTTAAAAAAGTATATGTAAAAGATTTTTCTGTTGGAAAAGTGGTGTGAAAAAAAAAATAGTTGCCAGCCAGGATAATACTAAATGCATTAGCAAGTGTAAAACATAAAAAATTGAAATGATAGAATTATCCAGTAAAAATTAATTTTCCCAAACGGAAACGATCTTTTGAATGCTCTAATAATTTGTTTTAAATCTGTATCTCAATCTACTGATATTTTTGGTTATAAAAATAACTTGACCGAATGATTTTTTTTAAATCTATTTTTATCCTGTGCAGCTACCCTGATTTACCCACATCACGTACGGACATCCATATCCCAATCATAATTTATTATTCTCATCTGTAAATTTTTATTCTAAATTTTGTGTTATTTAATCCAATCATTTCTCTGATTCAGTTAGAAAAAAATTTCTGTTTTGAAGAACCGGTGATAAAAGATTCAAAGTTCTGTAAAAGACATGAAAAAAATAGGCGTTATTTGAAAGTTTTTTCAAAAAATCGATCAGTTAAGTGGTTAATCAATAAAGTATGCGAAAAAAAAAATAATTATATTTTTATATTACTCCAAAAAGAAAAAAAAAAAGAAATTTTTAGACATTGATAACGATATCATTACGAGGGGAGGGGTATATTGTATGCAGTGTTCTCGCTGTCGCTCGCCAATGCGCCAAATCGCGACTAAATTCTTCATTTGGCAAGTAAACAAGCGATTAGATTCGCCACATTGCTAATGCTCAATTTTTGCTTTTTCTTTTTCGTTTTTCATACATATGCATATATATTTAATGTATACATATTTTTTATATTTGTAGCGGATAGATGAAATTTTTTTTATAACAATCGCTGTCACAGTTATAAAAACATGGGTTATTTTAGAACATATTGGAAAAAAAAAGGGAATAAATTAAAAAATTAAAGTTTTTTTTTTTTTTTTTTTGGGGGGGGGGCTACACGGCGAATTTATTTTGCTAATACTTTTCTCATTTGGCGAATGTTTTTTATTTTTAATTAGCCAAATTACTAACGTTGGTCAAATGTCAGCGAGAACACTGATTGTATGATATCATAAAGGGGCGAGGGATCGAAAATTATCAAAAAGTAAAGAACGCTAAGTTATACAGCCCCTAATGTAGATTGTTATGGATTTCTTTTCCCAATTTTTGACAGTATTTAACACGAGAATCATACAAGAATCCAAATATTTAACACTTAAATCAGAAGTTCTTATCAAAGGTGGTAATTATGAGTTTTATACAATTAAGAATATAGGCGTTAAGTGTTGAATATCACATTTTCAACATAATTGAAAAAACATTACGCATTTTAATGAAATTAATCACCGTCAATTTGAAGTACTAATTGATTTTGTTAATTTAAGGATATCGAACCAACTTGAATTGATTTGGATTGGGTTCTTTTCAATTTCAATGATGATCGCCGCCCCAGAATTATTTAAAACTTTGAATATTTTTATAATTAGATTAAAATAATAAGTCTCATATTTTAATTATCATTTATGAAGCATTAGGGAAATAAGGAAAAGAACTTTTAATATTATTATTGAAATAAAATTGAAAAGTTATTACTAACATGAATTGAAATTATGAGTTATTAACTCAGATTTTGCAATTAAATATTTCTAACTTGATCTCATACGGACTTCTTTTATTTTTGAAGCATGTGACTACCTTAATCATAAAATATCTCGTTATTTTTCTATAACTTTGTTAAAATATTGCTCCATTATGCACAGGATTTTTAATTCATTGGGATTTCGAGAATTAAGGAGGACGGCATTACAGTTTAATTGAAAACGTAGTAATTTTCATTGAATTAATAAAGAACAGTTTTAATTACTAATAAATTTGAATTAATACAATTTATTTGAATTACTAATTATATTTTGTGTTAATTGAACGCGATTTATTGACGTTTAAACTGATTTGAATTGGGTTACTTACAATTTCAATAAAGATCACAGCTTTTAAATTATTTAATATTTGCCTAATTACATTGAAATATTGTCCACGTTTACATTCAACTTATCAATTATTATGCATTAAAGAAATTGGGCAATGAGTATTTAGTGTTAGTAGCATAAACTGAATCAATAATGGTTAGTTGAATTGTTTCTAACTGAATAGTTCTTATTTCATTTGAAATGGACCTTTTTAAATTTTGCCAATTAATTTAATTTCTTATAATTTTTCAATAATTTACTTAAAATGTTATTCCATTGAATACTACATTTATAATTTATAAAGCACTTGAGAATTAAGAGAGAAACTGTTTATTATCACTGTTACAGTTGAAGACGTAATGATTCCCATTTAATCAATAACTGATAATCGGAATTGCCAATTTATTAAAATTATCACCCATGTTTTATTAGCTGAATGCAATTCCATAAGAATTTCAGTTGGTTTGAATGAAATTTCTTTTAATATTAACCTCTTGTACTCTAGTGCTGTTAGCGCATGTCACTAGCTACAAGTGCTGCCGCATCTGGCATTTTTTTTTTCAGCAATTTTGGATTCACATCAAAAACATTTAATGGATAATTTTTTCATGCAATTTATGGCATAAAATCCCCTTCAACTCACCCATGCTAAAATTTTTTACCATATATTTTTGCCATTTTCCATATTTATATGAAAACATTTTCAACTTGTAAGTATTCTTAATTCTAAAGAAAAAAAATATCATTTGTTATTCTGTTTTTTGTGCATTTTGTAATTTGTTAAATAATAATGTATGGCATCTGTAAAGAATTATTTATTTCTTTATTTTAGGACAAACATTCGGTAGCTATTTCCTTTCTGTTAATGGACTGTTTCAGTTTTGTTAGAATCAAATTGACTTTTTTCCTTTTATCCTACTACCCTACAGATCTTCTAGTCCTCGGATAGAAAGCACATGCCAACAAGGAAAAAAATATAATAATTTAGCTGCTGAAGCACAGATCTTCTTTATGACAGACAGCGGTAGATTGGTGCTGCAGATAAGAAGCAAACTTGAGGATAATATCATAGAACAGTATCATATTGTCGAGATGGTATGCACGCCAGAGACCTACTCCAGAACGAAAAAGATTGCCTTCCACCAGCAGTGATTCGCCTGCCTTGCATTTCGGATCGAAATTCGTCCCTTCAGCGGCCCTACTTAGCAATTGGCCAACTCAGCTATGTAATTTCCCTCAAAATTGCCCCGTTTTTATTGCTAAGTCAGTGCCACCTTTTTAGCACAAAAACGATCTAGCCACATTCGTCAAGCAAGACGAGTGGATGTGGTGTGTACGGCGCTAAAACATAGAAATTTAACTCATTCAATAAACAACTCAGACCAGCAGCCGTTAGCTATATCAGCGGACCGGGCACTTGTCATAGTGGACCGCCCCATGCGGCGATCAGGCGAATTCCGCCCCGCTGCCCAGGCAACTCAAACCCGTTCAACTTAGGGTACATGGACTGTAGGAACACTAGTGGTTAATTCCATGAAAACTTGTCATGTCTGTCACACAGCTAAAAATCGCTATGCTTGTTGGCCACCGTTATTTTCGAAAACTTTCCTTCACCTTCATATATTGATGAGATATCGCCGATAAAATAAGTCACATTTTTCCGTTCTAAAATACTGGTAGCCAAAAATCGTTGTAAGTGACAGACATGACAAGTTTTCATGGAATTAGCCTAGTTCAACTGGGTCAAATACCGATAGGTAGGGGCTTCCAAGAGCTCAGAAAGGCTCTAACGTGACAATGGACATCACTAGAAGCATTGAAAAACAGTGTGGAGTTGTTAATATTTCAATTAATTTACTTCCTTCCTAAGAAACAAATTTCCAAAATTCGTCAACTTTTCGCCACCAAGAACGTAAGTAACCCGTTATATAGGAACAGAGCTGAAAAATATTACAAACCATGAGCTAAAATGATAAAGGTTGATTGAACTTTACTAGTCAGGTATTTCTATTTTAATTTCAAATTGACTTCTTCAAACCTTTACAAGGATTAGAGAATGAATTTCAATTCTTTTATTCTCTGTAATTTTGTTAAAATACGGTCCCCTCTAGCACTTTAATTAAATTTTTTATGCATTTAAATTAATAAAACTGTATGATAAAATAACAAAGTGTATAATGAAATAATAAAAATGTTAATATTCTATTTTTAACGTAATTGAGAAACAATATGAATTGTAATTAAGTTAATGTTTGTTAATACAAAATATCTATTATATTTTACTAGTTTAATCCGATTTGATCAAAGTTTGAACCGGTTTGAATGAGAACACAACTTTAGAAGTGGTATTTTACGCAAACATTTTGCCCATGCACGCACTGAATTTACCATTTATTATGCATTGGAAAAAAAAATAGGAATGAGATTTTCAGGATTAATTTTCAATTGAAAAATGAACATAAATTTCAATGGTTATCCTTATAATGTTTAATGGATCATTTATTTGTCAATTTAAAATGAAATAAATTTTATTAAATAAATTTAGTTCAAAGCAGTCATTATAAATAAATCATAAAATGAAATACAATATTCCACCTTGAGTTAAGCGTAAAATATATAATGTGAGCTATAAAAATTCACAATTTACTTAAAATGTGACAATAAATAAGATAAATGTTAAAAGTATAAAATGTATATTTTATTTAACTTCTGAAACTTTTGGTTTGCATTCGCAGCCTTCATCAAGGAAAGTCATCAATCGGTTGGTTGGTTGTATAGGGCTTAATGGCGCAAAATCTCCGTAGGCACCAATTGATGAAAACTTTTCCCGATAAAGGCTGCATTAAAAAAAAAAAAAAAAAAAAAAAAAGATAAGTAAAGTGCTGGTTTAATTGGTGATTTTTAGCGGAAGTATAATCAAAACGTGGTGCTAATAGCCGCTGCAAGCACTTTTCAGTTCCACATGCTTACATTAAAAGTAATTTAAGGGATAAGTTTTAAAATAGATTTTTCCCCGTAAATCTTAATAAGAACAACATGGGTAGCATGCCACTAAATACTAGAATTTTTAAAACTATATATCTTTTAAGTATGCATTTTCTTGAGTTTTACAGTAATTTTAAAGAATGAGTTAATTTCTAATTCATTTTCAATTTTTTTCATAATTTTAGTATCATTTGTCCATACAAAAGTATGCTATTATGTAAAGGGAAAATTTTCCTTTTAAATTTCTGGTATATGAATTTAAATATCTATTATTAAAAAAATATACATCCGACGAAAAATTCGTGCGATTAATAAGGTGTAGACATTTCTATCAGAATTTTTTATTAGGTTATTTTGCCTTATTTTATCAAACGAAGTCTCTGAAATTCTGAAATTTCGCGTGGAGATTGCATAGTCTGCTTTTAAATGTGAAACAGAAATTTTCTAATCTTAAACAGACTAGAAAATAGATTAGGTCCAAACTCCCTGAGAATTACAAAAAGAGCACGCGCCTTGTCGTTTTCAAAATGCCTTTCTAATTTGATTTGAATGATATGAATTTAAATTCTTTTTACTTTTGCAAGGATCATTACATTTCAATAATTTTTCAATACCTTTTCTAATAGCAGAAGAATATTAGTCATACTTATTATATTAATTAAAACCATGTATTATTTTAAAATAGCACTCATCATAAACATTTCCCTCATAATACCAGTATTGATTAAATATTGGTCCAATTGTGGAAATATTTCCAATAGCATGTCATTATTATAGAGATATTGGCACTGATTTGGAAGTATATTTAATAAAACGCTACTATTGCAGAAATATTACCCATAAAATGGCGAAGAATTTCTTGCCCGATTAGCTCACTATCTGAAATATTTAGAAGGGAAGGCACAATATTCCTGAAATATTAAATTTACATTGAAATTGTTGCCAATAAAATCGAAAAAGATTCCTTAGCAACTATTTGCGCAATATCGAAAATATTTTAAACTGAACGCCCATTATTGCAGTAATATTCACTTCCAGAGCTGCCAAGTCTCCGGCTTTTTTGAACAACGGTATTTTAATATAGAAAATGCTTCATTATTTAATTTGAAAATTTCAGCGATTTAAAAGAAGTTTTCATTGGAAATATTGTCAGTAAAAGTGCGAAAGACACCTTCTTATTAGCGCAATACTTGAAATATTTTCAATAAAACACCCAATATTGCAGAAATATTGACTCCATATTGGAAATATTGCCAATAAAATCCCAAAAGATTCCTTGCCAGAATTAGTGTAATATTGGAAATACTATCAATGGAATTCACAATAATTGCAGAACTGAACTATTGACTTTATCCAAAGAACAATATCAGAAAAAATGGAGAGAGATTTCTTGTTAATGTTAGGTAATATTGGAAATGTAAAAACTCAAATGTTGTGGCAATAATTAGGGCCACTGTTTACAATTTAACCCAATATATATTCTATATATGTCCAATATTAGCCTTATTTTACTTCTAACACTATTTTACTTCTAATAACTCAAGCTTCAATCGTTTCATTAAAACATTAGGGATACATGCATAGCAAGTACTATTTACTTCCCTTAAAATAATTTAAAAAAATGAAGTAAAATATTTTAGATATAATTTGCAAAATAATAGAGAAATGAGATTTATTTTAAATGAAAGAATATTTGTTTATTTTTTTAACAAATTGAATTACTAATTACATTTTATTAATCAAATAAGAGTTCGTTGTAATTTGAAATTGTTTTCTTTCAATTTTGGTGGGAAAATAATGGCAGATTCAGTAAACTTTTGAATACTTAAGTTGCTAAATCATTATTCAAACATACGCTGAAGTTTGGTTTATTTGACAAATAAGGAATCTAATTTTTAGTACTAAAATTGGAACACTAATATTAATTATTAGTTATTTTCGTTTAATTGAGTTCAACTAATAAAAAATTATTACTAATGTGATTTGAATTAACCTTTTTTAAACATATGCAAGAACCACCCAGCCAAAATCTTTTTGGGTATTTAAAAAAAGATAAATGTGCATTTAACGATGATTTACTCTTATCCACGTGGCCAAGATCTCTTAATCTTACGACATGTGATTTCTTTTTGTAAGGTTACATCAGTTTTTATTTTTGAACTACCACTTCTGAAAATTGTGATGCAGTAATGCTTTGCGGGGCAACGCCAAGTCTGACCAACGCCCCCTAGACAATGGAGAAAGCCCTGAGACGCTTTGCTGTGACATCACGAATATCACACAAAGCAGGAAAAGCAAAGAAAAAATTCTAATAACTTGCATGGTTCGATTTCGTTGGATCGTGGCATTATTAATTATTATTTATGCAAATTGTTCGAATTTTATTTTCTTCGTTTTGCCTGCTTTGTGTGCCGTTACATGATGTTGAAACAAAGTGCGACTCGGCCTACTCCAATGTAAGGGGGATTGGTCTGGCTTGATATAATGTTTCTTTGGAAACTGTTCTGGTACCTCTAATAAAGAAAAGTAATATTTGGCATGTATAATCAGATCATTTTGATAATTATTACTGTCCGAAAAGACCTTAGAACTATTACCCTACGTAATCGCATCAACGATCTTGCTAAAAAAAAATAATGAAAAATTTTCGCCCTCCTTAATGAAATTGTAACGGAGCTGCCTGTTTATGATGCATTCGAGCGTCAACATCGCAAACGTCTCAAATATTCCACTGTCATGGACATCCAGTGAACAGTGTATTCGTCTCATTAGATTGATCTTTGTCTATGTTTTTTACTTTCTTCTATCTTTACAAGAAGAAAGTATTGGATTCATGAAAATTTTCGACTTCCGGTTTTCGACGGATTTATACGTTTTAGAAGGTCCTGAACACGTTTTGACTATTTTTAGAAAATGTCTGTCTGTGAGTCTGTCCGTCTGTCTGTCTGTCTGTCTGTCTGTCTGTGTGTCTGTCTGTATGTGACAAAAAATTTGTGGGCGCTCTATCTCAAGAACTAATGCTCGAAATTTAATAAAATTTTATATTCCGTTAGACCTTGATATGAATTAGTGCCTATTGGTTTTTGGTGAAAATTGGCCTGCAGGTGGCGCTGCTATACTACGTTTTTCATGATTTTCAGGATTGCTATATATCAAGAACTAATACACAGAATTTCACCAAACTTCAGATTCTGTGACCCCTTGATATACATAGACGCTGATTATGTTTTGGTGTAAATTGGCCAGCAGGTGGCGCTGCTATGCCACGTTTCTCGTGATTTTCATGATATCTATATTTCAAGAACTAATGCACAAAATTTCACCAAACTTCAGATTCCGCGATACCTTGAGATACATAGTCGCTGATAAGGTTTTGGTGTGAACTGCCCTATAGGTGGCGCTGCTATGCTACATTTTGCACGATTTTTGCGATAGCTATATCTCAAGAACTAATGCAGAGAACTTCATCAAATTTTAGATTCTGTTACACTAGAATATATAACATAATTAGACTCTGATTACATTTTGGTATTAACCTTGCAACAGGTGGTGCAGCTATGCTGCATTTTGCACGATTTTTCCGATAGCTATATCTCAACAACCAACGCACAGAATTTCATCAAACTTGTTACAAAATGACATATAACATAATTACACGATGATTACGTTTTGTTATAAATCCTTCAACTAATGGTTCTGCTGTGCTACATTTTACACGATTTTTTAAAACTAGCTATATCTCAAGAACTAAAGCACAGAATTTCATCAAACTTCAGATTCTTTTACACCATAACATAATTAGACGCTTTTCTACGTTTTGGCATAAATTGTCCAAGATATGGTGTTGCTGTGCTACGTTTTGCAATTTTTTTTTTGTTATAACTATATCTCAAGAACTAATGGACGAAATTCCATCAAATTTCAGATTCTGTTAGGTCTTGACGTAAATAGATGCTTATTAGATTTTAGTATAAATTTCCCAACATGAGGCAGTACTAAACTCATTTTTTCAGAATATTAATTAAATTTTGCGTTTTAGGCTTTTCGGATACCAGAATCTCATTAGGCTAGGTCAAATGTTCGAGGAAATTCGATAGTGAATAACTTTGGGCTCACCACGTTTTTTTTTTTTTTAATATTAAAATGTACTTATGAGATAGAAGAAAGTTTTGGGATTGACACATCCAACTAGTTCTTTTATAATTTTCTTTATTATGAAAATGCACCTTACATATATATATATATATATTATAGAATAATATATATATATGTGTGTGTGTGTATGTGTGTGTGCATATGTATATTGCCCTGATTAGCGCCTTTTTTGTTAATGTGGCTTTTGCCGTCTCCTTGATTGCTTTTCCTGCCCTTGCTTGGTGAGAGAGACTTTTAAACTAGTGCTAACTTTTATTTATTTTTCTTTTTTTATAGTAGTTTGTATAACTACAGCGAAACCACATTACTCTATTCTTTCTCAACGTATTAGTAGACTTAAGTTTCCAACTTAATCCTTACTTTAGTTTTTCTCAATATTTTTTTTATTCTTATACTAAGTAGTATATCTACATCTATTTTTTTTTTTTTTTCCAATGGCTCATAACATATGATATTTCATTTACAGAGAGTGGGTGAAGTTGTTCTCAATTAGGTAACCCCTGAAAGCTGCTCTACTGTTCAGTACTTTTCCAAACTCTGTAAATTGAAGGTAACTGTTTTGAAAAAAGTGATGCCAACCGAATGAAATTTGATAAAAAGATGCCGGTCCCGAAATCGTTACGAAAAATTAACGCATCGAACACGTGGAGGGGCGTGGAAAGAAAAAACTTCGCCCGGGGCAATTTTGCAATTTGGCGTCCCCCACCTCCAAATTTGTCTTGTGACAGGCCAAAAATGACATTAGAAGTAAAAATTTTGCGCCCCCTAAATTTCTGCGCCCTGGGCGACCGCCCCCTTCACTCCCCCCCTTTCGTACGGCGCTGAACACGTGTAACTTAAATATAAATCGGAATGTTTTTGTTTATTTTTATATCACCTATTATAATATGTGTAACTGTTTTGAAAATATAAATTTTTAAAATATATTCGTTCATTTATGCTCACCCTGTATATTGCGACGAAATGTAACTAATTAATTAAATGTAACTACCATTAGTATGAAGGAATGAAGGAAAAAAGTAGTTAAAGAAAAAGTTTGTAAATGATTACCAGGTGTAATAGCTAGTGTGTCTCTATTTTTATCACAGCTTTACGTCTGGAAGATTTTGGAAGTAGGGAAGGTGCAACTTCTAATCTCACAAGATAAGTTGTGCAGCTCCTTCGCTTCGAAGCAAAAGTTTGAATAGTGGCGTGAAAAAAATCTTATCCATCCCGTCTTTTTTAAAGGAAAGAAAAAAAGAGAGACAATCCCTCAACTATAATCCCGAACGCCGCCCCACATCGATCGAATGTCACGTGATCAGCTACACTTACACTTCGTCCAAACGAATCCGGTATGGTGCCCCAATTTTAACGGGGCGCAAGTGGCTCTCGGGCAGTTTTATGATTATTTCCATGAATATTATTCCAAGCACCCTTCGAAATATTTTTTTTTCTTTTTCTTTTTTCGTGAATCGAAGTTTGTAGTTCGTGAAGGATACCAATACCATAGCGAAGGGAATTCAGATGCAGCGCTTACGGAGCGCCCAGTGCTGCTTTTTGTGAACTTTTGACCTTTAAACAGCGGAGCTGCGAGCGTGCGTAAGAGCTCTAAAGTTTAGTGGCACTTTTGGGGGATGCAGCGCGAATGTTGAAACTCTTCTAGAGAAGTCAGGATATTCTTATCCTGGTCTTTTTTTTTTTTTTTTTCACTTTTGTTTACAAATAACCATTGACGTGTTTTATGTTTAGATAGTTATGTTGTAAATCTTATTTGCATATTTTCTATACATTAATGCCTTTTGTTATGTGGGGGTTTTATTTTAAAATATAAGTTTTCTTTTAAATACTCGTAAAAAATTGAATAAAAAAGGGTAATTTTCTTTTGTTTATTTTTCAATTTAAAAGCATTTTGAAAAGAGGAAATAATGTAGGAATTTAAGGAAACTTTTCAGACTTAAGGTACCGCTAACACACAGAGCTGCTGTTTAGATTTTTTGTTAATAAAAAAAATTCGACTTTGCACCAGGAAATGCAAAAGGCCTTTTCAAGTTTATTGATTACTTAACTACAGTGTACCATTAACTAACGATATTTTCTCTATTTAAAAGACTTAATTATTATCTTAATCTAACTTTATTTTATTATATTACGTGCATTTTTTTATTTTTAAATAAAAAAATGTATTATTTTTATATTTTTAAATTAAAAAAAAATTGTATTATTTTTTACTTTTAAATTAAAAAAAATTGTATTATTTTAAAATTTTTATACTATGTAGTTTATCTACATTTATACTTTCTCGCAATGGCGTTTTACAGCATAAGGTTACTCAATTATATGGACTAGATGTGAAGTTGTCATCAACTCGGTAACACCTCAAAGCTGCTCTACTGTTCAGCACTGTTCATTACCAGATTACTTAAGGTTAAAATTCTTCTTCAGAATTTTCCGGTCTCAAGTAGTCTCTATCTAATTTTATAAACGAATCCTATTATTTTATTTAATTTATCACTCTTTATTTAGGAATAAATATGAAATTGTTCTCCTATATCTTGAAAAAGACGTGCATTAAAAAATGTCTTAAAATAAGGCTGAGAAATATAATTTGTAGTGTCAGAATGTCTGCGGAATATCTTGATAATTTATTCCTATAACATATCTTCGACTAACGCCTCACTTATTTCTGCTGTTAAATTTGAGTGGAAAACGTTTGCTTTAATGTTCATATTTTCGATGATGTGCATAATGAACTGCCTTGGAGGATTAAAAGCTTAAATATCTAATTCAAATGCATAAGAACGGAGCTAGATAACTAGAAAATCTGGTATTTGCCAGAAAAAAAGATTTATATAGAGTACATAATAAACTAGAGTTAAAGAAATATGCAATTGGAAACATAAGTTGCTTGTTTATAATCTTGTAGTGTTGTTTTAGAGGAAAGTATCTGCATATTTTATTATTAGAACCACAAGCAATGTTTTACATTATTTTATATCATCAACAATGAATGTGCAAATCATGGGTTCAGGATGGCCCGTGCATAGCTGCCTGCCACTTTTTCTGATTTTTTTGCCCAGAAAAATTGAAGAGAAAATTTTAGTTTATTTAATCAGCAGATTATAGCAATTTGAAATGGTAAAATTTACTAAAAAAAAATTTCCGGGCGAAAAAAGCTGAAGATGTCGGCAGCTATGTGAGTGATCAGGGAAAAACGCAGTCTAAAAGCGTGTTAAATACCAGTATTTTGTTAACGAGAAATTCGTCTTCTTTAATCACTTTATATTATTTTAAAGATTTTTAAAGAAATAATACTGGTACTCTCCTCTTTTTTGACTGTGTTTTTCCTTGACTTTTCGCCCCCCCTGGAGTTGAAATTATGACTTTTCATGCATTTAAAAATTTGTCTCTTGATGGTAAGGAAGTTCGAAAAATATTTGCTTTAATGATCAGTGCTCTGATGATGTGCATAATGCCTAGCCTTTGTGAATTAAAAACTTAAATATATTGCTGAAATAGCCAGATTGGAGATAGTAAACAGCATTTCTTACAATTACTTTAAGAAAAAGGAACTTAAAAAAAAAAAAAAAAGCATACAATTTTAATGATAAGGCTAAACCTTGATAGCCTAAGTGAAGACAAGACTGTGTGCAGTCCTATGACAAGTATACGAACATTAAGACCCGTTTCCTCGGAAATTAGACGACCGATTTTGATAAAATTTGGAATCCATATTCAATGGATTATGCTTATGATTTATGGTTGACAGTCTTTTTCTGCGACTAAAACTTCTTATTTTAAAGCAAGAGCAATTTTTCAGAAAATTTCTACTCTCAGAAATGTTTTTCTCTGAAACTAATAATCTTTTTTTATTGTCTGTCATACATGATCTTACATTTATATGTTACCATCTGAAATTTATATTATCGAAATCATTTGAGTTCTTAATGATTAAATAGGATTTTTAGGTGAAAAGGGCAATTTTTCGGAGATCTAAAGAACTCAGACATTTCTAATTTGTGTGAAGTTCTTGCGCAGTTTTATCAAAAACACTCGGATAAAAATTAGTCACATATAATAAATGAGCATAAAATGTTAAAGTAAAATTAATGAGAGTGAACATGGCGTCACATCTTAAAAATTTAACGGAATTAGGTAAATAGAAAGTTAACAGTTTCTCGGAGGAAAGTATACTATATCTAGAGATTATAAAAATTAAAGGTACGATTGAAAAAAAAAATACTTGTCTTTGATTTTCTATATTATTTCAATATTATTAATATCTTGTACGGCAATTTTCATTGATAGTTCCCAATCTGGCTATGATTTTTTTTTCATACCAGTAAAATTGTTCGCTTTATTTAATTGCGTGAATAACGGGATTATTTAACACAAGAATTTCTGCTTAAAAATATTGGTGTAAAAAAAAAAAAAAAAAAAAAAAAAAAACCGGAAGATTGGAAATTATGCATATTTATTGTCGCATAACATTTGGAAATTTATTACATGTATTTAATATTTTTATTGTTTTATTATATTAGCTAGTTTTTCTAGGTTATTTGCAGTAAATAAAAAATTGCATTCTCCTATCTTGTACTGCTCTGTCTTATGAGTTAAAATGTGTTTTGGAACTTTATCAGAATAATAATAATAATAATAATAATAATAATAATAAAAGAAATATAATCAACAATATAGGGGAATGTCGTTTGGATTTTACTCCAATACGATTGTCTACCTTTACAAATTGCTTCCTGATGCCAAGCAATTGTGAAAACTTTAGAGGATTAAACTCTTAAACTACTAAATGAAGTGCATCAGGACGTAACTAGATAAGTAGCAAATCTACAGTTGCTTTCAGGGAGGTTTATACAGAGTAAGTACATAAAATAATTTAACAAAAAAACTAAAGGGAAAGATTTAATTGGAAACATATGAATGTGACTGGCGTGATGTTAGATTGTGCCAAGAAGGCTCCGAACCGTCGGACCTGCTCCATCTTAATGTACCTTTTCAACCTGTTGCAATCGGGAGCATTCGCCGGCTCTTGGCTGCAGTTCAAAGCACTGGTCCTGTTCCAAAAACACAGTTCTTCTCCTACAGCATCGCTTTTTTAAATCAAAAACTACTAAAAACAATCTGTAACTTCCTATTTTTAACTCTCTAAAACCCTGAATTGTGTCACGGTGAAGTCTATTTTGATTTATGGTTTTATGACAATGTTCCATTCTGATCTTTGCAGCCTTTAAAGAACTGGAATTGATAAATAAATGCGATTTATTTAGGAAAGAGGTTTCTTGAGTACGCAATATTTATTTAAAGTTCTACAACAGGTATCTTTTTTGCTCAAGTGATTCTTTGAAGAAAGCAGATGCTTTTACTGGTTGCTGTTTATTTTACTTGCATATATCGAGTTTTTTCAATAGTAGGAATTGCACAATCATTTTCTTTGATAGTAAATGTTGAAGTGAATAAAGATTAAAAGAATATTATCTGTTTTCTTTGTTAAATACTAATTTTGCTATTTAGTACAACCAAATATGAAACAATATATGATTTATGGTTCAACACTCTATTCCATTCTGATCTTTGCAGCCTTTATAGAATTGGAATAAATAAATAAGGAAGTATGTTTCATTTAGGAAAGAAGTTTCGTGAGTTCGTGGTATTTACTTTAACCTTCCTACCCTGAATGGGTCGAATCGACCCGTTTCTATCACATATTTTATTCGATTTGAATCAGAAATTTCTTTATACACTAAGTTAAATAAAAGATTCAGAAAATTAAGTTAAATAAATAGGTAAAATAGCTTTAAATAAAAATTCTGGTGTCAAATGTTTTTAATCAAGTTTGAGTAATTTTCAACAGGGTAGGAAGGTTAACCCTTCCGGATTCGATTATTTTTTAATTTTAAGAAAAAATTAGTTTTATGTTATTAATGTCAATAATACTGATTTAAATAGATTTACTAGAGTTCAGCGAATATTTTATTTCTAAAATCTAAAGAATGTAGCTATTTTGCATAAAATTGAATTCATATTCATATTACAAATGGCTAAGGAAGAGTTTTTGAAGAGGTTGCAAAAATATCGCATTACAACAGGATTTAACAGATTTTACAACTCTTTAATATTTTTTATATTTTATCACACAGGATTCGTTTGGAAAAGTAAAGTGTATTTTAAATTTAAATCGTAAAATATGTGTTTAAAATAAAATACTTTCATCATCATTATTATTACTAAATGACTAAACATAAATAAAATCCTAATAGGAACATCATATACATATATTACCATTAATTCAGGTATATAGTTACAAAAGTAAATTCTAAGATAAAATAGTGATCAATGAAAATATATGTACTTATTAGTAGGCCACACCCGAACAGGTCAAGTTCTACAACAGGTATTATTTGAAGAAAGCAGACAGTTTTACTGGCTGCAATTTATTTTATTTGCAAACGTTTAGCAAATAAAATAAACTATAAATATCTCTTCCAATAGTCCAAAATTTCACAAGCAGTGTTTTCGACGGTTAACGCCCAAATGAATAAACATTAAATAATATTTTAAGATGAAGCAGCATCACGATTGAATACAATATTAAGAGATAAATATATTTCAAATTCAGATATTTGAAATTATAAAGTACAC
Organism: Maratus speculifer; assembly: GCA_964019185.1. Lineage (NCBI taxonomy): Eukaryota > Metazoa > Arthropoda > Arachnida > Araneae > Salticidae > Maratus > Maratus speculifer. The sequence continues at coordinate 49,855,925 of OZ025296.1, forward strand.
ATATTAAAAACAATTATTTTGACGTTTCGGTCTAAAATTCGTCTCTCATTAACAATGCAACATAAAATCATGAAAGATGATGACATAAAGAAAGTTATAAACTAAATATACATTAGAGCCCTTCATTCAGGGTGACGAGTGGTCAGGGAAAAATACAGTCAAAAAAGGCATTAAATACCAGTATTATGTCAAAGAGAAATTTGATTTGTTTAATCCTTTTACATACAGGAAATATTTTATACAAGAAAATCCTGGTAGTTTCTCCTTTCTTTCACTGTGTTTTGCCTGACCACTCGCCACCCTGTAACTCTAAACCCTAAATTGTTGCAGCCGATACATTCATAGGCAACCATTTGCGAAAAACAGCGTCGCGACCGTGATCCTCGCGGGCTGAACCACTGCCGCGAAATTCGGAATGCCAGAGGACACAAGTTGTGACTTATCACTAATCGACCGACTTGTCACTAGTGTTGTAATTCACACCGGAAAATTCTGAATGGCAATTTTCTTTTATTTTATTTGTGGGATGTCTATCATCTTGTAAAACAATAACTGTTAGAACTTACTGGGGATAATTTGGAATCGCCCCCCCCCCCAATAAAAAATAAGCCAGATGCGGCAAAAATGTAGCATTCTGCATTTGACTGATTTTTTATTTAGGAATCCCGAATTCTCACCAGTAAGTTTGAATTGTTATTATTGTTTCATAAAATGTAAGACCTGTCTTCGATTGCTTCTCACTGTTGGTCTTCCGGTCATTATTTCATTTTTTCCATGGCCAGAATTATTTCTAATCCTGCCTCTCCTTCTCACTTAGATGTCCACGAAGCTTATTTTATTTGTAAAAATTCCAATACTCTTGTCAATGATCTCTCTTCACCCCCCTCTCTTTCTCCTGCATGAAAATAACGCCTGTAATTTTTTTTATTTTTTTATTTTAATTTTTTAATATATGTTTCATATTCTATTTTAATATATTTATTAATTAATTAATTTATTTATTTATTAATTTTTAGTTATTTATTTTATTTTATTTATTAATTTTTATTAATTTATTTATTTTATTTATTAATATTACAATTTTTATTATTTTATTTATTCATTTATTTATTTTTATTTCATTTTATTTTATTTTCGTTATTATTTTTATTGTAAAAGGTGGAAAAACTTTTTCTCTTCATTTTATTATTTTGGCAACACTTTTCGTTTCCACCGATGCGCTTTCACCTGTCGCAGTCTTTTTAATATCCTCCCTCTTTCTTTCACTTTATCTTGACTTTTCTCTTCCACCTTGACTCTTTCAGCTAGCACCACCTATCGCACTCTTTGTAATCTCCTCCCTCTTTCTTTCACTTTATCTTGACTTTTCTCTTCCACCTTGGCTCTTTCAGCTAGCGCCACCTGTCGCACTCTTTGTAATCTCCTCCTTCTTTCTTTCACTTATCTCCACTCTGTACCCTTACGCACATGTGTTGGTTTAGCTGATGACGAATTGTTATTCTTGTACCTCGAAACGCGTCCTGCTTAATTTTTCATTTTATGGTGATTTTACAAAGTTTTTTAGTTTATTTATCAATTTATCGACAGTGATTACGGTGTTTTTCACTTTTTTTTCACTTTTTATATGTATGGCTAAACCGCAGGTTTAATGACCGCTTGGCATTTGACTGGCGGCTATGTGATAAATTCTCCAATTTTGTCAACCTACATTTCAGATCTAATGTAAACAAATAATATAAATAAATAATTTAACAAATAATGTACCAAATAATGTAAACTATAATGTAAATAAACGATGTAAAAAATAGTTTTAAAAATCGCCAATTTCGTATTTTTTTAAAATCACTCCAAGAAGGCGTTAATTCTAGAAAGATTAAGTGCTATATTGTGAGGGAAGAAGCTATTGCGTTTAGTTTAATAACGATATCTATGAATTATCTTTTTTTAGTATATTTGTCTTTTTATACCTCATTTTAAAAATAATACTATTGAAATTTAATATTTAAAAACATACTTCAATGACAGAAACAAAAAATTATTCGCAAAAAAAGGCGACATATTTGAGATGATTAATAAACAAACTCATAAGGAGATGGCTTCCGCATTTTCGACATGCACTAGCCCTTTTCGCCCATGCGCAGTTCGTACCAGGTTTCTATCAAACTTGGTACATCAGTACACTACTATTTATTTATTTATTTTATTTTTTGTCTTAAAACATAAGATTTCGTAATGTTATCTTTTTTGCTTAGGTAATTCTTTGGAGAATAAAAACAGTATTTCCACTAACTGCTAAAATGTTTCGAAGGCATTTATTTTGCAGGTAATGATCTTTTAAATGTCAAAATTATTCAAAAGTTTTGTTAAATGCAAATAACTGGATACATTATGCTTTCATTATTTCAAGATTTCCAATCGCTAATTTTGTTGGTTAGTGAAGCTGTCTAGAAATGCTAATTTTGAAATATGCGTTGGCAAATATGTAGTTAAATTAAAGTAATTATTATTATCAAAAGAGTAATTTGAGAAATTCTTGAAGATTTTTGCAGAATCTGAGACTTTAGCATTAGATCATCTGCTGTAAATCCAATCTTTCAAGCAGGGCCATAACTAAGCGGATGCTACGGGAGGCTCAGAACCCCCCCCCCCCTCCTCCCCTCCAAAAAATCATTTTGAGTCCCTCGTGGAAAAGGTTCCAAGGTCACTAAATGAATTTATGTTCCGAAAATCCAAATGAAAATCTGTTCAAAAGTCTAATTTAGTTTTGAGGGCCTTTCACGGTTTTGCAAAAATACTAAATTGTAATTAAAATAAGTGTTTCAACACTCGCTCATCCTGTTTGCATATAGGAAGATAGCATTAGTTTTAATATTACACTAAGGTATACACTCGAATTTTTCATCACTGTACTATTTTCTTTGCATAAAATGAAGTTATGATAATAGTTTAATGAGAACCATAGTTTGATACCTGCAGTGTGAATATGCACTCATTTATCTTCTTGCGTCAAAGAGAGAAAAAATATATGAACCCCCCCCTACCCCCATTTTTTCACTTCTAGCTGCGGCCCTGCTTTCAAGTCCTCATTTTTAGGGTTAAAAGGAACTCATTTGTTAAAAATTAAAATATATTATAAAAAGAAGAAAAAAATACCAAAATAATTTATAAATTTAAAATGACATTTTAGTGTCAAATCATAGAACGTACTGTAACATATCAATACTACAATATCGATAGATTTTTTTTTTTTTTTTTTTTTTTTTTTAGAGATTCCACATTTTCACCATGGCATTTGAATAGATATATTTCATTTAAGTAATTACTTAGACTTTATTCATAAATTTAGTGAAAGAATTACTATTTAAATTTTTTTGATACAACTTATTATTATTTCTAAATAAAAAATCCGGCAGATTTAGCAACAAACTTAGACGTTTTTCTGAAAATTTTTCATATTTATAAAATATTTTTCAAAAAGAGCTATGTAATACGATTAAAGCATACATAGAAGTTAGTATAATAATATCTAATTAACAACGTAAAATATCTTAAAAGACACTGAATAGAAGCTGATGCATAAGGAGCAAATGAAAGTGACAGTAATTAATTCAAACGACAGTAATTAAGGTGAGTTGCAAATAATAATTAAAATATTCATCTCAACTTCCATTAGTAATGCGAATCAATTTTCAATGTAATTCGTAATGATTGCCCTCGTTCCGAAGCAGATAATTATAATTTAATTTTAGAATTAGTACTTGAGTTCTTTTTTTTTTTTTTTTTTTTTTTTTTTTTTTTTTTTTTTTTTTTTTAACTTTACTCATATTTTAGCTTTTTATTTGAGAATTTAAGTTTACTGTATTTTTCGTTTCTTGTTAAAATTTATTGTTAAATTAAAATAAATATGTATATGAATATATTGTAATATACTAAGCAGAATGTTTCTTTTTACATGCTTTCGTACTTATACAAATAAGTAGCTATTGTCGTCGTCTGTCCCGACCGTCTGTCTGTCAGTGTATTCGCATATAATAGCGCAAAAATTAACCAACCGAATGGCTTGAAATTCCATATGTATAATCGCTGCAGAATATTTTCGAGTCATTTATAATTTTATCAAAATTGAATCAAAACTCAAAAGAAAAAAAAATATATACATTAATACGTTTTCTTCATTCAATTAAATCCTATCATACGTAATTAATATAACGATAAGTCATGATTCTAGGTTACCATGGTGATTATGTCTTATTTAAGATAGAGTCCTATCATTTCCGTATTTTTGAATTTAACATACAGGTTGGTTATAGTTAAGGTTACCCTGTTTGGAACTAGACAGATGTCGAACTTGGATAATACATTAAATGGACCATGGGGAAAAGAAATTTACAATAAAAAAATAGTTCCATTTTTGATCGACAGATGGCAGTTTTCACTGCTAGAGGTAGTGTACCTAGACCTTATTTGTATTACCAAAGGTTGAAGGAGCACTACTAGAGAGAGTAGGAGAAAGAACGAACGTTACTGGTGAATTTGCAGTATCAGAAAGACAGTAATTTGTCATGAAAGATGGTGCACCACATCGTTTAGGACTGGTTTTCGCTAAGTGAGGTGGTTTTTTGAAAAACCGATGGTAAAAGATTAAAAATCAAGCAAAATCCTCTCATCGCAAAAAGGTTAAATTGAAAAAAAAACTTAACTCGTATACACGGTAAAAAAAAGACCAATGTTGCTTAATTTATGAAAATATAATATATGACCAAAAATATACGATAATCTGTTCCAAGTTACAGATGATTTCGAAAATCGTTCTTTACTTTAGAAAGCTTTAAAACTAATATATTTTCAAGATTAAAAAAAAAAAGAAAGAAGAAAAAAATGAAAGTTTCTTTTGTTACCAATGATTTTCAGGCATGTTTTCTTGTATGTTTTTAGCGTAATTAATCAGAATTTTCAAATTAGAACATCAATTCTCAATTAAATGTTTGGAACATTGTGTAAACTGGAAGACGTTATTGTGTTCTTTTCTAGGTTTTTGGTAAAGGTTTAATGTGAAAACAATTTGGGAAATTTTACTGGATTAAATAAAAAGTCACACACACACACATATATATTATCTAGAAGGCGTAACTCAAGTCCAAATTCATGCTGTGTATTTGTTTGCTAGACTAGCAAACAAAACTTAAATGCTGCATCCCAGGCTGGTTCTACCAGAATTACCAGAAAGTTATGAAATGGGTTAATTCCATGAAAACTTGTCATGTCTGTCACACAGCTAAAAATCGCTATGCTTGTTGGCCACCGTTATTTTCGAAAACTTTCCTTCACCTTCATATATTGATGAGATATCGCCGATAAAATAAGTCACATTTTTCCGTTCTAAAATACTGGTAGCCAAAAATCGTTGTAAGTGACAGACATGACAAGTTTTCATGGAATTAGCCAATGTATTGACTCATTTAACTTTCCTACCCTGAATGGGTCTAGTCGACCCATATCTATAATTTGTTTTATACGATTCGAACCAGAACTTTTTTCATAAAGAAAGTTAAATAATAGATTCAGATAATTAAGTCAATTAAATGTATTAAAATGTTTTAGACAACAATTCTGGTGTGAAATGTTTTTAATCAAGATTGAGTAAAATTTGAATAGGGTAGGAAGGTTAACTCTTTCCGGCGCAGACAAATTCTGTTCGTAAAATGAGAAATTGTTGACTGACACCGGAATTTACAAAAGACTTTTTTAGAGATAAAGAATTCCCTGATTTAAGCTGTCATTGTAAAAGTAAAATTTTACTAAAATATTATTGGTGCCGTTTGTAAGTTTGGAATTAAAATTAGATGTTGCAGGAGTGGTAACACTGCGCCGGAAAGGGTTAAGCATAAAATGATTGTATATAGCTTGTTATGCTATAGCTGTGTAAGCTCCAGCATTTGATGCTGGCTAGCATTTTAAAGCATATAATAGCATGAAAATTTAGCAATCAAAGTAATACGTAGCAAAAACTAGCCTATTTTTGTTGCTAATACTAGTATGAATTTAATCTCTCTTGTTATATTTATACAATCAAGCCATAGCAGAGCACATTTGAAAGACGAACTTTCAAGGTCATTTTATGAAAAAAAGTTTCAAGTTGAATTGAGTATTCATTGGTTTAAATTTATTTGAAAATGGCAATTATAGACGCTCATTTTTAACATATTTTGCTTTCTTACTTATAAAAAGGTAAAAAATACATTAGAAAGTTTGGGAGGGGGAATTGCACGATGCTGCTGATGCGGCGTGCTTAACTTAATGTCAGTAACAAAATTGATTCATTCGTTTTTGTTGCTGAGCTTTTGATCATGGTTATGCACCCACGCTATGGGCGTCCAATTGAAGTTGATTACAAAAAATAAAAGCAATGATCGAAATTAACCAGCGAATTTGACACAAGAAATTGCAGGCAGACTAGTGTATCGCAAAAATAATTTACAGCTCTTTAAAACAATTTAGTAATTTGGTTATGTCACTAAACTCGATATTTATGTTAGTCATGAATTCAAGGAATTTCATCTCATAATCACTGCGATTCATTACTAAAACGTTACAAAACTATCCCATTTTTAAAGCGTGTGTGAACTGGCGGTAAAAATTATATCGTCTAGTACAACGTTGAACACAAAAGATCATAGAGCAAGCTCGATAAACTAACACAAACCATTTTAAATGCAGATATTTATCAAAGAAAGGTGATGCAGTATGTTTGGTGGGACTATAAAGGAATTCTTTATTTTGAGCCATTTCCAAAGAGCTAATCGATTGATTCAGATGCTTCCTGTCAATATACCAGTTAACAGTAAAAATCCTATACTAATGAAACTGTACGAAATATTCAAAGAAAAATGTCCTGAATCGGCAAGTCGTAATTAGTTGTTGGCAAGTCGTTTCATTAGAAAAATACAGAACAGACGCATCTTTGATTAATCGCCAAAAATTGTTGGATATGGTCTGGGAAGTGATGCCTCACCCATCTTATAGCCCTAATTTTGCATCATCAGATTATTATTTTTTTGAATTTCTGTGAAATGATTTAAATGGGCAAACATTCAATTCAGAAAAAGCTATCAAAAACTAGTGATTCGAATTTTCGCTTCTAAAAACCAAACTTTCTTTGAACGAGGCATTAAGCATCTAGTCAGAAGATGCGAAAACATCATCGAACCATATGTTTAATATATCATTTATTAAAGTTTGATATTTCTAATAATAAATTTACTTTCAAATTCAAGATAAAAATTGGCAAATTTTTTTTACACAACTTAATATTATATTTTCATAGATTAGGAGCTTATCTGTTTATAAACAAATCATGCGGTTGCAAGTATTGTGCCACACTTGCTGTTGAAATTTCACATGCACTTTTTAACAGCATACAGTTAGTGAAACGAATAATTTCCTATATGGAGAGAATACGTAAACTTTTTCAAATAATGATGGTTTTTTTTTTTCCTTTTTTGAGCCATTGGAATGATCTAAAAGAAACACAGATTTTGGGGAATAATGTTTTATCTGTGAATACCCCAGCTTGCGAGATATGCTTGTATTATACTATCAACAGATGTTGCTACTTTTTAAAATAGTAATATAACTCATCCAAAATCTGTAACACTAGAACCGCGGCGACGGGTCATTTTGACCCGTCAGTGGCGTAGCTACATTTTCTGGCGTCCGGGGCAGGATTAATTTTTGCGCCCCCCCCCCCCCCCAAAAAAAAAAAAAAATGGGAAGGAGAAACAAAATAGTATTTTTATCCTGTACTGGGAGGAAAAGGCATCTTCACTTTTTCTTGTTTTTAAGGATTCGGCTAATTTTACTCAAACACACTAAACTAAAATGCATAGAATCAGATTACTGAAGATTTTCAATTTTCATCAATATTGAATTTGAATGGGAATTTCAAAAATTTAGCGGTATGTTCACGGATATGTTTATGTTTTTTAAGCATGTAAGATTCAGAGCCAGATTAGGGTTGTGCGGGACCTATGGCTCAGCACCTGTTTGAGGGTACCTTGCAGTTCCTAAACTTTTTTTTTTGGGAGGGGGGATTGTAGAGGATAAGGAATGGATTATTATTAGGTATTACGATGCGGTTTCAAAATTAATGAAAAAATATTTTTGTTTTTGAGAAAATAATGCGGAAACTACAATTTTAAGACTTAAATCATTTCAGTAAATTTGAACCCTCAGCAAGAGTGGTTCCAAGGCCATGGCCTTATAGGTCTGTGCGGCAATCTGACTCTGTAATGCGAATAGCGACAAAGAGAATAAATTTGCAAAAAACCACATTTACTAAAACTGCTATGTTATGATACCTCCGATTATGGTAATAAAATCTCCTGATTGAAAACTGCAGTCACTCTAGAATTTCAAATTGCTATACGCATCCATTTTTAAAGATAAATGGGAAAACAATAAAAGGTCTTGAATTCTTATGGTAAATCAAGATATCCAACGAATTTGTTTAAAATCTTAATAAACCCTTAACATATTCTCAGTCGCATGACAATGATCAGATATCAGTATAGAGAGAGATATGCTATATAGATGAAAATGATAAAAACTAAAATCCTTTTGAAATTAAAAAATTTAAATTAAAATCTATAAATTCTTTTTCTCAAAAATACATTTTACTCCTTGAATTTTGTTTTTCAGCATAACATTTATTATGTTCACCAGTAAAATCAAAGAATAACTTAAGATGGAAAATACTGTGACGGTTAGGCAATTTTTCTTTCGTTTGCGGCTAAATCTTTGTATGTTTATGATTCGAGGAATTGTGCTGATCTTGACCGTATGTCAATCAAGAGCTAATTAACCAGTTAAACTAAATGTTTCTCGCAAATTGACATCTTCGCCCCCTGCTGGAAAATAATACAGGCCTCAACATATTTGCATGAACTGAAACGAAAAAGTTTAGATTTGGCAATTCTGATAAGCCTGCGTAAACTACGACCATGTAGGTCTCGAAATATGCGTAAATAAGTCGTAAGACCTCTGATCGAATTCACCGAGACGATTGTAAAATGCATTGACGAAAGAGTTCGGTCCAAAGAGGATCCCGTGTCAAAATATTTTATTCCATAATTTACATAGGACTCAGTCATTCCCATAATTTACATAGATAGATGTAGTTTTCTCTAATGCATATGCGTTCAATTTAAATATATGTTAAATATATTGAACTTTTAAAACGACGAAAACAAACGTTTGTAGTGGTTGTACTAGGAAGACAGAAAAGTCCTACTTCGTTTTTTTATACGATTTAAGGGAGACCCGTAAGAAAAAACCCAAAATTTTTATTATTGATTTTAAAGTAATGAATTTTGGTGTACTATTTAAGAATCTTCTTGTAAGGAATAATTAGCAAAAAAATCACTTTTTACTAAAAAGTATATTTTTTATGGGGATTTTTATGATTTTTTTTTTTTTTTTTTTTTTTTTTTGTCGAAAAAGACACTTTTTAAAATTACTACTCCTCATTCAATTTTCAATATTTTGGTGTTACTAAAATTTCTTAAATAGTGTTATAGTATATAGAAAAGAACTAAGGAGAAATATTTTTAATTTTCTATTTTAATCGGCTAAAAAAAATAATAAAAATACGCATGGTAAATTTCCTTAAATTCGTTATAATTTTCATGTTTACCAATTTATGTAAAATTTTCAGAAATAGTTAAAAAATATATATCTCTCCTTACTTTTGTTGCATTTTTTTTAACATTCTAAAAACATAAACACTTTGTTTCTAAATCATTTTACCACTGAGCCTTAGTACTTTAAACTTAGGCAAAATATGAAAAAAGTCATTTTCAGGAAAACACGTTTTAAATGGCCGCTAGTCCTTTAAACTCTATAGTGAGTACAATTTAAAAAGCTCATTTTCTACCTGTTCCAAGTGTCCCCGAGTTCTGAAATTTTGCATGGATATTCGCAAATATGTATTTTATCGTTTTCTGAGAAAAAAAAAATGAACTTTTGATGATTTTTGGCCGGAAATGGGGTTTGGGTCTCCCTTAAATAGGAAAAATTTGGGGTACACTGTAAAAAAAATTCAAGAGGTTACTAAAAATTTCTTAGTAAATTTGTATTCCACAGAATTTTTTAGTAACCATTACAAACTTTTTTTGCAAGTGAAACAAGCATTTCTTTTGTAAACTGAACAAAAGAATTTTTTGTATAACTAAATTAAAAAGTTTTAGTATGAAAATTTTAGTAATAGCTCCAAAATTATTTTCAATAACCATTACGTGCGCCCGAAGGGCAGGAGCTTCCTTCGAGCTGCATCCAGACTTCTGAAGCGGAAGATTTCCTGCTCTGACAGGATTTGCATAACCCCTTTATTAACGAGACACTACATACATTCGGGGCGTATTTGGCGGTGGCAAGTTTCGAACCCGAGACCTTTTAGCCTGGAATCTGTTACTATAACCATTATGCTATCAAGGCCACACCAACTGAGTTTTGGTGAGAGCTATTAAAAATATAAAACTATTAACTCTATTTATTGCTAACTTTTTTCTAGTAATTCTTACAGATTTTTTTGTAACCGACTAAGATTACTAAAAATTTTTTAGTAATTACAAGGATCACTAAAGTTTCTTTAGTAGATCGACACTTTTTTTTTACAGTGTAGGTCGCTTACATTTCATTATTTGGTTTTCTCAATGAAAATTTGACGGAAAAACGGAGTTTCTAATAAGGAAGAAATACCTTTTCTTGTTGTTCTTTCAGCAAAATACTTTTTGCATTGATTTAAGGAAGCTTTCATTTTAAATATGTATATAAAATGCTAAAAACAGCAAAAATCAGCGTGAAAACTAATCTATGTGTGTCCGTGTGTATGATGGAGGGGACTAAAATATCTGCAACATACAACTCTGAAATTCTGAGTGAGGATAGTACAAAGCAAATGCTATCCTAATGCATGTGAGACTCAAAAAAAAATTTTTTTCTTATAGTCGAGAATATCAATTAAAAATTCATCAAAAATGCGATTTTTTTTCCTGCAAGTTGGCAAAAATCGCAAAAATGAGTTTGATTTCCCAATCGAAAGAAATTAAAAATTTTCACTTATCAGCGAAAAAAGAAAAAAAATTTAATTAAGATTTCAATTTGAAAATTTCAAAGCACATACATAAAAAAAAAATTATAATTTTTTTGAAAATCGCTCGGTAACTTTGTTTCTGTTTAATTGACAGCGATAGTATACAATAGAGAGAGACCCTATGTGCAAAAGCTGTCACAGTTGACTATTTATGTATTTTGTTCGCACAAGTACTTTTCTAATATTGACGTTTATTTCTATTGTAAATGTTATTAAAGAGTGTGTAAGGATTTCTGTTTTGGGAAAGCGGTATCATTTAGAAATAAAAAAAATAATCGCCTGTGGCAGCTCCGAATACGAGAGACATATACAGAAACGAGTATCCATTAAAAACACAACTAAAAATATTTTTTCCGTCCGTACACTCCACTAGTTTTCGAAAATCGATTGATCAAATGTTATGTAACAGACAATCAACTTTATTATTAAACGCTATCGAATGCTAAAATCATACTTTAAAGTATTTTATCAATTTAATCGAAAATTACTAGTGTGTCCTGTAGATAGAGTGAAGTTATAGGAGTTTAGAGTCCGTTCACAACAATTTCCTCCCTTTATTTATATTTTAAAGTATGATGTCTATCGAACTTTTAAGCCCCTTTTTTGTCTGATTCCACAAAATAGATTTCAACAGGTATTGATTCTTGAAAATTAGCTTGCGATTTTCTTGAAATTTTTAGCTCCATTTTCATGTGAAGATGACGTGTTCTTATCTCGGTTTCTATGAATCCAATTTTCCACTGGGTTTTTCTCATTCAACTTGGTTTTCGATTGTCTTACAGGTTTTAGTTCTATCTTTCACCACCAGGGACATTTTTATCTGAGATTTCATGGGATCTATTTCAAGGGAAATTTCTTTCTTTCAAATGATTTTTCGATTATCAGCAGATATTCTTGCACGTGCGCAGTACGCCTTCTAGGCAGAACACATCCATTCCAGAGATTCATTTTGATAGAAATAAATTTGAATGCATGTTTTTAATAGTTTGTTCTTGGCTGCGTAGCATACCCGTTCTATGCTACCGAAGACACTGGAGACCCATCCCAGAGGTTCATTTTGAAAGTTTTTTTTTTAAATTTATTTAAATTTGAATAGAAATTTTAATCATTCTCGGTTCATCTGGAAAAATCGACAGATGGGTCAGCTGGCTACAAATGAAAAATGTTCTTGATACCAGAAATGTTATTTCAAGTCTCCAATCGGCTTTTTGATTTATTTACTTCAGGCTAGATATTAACGCCTCCATCGGCAAATGACAATTATGGATTTTGTCATTCCTTCCACCTTCACCGAATTTCTCCAAAACATTCACACAGTCACACAAAAGATGTCAACAATTATTATTCATTTTCAAAATATGTGAAATAATTTTGGTTTAAAGCTCCTCTGAATTTGGCGCCCCTATTTAATCATTTTGCGTCTCAAATCAGAAACATAATTAATTATCTTCGTTACCGATTGTGTTGAGACATCCTAGAAATATTTACATAATTTTTTCCTTTTTTCATTAATTGGATCTAACAAAATATTATACTAACACACACACAAAAAAATTTTAAAGTCAACAATTTTTTGTTTATTGTTAAAATATGTAAGATAATTTTGATTTAAACCTCTCTCAATTTGGCGCCCCTTAGCCTCGGCGCCCGGGGCGGGCGCCCACCTTGCCCCCCCCCCCCCCGTAGCTACGCCACTGTGACCCGTATCATATGAAGGGGTTTCGATTCGAACCAGAAAACTCTCAATAAAATAAGCTAAATATATACTGAGCAAATATAGTTTGAATAAATAACTTAAACAGTTTTAAATAAAAATTCCAAGAAGAAAATTTTTTATAAATTTTAAATAAATTTTCATGCGGTTCTAGTGTTAAGAAACTCAGTTTTGATTCTAATACCATAAAATCTCGGTAAACAGTGACACCATGAAATTTTGAAAAGTGAAGTCAGACAGCAAAAGAGAATTAATGCTTCATAAAAAAGCGGTCAATAGATAATTTTCTTTGTGAAATGATTGTTCAACTGAAATTCAAAACTAGTTAAATGAAGACCCGTACATTTGGGCGTCAGTCAGCATCGAAGCCAGCAAGACCTATCTTACGCTAGTCTTCATTTTTTATTATGAAAAGCGTATATTCGCTCTCCAAATGTATCCGCCTGCTATATTTAACTTTTAAACTAATCCAATACATTACGTAAATATAATTTCATATATTAACCCTTGGCACTCTATTGTCTCCGTTGCGGAGACATCATTTTTCTTTCCAAAATTTGTTTTCGGCACCAGTAATAAAGGAAAATAAAATTTTCCTTATTTAATCAGAGAATTTTTAAAATTGTCTACTTCAAGGAAAATTCTTTTAAAAAAGTGGTGCTAATCGAAAAAAAATTGTGTACGAGGCACCGAAGTCCGAAGGATTAATCTTTGTTTCTTCATATACATTAAAGTTGAAGTCATGATCAATTACATATAACATTTGGATTTCCACACAGTCTCTTAATATCTCCGTTTTTACACAAAAAAAAGTTTAATAAAATTACACAATTTCAGCTCATGGTTCGACTGAAAAAAGAATACAACTTCTCGCTACAAATAGGAAAGCAGATTTTTTTACTTAATTTCAACACTTTATTTATAAAATAAAAGAGGGTATAACTTAATGGTGAGGAATTACTCACGACCTCCTACAGATTTAAATAAGAAATAAGCATATCTTAAATGCTGAAGATTGTCGTTTCAATTTCGTTTATGGAATACATTGACATGCTTCTTAGAACGCTTTCGCTACAAATAAACGATAATGCAGAATTCTGAGAGAGCTAAATCGTTTCAACCTGACTTTAAGAAGAGAACCTTGAACTTGCGATTTCCACTTGCACACTGAATAACTGATTCTTTAATGTATACATGTAATCCTCCTTAATTCCTAAAAGTGGGTACAGAGCCAAGTTCAAAAGAGTAAAAGTCAGAAGTATAATTTTGGCACAAGGATTTCCAGATCGCAAGTGTCATCTGTTGGATTTTCTCCCATGTAAAAAATGTTTAGTTAAAAAAATGTGGGAAATTTTGAAAACTTTCACAAGATGACTTAATCAACTTGCTATAAAAAGATAAGCTGATTTTTTATAACTGTTGTAAATTTGTTGGGAAAACACATATTTGGCTTCTGCAAGCATATTCTGTTAACTGCTAATGTTGTTTAGATTTCTTTGAATGCACATAAAAATTGAAAAAGCAGTCTTGATACAAATGTTTAGTGCTAACAAGGAAGGTCTCCATACGGGCATACTCCGAAAAATTTGAAAAAAATACAGAATGTTCTTCTCATGAGGATATATACGTTTATAAAAAAATTTTCGGCGGAATCTCAGTTCCCTGTCCGTAAAAAAATTATGAAAATTTCGTAATCTGGCGATTTATCATCGGTTGGCGATAAAAAGCAATTTCAAAATTTGTTTTTTTCTTTTTAAGTCAAATGCATTTTAAAGAAAAGAAAGTTTCATGTTCAACGTGTTTAGATAAATTAAATATCTTTGTTTTTGTCAGTTTTAGTTTATTTTAAGTATAATTTCGTTATATTGATATTCATATGTATTTAATTCAAATTTAACCAACAAAATTTGAGATTTGAAACGAAATTCAAATTTAAATTAATTAAAATTGTTTCAAGTTCAGATTCCAGTTAAGCATTGTCAATTCGATTTTGTTGCTATAGAAACATCTAGCTTTTATTTTTGAATACGCTTAAATGTATGAAAATAATTTTACTGAATAAGAATTTTTTATATATGAAAATATTTTTTCCAGAGGTAAATTAAATAACTACAGCAACAAATAATATATACATATGCAATTTAATATATATATGTATAAAATATATTAAACTCTCTGATTGTTTATGTTTAAATTCATCAAACACCATTTACACGGATTCTAAAAGTCCAAAAGTTTTCAGTTGCATTAAAATCGTTTGCTTTTGGCGGGGAAAAGTACTGCTCGCCAAATCGTGTGACACTTTTGTTTTTTCACGCCAAATATTCGAAAGTATTTTATTTTTTTACATGTTTTCTTCTGCAATTCCGCCACTAATTTTCACTGATCCTTTATTATATGTATGAGTAGCTTAATTAGTATTTTTTTTCAAAAGAATCTGAGTATGCCCAGTATGGAGACCTTCCTTGTAAGCTTGTTATTTTTTTCACTTATAGTGATTACTGAAGAATGTTTCCACTTTTAGTTATACCAGGGGGTACAACCCGAGCTTTTCGGATTATAGAATATGGGCGAAACTCATGTTTTCAAATAGGAAACTTTAATAGATTTTCTTTTACATTATCTATATATATTCTTTCATCTTTTCCGATGTGTATTGGAATTTCGGATTAAAATTGGAGGCCAAATTGGCAACTCTTACCCGAACACTTTAACAGCATATACAAGATAAAAATTAAATAAAATGTAAATTTAAGAAATATTGGTGTCAATAAACTATAAAAATAATCATCAGTGACATCCTGTATAAAGCATAATAGATATGCTACAGTTCTTCTACGATTGTTTTGAAAGAAGCCTTCGAAATAAATTTCAATAAAATCAAAAGAATGTTTCCCTCCAAGTTATAATACTTAATATTATATATAACATAGAAAAAAAACACGTAAAAATTAAATATGTAACTATAAACTATCACTAATTATTCAAGAGCTGTGGTATCTTTATCAAACCACTTAATTTTATTTTCCAAATGCTCCATTGGCACCAGAATTTTGGTATTATTTTTAACCGTTTATCATGTATGGGAAAATTGGCCTTTTTCATAGCTGTCAACGTGTACGGATTTTTCCCCACCACTAAAATTAAGAAGAAATTTTTGAGTTGTTTTATTTCTGCATTTCGACAATTCTTTAAAATAAGATTATCTATTAATTTTTTGTGGTATCAAAAAATCTGTACACGTTGGCAGCTATACTTGATCATATTTCCTAATACATTTCTACAAAAATTCGGGTAACATTCATTCATTTCATTTTTTTAGCAATGTAAGCGCTTTTGCCCCTGAAGGGCTAAACTAACGAAAAGTATGTGTTGAGTTATTTCATGGATATAAATATTGGACATAAACATCAAGCTAAAAAAAATGAATTAGCCTGAATAATCCGACATAAAATGCGAAAAACGAGAATGATGGCCTGTCAAATAATTGCACTATAAATCGTGCAACTCTACAATACTCTTATTAGTCTTGATAACGACCTCGTTGTAGCAGAAGTTCCATTTTCTTATTAAAAGAAACTATTACATATGATGTTTTAATTTTTAAAGTCGTATAAATGGGCGCAAATATTTATACTAAATTCAACTATATGCAAAGATGATAATTCTAAAAATATTAAATAATTCTCAAATTACGTACAAAATATATTACAAATATATAAAAACATTTTGTTAAAATTGGTAGAATAGAAAAAACTCTTCTTTAAAAAAATCTCGTAAAAAATATATTGCATTTTGTTTACTACCTTGATAGTCTCATAAATAGAAAATCACATTTCTGGAAGTAAACATATACGTACCTTTTACTCCCAACTTACACTGAAACCGATAATATAATATAACAAATAGACCTTCATTTTGTTTATCGAATCTGTGCAAATTAAATTTAATATTTTAATTAATTATCGTTAATGAATAGTTGAAAAACAAACAAAATAATTACCTCACGGGCCTAGCACGTTATTCAGAACAGCTATAGCATTTTTAGAAATTTATCTTGTCACACATGTATAGTTTGCTTACAAAGTTATCCAATCTTACTTTTAATATTACAGAATTTCACTGATGTTTTATAAAAGCATTTAGTTTAAAACTGAACATCAGATTCTTTTTAGTTTAAGTTTAGTTCTTTTTAAATTTCATCCTTTTTGCATAGCTTTTTCCCCAACAAAGTTGAAATTGTTATATATTTAGAGTGAAAGTGAAACTTTAAAAAACCAAGACCTTCATTACCTATTAAAGATAAATTGTTACACAAGTTCATAATGCCCACATTTATTCTAAAACCATCGGCCGAAAATGAATCTTAATGATTGCTACCGGTTTAATTAAAAGAAAAAAAATAAATAAAAAACGACTTTTGCTTTCAATGATAAAAAATCAACAAGTATTGAATTCAGCAACTTGTTTAGCAACTCTTGTTTCAAAACGATCTCAAATTAGAAACAAACCTTCCGGCGATCGGCTGTTCATGTAACATATCACGTAATGTTTTATTTTGTGACATAATGAAACATAAAATGAAGCATTCAATAAAATTTCCATGGGTGACGTAATATGAAATAGATGGAAAACAAACGGAACATAATATTCTTGTGATTAATTCAAATATTTATTTATTTGGAATTTTAATTTTAATTTTTTTATTACAAAATATATGTTAAAAAATGTACTATATTAACAGCTTGCCTGATTTGCCCGTACGAACATCATAATTTTGCCAGTCATGATAAATGATTTTAAATCATGATTTATTATTCGCACCAGTGAATTTTCATTATAAATTTTTTATTATTTAATTCGAGCATTTTTCCGATTCAAATCGGCAAAAATTTCTGTTTTAAAAAACCGATGATGAAAAGATAAACATTCTGTAGACGACTGAAAAAAACATTATTTGAAAGCTTCTGTTTAAAAATATAAATCAGTTAAGGGGTTAAGATAGTTTAATATGCATTTTCTATTACTAAAAATACTTAATGAGCCACTGATATAAGTATATATTCTATTCATTATTATAATGATGAATATAAAATTAATCTGACAATAATAACATACTAGCTGCGTGGCAATTCGATCTATTGCATTTGCATTTCATGAGTATTTTGAGTTTTTTAAAGGGAAAAAAAAAATACATTATCATTGAAAACTTTAACAGAATATCCAAAATCCATTTGGAGAAAAGCCAATCAGTAACCTCTGAAAAAAAAATTCAAAAGTTTAAGATACATTTCTCAAAAAAAAAAAAAAAAAAAAAAAAAAGAAATCCTTTTTTGACTCATAAATTTCACAAAAAATATTTTAATTTATAATAAATTGGCTTCTATGATTACCAGATCGAGTCTTGTCTTAAAAGTTTCTGAAAATAAGGGTAAGGTTTCAAGAATTGTGACCTAATTACCAGATTACATTGAACTAATTTTAACCATTTCTTCTATATTATTTCTGCAAGGTTTTTTTTTTTTTTTTTTTTTTTTTTTTTTTTTTTTGCAGCGATAAAAATGCATTTCCAAAGAAGATGTAGTTTAAAAACTTTCAACAATTTCAAGTTAAAAACTCTTAGTAGTACTCACAATAACTTTCATATCACAAATTCTATCTTTTTTTTTTTTTTTTTTTTTTTTTTTTTTTTTCAGAAAAAAAAATAAATTTGTAAAAACTGTCACTGATCGAACGATTAACCCCCTTGCGGCGAGATCATTTTACGAAATTTTTAATTTTTTATCACCGGTTTTTGAAAACAGAAATTTGTGCCTTTTCAAATCGAGAAAATGCTCCGATTGAACAAGGCAAATTTTACGGTAAACATTTACTGGTGGGTTTAAACAAAGATTCTTAAGCCTTTTTGAGGCACATATACGTGACGCTCGTCCCCAAGGGATTGAGTATCACCATTTTGCTAATTATATTAAAATTTATTACTATATAGAAAAAAGTGAACAAAATATATTCACTAAATCATTCATTAAATGAATAAAAACATTAATTTTTAAAAATTTAATTAAAAAAAAAATCAATGAATTTTTGAGATATTATCACTCACATTAACAGCAGACATATTGAAAGACCGTGGAAATTTGACTTACCTAGAAGAAAAAAGATAACACAATATTAGTTGAGAATATATAAAAACTAAATTAAGATTAGAAAGCACAAAAAACAATAAGTATTTAAAAAAAAGTTAAGTTACACATTTAGCAAGATTTGTCAGTCTGGAATCCATTCTTAATAAGAAATTTAGAGTTCCAATCAGAAACTAAGAATGGTATTCTTTGCTTTACTTAATAACAGATATTCCGTGATTACATAAAGTCGAGTTCTTTTGAAAATACTGTTTGAATTTGAAATTTAGGAATAAAAATGGAGACCAAACTAGCAACCCTGCATTTTACCTCAGAAGGAAAGCCAAGTTTTCGGTAGTATGTCATTTATTTAATATATTGAATGATTTTTTTCCCTTCATAAATACGTGGTGCTATATCAAAGTTCCCGGAATACATAGGTTGATTTAAAAAAAAAAAAATTGTAATTCAATAAATTACAACGACTATTTGGAAAATGATATTTTCAAAAACTAACATTTCAGCTTAATAAACAAATTCCATATTTAAAATAATAATAATAATAATAAAAAGCGGCTTCCGTGGGTTTCTTTTTCTCACAACATGTTTACTTTTTTCCTTATTAACAACGATTTTACACATTTCGATTTCCCATTCAAATAAAAAGGTAAAGAATTTCGTTAATAATAATAATAAAAAAATATTTAAATATAAAAAAAAATTAACTATTGATGGTGCAAAACATATTTCAGTTTTAAGATTTATACAAGGTTCGCACACTCCTTGGAATTTCCAAGGACTCTGGCACCACTATTAAAAATATGAAAATTAACATTTAATTTTTTTTAACCACAACATTCGTAATCCCCACCTTCATTTACAGATTTTACGATATTTTTCCGCAGTGAAACACTTCAAAAATATTCTTAAAATTTAGTGGTAGAACGGTGCGAACCCTGTTTATAAGACATACTTTTATTTTGTATAAAATGACGCATTCACATCCGCCGGAGAATAGGTAGGAAGAGGATGGAAATAGATATGGTATTACTGGTACGGTAAACACATTCTGAATGTACCTTTTAACCCCTTGAGGGGTGGTGAGATATATTTTATCCCACCTAATTTAAGCGAGATTCTCAGCCGGAACTTTGAACGAAATTATATATTTTTAACTTTCACGGCAATATGTTGAAAAATTGCCGTTTCTTATTTTAAAACAAAACTTTTCTATTTTTCTGGTGAGAATTCAATATTACAGAGACATTATTGCTTGTCCCCTAAATGGTTAAAGGAGCTTATATGCACCCATGGTCCCGAATGGTTTATGAAAGAGGAGAAGAAAAGAATGGAAGAAGAGAAGACATATAGTGAACAATCTACTAGTGGCGAGAGAAATAACTGATAAAGTTGTCACAGTATGGCGGCTGATTTTTAACATAGGATAAATATTTTCTGATTGCCGCCGAAGTAAACTGCAATGAATTAATTTCGAATAGAAAATTTCACTTTTTTTTAGCTGCTTACTCACAGGGGCGTTGAAAGAGAAAATTGTGCCCGCGGCAAAGTTTCAATTTGGCGCCCCTCTCCCAACTTCTTCTGGTGATAGCGCAAAAATAAAGTTGGTAGTATAAATTTGGCACCCCCTAAATTTCCGCGCCCGAGGCGACCACTTCTGTCGCCCTCCTTTCACACGCCGCTACTTAATCACATGACAGAAAGAACTGTTTTGTTGTAACAACTAGATTTTGATTACTATTGCCCCTACAAAATATTTTGGTTGGAATGACCAAATTGTGGTTGGACTAACCAAATAATTTTGTTAATTCAACAAAATTTTTTTTATAATGTGGTATAATTTGGTCCTTTCAACAACAACTACAAAAAATTTTTTGGGGGCAATAGTAATCAAAATTTAGTTGTTTCAACAAAACGGTTCTTTCAGTGTAGAATTCCTCTCACAAGTATGATAAAGATTTTTATTCGTTTTTACAGGTGGAAAGTGGCCTGGTATTATCACCTCTTCCACTGACAGATTTTCCAGGATATCGCAATATGGCGAAACAGCAAGACCCGACAATCGCCAAAGTGAACTTTCGCCAGTTAAAATAACTATATGTTTTTGCTCAAAATTATGACTGGAATTCTGAATTAATAAAGCGTTTAAATAAAGAGAATTTTTCTATCAAATTTACCGGTGGAAATTTGTTCATCGGTGATGAGACACTATTTTGAAGATACGTAAATCCCTCTTTATATATAGTTTTATAGTTGAGAGACGGATATTTGGTAGAAACTACACAGGGTTTCGTACGCTTCAAGGATATTCAAGCATCTTTTACCAGAATTTTTGTAAAGTGATATTCTCTTTTTTTAGTGAAAATAAATTTCATCTTCAGACATAGCAACCAGTATTTTACAAACATTCTGGTTGTAAAACATTTAAAATTCTTTGAGTCCCTTGAAGCGTACGAACACTGCTACAATTTTATTTTTATTATCAGTATTTTTAACCGACTTCAAGGAGGAGGTTATGATTTCGACCTGTATGTATTTGTTGTTCACGCATAACTTCCTTAAATATGAACCGATTTTAATAATTCTTTTTTTGTTTGAAAGCGTAAGATGCACACATGGTCCCATTTCAATTTTATCAAATACTTGCGATTAGAACTGTTTAAAAATAAAAACATGAAAATTCCAACTCTTTTTGAAGCCGTCATCCAATTAGAAGCGTTCATTTTTCAGGTAATCGCAGACTTTCATGTCGAGCATACAAGTAAGATGTGTGTGTACAATAAACAAATAAAATTTCAGGCAATAACTCTTACACCGACACTAGATCTTTTAATTTCATTAAATTCTGGTGACTAGAATGTTTTTTAAATAACAAAATGTGGATTTGATAAAAAAAAATAATGATTTGTCGCAAATCATTTTTCATTGTTGCAACGTTTTCAAGTCATAACCATATTAAAACTATGCATTCATATGCGTTAGTATCAAGTTGTCGCCAAGCTTGGTATTTTTTTTTTTTTTTTGAAGTCGGCTAGTATTTTTTTTAAAAAAAAGCATATTTTATTATAGACTATAGTCAGCTTTCTTAAAGACAGAAGTTCTGCAATTATAAATAAAGCAATTATACAAAATTAGTGGTATTAACAATAAAATGTTAGTATTTTTCTGGCAACTCTGAATTAGATGCACTTTTCTAAAATTTATTAATATAATTTCTGTTAATTAAAAGTAAGAATGATTTCATTCGAAAATTTTTCTCCCAATCGAAAGCGAATATTGCTGAACTCAAAATGCTCTTTTCATCCTAAAATGCACATAAAGTCTTTTCGTCTTTCACGCGTCCTTGCTCTTAATAAATTTCTTACAGATATAAATATTCAAAACGACTCGACGCATATATTGATTTCCCCCTTTAATTACATCGGGAAAAGGGAGAAAAAAAAAGAAGTCAAAACAATTTTGAAGATGAATCTCAATTGAAAATGGCAACGATAAATAGAAAAAAAAAAAAATGGCGAATTTTTAAAAACTTTCTTTCCTTTTTTATTTATTTATTTATTTTTTAGAATTCATATGAAAACAGCAAATAACTTTTAAACGGTTATGAGTGAGCAGTTAACCCAGTTTTGTTGATGGTTTTTGTGGAAAAAAGCTTGATAAATATTGAATAAATGCAGTTCGTGTACTTATCGCTAGCGTATATTCGGTTTTAAAATTCCTTGAAAAAAAAATAATAAGGATTCAATTTAAACTTTTAGCGTTGATAAATAACATTAAAAACTAACAAAGTAGAGTTGTTTCAAAATTGTTTCTAATCATAAATATAATTAAATGTTGAATGAATGCTATTTAAAAAAAGATCGTTGAGTTTTTGTTTTTTAAAATAAGTTACGATAAATTAGATGTATAGTAGAAACCTATAATAGCGAGTTCCAATATGCGAATACGGATATAATGCGCTAGTAAGAAGAAATCCTTCAGAAAAAAACCCAGAAGATTTACAGATGTTATAGATTACCTTAATGTAAAACCACTTTTCGTTATAACGCGACTGAGTTTATACTGCCCCCAAATTCCGAAAAGATAATCGTTATAGTGGACTACTTAAAAGGTCTTTATAAAGAGTGGCCTTTTATACACCATGTGCTTACACAGATTGGAAGTACATTTGTCAAAAATATTGCAATCTATTTTAAGTTTGTTTTATACTGAAATGATAAGCATTAGTGCTTTTGGTGATTAGATAGTATAAGGCTACCCGTATCGACCATTTTTATATCCTATTTTCACTAATAATTTTAATAAAAAGAATATTGCCCACTTAAACTGATGGCATTGAGATTACAGGCTATTTACCCTAATTGTATGTATTACAACCGTGTTTTTTCAAAAAACAATGCCAATCGAAAGAAAAAGAAATTAAGGGCAGGGATTAGCTACTTATTTCCCTCTTTTATACTTAACCTTTAACTCTTTCCCAATACAAAAAAAAAAAAAAAAATAAAAAAAAATAAAAAAAAATAGGGATATATTTTATTAGAATGAACTTATATACAAAATTCGAAGCAAATTGGATAATTCTGCTTAAAAACCCATTTATCAAATGCATGGGAAGGGGAGGTAATCTTCATTCCTTTTTTATACTTAACCATTAAACGTCCAAAAAATAATTCGCCTTACCATAAAGAATCTATATCCTAAATTTGAAACAAATCGGATAATCTTGAATAGAACCCCATTATCTAATTCAAGGCAGAGGATCAATCATTACCCCTTCATACTTAACAAAAGAACCTTCAAAACTAGTCAGGGAAGCGCTTTATCAAAATGAATCTATTGCCAAAATTTAAATTAAATCGGTTAATTCTGCATGAAAAACACATTTACCTTAATCAAAGGGTAGCCCCATATTTTCACTTTTATACTTAACCAATCAAACCTCAAAACAAATCAGGGTAGCGCCTTATCAGAATGAGCCTATATCCAATATTTGAAGAAATCGTAAAATTTTGCATGAAAAACCCATTTATCTAAATTAAGGAGGTTATCCCCCATTGCCCCCTTTTATACTCATCCAACAAACACAAAAAAGTAATCATGGAGGCGTCTTATGAGATTGACACTATATCTAAAATTTTAATGAAATCTGATAATTGTGCTTGAAAAACCCATTTATCTAAATTAAGGGAAGGAGAGGCGATTAGCCCTCCGTCATACTTAGACAGTGAGTCCCCGAAACAAATCAGATAAGTGTCTTAACAGAATGAACCTAAATCCAAAATTTGAAGGAAATTGGTAAATTGCGCATGAAAATCCCATCTATCTAAATTAAGGGGATTACCCCAACATTTCCCTTCTTTACACTTAACCAATGAATTCCCAAAACTAATCTTGGAGGCAACTTATCGGACTCATCCTACATCTGAAAGTTGAATAAAATCTGATAGTTCTGCATTTTTTTTTTTTTTTTTTTTTTTTTAATTTGGTATTATTTGATTAACCTGTCGGCCAAAAAATTTTCGTTAAACTATAAGATTAAATGTCAAAAATAGGCTTATCGTAAATATTTACACATTCTCTTGACACTAAACACATTACACGTGTTTGTTACGTCATCAAGTAAATTTTAATTCAACGTTTTATTTGTATTTTTGTTAATATTTTACTAATTTGTTTTTTCGTTACTTAAAATAAAAAAAATTAAGTCAATTTGTAGAATTTACGAGTAGTTCAGCGTTTTATATAATTTGTCGAAATTGATTGACTCTATAATCAAGTAGTACCCGCAAATCAGTAATGGAACATTACTGTATATTAAAAATATTTAAATATACGTTTAAATTTTATTTTGGAATTGCAATGCATTTTATTAGTAGTTTATACATATTTTATTTTCATATTAAAATCCATAATGGGTATGTAATAGGGTGGCCCCAACGACTATTTTTCTATATTTTTAATTGCTTTATTTCTGAAAATTCATTGTGAAGTGTCATCAGTTTTTAGAGTTTATCTCACAGCAAGCATAATTATGAATTTATGTAAATTAAAGTGACTTGAATTTACCAACTTTTCCATCTACTTTCTGAATATATATAAAAAAAATTCTATCATCCATTACACTAGCTAATTTTATCATTTTTGCTATAAAAATACGATGAAAACATAATCTGCTTCAGCGACGTGACGACGTGAGTCATTAAAGACTCATCAGTAAGATTACATTTTGTGAAGTTTCAGCACTGATCATTCAGGTATATTCCCAAACAATTTTTTTCTTCTCACATAAATGCAGAGACGAAATGGGCTTATGTCCTATAATTGAAAACA
The DNA here is from genome assembly GCA_964019185.1 of Maratus speculifer. NCBI lineage: Eukaryota > Metazoa > Arthropoda > Arachnida > Araneae > Salticidae > Maratus > Maratus speculifer. The sequence goes on from OZ025296.1 coordinate 49,881,258, forward strand.
AAAACACTGTACACAGAATTCGTTGAATATTGATGATTTAGTTTCAAGCTTTCGTCCATTACTGTGTATTGGGAAGCTAATTTATAGTAGTTTTGCTGGATGAAAACTGTGCATTTCATTACGTGTGGTTCAAATATAGTATCAATGAATTGAATTCTGGAGATATTTCGTTTTTCATGTATTGCCGTTGCACGTATCAGTGTCTTGTCGCTTATATTTGTTCAATATGTATTTTATTATTGAAATTTTTTAGCACTTTCCAACAAAGTTGAAAAGTGCTTATGCATTCGGTTTGTCTGGCCGTCTGTCCGCGCTCTAATTTTCGTAAGTAAACTCGGATTGTCATGAAATTTTTGGACGTTAATGACTTTTATCCGAGCACGAACCCTATTGGAAATGAAGTTTCTGCCATGATTAGTTTATTTACAAAGGCAGTCAAAATTTTTCCATTACATTGCGACCTATGGGAAAAAATCGTTTCAAATGAATATTAAAGATGTCACACCCTGTCAAACATCTTCAAATTTATGTACATCTACAAAGTGCACTAAAATACGCATTTTGTAATGTATGCAGCGAAAAGAATAGTTATTATTCATTTACAGGGCCACACAAAATAATTCCATTACATAATGATAAAGGGGGGAATTGTTTGCGACACATTTTAATTATGGTAAACGATTTCATATATAATCAAACTGATATACATTGCTGAGGATTAATATGAGTTATTTCATGCATAATATGTAGCACATAGTATTTACAGGGACAGACAAAAGATTTCAAATAGTATATTCTATACAAAGTTCTGCATATTATGGAAGATAGCTGTTAGATGGATGAAATGCATTTTTAATTATGATATACTCTTTTCAGTTTCACTAGATGCATACATATTATATGGTTTATATAAATGCTAATTGTTACACTATTTAGATATACAGGGTTACACAAAAGATCTCGGAAAGGTTACTGAATATGAGCTTAATCTACTTAAAGGTGTTTTTTAAATATGTTATGCCTTTTTACGACAAACTACATTTAGTTTACTAAGAAATGATAGTAGAATATAGGTAAAATGATATACAAGGTCACGCAAAGAATTGGATACATGGTCGCCTTTGGATGATAATTTCTGGAAATTTGATTTAAGTAGCTTAAAGATAATTTATTTTTAAACTAAACTTTAGTAAAATACTTTCGTCTATTAAAGGTACTATGTATTTTACAGGGCTAAACAAAGGTATTCAAGTATGTTTTCTTGCTAAACTAAATTTTACCATTATATAGTATATAATGGTACCAATAGATCAAATACAGGGTTTTTCAAAAGTATTGGAATACATATTTGGATATGCACAATAATACGTTATTTCCCTGGATAACGAAGTTTTATTAAAGATTTCAAGAAGTGTTGAAAAGTGCTTCATAATCTATGCTTAACGCATGATTTTTCTTCCTTTTCATTTGTTAATTTAATGAAAAAATATCTTTTGATGGAGATATTAAACAAAATCCTCTGTGCGAACTGCGATCACACTTATCCACTTGTTAATGCATACCTATAAAGTAGCTCTTTGATTATACCGTAAATCCTACCATATTACCATACCCTATTCATCTCGTGTTTTTTTAATTAATTAAAAATCAATAAATTATCTCGATTCCGGATTACGTTAGTTGCCTCGGCCGTATTTTAATACATATGCACATGACATTTCACAATTCTTGTTTCCAAATTGAGGATTAGTATGAATTACAGACAGACAGACAGGAAAATGTTCATTTTTATATATTAGATTTTTAAGTATGCAGTAAAAATAATCAAAGAATATGTTACCTTAATAGTTTGATCGAAATTTCTTTTGTTTCTAAAGTACAAAACAATAAATTAAAAATAAAAGTAAATCTAAAATTTAAAATTTTCCGCAAAGATTTCATATTTAATGATGTGTGCTATACATACACAATCAGGGTTTTAAAATAGTTTATTCCTATATTTGCAACTAAATGATATTAAATTAATTAATTTTATTTCTTTTAGACTGTGCAACGTATTTTATATTAATACTAGCTAAAATATCCGGCATTGCATTGAAAAATCAATTACAAAATTAAAAACTCATTATAAAAGAAACAATAAAAAAAGCTATAAAGCTATGTTTATTCTAGTTCTTTGGAAAGAATAAGCTCAGGGGAGCTAAACCTTTGTGTAAATTATGATGTAAACGCATACACACACGTATGTATATGAAATATATTTAAAAATGGCGAAAACGATTTCAGAAAACCTCATGATTTTAAAATATTATTTTTGTCATGTTTCAATACGTTTTTTCAAACTCATATGACGTTATATATTCGAATGCTGACGTCCTTTATATTTCCTATATGATGTGTATATTCTCTTTTAAAAAAAAGTAAAATTATTTATTTTATTTTTATTTTTCACTTGACAATCTTGCAATAGAAAAGTTATGACGTAATATTCACTTCTTTTTAAATTCGTCAAATTATTCATTTCATTTTCATTTTTCACACAGAAATCTTAAAATACAATTGTAATTGTTGAGCTAAGAATTTTATTGAGGATCTTTAATTATTCGCATCTGTTATAACGAAAAATGGTAATTGTTGTAAAAATGGTGTTAATAAATTACTTAAAAAATAACAATAAATTATTTCGATTCCGGATTACTTTATATGCCTGAGCCGTGTTTTAATACATATGTACGCGACATTCCACAATTCTGGGTTCCTAACTCTGATTTTGCATGGAAATACAGACAGGCAGACAAATTTTCCTTTCTCTATGTGAGATTTTTAAGTATTCTGGAAAAATAATCAAAGTAAATCTTATCTCAATAGCTTCATCGAAATTTCTTTTGCTTCCAAAAAAAACAAATTCTAGTTTTTTATCAAGTGCAGCTAGCTGTACAACATGGACAAAATACAAGGTTCCTATGCATCAGGGGATTTTAGATGTTTTAGTACCAGAAATTTTGTATAGTACTAGTTGCTATATCTGAAAATAGAGTTTTTTCATTAAATAAGACCAATATTATAACAGATGTAAATTTTCCAAGTGGGAGAAAAATGTCCAGGCCAGGATTCGAACCAGGGATGTATTAGCTGAAGCCGCCAATGCTCTTCCAACTGAGCCATCCCGGACGAACACTGGAGGACCTCTTCACCCAAACGACCTCAACGGTCACATAATCTGGTCTGATACTATGGATCAGCTCAACAGAATAAGTCGAAGGTCAATATTTGGAACTGCAGAAAGCGCTGCATACAAAATCATATTAGATTAATTTTTTTAAAACACGATTATTCAATCGGTAAATTAATTATAACAGATGTAAATTTTCCAAGTGGGTGAAAAAAGTGCAGACCAGGATTCGAACCAGGGATGTATTGAAAAAAAAATTATCTAAGACCAATATTGCTTTAAAATAAATTCCAATATAAAGTACTTGGAAGGCATTGATGCGTACGAACCCTGTTATTTCATTTGCTGGATTTTTCCTAATAAGGGACACATACTATACTAGCCATGAAATTATAATATTTTTAAGTATGTTCCAGATGTGGTACTTGTAAAGTAACAAGATTGCCATTTTGGCTTCCATTGTTATTCAATCATATCGAGTTTATACTAGAAATAAAGAATAGAATTTTATGTTTCATCACATTTCTCTTTAACCGAGAGTAAAATTTGTTCATCAAAAACTTACGATGTGAATCTCAATTTTCGGCTTAAGATTGAAGGCCGCATTGGCATCCTTGTACAGTAAAGAGCTGTGGTAAATTCTTGGAAAAAAATAACTTCCATTATTTAACCCCTTGACGACGAGCGACCAATGTCCAATGTTCCCAAATGGTCCGAAAACTGAACATCAAAATTTTCTTAGAAAGATTTTCCATTTATATATATACTTTTTGCAAATTGCGAGGAAACGAACTTGGAAGGTGCGTTTTAACGCAAATACCGTAGTAACCTACTATGAAATTTTCTGTAAAAAATATTGGTGTTCAGTTCGCGGACCATTTGGCCGCCATGGGGCCATGAGACCATGGGACCTGCCAATGTCGCATAAATTGCTCAGAATCTTTGTTTATAATCACCAGTAAAATTTCACTGTAAAATTTGTCTTTTTAAATCAGAGCATTTTTAGAGCATGTTGAAACAAATCTCTGACATCAGAATTTATGAACAGATTTATTTCCAAATAAGAAAAAAAAGACAAATTTAACACACTTGGTAAAGGAAAATTCTGGAATCATTGGACTTATAAGTATTAAAATTAAGGGATTTCTTAAATTTACCATCACTGTTGAAAATGTTGAACTTAAGAAAAATACGCTGTTTCTATTACTATTTACTTCAGAATTTTATGAGTAATAAAACTGGGCAATAAAAAAAATCGATAATTTTTGAAGGAATTTTCCCCAAATTAAGTAAGTTAATTTTAAAAAGATTTCTTTTTACAACAGAAATCGGAGGTGTTAATCTAATGTACAGGGTTCGCACACTCTTTATATTTTGTAAGAACTCTGGCACCACTATTAATATTATGGGAAGTTATATTTAATTTTAAAGAAACAGAATTCGCAAACACCTCCTCGATTTGCAACTTTCGCAATATTTTTCTGCAGTGAAATGCATTGAAAATACTGTAAAAATGTAGTGCGAACCCTGATGTAGAATATCTTTAAAAACAAGTACGACAGTAAAATCAAATAATTTAGCTAAAAATTAAATAATTCAGCCTATATTATTTTAAGGCCATATTTTTTTTTACTGTTGTAATATTTTTAAATGTTTATAAAAAAGTTTCAAAAATTTGTTGAAAAAATATTTCCCGTTTCGTAAATCTGTACGCCACCATAATAATAATTATGCATTTACATCAATTAAAGTAATTTCAGTTCGCCGACGTCGTGTTTTCATCTACTTTGTATGCGTATAAAAAATAGCCACCCGTACTATACTAGCTAATTTTATCACTTTTGCCATAAAAATAAGGTAAAAACATAATCTTCTTTAGTGACGTGAGTCATTAAAGACTCATCAGTGAGATTGCATTTTCGAAGATTCAGCACAGATCGCTTCGGTATTTTCCCCACATTTTTTTCTCCTTTTCACGGAAATGTAGCTACGAGATGGGCTTTAATTATTATGTCTTATAATTGGAAAGAACATGGAAGCATTGTACACACACTTCATGGAATATTAATGATGCATTCCTTCTTTAGGCTATTACTATATCTTAGGACGCTAATCTAGTTCTGTTATAAGTAAACTCGATGTATACCAATTGCAATGGCTTAAATATAATCTGAATAATTTGAATTGTGGAATTTCTTTGTTTTAAAAATAATGCATGTTTTTTTTTAATAATACTTTTTAATGCGTATCTTAACAACAAACTAATCATAAATTAGTTTCAGTGTGGTAAGTGACCAGGGAAAAACTCTAGACCAGGGGGGAAAAAGGGAAACTACCAGTATTTTCTTATAGAAAATCCTACAAATAATATAAAGGAATTAAAGAAAATTAATTTCTCTGAAACAAAATACTGGTATTTAACACTTTTTTCAATTTTTTTCCCTGACCACTCACTACCTTGAATTTATTGGCAAATATTACTCTAAATTAAAAATATTTCAAAAATTCGTTGAAACAATACTTCCGATTTCATAAATCTGTGTACCTCCGTTATAATAATTATCCATTTACATCAATTAAAGTAATATCAGTGGTAATAAAGTAATATCGTCTTTTTTCATGTACTTTATATACGTATAAAAAACAACTATCACCCAAATTATACTAGCTAATTTTATCACTTTTGCTATAAAAATAAGGAAAAAACATAATCTTCTTTAGTGACGTGAGTCATTAAAGACTCATCAGTGAGATTGCATTTTCGAAGATTCAGCACAGATCGTTTCGGTATTTTCCCCACATTTTTTTCTCCTTTTCACGGAAATGTAGCTACAAAATGGGCTTTAATTATTATGTCCTATAATTGGAAAGAACATCGAAGCATTGTACATTCACTTCATAGAATATTGATGATGCAGTTCCTTCTTTAGGCTATTATTGTGTCTTAGGACGCTAATCTAGTTCTGTTACAAATAAACTCGATGCATATCGACTACAATGGCTCAAATATAATCTGAATAACTTGATTTATGGAATTTCTTTGTTCTGAAATTAGTGTACGATCTATTTTTTTACCACAATCATTTTTAACTATTTAATAACAGCAAATTTAACTATAAAGAAATCTATTAGCAAATATTACTATGATTATCGAGTTCTATTGCAAGTAAACTCAATGCATATCAACTACGTTTGGCTCAAATGTAATCTGAATAATTTGAATTGTGAAATTGCCTTGTTCTGAAAATAGTGTACACAGAGTTGCTAAGTCTCTGGCTTTTTGTGCATCATTATTATATTTTACTAAATAATTTTCCGCTTTTAAATCGCCCAAATGTGCTATTAAAATAAAAGAACATTTTCTATATTAAAATACTGGTAACCAAAAAGCTGGAGACTTTTCAGCTCTGTGCACGGTTTACACCGTTATGAACCCCTTAAGAATCGCTTGATATTTGAAAAAACATGAAAAATGTATCTTTATTTTACTACAGAAATTGAAAAATTATAAGGTTTCTAAATAAAATATGCACTTAGTTTATTTTTTTAGAAAAAAAAAGAGAAGAAAAGAAATGTTATAGAACATACTGGCTTTTGTAGAAAAACCATAATGCCAGAATTCTGTCTGTGTCTTAATGATTATATTTATTTTACACCATACAAAATAATGTGAATTAGACCTTTGTTTTTCACATCTTTACAAAGTTTTAAAAATAATGTTTGAAATAATCGCTTATGTATACATTAATAATAATAATATAAAAAAAATGAGTATTTGGGTGAAATAACGAAAGCGATACGTGATTTGGAAAGCAGGATTTTTCCTCGCCAAAAGCAAATGATTTTAATTCATCTGAAAATTGCTTGTTAATTGTCTTTTAGAATGCGCAGTATTTAATGAATTTAAATTTAATCTATCAAAGAGTGAATTATCAAAGAGTGAAAGAGTAAATAAAGTGCGTTCGTACTACAACGAAGTTTTAAAAATATTCAGTTAGTGGTGTAATAATATATAGCACTGCGGATACAGTATAGTAGCCGAAATCTTTTGTGTGTCCCCGTCAATACTGTCTGTTTTCTGTTATACAGGAAGCAACTTGTAGTAGTATCAAGCAACGTATATCGATTTCATAAAATGTGAAATAGTTTAATGTAATTAGAACGCTCCTCAAACAATCTTTTCCCATATGTGTCATGAAATACATTTGTATGGTCTTGTAAATGAATAAGAAATATTCTTTGCACCACAAATTGTACAGAATGTATATTTTAGTACATACTTCATAGATGCACTTTAATTTTATTAAATTCGAAAGAATGTAACATCATTAAAATGCACTTGAGACAATTTTTTCCCCATTGACCGTAATGTAACGAAATGCTTTTGATTGCCCCTGTAATGAAATTACACATCCAATTTTCATAAAATTTGAAATGACTCGACAAATTATGCAATAATTAAGTATCTTAAATTCCAAATAATTTGGTTGCGTAGTTTTAGCACTGCTTTATGTGACGGACTATGAACGCCAACTAGAGGGAGTGCGTATTCGCATGATTACAAACACACCTAAAAATTGAAAACTTATCAAAATTTTGTTGGTTTGTTATTATTTTTTTAAAGTGACCTATAAATAAGATGATGGTACAATCCGCTAATTAACCACTTAATGGTTGCATTAAATTACGGTTTAAAAATTCAAATTCATTATTGCCACCACTTTTTTAAAAATAAAAATATTTATCTTATTTAATGGCAAGTAAAATGATACCAGAATAAAACCAATTACTCCATTTTATAAAACTGGTGGGAATCAAACAATTCTCAATACAAGCCGTGAAGCTTGCAGCCCGTGAATGTCTCGGGCGCGACGATTAAGTGGTTAAAGATAAAACAAGAGGGATTTAATCTTTCCAGAAAAGTGGTACCAATCAAGAAATGTGAATTTAATACTTTAGACTCCGGCGTCTCTTACAAAAATTTTATTCAGTGAGCTCAAATTTTTGACCCCTTCGCCACGGAAGCCTCTTATGAAATTTTTAATGTTTTGTCACTGGTTTTCAAAAACAGAAATTTGGGCCTTATTAAATCGAGCAAATACTCCGATTAAATAAGGCAAATTTTACAGTAAAATTTTGCTGATGAGGATAAACAATGATTCTTAACCCCTTGGAGACGAGCGACACGTATACGTGCCGCAAAAAGGCTTAAGAATCCTTGTTTATTCCCACCGGTAAAATTATACTGTAAAATTTGCCTTAATCAATCGGAGCATTTTGTCGATTGAACAAGGAACAAATTTATGTTTTTTAAAACCGGTAACAAAACATTAAAAATTTCGTAAAAGACTCCCGTCGCGAACGGGTTAAGCCTTTTTGCGGCAAGTAGACGTGTCGCTTGTCCCGAAGAGGTTAAGGGTGCACAGTACCTCTGAAACCATTTCTTTAATTTTGAATAATACTGTTATACATGTGGTGACACAATGCTTAATACTAAAAATTAAATTAAATTAAACAGCCTAATTTACTAAAATTTATTATTATTTTTAATTAACTTTAAAAAAATGTTTACTACTTTTTTAAACATAAATACTTTTGCTTCGATTTTAATTTTCCACATTTATTAAAATATACTAAATAAAACGATTCATGGATTTTTAAATGTATGGAATTTTACATTTAATATGATTTTTTCCTCTTGTGTATAGTAAAATAGAAAAAAGAAGAAAATTCAACAAACTCTCAATTTAAATATATATATTTTTTAAAATAACTATAAACTTGAATGTTAAATCCATGCACAAAAATATTAAATACACCATGGAGAACAAATTGAAAAAAAAATGAAACCCCTGTCTAAATTAGCCAAAAAGCCTTAGTATTTTTTGAACAAGCAAGTTTAAAAAATATGAACAGGGAGAAAAATCAGTTTAAACTTTTCATTTGTATGAGTAATTGCGCTGGATATATTACCAAAATTTACAATATCTCGCGATACAATAATCGTATAAGTAAAATGAGGAATCAAAATATTCATAATTAAAGAAGCTTTCAGTTATTATTAACCTCTTCACGACTAGAACCTTTTACGAAATTCTTAATGTTTTGTCACCGGTTTTTAAAAACAGAAAACACTTGGAGAAAATGCTCCGATAAAATAAACCAAATTTTGCATTAAAATTTTACTGGTGGGTATAATCAAGGATTCTTAAGCCTTTTTGTGGCACGTACACGTGTCGCTCGTCCCCAAGGGATTAACCACTTAACTGATCAATTATTAAAAAAAAAAAAAAAAAAAAAAAAAAAGCTTTCAAGTAGTGCTTATTTTTTCATTTCTTTTACAGAATCTTCTATCACTGATTTTTCATAAGTGATTTTTTTTCCTAATTGAATCAGAAAAATGTTCTCGCATTAAATGCAAAATTTACGATAAAAATTACTGGAGCGAATATTAAATAATGAATGAAATATGGATGCTCAAAAATGGTATGGGCAAATTATGATTGACAAAAAAACGTTGCCCGTATGACTAGGCAAATCAGGGGAGCGATTAAAAAAAGAAAATCGATATTTTGACCAATTTCTTGGTGCTGTGTGCATTTTTGCCGATCCCACTGAAGAAATAGGGGAGAAAATACGGGCTTCTGATTGGTTAAATAAATTAAAGAGCATTTTGCTTTTGGCTCATTTCTACGTTTATTTAATCATCAATTTCTGTGTGAAAACCTTTTGAAAGATGGATTTTCCTTCTGATTTTATATATTTATTAATAGATAAAGAAATAGGTAATTTGAGATTTATAATTAAAGAAGTTAATCACGATGTTTTTCCATTGTTCGATATTACTTTTAGAAAATAATAAAAATAAGATTGCCATTTCTTCTTACTATTATTTCAACATAATATGCACAATCAGAACAATTTATTTACAAACAATAATTACATTTTCATTTTACGGCGTCAATAACGCGATATTTACAAACTCAATTGTCCTATATTAGTTTTTTAAAAAACTGGCGCTTCTTGTTATTTTAAGATGATATTGTACAATAACAAATATTTATTTACAAGCAATAATTACATTGTCATTTTACGGAGTCAATTACGCGATATTTACAAACTCAATTGTTCTACATTACTTTTTTTTTAATTGCCGTTTCTTCTTATTTTAACATAATATACCCAACTACGATTTTAATACGGACATTCGAATTCAGAATGATTTATTTGCAAACAATTGCTTTTTAAAATATTCAACCAATCAGATGCCAGTATTTTCTTATCTATCCTAGCCTCGGTGTGATCGGCAAAAATGCGTGCTGTGTCCCCTTAAAAGAAGTTGACTCTAACTCACAGTTACGAAAATGCTCTAATTAGGTAAGGCAAATTTTATTTTCCTTTATTACTGGTGTCCAAAACAAATTATCAAGGAAAGATGATGCCGCCTCAGCGGCAACAAAAAAAGTTGGGGTTTTAAAGAAAGTAGCTCACTGGCAACAGTTTATTCCTATTGAATTGTTTAATATGGTACTGACAATATTGCAGCTGAAAATGACGAATGTGGGGATTTTATAATCACCCATGGTTCAACTTAAGTATGATGGCGCTAGCGTGTCCTATAAAATGGCATATCATCAATTCTTTCCGCTCGTTGACTCGAAAGCGGGTCGCAAAATCATAAATAAAAGTTTCACCTTAACATGTGGCAACTCAAGCTTACTTGTCAGAATTTTATAAATGTTGTTACTGAAGTTCCCTTGCGTAACTTTTCTATGAATCTAGTGCTTTATGGGTCTACATTTAGAAAGAACTGGGTTGTATGGAATAATATGGAGGTTCTGGAGTGCTGATGAAGTAAAGAACTCTACTTATATTGAAAGGAAAATCAAATGGAAATTTTCTAAGCATATACAGCAAATACGTTTACATGTGATTTTTGTTTTCATTTAACAAATTTTATCAAGCAGTGTATGTAAGATAAATAAACTGAAAAAAAAAATCAAATTCTTTCAAATAACTAAACATGTTACATCTGAATCAGAATTTCAAACTTTACTGCACGAATTTTTCTATTTTTATGAATTTTTTTATTTTATTTTATTTTTTTTGAAATCTATATATCGATCTTATAACGGAAAAAGGGAATATATATATATTTATGTATCATTACTTATAAAACAATATCTGTAGAAACAAAAAATGAAAAAAATTATTAAAATAAATATTTGGAATTTGCAAAATTATAATAGACTCGTTAGACCAAGACCACAAATACTATAGAATTATCAATAAATGTTTGGTTTCATCTTCACATTAGTCACGAAAAGCAAAACACGAATTTGGGGTTACTAACACATATAAAACCAAAATAATATGAAGAAAAACATTAAAAGTAAATCATAACATCATTATTAACCTCTTCTAGCCCAGTAAATTTAGGGTTTGATAGCTAAGTAATTTATAATGAGCTGAAAATTTCAGAATTAGCTCTTTACGACAAGTAAAAAAAACCCTTAAAAGTCTCAGAAGTTCTCATGTGTGCTTCTATTCAAAATGGCCAATCAAAGATGGTCGCTAAGACCTTTTTGTATCGTCCAATGCTTTTTCTCCATTTCTAAGTCATATATATATATATTTTTTTTTACATCTGAAAAATTCTGTGACCTCTACTTACATTCTGTTTTAATGTATACATAGGGCCTGACTAAAGTAGGGGCACACGGGGCATGTGCCCCGAGCCCCCGTGTCAAAAAAGGCCTCAAAAATTAAAAATAATAATAAAATTGCTAAAAAGGCTCTCTCTTGAGGTTTTTAATGGTCTTGTAAAAGAAACTTAGGGTGTAGGGGTCCCACAAAGAGATGCCTGCCCAGGCCTCTGTCGATTAGTCGTGCCCTGTACGTAGTTTTTATTAAAATATAAGATACGAATGATTTATACATTCATTTATTTGTCGTCAAATTAAGAGAATTTTATTGTCCTTAGCCTGTTTTACCCCGTACTTAAGAAACTATTGACAAGTCATCTGTATGTTTGTAATCCTATTTGTGAGGATTATTTTTAAAATTTTGTTTTAAAAAATGTCAGATATTCCATTTTTTTAGATAGAAATGTTTATCAGAGGACTGTGATGGAAAAAAAGAAAGAATGTTACAACAAGTTTAAATTATTTATTACAAGGCACAAAAATTTAATTCCAAAGTAAACATACAATAAAACATTATAGTAATGCTTGTAATAAATAAGCTAATAATCTTGCGATAAATAAACTTAAAACAAAATTACCAGAATGCCACTCATTCGAAGTCGTAACCGTTATCGTCGTTCTCAAATCCGTTAATGGGATGAACTGAATTTGTGCATGTTTCTCCTAAACAAGATGTACAAAACCTAGAACAATGGAGAGCTGCCTTCTTGCACTGACATCTTTCATCACAGACCCTTGCAGCAGTTATTTTGCAACGAGAAGAGATAAAATGCAGAAGATCTTCGGGCGCTGCGGGAAGTGTTGAAGGTAATGGATTTAATCTGTCTTCTTTCATGAACCTGCCCCATTCAGTAGAATCTAGGTTGTTTCCCAGCCACTGTTGGACTTGAAGATAAACCCGAAGTGAATGCTGCGAATTTGCTACACTTGTTGGTGGAAAAACGGACAGGTTAAATTTTGATGAGAGATTTTTGGTTACTTCTTTATTGTAACAGATATATCGCAACTCACCTAAGGATTCCACTTTCTCTGCCCAAAAAAGATTTTTCCTGAATATCTCTCCAATTTCAATTAGCTATTGAGGTTTAAGTTAAGGACTGTTGAATAAGAAAGTCACAGTAAGCAGTTCATGGGGTTTTTTTTTATTAATTTAAAAGCTAAAGATTTCAAATTCCTAAAAATTGTTGATGTAGTATCACATACAGTTGCTGCATGTCGGAAGAGAATGGAATCCTACACTGAACCAAGTGATTTTTGAATTTTAAATATGTTATAGCATTTTTGTTTGTGAGGTCGTAAAAAGAAGAGTAGTTTTCCTGGGTTACCTCGTGCGATGAGAATGGTCAGGAGACTTGGGTCAGTACCAACTACTGTGACTAATCTAGAAATGGTCTTACTTGAATTAATTGCTGTTGTACAGATTAGTGCTTCAGCATCATCATACGCTTGTAGGGCAGTTATTCCTTCGACATGGAAGTAGCCCATGACCATTCGAATAAGCCTAGCCTTTTTCTCGAGATTCCATATAAAAACAGCCTGTTTGGTTCTGGCCACCATGTTTTCGTCAAAAGCAATAGTTGCAGACATTTTCAACATCAACCTTTTTTGCTCCTCCAAAATTTTAGCTGATAAGGTACAACTGTACCCATAAAACAAACTGCTTCACATGGAGAGGAATGTTTCTGGACAAATCTAACATATTTGAGGCATATATCTTTATAGATGTCGGACTCATTCCAAACCAATGCATGTAAATGAAATCCTCTATCTACAATAAACGAGCAAGTTGATGGAGATTCAATACAAGGCTTAATTGTTTCAATGATAGCAGCTAAAGTTAATTTAACATTCTTCCTCATTAAAACTTCATAAAAGAGAGAGGGAGGTTGAGGAACCAATTCGTATTTGAAGTAATCTCGTAAATTTTCATTTGACTTGAGTACAGCAGCAATCCTGGTAAACAACTGTAGAGGATTAAATATCATAGTTGAAATCCTTATTATCAATGTGTTATTTATTGCCAATATTGGTATAGCTCTCTTTTTTCGTTAAAGTTTAATTACACCAAATGAACATCCTATGATTGAAGACAGTAAATTTTGACCAACATTCTTTGCATCGCCATAGTTTATTTTATCATCAGCAACCAATCCACTAGGTATATTCATCAACAAATGTTTCGGAAACTGATTATCGAAAAGATTGTGAAGCAGTAGCCATTCGGGTAGTTTATTCAAATCTGAATCATCTCTTGATTGCCTGGAAGCCCGAAATTCAACGTGTTGTTCTGAACATTCACCACAAATCACACACAATGTATCACAATCCATTTGAACTGTATTCGGACATAAAAAACTAAGCAGAGCAAAAATAGCAGCGAAAATGACCACGCACCACAGTCAAGCCTTTGGCCGAAAAATAAACTGTGAGCAGAGCCGGCATCAGCAAACTCACATTCCTCTCCAACCCCCTCCCATGTCTGCACGAAGCGCATGCGTAGAAAAATTCTTCATTCACTATTTTTTATTCTTATTCTTATCTGAAATTTTTTTTAAAAAATGCCTACGTGTGAAAATATAAGGGAAAACTCCAAAGAACCCGTAAGGCATGGTGACGTCACTGCGACTTTGTGACCCTCGATTGTCGATGTGACGTCACGTGACGTCGATGTGAAGTCGTTATGGCCGTTTTAGAGCTCGTTTGTGACGTCACATTGTGACCACTTTGTGAAGTCACAATGTGACAAATTTGTGATGTCATTTGTGACTACTTTGGCATTAACATCGTGACGAAACTGTGACAAAAGTGTTTTTTAAATCAAATAACAGGTTTTGAAGAATTTTTGTAATTTTCTAAAGATTTTTAAGAAAGTCACATCTCAGTCACAATGTGACGTCACTGAGTGGTGGCATTTTGGTCACAGATGTGATGTGACCACAGTGACGTCACTGTGACCATGCATGCTATGAGGGAAAGACGATTTTTAATTTTTTAAATAATTTCAGTTTAAATAAATCGTATTATTTTACATTTATAATATCTTATTTTATAAATCTAAGCTCATATTCTAATTAGCATATTTGCTGACTGTATTGGTTTCCTTAGAAACGAAAAATATTCACTTTTGACGTAAAGATGCAGAAAAACATCCAACAAGGCGCAATTAGTTGGCGACCACAGTTGATCCCCCATTTTGCATGGAAGCCGACATCGAATTTTTTGAGACTTTTCAGGATCCATTCTATAGATATCCAGGAGCTAATCCTGAAAATTTTAGCTCATTATGAATTTCTTAGCTATCGACCCCCTTTTTGGTCTAAATTTACTGGGCTATTCGCGATGAGAGCCTTTTATGAAATTTTTAATGTCTTGTCACCGGTTTTTAAAAACAGAAATTTGTGCCTTATCAAATCAAGAAACGATAAGAGAGACCAGATGCGATTGGCCAATTCGCAAACTGGCCAGATGTGATTGGCCAGTTCTCGAAATAGATATAGGCACTCGACTTAACCCTTTCTAACATAGTTGAAAGTGACAATGAATTCAAATAGTCTAGTCGTCTGTCTGCCCGCGCTCTAACTCGAGTAAAGGCTCGGGTTATCTTATTTGGTTTATCAATTAATTTCGGTATTGAAAGGGAATTACGTAATATTTCTGGTTATTTACTTGGATACACAAAAATATTTCGTTTCAATATAATCAATGGGAAATGTTGTTACATTATCTTTGTTACGATAAATTGGTACCTATGCATCATTAAGATGGACGACGAAGAGTTATCTATTGCGGTGTATGAAATATAGCAATTTCAGATTTCTAAGAGATGTTTCATGACGGCCCCGCATCCAAAAGGTAGCCTTAAATCTCCAGATCGGATGTTGGCCAAGGCTTCCTGGCCAGTTCGCGAATTGGCCGACCAAAACCCGAAATATGCTATTCATTTCATGTATTTCGGGTTTTTCTCAGAAAGCTTGGCCAGTTCGGGTATTGGCCGTAACATACATATCAATAAAAAGAGAAAGAAAATAAATCTTACATATCTTGATGAAAATGTTTTTCTGTTTGCAAAAAACTATTATTTTTTCCTTTTTTGTCCAGTGCAGCCATTAAACATGGACAACGTAAGTTTTATTGTATTGTTTGGATTGTTCCTGATTATGAACAAAGATTCTATTGGCCAAATTCATAACACATAAAGAAAATTAAAATGTGATTAGGTATGTACCAGATATGGCACATGGAGTAGGCAAATAAATAAATAAAAATAAAAAATAAGGAATTTAATACAATTAAAAAAGACAATAATATCGCATACTAAATCATAGAAGACGTTTCAAGGACTTTACAAGTAGTGTTACCAGGGGTCTTGAGTAAATTGGGGCTCCGAATACTCTGGAACTGTTTTAAAGGCGTCCGGGACACTTTTCAAAATATTTTTTATTTTTTGAGTTAAAATTCTTAAATTTTTTTATGGTGATTAACAGTATTAGTTGAAAACAAAATTACATGATGGAACTTCTCATAATTAAAAAAAATAATTTTTTAAAAGGGGGGTAGTTAAAAATGGTTATAACTCGAAACATTATCAGTAGCATTTCAGTTTGTTTTCATTTAAATAAAAATAAATATAGTAGCTTTATTTTTTTCAACATTTTAAAAAATATTAATTTAAAGAAAAATTAAAAATACTTAAAGTAAAAATTTGAAAATAATGATCTAACATTTAAAAAAAGAATAATGTTTTTAAAAGTAATTTTTTTTAATTTCTGAATCAAAGTTAAAGTAAAACAATTGAAAAAGTCATGTTCCAAATTTGAATCTTTTATTTTTAACGGTTCTGGAATTATAACAATTTAAATAAGATAAATGATCCAACAAACCATGATGCACAAAAATGCATTTTCGCTAGAAGATGTCTTTATAACAACCATTGCGTGAAAGCTAGCTTTTGAAAACAAACTAAAGCGGAAAATTTAATAATTCTTGTTCCAATTAAGATATAAACATGGTTTGAATATCATTTTAAGCAGAAAATAACAAAATAATATTAATAATAATGATAATAATGTAATAAGTTTTTTTAGAAAATTCAAAATTTTCTGTCTCGGACGCTTCCTTAGACAGATGGATTATCCCTTAAAATAATTTTCTTTGCTTATTCAATGACAGAATTATCTGCGTTTAAAGAAGGCGAAATAAACTGTAAGAAATTAGTGGTGTTCCATAGAGTAAAAAGAAAAATTAGGGATGAAATACAGTGGCTGGAGTTGACGCTAAAAATGTAACCCTAAAATTCACTACATTAACCTCAAACACAACCACGTGCTTTCGCAAAAAAAGAAAAAAAAAAGAGAGAGAGAGAGAGAGAGAGAGAGAAGGTTTGGTCATACAATTTTTAATTCATAATCCAATGAAATGCTACTTTAGAACGCTTAAATATGAGATCATTTTCATTTAGAGGAAAATGCACGGCTAATGTCAAATAATTCGGTCTCTTTTCCACAAAACTATCTTGTTTAGGCTGATTGAGGACATTTAAATGTGAGCGAAAATGAGCATCATATTGCAATTCGATTTTATGGCATACTTCACCTCCATCTATTTCTTTCCGCCATGGTAGTGTCCAGAGCATTTGGAGCTCTGATTTACGCCGGACACCTAGCAACACTACTTACAAGCTTCTCATCAGAACAAAAGTTAATCCGAAACTGGATGCATACGGATCCTGGAATTTCCAGACTAGGAAATTCTTAGGGTACCATTATTTTCTTAGAGAAAAGAACTCATTAAATATAGCGATATTACGCACGCTTGAACTACATTTATTTTTTATAAAAAAAATTCTAATACATCACCTGGAAATTAATGGTATCTGTACGAACCCTGCAAGCTCAAAGCTGATATTTATACATAATTACTTTGAAAATATGCCATTTAATATGAAATCACCAAGGAATATGCGTAACAAATTTAGAAAATATTAAAATAATGTTAATCTTATTAGAGTTATTTTAAAAGTAGAAGTTTTCTAGAAGGTTCGTTTACAAGATTATAAAAATCATGTAACTATTAAGGAAGAGAAACTGACACATCCTTAAAAAAGTGAAGCCTCAACTGTAACCGCTTTCGCAAGGGGAGTTTATTAACACTAGAACCGCGGGAAAATTCATTGAAGTTTTATAAAAATATTTCTCACCGGAATTTCCATTTAAAACTGTTTAAATTATATATTGAAATTATTTTTGCCCAGTTCATATTTAGCTAAATTTATAAAAAAATTTCTGGTTCGAATCAACATCTTTGCACATGATACGGGTCAAAATGACCCGTCTCCGCGGTTCTAGTGTTAATACCGCGGTAAACATCCAACAATAAATTTATGCAAACAAGATTTTCGATATTTAAACGCCTTATTAATGGAAAATTTCAATCAAAAATAATGGCAAAAACTTGTATTTATTTTTAGTGGTGGAAGCTTGCTTCTGCTATAATAGTTCCATTATATTGTGACAACGAAGACAACATCCTGTCAGTGTTTGTAAAAAGATTCCTCGGGCAAACTGATATGAGTAAAAATGAATAAAATTTTTTAACCCTATTTGCCATAGAAATTTCTCCTTCAGTACAACGCTTTAATAAAACAAAGTATTCTATTAAATTTTATTGGTGAAAGTTTTCACCGGTGGTAATTAAAAACTGTTGAACCGATTAAAAAAAACAGACGTCATCTTGTGAGAACATCCTCAATTACCTCACTCGCAACTGCCAGACAATACACTAAATGTCTCATCCTCTTTGTTCATAACTCCATTATAAAAAATCTTCCCTAAATAAAGCATGCACATTTTTTCAAGAAAACGTGGTCTTACTTTGATTACTCCATGTTGACTTAACATTTTAAAAGCAAATTTTAAACGTGAACATGATAATGCCTAAACAACAGAGTAGTTTTTAACCCTTTCATTCAATAGGTGATTCTTACTGACCTCCTTGTAAATGGGTGCTCTAAATGCTTTGGACACCAGTATTTTAAATTAATCAGTATTGCCAGATTGTCAAAAGCCAATTTCCCCAAATTTTCTGAAATTTTCCCCAAATCAGGGTTTTTTTCCGAAAAAGTCCCCAACGTAATTTCTACGCAAAAAAGCAAGTTCTCAATTTTCAATTTCCAGTTATAAAATTTTTTTAACATATTTTAACTCAATTTTTTCCCCAAATTAAGCAATTTTTAGAAAAAATTCCCCATTTATGAAAAAAAAAAATAAACATTTAATATTAAAAAAATTTTGCATGTATATTCAAAGCCAGGGATGTAGTGGAGGGTATACGAGGATATACGCCGTATACCTTCTGGATTTTTTAAAAGAAACACTGTATACCCTCTGTTTCTCAAGAAAGCTCTAGTATACACACTTCAGGGTATACCCTCTGCTAAGAGCGTATATCTGTTATTTTTACGCCTACACCCCTGTTCAAAGCTATAAACAACAACCAAAAAAAAGTTATAAAAAATTGTTTTTACTTTTGCTGTATAAATCTATACTATTAAATGAAATGTATTTTTGTGCTTCTGTTTCTACCCGCGATGACAGGAAAATCTTCATCACTTATCTGAAAATTCAGATGGGGGATAGTCCAATGCAGATCATGATAGTTCTGTAGTACATGTAAATGGTGAACACAACCACGAGAAGGATTTATATCTATTATTTCTGTATTTTATTTTCGTTTTCCAAACCAAAATCGAATTCGAGACAGATCCACTATTGGCAAATGTCTGAAAGTAAAAATTGAAACTATGATAACAATTCCCCAAGTTTTTCCCCAAATATGTTCATAGTCCCCAAACATGTCCCCAAGGTTTACTTGTCCTCAAAAAATTCCCCTAGAGGTTGAAAATTCCACAAAATGGGACAAAATCCCCAATCTGGCAACACTGAAATTAATTTTCTTCGCCTTATCTAATGGGCAAATAATCTATGATAAAAGACGGCGAAATAAACTGTAAGATAATAGTGGTGCCCAAAGCATTTGGCTTCCCGATTTAAAAGAGACACCTGATAATGCTAGTGGTGAGTGAAAGCCATATCTCGAGTACAGAGGATTAAATTAACAATTGCACTGACGAGTAACTTTTATAAAACTTGATACTGCAATCGATTTTATCATGTGATAGTAACACAACAGAATCCGCTCAACGCATTTATGCCTTACTTATATATTACCCTGTTTTATGACGTACAAGCTAAGGTTGAGGGAAGCGGGGGGGGGGGGGGAATTTACCATTTCAAAAAAGTTTTGGCAATCAAGAAATACGAAATAAAAGAAAGCAGCCCTTTTCCAACTCTGACCACTGAGACAATTGTTACTTTGTACTTATATTATGTTGAGACATCCGTCTTTACTTTACTAAATAATAAAAAATAAAGTAAAACAGATTTGAATGCACATTAATAAAAAAAATTAAAAAAAATAATAAAAAATTAAAATAAACATAGTATACGTTTTGCCCAAAATCGCAAGTGCAGGTTGGTTAATCAGTGCATCGCAGGTAGGTGTTGGTTAATCAGTGCATATTAACCATTGTAAAAGAAAAGCAAGACAAATCAAATACAGTTAAAGTTCAAGTTATTTTTCAAAAATAAACTATTATTCTCCAAGAATGGAACAGGCTTCACTGTGCATCAGATGAGCCATATATCTGGGTTCGTCCTTCATTCAATAGAAGGCGATCACCTTTTTAGGAACAATCTAATGTGATAATTGTTGCATGCTGTTTTCAAAATGGAAGCTTTCGCAAATTTTGGAATATGATCCATTCCAAAAGAATAGAGGAAAATTTAAAAATTTCCTCTATTAAGATGCACGAATGCACGAATGCACGAATTATGCACGAATAATGCACGAATATGTTGTTTCAGACGAGGCGAGTTTCCATCGATCTACATGTTTCACCAATGTAAACACTATCGCAATCTTTACAAGGACTGGCATAAAAACACCGGTTAGTTTTGACGCATCATATTTAAATTTATGCTTCTTAAAAAAGGAAGTCATTCTATTAACCGGTTTTTAAAAAATATATATTGAATATTCTTAAATTCTAATATTTCTTCCAGCAATGTTTCATTTTAAATGTCTTTACTTGATTGAATTTGCTTCGCAACGTCCTGTTCGCATGGTTTGTTCCAAGTATGGAGTTATGAATAAAGGGGTGGAGACTTACAATGTACTGGCTAGCAGCTGCATGTGAAGAACTGAAGAGGTTGCTACAAGATGGCTGTTAGTTTTTTAACCCCTTGAGCGACAAGGAATGATGGCTATATAACAATGAATTCTCACCGGAAAAATCGAAAAATTTTATTTTAAAATAAGGAAAAGCAATTTTTCAGCATATTGCCGTCAAAGTTAAAATTATAAAATTTTGGTGCAAATCTCGTTTAAATTAGGTTTGATAAAATATATCCCACCGCCCCTCAAGGGGTTAAATTCTTCGGTTACAAATTCTGATTATCGGCAGTGAAAATTCCACCAATAGATTTAAATAGAAAATTTCATTTTATTTAAGTGCCCGATTCGTTTGAATTTTCTCTCACAAATATGATCGAATTTTTCTATTTCTTTTTTCTCTTTTTATTTTGCCCAAGTATTATACTCCTTTCACTGACGCTGACAGGCGGTTTTCTTGGTTGTCACAAAATGGCGAAACTACTACCACTAAAGTAAATTTCTACCAGTAAAAATGAATGTCAGTTTCTGCCATTGTATTAAACTTATTTTTTCCAATAATATAACGAGACTAATATAATAAACTCCAATAATAAAGAGAGAATTTATATTAAAATTTACTGGCATAATTTTTGTCCAAGTAGCGATGAATTCCTGCGAAAGTGGTTACAGATGAAGCTTCTCTGTTTTAGAAGTATGTCAGTTCCTCTTTCTTAATAATTCCACGATGCCAATGATGAGCAACTTTGGCACGACAGGCATCACTAAAATTTTATAGTAATTATTGCCATATCTAATCATCGAATAAATCTGCGGTTCAATAAGTTTGCTATTTCGTTATAAAAATTAGTGGTATCCGGCGCACCACAGTTGGCCACCCTGATCTACATCTATGGTCAAGTTTTCATTACTCCTGCTATTATATATCTAGGCAGTAGAAGCTAAACCATTTTTTAGTCTAAAATCTTATTTATGTCAATATTTTGCTTATACTTTTTCTTGTAACACTTAGCATTTATCTCTCTGCTCATCGAATCATCATCAGTATACTTAAAGTTCTTTATTTGAACTTGGAAACAAAACAAAATATGAACATGTTATTTGTAATCTTATAACACTGTATAATATCTGTGTTAAAATAAAAATAGTTTTCAGCATTAAGCATCCTTGTACCGTTAATTACGTTCATTTTTATACAATTATCATCAAGAGATTTAGTGGGAAACAATAATCGTCTTCGGTAATAATTATTTGTATCATTTTTCATAAGAGATATAAAACAGCATAACAAATTGGGAGGAAAAAATAATGCAAAAAATCTTGACATGCACGGACATGAACAGAAAAAAATGATTTAGTATATTCTATCATCTGTTAAAAGTTTGTATCATTTTTTAAACTCACTTAATTCACATTAACATATTTACTTTCATTCAATTTATCTTATATTATGAAAAGATTGCAATATATTACACATCGTTACGCCGTTAATTACATTCATTTATATAAATTTTTTATCATGTGATTTAGTGAGAGACAACAGTTTTCAACGGAGATAAAAATTTATAAAATTTTTCATGACGGATATAGAAAACAAACAAAAAGGCAGGAAAATATAACGGAGAAAAATTTTTCGCGCGCGTGAAAACTAAAAGAAAAATTCGTGATTTCGCGATTTATATATATCGTGATTTCTATCGTATGTAAAAGTTTGACGCAATTTTAAGTGCCCTCTATTGCATTAACATATTTACTTTCCGTTCAAATTATTTTACATTACGAAAATACTTTAATGTATTACGTATCTTTGTATTGTTAATTACATTTTATAAATTTATCATACACAGATTTTGTATAATCAGAATTTTTCACCGTGAAAAATTATTTTTATCATTGTTTAGAACGCATATAGAGAAGAAAAAAAAATAGTTAGAAGGAAAATCAATGGAACGAAACTTCAAGTGTACGAAAATCCAGAAAATAAATTAGCGTGCTTTATCATCTATTGCATATTGTCCTTTTTTAAAGTAACAATTATAAAACAACATAAAAAATAGCGAGGAAAAAAAAAAAAAAAAAAAAAAAAAAGGTAAACGATAATAGAGGAAAACTTGACACACTACGAAAAAAAAAAAAAAAAGAAATGAAATTTTTGTAATTCAATGTGCTCTATTATTTATTAAAGTTAATTCCATTTTTTAAGCACCCTATGTTTATATCAACATACTTGCTTTCAGTGCAATTTATCTTACATTATTCAAAGACTATAATACAGTCAAACCTCGTTAACATGAACACGCTTAACATGAACTACTTTTAACATAAATTGATTTCACAGACCCTTATCAATACGAATCCAAAGATTTGATACAGATAACATGAATTACTGTTAACATGCACAAAATTTCGATTCCCCTTGAGGTTGATGTTAACGAGGTTCAACTGTATACTATGCATCTTTGTACCGTTAATTACGCTCATTTTTATAAATTTACCATCAAGGGAATTAGTGAGAAACAATAATCTTCTAATTACTTATTAATTACTTATATCATTTTTCAAAACAGATATAAAACAGCATAACAAATTGTGAGGGAAAAATAATAGAAAAAACTTGACGCGCACCATAAACAGAAAAAAATGTGATTTTGTGTGCTTTATCACCTTTAAAGATTTGCCATGTTTTAAACTCCCACATTAACATATTTAATTTAATTTCAATTTAACTTACATAATGAAAAGATTGTAATATATTACGCATCGTTATGCCGTTAATTACATTCATTTGTTTACATTTTTCAGAAAGAGATTTAGTGAGACACAACAGGGCTCCCAAATGGTCCGCGAATTGAACATCAATATTTTTTAACAGAAAATATCAGGTTATGTTTCTGCAGTATTCGCGTTAGAATTAACTTCCAAAGTTAGTTTCTTAGCAATTCGCAAGAAAAATCTAAAAGGAAAATTTCTCTAATAAAATTCTGGTGTTCAGTTGGCGGACCATTTGGGAGCCCCGAGAAAACAGTTTTCAACGGGGTTAAAAATTTATATCAGTTTTCATAACGAATATAAAAAATTAACAAATAGTGAGGGAAAATATAACGGAGAAAAAAATTTCGAGTACGAAAAAATTAAAAAGAAAATTTTGTGATTTCGCGTTTTATATATATCATGATATCTATTCTATCATCTTTTGAAATTTGGCCTAATTTTAAACAACCTCTATCTTATCGACATATTTACCTTCCGTTCAATTTATTTTACATTGCTATAAAACTGCAATGCAATATGTATCTTTATATTGTCAATTAAATATTTAATTTTTTTAGATATTTAGTAAGAATCAACATTTTTTAATGTGAATAAATATTTACATCAATTTTAGAACAAATATAAAACAGAAAAAAATGATGAGGAAAAATAACCGACTAAATGATGACGAAATAATGACGAAAAACCAGAAAATAAATTTATTGATATAATTGTGCTCTATCATCTGTTACAGTTTGTCCTTCCTTTTTTTAACCATTTGCGAACCAGGGCAAATTCTTTGCTTAAGTATTGAAATTAATGATTGACACCGGAATTGAAAACAAGTTTATTTATAAATAAGAAAAAGCTCTATATCACTCATTCAATAAACCGCAATTTTTTTGACCATAATTCCGGTGCCAATGTGGCGTTTGTCAATTAAAATTAAGTGGTTTCACAGATATACCACCATGCTGCAAATGGTTAAGCAACAGATGTAAAGCAGCATAAAAAATAGAGAGGAAAACAAAAGGAAAAATAATAGAGGAAAGATTAACACGTTACGAAAGAAAGAAAAGAAAATTGTATGATTCAGTGTGCTCTATCATCTATTAAAGTTAATACCATTATTTAATCACCCTGTATTTATATCAACATGATTAGTTTCAGTGCAATTTATTTTACATTATCAAAAGACTGCAATATATTGTGCATGTTTACACCGTTAATTACGTTCATTTTTATGCATTTACCACCAAGGGATTTAGCGAGAGACAACACCCTTTCAACGGTGATAAATATTTATATCACTTTTTATAACGAATATAAAATAGCAGAAAAAACGTTGAAGAAAAAAAAGGGGAAAATATTGGAGAAAAACATCCCCCTCCTCCTCTCCCGAAAAATCAGAAAAGAAAATGTCGCGATTTAGTGTGCTCTATCATCTCTTAAACTTTGTCTCATTTTTTTTATTCACCCTGTATTCCTGTGAACCTAATATTTTCACTTCAATTTATCTTACATTATCAAAAGACTGAAATGTATTATGCATCTTCGCACCGTTAATTACATTCATTTTTATGCATTTACCACTGAGAGATTTAGTGAGAGACAAACACCATTTAAACGGGGATAAAATTTATATCACTTTTTATAACGAATATAAAATAGCTGAAAAAAATGTTGAGGGGGAAAAAAAAAAGGAAAAATATCTGAGAAAAACTTGTTCCTCACGGAAAATCGGAAAAGAAACAGTCGCGATTTAGTGTGCTGTTTCTCATCTATTAACCCTTTGTACCCCGGTGCCTCTTACACAAATTTTATTGGATTAACACCACTTTTTTAACAGAATTTCCCTTGAGGTAGACAAATTCAAAAATCCTTTGATTAAATAAGGAAAATTTTATTTTCCTTTATTACTGATGCCAAAAACAAATTTTTGAAGGAAAGATGATGTCTCCGCAGCGGAGACAACGGAAAAGGTTAAACTTTGTCTCTTTTTTTAAGTACCTTGAATGCACATCAACCTAATGCTTTCAGTTCCATTTATCTTACATTAGCGAAAGACTGTAATGCATTATGCATCTTTGTAATGTTAATTACATTCATTTTTATACATTTACCATCTTTTTTACATCATCATCATTTTACATCTTACATCTATGCACGAAAAAAAAAAAGAAATAACCCCTTTTTTTAGTACCCTGTATTTATCGCAACAGACATACTTCCATTGCAATTTATCTAATATTATCAAAAGACTGCAATGTATTATGCATCTTTCCCATTAATTACATTCATTTTTATAAATTTACCACCAAGAGATTTAGTGAGAGGTAACATCCTTTCAACGGGGATAAATATTTATATCACTTTTTATAACGAATATAAAATAGCAGAAAAAAATTTTGAGGGAAAAAAAGGGGATAAATAATGGAGAAAAACTCGACGCGGACGAAAAATCAGAAAATTTCTTTTTCCAGTTTTGTACCTGCTGCGTCGGGATCCCCGCTAATGAGGAGGTATTTAAGCTTGCATAATTTGGTCGTTAGAACAATGAATAACAAAATAGAAAATGAAGTGACAAAGCTTAAATGTTTCTTTATCGATTGTTTTCAGAGTACTACATGTACATTCATGAACGTCTTTTAACAGAAAATTTTGTAATCGTTCTGTTAATGTTGATATCTTACATTACTTTCTTACCTAAAATTTTCTAATTCTAATAGTAAATAGTAAATAAGCCATTAGATATTTTTGATTGATCTTTCTGGCACACTGAGCTCAGTTCGGGTACACCTATTTTTAATCCTTTGCGGCGCGGTGGTTTCATAGATATACCACTTAATTTTAATTCTTAAACGCCACCTTGGAACCGGAATTTTGTTACAAAAAATTGTGGTTTATTGAATGCGTGAAATATAGCGTTTTCTTATTTACGAATAAAGTTGTTTTCAAATTCCGGCGTCAGTCATTAATTTCAACACTAAGCAATGAATATGCCCCGCGCCGCAAAGGGTTAATTCTAAACTTGCAAATGGCATCAATATAGCATTCTAATTAAATTTTGCTTTTACAAGGAAAGCTAATATTAATGAGTTCTTAATATCTAAAAAAATCGTTTGTGAATTCCGGTAATGGATAATTACTCATTTTACTATCTGAATTCGCCCGTGCCGGAAAGAATTAAAAAAAATATGGATGTTTCCAATTCATAGTGTGTAGGGGAAAGGGGGGCACGTTTGAACTGGGGGCACCTTTAAATACTCTAAATATTTTCCTTCAAATAAATTATTTAAATGTCTCAGGCAATACATTACTACAGCTTCAGTGCAATAAGTATACAAAGTTGCACCATTTTGTATGCACAATACTAACTAAGCAAGATATGTATTTTTCTCCCTCTTGAATCTAAATTTAACCTCTTCGCTACTGGCGATTATTACAGTATTTTTAATTATTACTGAATTATTTCTTCTCTCGTTTGACTTCATAGTGAGATTTTTGTTTTATTTTCATTAGTTCAAATCTTAGAATTCGAAACATATTATTCTTATATCGAAATTTCATTTATATTTGAGTATCTTTAATAAAATGGGACAAAACTGATGTACCCATTTGGGTACTCAGGGACTAAAGAGGTTAAGAAAATAAAATTGTAAGATTTTTGTTGACAATTTTGTATTCCTAAAATTTTGATTTATTGTTCAAACTTAAATAAAGATGTAATCTTTAGTTTATAAGCTTTGTTTTATTCAAAAATTTCAGTCGAATTGAGTAAACAGCTGTAATGTTGAACTCCATGTAATGGAGCACCATTGAACAAAAAAGCTGGGGCACCATTGAACACCTAAAACTATGAAGTAAAAAGTTGTTAATGTACCTAAATAATATTATTTTTGTAAAAAATTTTATGTGAAAAGAGGTTACTTAAGAATATCGAAGAATATGGATTTATACTGTCAACAATCTCTCCTTACTGCACACATGTATTACAACCTCAAGATGTATCAACGATGGAAAGTTTCAAATCCAAATTGATGATGGCATGCACTTATTTGACTATTGCAAGTACCGGATACACAATAACGATTCATGATTTAGCACGTTTGTCTAACAAAGCCCTTCCCTGTCTCTTACATTTACTCTTTCCCAAACATTGTTTTTGGTTTTCGTACTAGATAAAACGGAACTTAAGTCAATTTTTTTCATAAAAAGAGTTAATGAAAAATTTTAAGTTTTCAAAAGCATCAGATATCATATTGCTGTATTTCAAGGATATTGTAAAAAAGTTTTAACAACCAAACATAACTGGAGGGACACTCTGTGTTGTATCAACAATGATTTTTGACATCAACTTTGATGGATTTAAGTTTGGTTAAATAATAGAAAAATTATTAGTTTCAACAAAGTATAGTTATTTAATTTTATTCATATTTACATTTCTGAAACATATGTAGCTTTTTATGAAAACTCTCAATATTTTCATATTTTATTCATTCGTTAAAAGATGCCCCTTGCTTGTTCAAAGGAACCCCCTACAGGGGGCAGGTTTGAACAGAAATCTTTCAGCTTTTTAAATCCTCACAAGTTTTTTAATTTACATGGAGAACTTTTAATTTCTGATTCATATGATGAAGAAATGCATTGTTTTTATCATGTAATACTTAAAACGCAAATATATATATATATATATATATATATATATATATATATATATATATAATTCAAATGAGAAATGTACTGAATTTTTAAAAAATCATGCCCCCTCTCCCCTATATATATATACATATTTTTTTCACTGTATATACATATTTTTTTTTTCACTGACTTATAAAAAGGAGGAGGCTCACAATTCGATGCGTATGCATTTTTTTTCTTTTCTACGTACGATTACGTTCTCTATTACGAAGTTACGTGATTGTAAACCATAAAATACCAATGTAGACGTTTATAAGAAAGTTATTACAACATTTTCGCAATGAAAGTACTCTGTGTCTTAAAGGGTTAAACCGTATATGTAACAGGAATAAAAATACATAAATTTTATTGAATTCTGAAATCTGACATAGGGGAACAGCTTTATCAGCAATTTTGTTTATTTTTTAAAATGTGGTTCAAATGCTAATTCACTGCATTTCAATAATCAACTAATAGTGAATTAAAAAAAAAAGAAAATTTAACTGTATATTTGATTAAACAGTAATTTTTTTAATTACATTTTTAAAAATCCTTACTATTTTTTTAACTATTTATATTTATTTACATTTTTATTATTATTATTATTATTTTAAAGATTTTCAAGTCTGTATTACACAAGATTTCGCGGGGATTTTTTGGTACATCTAATGTTACATTTAATATTTTTTTACTGATATGCACAGTGAAAAACAATGAAATCTTGCACATCTTCACATACTTTCATTAAAAAAAAAAAAACATGAATGTTAATTTTATAGGCAGATTTATCACATTATTATAGTAAAACAAAAAGTTTAAATCTCATCTCGAATAAAAAAGAATAATTAGCCTTAGTATTTTTTAAATAGAAAAGTGACGAAAATATAAACATGAAGAAAAGTGGTAATTTGAAATTTTACTTTGTATGGGTAATTGCAATTTGTGTATTAACAAAATTTACAATATCTCGTGATATAATCGCAAATTTATTACATAAATAATAAAGAACATGCACTAAAAAGTTTAAACATCATATCTTGAATAATAAAAATAAAAAAAAGCCTTAAAATTTTT
Organism: Maratus speculifer; assembly: GCA_964019185.1. Taxonomy (NCBI): domain Eukaryota; kingdom Metazoa; phylum Arthropoda; class Arachnida; order Araneae; family Salticidae; genus Maratus; species Maratus speculifer. Next base: position 49,910,868 of record OZ025296.1, read on the forward strand.
AAAATAGGAAATTGCTGAAAATATCAAGTTTAAACATCATATCTTGAATAATAAACATAAAAAAAGGCCTTAAAATTTTTATAATAGGAAATTGCTGAAAATATCAACATGGAGAAAAGTTTTAATTTGTATAAGTAATTGCAATGAGTGTATTAACAAAATTTACAATATCTCGTGATAATTGTCCTATGGGCAAAAATGAAGCTTCAAAATATTCACAATTAAACAAGCTTTCATTTAATATTAAAAAAGAGAATCGATTTATTTATCAATTTCGAGATAAAAACGCCACCTGAAACAGTAAACATAATTTGATCTACATCAGTAAATACTGTCTAAATTTAAATCGTCTTTTTTTTTTTTTTTTTTTTTAAATACTTTAGTTTATAAATAAATAAGTAAATAAGTAAACATTCTAGCAATTTGTAGTTGCGAATGAAAAAAAAATTCTTAAACGATATCGTAGAAACCATAATTTTCTAATTTCGATTTAAAGATAGACTTCCTTGGTAATTGAAGATATTAATTCCCCCACCAAAAAAAGATATATTTGTTTTTCCAATGCTCGTTAAGTCTCTAGTTCGCTAACCCTCGACAGAAATGAAAACATTTACTGCATTTAATTCTATCTCGTTCTCTTTCTGACAGCTACTTACGCTTTAAAAATATAATTTATCCTATTTTTATGATAGTTGTAAGGGGATTCATAACAAACGCTTCAGATAATCATAAAATGACACCTGTCTTATCCTGAAAAAAAAAAAAAAAAAAAAAAAAAAAAAAAAAAAAAAAAGGGAAGACAAAAATCATTAACATTTTTACTTTTCTTCTCATAATTTCTAGCCTTTCATTTGTCTTATTGTTTCGAATTTAATACAAAAAATAATTCTTTCACAGTTTTTGTTACGAAAGATGAGAGAAAAGTAAAAAAGAACCGAGCTAACCAAAATCCAAGTTTCTGGTGCTAGCGCTAAAGGATATCATGTCTTATCTCTCGTAGAAGCCGACGCTGGATAAGCGCCAACAGCAGATATGAAGGGAATAAAGGTTGCAACAAACTTTGTCAACGAAATCACAACTAAAATTTCCTTTTCACACAATTTTATACTCGAAACATTTCTAAAAACGCATCAAACTCTTTCTAATCTGTTCTTGACAAGCTTGGATGAAAAACATTTCTTACGATAAATTGAAAATATATGACCGGCCACTCATTCACTCACAGCAATTCATTATGCTTTTCTTTTTCTTTTTTTAGGCGCGTTCGTAATTACATAAATACGTAGCACTTATAGTCGTTATTAAACCTGTCTGTTCGCCCGCATATAATTGAGCGAAAACTACCCAACCGAACCGTTTGAAATTTAAAATATATAATTGCTGCATAATTTTGTTGAATCTTTTCAAATTTAATGAAAATCGGATGTATAGATTAATTACAGGGGCCAATCAAAAGTATTCCGTTACATTACGGATATTGGGAAAAATTGTTTAAAGTACATTTTAATGATGTTACACTCTTTCGAACACAATAAAATTGATTTGTATTTATGCAGTATGTACTACAATATGCACAACCTGTTGCGCAAAGAATATATTTTATTAAATTTTAGAGCCACACACAAGTATTTCATTACACAATGGTACAGGTGTAAACATTGTTTGGGGCGCTTTTTAATTATATTAAAATATTACACATTTTATGAAATTAATATCGTTGCTGAAGTTTACTACAAATTACATCCTGTATAATAGAAAATAGACAGTATTTACAAAGACACACAAAAAATTTCGGCTTCTATATTGTACCTAAAGTATCGTATGTTATTACACAAACATCTGAATATTTTTAAAACTTCGCTATAGTGTGAGCGCACTTCATTTGCTACGCTTGACTTGCAATTTCCAATTTGTTTTGTTCGAGTTAGACATTACATTTCTGCAATCAATCTCAACGAATCGCAATATCCTCTTAACTTCTTAGGACCTGCTGTTTCTTTTTTCCATGACGAAAAATATTTTTCGGTGGAAAATGTGTTATATACAGATACGATAATGCAATGGGAAATGTAAAATAGAACGAAATTTATTGAAAAATACTGATGATTAGTTGAGATTTTGTAACATTCTTCATATAGAATCATGTATTAAGGCGCAACACTAGTCACAGAAAAAGACCCGGATGATAATGTAAAGTCTATGGGGGCATTCTTTTCAAATATCTCGCTCAAATTTTAATATTTTTACATGATGTTTTGCACAAGATAGCTGAGAACGATCCTCAACCGGCCTAGTTCTTACTTTTTCAGTTCTGGTTTCAGATTTTTTTTTTTTTTTTTTTTTTTTTTTTTACAAAAAAAATACTTTAACTTTCAAAACCGGTTTAAACCGGTTCTGAAATTGAAATTAACATAATATAAATAAAAAATACATAAGCAAAATCGAAAAAGTAAAAACTAGGCCGGTAGTAGATTGTCCTCAGCTATCCTTTGCAAAAAAATCTTGTAAAAATATTACAATTTGAGCGAGATATTTGAAAACAACGCTCCCACAGACTTTATTGAGCAGTATTTTTGAAAAAAAAAAACCTTACAAATAATGCCTATTTTTTCATGTCTTTTATAGAATCTTTACTATTTTGTCACCGTTTTTTCAGAACAGAAATTTTTGCCTAATTGAATCAGAAAAATGCCCCGATTAAATAATACAAAATTTCAAATAAGACTTTACTGGTGAGAATAATAAATTATGATTGGAGTATGGATGCCCGTAAGTGTTACGAGCAAATCATGATCGGCAAAAGCATTGTCCGTACCCGTGTTGCCAGTGGACTACTTTTTTAAAATTCAGATTTCTTCATTGGCACCACTTATTTGAAACGATAAAATTCCGTTTAATTTCGCCTTAATTAGTATGCCGTTAAATTAGGCCCATTTTACCGTTTCAAAATTGTGGTGCTATAACGAATTTGAATTTTAAAAGAGTAGCCCATCTGGCAACACTGGTCCGTACTACGTACGTGCAAAACAGGGAAACAGTTAATAAACATGTGTCAAATAACGGTTTCGAGTTTGAATGATTGCAATCTATCTCTGTGCCCGGATAATACGTAAGTAAGATTTTTTTTTTAAATATTTTTTATTGTTATTACTTAACCCCTTCGGGACGAATGTCTTTTACAGGATTTTTAACCTTTCATCACCGTTTTTCAAAACAGAAAATTTTGCTTATTTGAATCAGGAAAAATGGTCGGTGATAAGATAAAATTTTCAATAAAAATTTATTGATGAGAAAAATTGAGGATTCTCAACACCTATTGTGGCGCGCATACCGATCGCTCGTCCCCGAAAGGGTTAATTAACCCTCTGGATCCCAAACCGCCCGAGCTATTTTGAGATATTTTAATTCCTATATCTTAATTCCCACCAGAAAATTAAAATTGCAATATTTGCTTTAATTGATAACAGAATATCCCGTATTTAACACGGGAAAACGCGCGCTTACCCACGGTATGAATGGTTTTAATTTCGTCTCCAATAAAATCAAATTAAAACAGTCGCTTTATTTAGACGGAGATCATTCTTACAAATTGTGAAATAAAATAAGTTGAAGATTATTTTTAAAAATAGTGGTTGTAATTGTAAAAATCATACTCACTCCGAGTCTTTAAGGCCCTGCGCGCGTCCTCCCGGGTTAAATAAAACGAAATTAGCTATTGATTTTTCCTGGTGTAAAATCAGATTTTCTGAACTACATAATTTCTAGAAGTGTTCTGTCATGGTATTTAAAGGGTTAACACTAAGAATTGAGAGGGGTCATTTTGGCCCGAACCAAACTTACACATGTCACTTCGAACCAGAAATGTTTCAGAAAATAATATGCTGCGGAAAAAATAAGTTAAATAAACAAGACAAATAGTTTTAACTAAAACTTCTGGCACTAAATATTTTTATTAAACTTGAGTAAAATTTCCTGTCGTTATAGTGTTAAAAAATAGAAAAGAATTTAATAAAAATATTTAATATATTTGATCCAATCTTGTCTTTTGTCAATTTTATTAAAAATTTATTAAAAAATATACATAAGTTGTACCTTTTCCATGTTAGTAGCAAAGACATAAAGAATAGGTGTCTTGCAGAATCATAAAACAACATCTGTTCTATACTTCAAAAAGGAAAGTTTCAATAAATTACATTGCCTTTTTTTTTTTTTTTCTTTGATGAAATATTTGTTTAAAGCGATAAAAATCTTTCATTTTATGTGTTATTTCAAATAGCTACAAAAAATCTATTTTTGAACCTTTTAATTTTTTATATTATTTTTTTGTGAACGTTATATAAAAACATCCATGTTTTGTTGCGCTGGTTAAAAGACTATATGCCTAATATTTTGTAGAATGTGGCACTGGATAAGTATATATAAAGAGAAAGAACAAAACCTGCAACAAACTTTGTGAATTAAATATCTATGAAAAAAGACTTTTCACATATTTTTATCACGAAAACATGGCTGAACATCACATGCTCTCTAATCTTTTCTTGACAAGCTTGCCAGAAAAACATTTCTAAAAATAAATTGAAAATATCTGAGCGGTCACTCAAGAAAGTTCATAATCTGCAATTTTACTTTATATATTTTATTTATTCGTTTATATGTTTTTATGATAAGAGTTTGACATTTCTGGCGTAAACCATAAGAAATCACAGTAGGTTACTTTATTTTAGTGACTTAGAACCTGAATTAATAATATTTCATAACAAAAAATATTTTTCCATTAGCATTGTCAATAAACATCATTAACCCCTGGAACTCTGGTAAGTAAATTTCTTCAAAATTCCAAATGTCACATTGGCACCAGTACTTTATTTTTGTTTAATTATTTTAAAAAGTTTGCGATGCACACGAAAAGATAAATTAAACCTTTTTTCAAATAAAGGGTATACCCGGGTTTCTTAGTAAAATATGCCCTTGAGTCAACCACATCGCGTCCTAAATGGATCGATAGCTCATAAAAAGAAATTCATTTCTACCCAGTTTTAAGTTTGTATCTCAAGACCATGGGGGGAAATGGCCCTAAATGCCTGTTTTGGAAAAGTGTGCATTGTGACGAAACTACTAAGCAGATTTCAACGAAAAAAATAAGGGATGTAAAAAACCACCATAAGAATGTTTCATAATTTTTTCAGATTTTTTTAAACAAAAGAACAAGTTTTCTAACATTTTTCCTGCTTTTAAATGTACATTTTAATTTAAAATAAACTGAAATTTCTGAGTGACCACCTTAATTTTTTTGCGTGAATACTATGATACATGATGCATATTCACTATCAATTTCAACTTTCTACGTATGGTGCATCATATTAAAAAAGGGCAAAATCATATTCCGGTGGAAATGTAGGGCGTGTCTCGGACGAATTTCGCGCCTTTTTTTAAAAATACCGTATGAATTTATATGTGAGGTTTGGAAAGAAGGCGTGAAATTTGTCCGAGACACGCCCCACATTTCCGCCGGAATATGATTTTGCCTTTTTTTAATGGGATGCACCATACGTAAAAAGTTGAAATTGATAGTGAATATGCATCATGTCTCATAGTATTTCATGCAAAAAAATTAAGGTGGTCACTCAGAAATTTCAGTTTATTTTTAATTAAAATGTTCATTTAAAAACAGGAAAAATGTTAGAAAACTTGTTTTTTTGTTTAAAAAAAATCTGAAAAAATTGTCAATCATTCGTATGGTAGTTTTTTACATCCCTTATTTTTTTCGTTGAAATTTGCTTAGTATTTTGTCACAATGTGCACTTTTCCAAAACAGGCATTTAGGGTCATTACCCCCCCCATAGGCTTGAGATACAAACTTAAAACTGGGAAGAAATGAATTTCTTTTTATGGGCTATCGATCCATGTAGGACTCGATGTGGTTGACTCAAGGGCATATTTTACTATGAAACCCAGCTATACCCCTTTGTCGAATATTCGACATTCAATGTGACATCTATACTAATAAAAGAACATATCGCTCTGTCTGTGTGTGTGTGTCTGAGATGGCTATCAAAATCTACGGCACGTACGAGGCTCAAAATTTTTATGAGAGTAGCCCAATATCTCTCCTGATGCACCTGAAGCTCAGAATTTTAATTTTTTGATTAGTTTCATAGATATTAATTATGAAGCGGAACTCACTCTCTTCAAAAAGTCATTTTTTTTAATATTCGGGGAAAGAAAACGTTTGCACATGCGCACAAACTCAACTACGTACCTAAACGAAGGAAAAACTTTATTCCTCGTTTATTTCTGTTTTTGGATCATTTTGTTTAAATCTAAATCAACCAAACTGCTGGACGCAGCTAAACTTAAGAGACATATTTGGAAAGATCATATTTTTAGGTCTCAAATTCAATAATCAATTCGAAAAAATGTTGCAGTTAACCCTTTGTGAATAAATATTCAAAAATGGTTGTTTTTTCTAAAACTATTTTTCTCCTTTTTGTCAATGCCCCTTCAGGGCGTAATTTTTAAGATATAAACAAACCAAAAAAAAGATCTTAAAGCTTAAACTTTCTTCTAACCGATGGTGTAATTGGTTAAAAAAAATATGGATTTTAACTCTTTGGCAAAAGAAGGACATATTGCAAATCGCAGAGAGGATATTTTTTCTACGCTAAAATTATCTTAACATACATATTTCAAATCAATCTTTCAAAAGCTTCTCAATAGAGTAAATTTATATTCCCTACAAAAATTTCGAAACGTTCGGATGATTAGAAGTATTTTTTACACAATAAAATGTGCGAAAAAATTAATGAAATCAATAAAAACAAATCGTTTTCATTGCGGTTTTGCATCAGCAGAGCTATAGGTACCAGCAAACAAAAACATATTCTTAAAGCTTAAAAACATTCTTATAATCTATGATGCAATCGGCTTTTAAAATATAACATTTAACCCTTTCAAATACACCGGCAAAAGGTGGTCACTTTGTGACTCATGGATAGAATTTTTTTCTACGCTAAAGTATCTAAGCATGTATATTGCAGCACAATCTTTTACAAGCATATATCAATAGACCAGATTTACACCCTCTACAGAAATTTTGAAATGTTCGAACGGGTTGAAATATTTTTAAAAAGATAAAAAGTGCGAAAAATTTAACGAAATAAATAAAAACCAAATCTTTTCATTGCGGTTTTGCTTTTGCAGGGCTATGCGATTCTATGCGTCCCGACAAAATGAAAATATTTTCTTAAAGCTAAAACATTCTTATAATCTATGTGCAATTGTTTTTTTTTATGAGATTTAACCCGTTCAAATACACCGATAAACAAGAATCACATCCCGACTCATGGAGAGTACAGTTTTTCTACGCTAAAAGTAACTAAATGTCTGCATTTTAGCACAATCTTTTTAAAGACTTTCAACAAACCAGATTCACATTACTTATAAAATTTTTGAAACTTTTGCATGGCTAGAATTACTTGTTACAAATTAAAATGAGTGAAAAATTTTACGAATTCAGTAGAAACCTGAGTGTTTCGTCGCAGTTTCGTTCCCTTTCTGCACACATAATTCCCAAAAATCAAATTACGTAAAAAATTAAATTCCAAGCAGCATGTGCTTTCAATTCAATATCTTTTCGCAATTTTTCCCTTTAAAAATATAAATTTTAACAAAATGGACTTAAGGATATAAAATCATAGAAATTTGAGTTTAATTTAAGGATCATTTTGAAAACAGATAACACATATGAAAATTGAATAACATCACGGGCCCGTTCAACGCCGGGCAGGTCAGCTAGTTTCAGAAATAAAATTATGTCTGAGAAAATTCAGGCGTCAGAGCTCAAAGGGTTAAATTCAGAAATGCTACTTTTTGGCATTAAAAAAAATTGATAGAGGGCATTCTTTCGGCATTAACACTAGAAAAAGGAGAAATTTTACTCAAGTTTTGTAAAAATATCTCGCACCACTTTTTTAAAATTTAAAACTACTTGATTTTACTTATTATTTCTTGGTATCTTTTTAACTTATTTCTTAAAGAAATTTCTAGTTAGAATGGAAACAGATTCATTTGATAGTGGTCAACATGACCACTATCTTTCTAGCGTTAAAGAAAAATTATAGCAATTTTAATTTTAAAAAATATAGAGAAAGATGATAGAGACTAACAAGCGTAACTTTATAAGCTCCCTTAAAAAAAGAGAAGAAAAAACAAGGAACATTCTCTTTAATAGAAGATAACATTTTCTAAAAAAAATGTATTTTCTTTGTATTTTATAAAGTCATTAACTCACTAAACTCGGCAACTTAGAAATTCTCTTTCGGTATTTAAAAATCTTTTATATTATGTGTTGTTTCAAATAGCTACAAAAATTATTTTTGGACCGTTTATTTTTTATTTATTTATTTATTTTTATGAACGTTATATGAAAACATACAGGTTTTTTTAGCCCTGGCTAAAGAACCATATTCCTAACCTTTTGCAGAAAGTGGCGCTGGATTACAGTAAAGAGAAAGAAAGCAGAAGGAACCCTGCAACAAACTTTGTCAATCAAATATCTACGAAAAAATTTTCTCTTATTTTTATCAAGAAAACACGGCTAACATTTCTTAAAATAAACTGAAAATGTGTGAGTGATCACTCGTAAAAGTTCATAATCCGCAGTTTTACTTTATTTTATATCTTCATTTTTATATTTTTTAAGATAAGAGTTTAACATTTTGTCGTAAATCATATGGAATCATAGGAGGTTATTTTATTTTAGTGACTTAGAACCTGGCATAGTAATATTTCATAAGAAAAAATATTTTTCCATTAAAAACACGTTACCAATGACCATAGATATATCCTTGAGCTCCGTAAGTAAATTTCTTCAAAATTCCAAATGTCACATTGACACGAGTATTTTGAAAGAAAAAAAAGTTTACGATATATAACGATCTTAGAAGCCAAGGGGTACAAAGTGACAAAAATTATATTTGGAGTAAATTGAGTTTAAAGATAAATGACGTTAAATTTCAACATCAATAATGATTGACTGGCTTGAAATAAGAAACTGTTGTTTGTTTCGTTGTGGTCTTTGAACTCTTATTTCAATAACTGTAAAAACAGTAAAAAAATATAATAATTTATAATTAATCAACATTTATTATTATTGGTCAAAAGTGTTCTACCTGTAGAACATAGCACATAATTAGAAAATAACAGAAAATAACTTATATTTCATTAACTGAAAAGAAAAAGGGCATATTTTCAGGTCGTCTATGCACTTAATTCTTCTTCTTTTTCTTCTTTTTTTTTTCAATTTTGTCACTTATACCTCTTGGCTACAAGGGGTTCTCATATGCAAAAAAAAAAAAAAAAAAAAAAAAAAAAAAGATCAAATCTTTTTCAAATAAATTTGTTCGAATATTCCGGTGCCAATCTGACATTTCGGAATTAAAATTAAATGGTAAAAAATTAAACCATGAAGGCTCAAAGAATGAAATTGAAAATTGTACTTCGAAATGCTTTTTTTCGGTATTTCAAAAAATTGATAGAGCGCATTCTTTCTGCAATAAAAAATAATTATAGCAACTTTAATTTAAAAAATACACATAGAGAATTACAAAAGTAACTTTGAAATCCCCCTTAAAAAGCGCAAAAAAAGAAAAAAAGAAAGAAAGAAAATTCTTGTTAACAAAATATATCTCTTTCGAAAAAATATACTTTTTTTACATTTTATAAATTCATTAATTCACTAAATTCCAAAACTTCGAAATTCTCGCTTTAGGTATTTCAAAAAATTTGATCAAGCGGATTATTTTAGCATTAAAGAATTATTGTTTCGATTTTAACAGGAAAGAAATCTGTAGACAAAAGATGAAGAAATAAAAAAGTAACATTACAATTCCCATTAAAAAAAAGAGAAGAAATGGAAAAAAAGAAGAACATTTTTGCCAATAAAAAATATCCTTAAAATAATAATAATAATAATAAATGCTTTTACATTTTATTAAATTATTAATGCACTAAACTCCGAAACTTCGAAATTCTCTTTCGGTATTTCAAAAAAATATGATCAAGGGGATTATTTTATCATTAAAGAAATATTGTAGCAATTTCAATAGAAAAAAAATTCTACATAGAAGACAGAGAATTACAAATGTAACTTTAAAATTACCCCTAAAAAAAGAGAGAACAAAACTCTTGTTAGTAAAAAAGTACCATTGTAGAAAAAAAAAATCTGTTTTACATTTTATTAAGTTATTAATTCACTAAACTCCGAAATTTTCTTTCAGTATTTAAAAAAAATTTAATTATCAAGCGTATTAATTTAGCATTAAATAATTATTGGAATTTTTTAATAAAAAATATCTACATAGAAGATAGAGAAGTATAAAAATAACTTTAAAGTTACTGTTTAACAAACAATGTTCCGGATTTAATGCATATTGCTTGTATTAGACATACTATCTAATTGTGAATTGTATTCGAGGTGGATGTCGATTTGTAATATTATAAAATGGTTATGGGTACTACTCTATTATCCCGTCGACCGATTTCGCCTAATTATACAAATCGCCAAACTAATAGCCAAATTGTACATATTGACGTAATTTTTATTTTAAATAATAAAAAAAACACCAAATAATTAGTAGAATATTAATAAAAATGCAAATAGAAAATCGAAATAAAAATCACTTAATGACGTTTTAAACACGTGTATCGTATTTAATGTCATTGAATTGACATTCACGTTCATCCATTATTGGCATTTAATCTTATAATTTGGCAATAGTATTTTGGTCAACGGGATAACAGAGTAGTACCTGGTTATGCATATATATGCATGCATATTTATTTTTTCGTATATCATGTTTTATTTATTTATTTACTTATTACTTCCCTATTTTATGTTTGTGATTTATATTTTAATATACATATGCTATATGGCCAAAGATGACCAGTCACTTTCGATTTTAGACATTTTGTTAAATATCTAGAAAAATGCACGAGAAATTATTCTGAAACTTTAAGTGTTTAAGCAAAATAGTACAAGTCACACTTTCTTGCAAAATTCCATACATCAACAAATTGAAAAAGAATGGAGATCTTTTGGATAACCCTGTCAAAACAAATGCAGAAAAAGCATTGAAACTGTAGATTATGGCTACAGTGGCTTATTGTATTATACTCGTATTATATATTATTACTCGTATAATGTACTCGTATTATATACTCGTATATTATAGTGGCTTATTGGCTTATACTCGTAGAAAAATTAAGGCTATAAAAACAATTCCAATTTTTTAAAAGTTTTTTGCTTATAATTTGCAGAGTTCTTAATATAAAACAACGATCTTTTTCATAAATATGACAAACAACATTGTACACAATATCCTGTAATTAGAATTAAAAAATAATTAAAATTATATGAAAAATGAGCAGGTTTACTAAAAAATATTTCATTGCGCATGCGTAAGCACTATCTAAATTACATTTGCATATTGTGTTAACTAAATTTATAGAGTAATTTATGTAAAAGTCTCGAAAACATAGCTTGGAAAATCTGAAAGTGATCGTCGACAGAATAAGCTCAAATCTGTTGTTTCCAAAATGAAGCAAAAAATGAAGGGTTGAATCCAAATAGAAAGTAGGTGCCATATTGTGAATTCTATATAAGCACTAATCAATAGATAAATGCATAGCGGCCAAATTCAAATAATCTTCCGTAATACCTGGATTAGTTTGATCCAGGTTAACGTCATTTCAAACCAGAAAATATATTTCAGGAATCTCCATTCATTTAATTTCAGGATTGTTAGTGGAACATACTTAATTTCATTTCTTTGAAAAAATTCTGGTTCGAAACTCATTAAACAAGGGTCAAATTAATGCAAGTATTACGGATAATCAATGTCAGGTTGGCACCTATGTAAATGGATACAGCCCATCATCTTTTATGAAGAAAATGAAATTTTGATAGCGTTTACGCATACGCAATGAAAATTTATTTAGTAAACCTGCTTATTTTTTATACAATTTTTATTATTTTTTACTTCTAATTACAGGATATTACGTACAATACTGTTTGCCATATTTTCGGAAAAGAGCATTATTTTATATTAAGAACTCTGCAAATTATAAGCAAAATACTTGAGAAAAATTTGGGACTGTTTTTATAAAAACATTTATTTCTCTACGAGTATACATGCTATCTGCATAAAAATGAACACAGTTTATAACAATAAGCCACTTAATCATAATCTATAGTTTGAACGCTTTCGCTACATTAGTTTTAACAGGGTTATCCAAAAGATATTCGTTCTTTTTTAGTTTGTTAACGGTCCTCTACAGAGTTTCGGGGAAAAAATGGACTTCACGAAAATGGAGTTCCCCTATGGAGTTCAAGGAAATGTATCACCCGTACTATTATGTTTACACACTTAGAGTTTCAGTACAATTCTTCATGTATTTCTCTAAGTATTTAAAAAAATATCTAAAATCGCAAGTGGCCGGTAACCTTTAGCCATGTAGAGTACATATTTATATGAGATAATTTCAGTCGATTCCTCACTGATTGACTAAACCTAATATTATTAGGCGTTCACTCATACATTTGTAGAAGGTAGGAGTTTCATCTTGTTTATAGAAGATATCGAGAACCGTATAATTGTTTATTATTTAACGTGGATTCTAGAAAATACTAATAATTTCAAATGATGCATTTTCCGCTCATGCTCTCACTTTTTGATAAATAATTCTTAGTATTTTCAAGCAGGAGGAGAAACAATGAAATGAGTAGACACACACACCCAGGAAAAGGAATTGATTAAAACTACAAAAAATGTTTTGTTGAGTATATTTTGGTTGTTTTAAGCGAATTATTTAGTTATTTATTATTTAGTTATAGAAGTAAAAATATCGGTTTTGTTGCTCAGACAAATATATATATATATATTAACGCTTTTATATTTTAAAAAAATTTCATCAATTTTATTTGAGTCTTACTAAAGTCTTCTATTTTCAATTTGTAATTCCAACAAAATTTTGTTGTTTTTGCAAAATTTAAACTGGTGTGCAGTAGCCATAACTCTCTCACGTAATTTTGTTTAATTGACTTATATAGCTATAAAGAATTAACATAATTTTTGGATAATAAAACTTCACAAATTGAGACAGATTAATGACGTTATTACGCATTTCGGATGAAAATTATGGACGAAAAATTGTATATATATATACATATATATATTGTTTGTTTATTCAAACAAAATTTTTCCATTGACCCCAATATGGGTCAATGAAAATTTTTAACGAAAATTTTGATGAAAATTTTTTATCTGAAAAATAAATAAATTTTTTATACAAATAACAAGCACAGACAGATAAAAAAAAAAATAATTTTCTAAATGCGATTTAAACACGATAATAATAGATATGAGAGTATTAGAGTGGAATAGTTATCGGTTAAAAGGGGGATGGGTGGGTGGGTAGTTAACGATATTAGAGAATTTTTCAGAAAATAAATTACAGATTTATTTGTCTTACATTCATTGAAATTCTAATTCAGAAAACACAAAAAAAAGAGCATATTAATTTGTTTAGTTCCAACTTGCATTTTTCTTTAATGATACGCGCTCTTTTAAAATGTAATTTATCCACTCTCTTGATAGTCGAAAGACATTAAGAACAAATGCTTCCAAAGATAACACAGAAGCATCTACTATTTTAAACAAGGAAAAACAAAATACCTCGAATAAATTACTTTCTTTCTCCTTCTTTTCCCCCAAATAAAATATTTGTTTAAAGCGATAAAAAAATCTTTCATTTAACTTATTGTTTCGAATAGCTAAGGAAAAATAATCCTTCGGAACGTTTTGTTAAAAATGAACGTTCTAATAAATATCCAAGTTTTGTAACGCTGGCTGAAGGACCTTATCTCTCTTAGAAGCCGGCGCTGGATAAGAGCCAAGAAAGAAACAAGGGGAAAAAGTCTACAACAAACTTTGTCAATGAAATTTCAGGGGGAAAAAATCACATATTTTTTCGTCAAAACATCGCTAGGGGCAAATAATATATTTTCTAATCTTTCTTTGACAAGCTAGCCTGAAGAAGATTTTTTTTAAATTAAAATAAATGTAAGCAAACTATTACTCATGCAAAATGCATACATTCCTTTGAAATTTCAAAGACTGACACTGCTATTCCACAATTTGCCATTGTCGCCATGGTTACATTAATAAATGTCAAGAAGTATTATAAAACATATAAGCAGATAAAACAACGTTTTTAAACCGTAAATTTTTATCTTATAGCAGACTAGTACCGTTGGCATTCAGTAAACTGTCTCAGTGCTAAGACTGGCGAAATATTCCTCATACATCGTCTGCCATGTCAAACCATCATAGGGTTCGTACGAGTACCGTTAGTTTCCCAGGTCAAATACCAGTATTTTTTAATTTAAAAAAATCTAGTTTCAAGTACGCGAAATTTCATTTTATTTAAAAACAAAATTTCTCAAAAAAAAAAAATACTGGTACCGGTGATTTTCCTGGTTTGAAAATTACAGGACCCGTACGAACCTTGTATCAAATATAAAAAAAAGGTTGCCTATGGACTACATTTTTTAATACGAATTAACTATTTCCGACTGAGCGAAAAATTGCCCAGGTCGGGAATCGAACCCAGATACTTGGCCTACAAGGCCAATGCTTTACCTAAAATTTGGCTTACAAGGCCAGTTCTTTAAACTAACTGGGCACGACAACCGGTGAGCATCTTTCGCTCAGATAACCTTATAGGTCATAATATCTGATCTGTCATTTAGATAGCTTAACAGAATAGACCGCATGTAAAGGAACTCCATAGAACGACGGGTACGTAGATAAATTGCTATTTTTTAACACAATCAAACTGACTGGTAAAGTTATCATACGAATTAAATATTTCCAACTGAGCGAAAAATTGCCCACGCCGGGAATCGAACCCAGATACTTGGCTTACTGAAAGGCAAATGCTTTACCTAACATTTGGCTTACAAGGCCAATACTTTACCTTGGCTTGTAAGTTAAGTATCTGGATTCGACTCCCGGCCTGGGCAATTTTTTGCTCAGTTGGAAATATTTAATTCGTATGATAACTTTACCAATCACTTTGATTGTGTTAACCTCTTCGCTACTGGCGATTATTACAGTATTTTTAATTATTACTGAATTATTTCTTCTTTCGTTTGACTTCAGAACTAGATTTTTGTTTTATTTTCATTAGCTCGAATCTTAGAATTCGAAACATATTATTCTTACATCGAAATTTCATTTATATTTGAGTACCATTAATAAAATGGGACAAAACTGATGTACCCATTTGGGTACTCAGGGACTGAAGAGGTTAAAAAATAGCAATTTACATTTTTTAAATTCAGATTTCTTGATTGGCACCACATTATTCAAATAGTAAAATTTACCTTGTTTAATGACATAATGATTAACGCAAAAGCAGGGCCAATTTTATCTTTTCAGAAAAATGATAAATAATAGGAAATCTGACTTTATAAAAAAAATAGCCCATTGGTAGTATTGTTTTCATATTGGATATTTTCACATGGCACCGACGATGTATGAAATACAAGCAAATTCGTTGGATAAGTTTATTGAGTAATATAATTGCCATATACTTCAATGAATCATGAATGACAGATTCTCTTTCGCTCTCTCATAGCTGCCAATATCTCTTTAATTTACCCGGAAAAATTTTATTGTAAATTTTACCATTTCAAATCACCATAATCTGCTTATTAAACAAGACATACATTTCTATTAAATATTTCCAGGTAAAAAAAAAAAAAAAAAAAAAAAAAAAAAATGGGAGAGTTGGCACCATGCTCTCTGTCTCCCTTTTTATAACTAAATTTCTGGTGGAATTTCATTAACTAAATATACAAAAGTTGGAAGCTTTGTTAATGCGCATACCCGAATGATTCATTTAATAGTAAAATTATTCCTTCTGCACATTACTAGTTTCTAGATCTGTATAACGTTTTTACACTTTAACCCCTTAAGGATAGCTTAATTTTTAAAGAAAAAGCATCGAAAGAAAGTACCTATTTTATGTTACTGAAATTGAATAATTATACGATTAAAAATAAAATATTCAATTAATTAGTTTTTTTAATGAAAAAAAAAGATTTTTAAAGGAAATTCACGTTTATAGAAAAGCCGTCTTGCGAGAGTTCTGGGTCTTAATGTTTATTTGATACCAATCAAAACACTGCGAATAAGACTTTTATTTTTCACATCTTTACAAATTTTTGCAAATAATATTTGAAATAACAAACGCACATAAAATCAATTATAAATAACTTTTTAAGCGTATTATATTTTGTACATGCAATACAAATGTAACATCACAATTAGCGTCAAAAAACAAACCAAGATAATGCTATTCGAAGGCTTCATATGAAATGACAGTTAATTTTTTTAAGAAGTTTTTTCCAGCAATTTAAATCTCCAGATCGGAAATATAAAACAGGCACGAGAAATAAAGAACGATACCTCAGCCGTGATTTTTAGGAGTTAAAGGGTTTCCAAATATCTCCGAACGTCTTAAAAATACCAAATCTGAATTGATGATCATAATCCGAAGAAAATTAAACACAAAGAAAAACAGAAGTTTTGATTGAGAAGATAGCGTTAATTTTCATTTACTAATCCGAAAACTAATATAGGACTTCTGACTGCAAAATCTATTGCTCTTCTGATCTTTCTCCTTTAAATTGGTAAATGGACAGCATTTAAGTGATATTTTCAGTGATAAATCCCAGCAGAATCGACAAAATAAATAAAAAATCACATACAACAGATTCGCTGAGCAAATAAGATAAAAGTATGTGAAAGCGGTAAAAATATGCGAAAAATTAATAAGAATCTGTGAAAATTGATAACGATTGAAAAATGATGTAAGCCGTCTCATTATTAAAAAGCAATCTGCGCTTAAAGCTCATTAATTGAAATTTAGAATGTAAGTTTTATTTGATAGTGTATCCAATAGAAATGTATATTTAAGAAAATGATTTTGTGAGTTCGCAGATACAGAATTATAAAATATGATTTATGAATTTTTTATGCATTAATAGGAAAAATTTAAATTAAAAGTTAAGTTAAAACAAAATAAAATAATCAAGACAAATGAATGTTGGAAAGTTTATTGAGAAGAATTAGAGTCATAAACGAAATTGCAATTTAATATGAACCCCGTGGTGGCGCAGTATTTTATTTATTAATTTTACATTAGCAATATTTCTAATACAATACCAATAATCCGGAAACAATATTTGTGATATAAATAATGTGAAAATAAAAGCCTTTTATTAGACGTTTTTCCAATTTAATGACATACTTATAGTTGTGATACTGATAGTTGTGTTTACATTATACAGAGTTATTCTAAAATTACGAAACAACCATTTAGGACTGGTGCTGCTCGTTAAATTGCATCAATTTTTCGGTCATTTTTACTGAATGTTTCACTTCAAGTCGAATTTAGATTTTCGGTCATAACTTAAGAGCTCTAACTACTGACTGAAAAAGATCCGGATGATAATGTTAAGTCTATGAGGGCGTTCTTTTCAAATATCTCGCTGAAATTTCAATACTTTTACGTGATTTTTTTACACAGGATAGTTGAGGACGATCTACTACCGGGCTAGTTTTTACTTTTTCAATTTTGATTTCAGATTAAAAAAAATATATACTTTAACTTTCGAAACCGGTTAGAACCGGTTCTGAAATTGAAACTACCATAATATAAAAAATATACAACCAAAATCGAAAAAGTAAGAACTAGCTAAGTTGTAGATCATCTTCAGCTATCCTATGCAAAAAAATCATGTAAAAATATTAAAATTTGTGCGAGATATTTGAAAAGAACGTCCCCATAGACTTAACATTACCATCCGGGTCTTTATCAGTCAGTAGTGTGGGCTCTTAAAGTATATTAGCAAACATTTTCAACAGACTTAAAAGAAGAAAAGACAGGGTGATATCGTATGGGAAATGTTCGAACTTTAACCCCTTAAGGACGAGTAACTAATATACGCATTAGGTACTCAGACTTCTTGATTATTCTTACCACCAGTAAATTTTTGTTGAAAATTTTGCCTCATTTAATTCGATCATTTTCGCGATTCAACTAGACAAAAAACTCTGCTTTTAAAAATCCGGTGATAAATGATTACAAATTCCGTAAAAGACGTTTGTCTCGATGGGGTTAAAGCCCGTTTCTTCGGAAACTATCAGACCGATTTATTGAAATTTAGAATCAATATTCATTGGATTATGCTTAAAACTAATGAAAGACAATTTTTTCTGCGACTAAAGTTTTTTAGCACTTTCCAACAAAGTTGAAAAGTGCTTATGCATTCGGTTTGTCTGTCCGTCTGTCCGTCTGTCCGCGCTCTAACTCCCGTAAATATACTCGGATTGCTATGAAATTTTTATACGTTATTGAGGTTAACCCTAGCACGAACCCTATTGAAAATGAAGTATCTACCATGATTAGTTTATCTACAGAGAGAATCAAAAGTTTCACATTACATTACGGCCTATGGGGAAAAATCGTTAATATACTCAGATTGCCATGAAATTTTAGGACGTTATTGACGTTTACCCTGGCACAAGTCCTATTGAAAATGAAGTTTCTACCATGATTAGTTTATCTACAGGGCGAATCAAAAGTTTCCCATTACATTACGGCCTATGGGGAAAAATCGTTAATATACTCGGATTGCGATGAAATTTTAGGACGTTATTGAGGTTTACCCTAGCACGAACCCTACTGAAAATGAAGTATCTACCGTGATTAGTTTATCTACAGAGAGATTCAAAAGTTTCCCATTACATTACGGCCTATGGGGAAAAATCGTTAATATACTCAGATTGCCATGAAATTTTAGGATGTTATTGACGTTTGCCCTAGCACAAGTCCTATCGAAAATTTAGTTTCTACCATGATTAGTTTATCTACAGGGCGAATCAAAATTTTCCTATTACATTACGGCCTATGGGGAAAAATCGTTTCAAAGGAATTTTAAGGATGTTATACCCTGTCAAAGGTATTAAAATATGCATTCTATAAAATATAAGGTGCAAATGTAGCTATTATTCATTTACAGGTCCACACAAAAGAATTCCATTAGATATAATGGTAAAAGGGGGAATTGTGTGTGACATTTTAAAAATATATTGAGCTTTTCATATATAATAAAACTGATATATGTCACTGAAGCTTAATATAAGTTATACGCTACTGTCTTGCATAATATGAAGTACATAGCATTTACAGGGCCATACAAAAGATTTCAAATAGTTTATTCTTTCCGAAGTACCGTATATGTGTCCGATGATGGCTGATGGAGGGATGAAATGCATTTTAATTATGATATTAGCGTTTGTATTTCGCTAAATATATGCGCATTACATGGTGTGTATAACTGTTATAGTTGATATACAGGGCTACCCAAAAGAGCTCACCAACGTTACTGAATATGAGCGTAAATTATTTAAACGTGGTTCTTAAATAAGCTATGCATTTTTACGCTGAGCTGGATTCAATTTACTGAGAAATGTTTGCAGAATATAGATAAAGGGATATACAGGGCCACGCAAAGAATTCGCTACATGGACGCCTATGAATGATAATTTATGAGAATGTGATTTCAGTTGTTTTAAAAGTGTTTTAGTTTACAATAAATTTTAGCCTAATGCTGACGTGTAATAAAGGTATAATGTAAACTACAGGGCTGAACAAAAGTATTCAAGTATGTTTCCATCTAATAGTATGAATTGCTGAAAAAGAAATTTCAAGCTACTAGGTATTTTCTTGCTGAGCTAAATTTTCCCATTATATGAACTGACATATGAAATACAGGGCTGTTGTAATGTACTGGAATACATATTTGGGTATATTTGGCTATACACTATTATTTCCCTAAATAACAAAGTTTTGTTAAAGATTTCATTAAGTGTTGGAAAGTGCTTCATAATCTATGCTTAATGCATGATTTTTTTTTTACTTGTTATTTTAAACAATGGAAATTTTTTAGAAATTTTCCATTTTTCAGATTTATTTTTCTTAAACTAATTATTTAAAAAAAAACTGTCTTCCACATATGATTTTATATTTATACTATAGTTACAAACATTTTTAGCGAAATCGCTCGACTGCTTTAGGAATTAATAGGGTTTTTAGTTGAAAAGTACAATTTTTCGAAGAGCTAAAATACTTAGATGCTTATAACTTGTGTAAACAGTTGGATTAAATTTAGTTACATCTAATAAATTGATATAAAATGCTAGAACAGAATTAATGTGACTAGTTACAAACATTTTGGCCCCAGTCATTTTTTTTAAATTTATTAGGTTGCCACAAATGTTCTTTCGTTCTTTGACAAAGTTACAACCCATGCAAATTTCGAAAACAGCGAAATTTTATTGAAGAATTTATGTGCTATTCTTCAACAAATCTTATTCTACCTTCTAGGAGTCTCATAATGCCTTTTTTCCAAAACCTTTTTGATTTGATTCCAAAATACTTACCGAGGTGAATTTTTTATGTCATTTGAACAATTAACATTTTTTAATGAAAAAAAAAAAAAAAACTTGGGAGAGAGAAGCAAATAGTAATCGAACGAAGCAATTTCCAAAGAGTAGGGAGGATGGATGAGAATGGTCCAATCGGACACAAGGAATTTGTTTCTTCGATTTAAATATTTTCCGAAAGCTATTTTTGCAATTTCATGTGCTACTTTTTAATTCAACTGGCACAACTTTCTGCAAATAGAAATTCAAATTCTTTTACTCAAAATTTGGCGAAATTTTTCAAAATATAAATGCTAGAAAACAAGTTTTTTAACATTTTGGTGCGAATAGAATATAAAAATAAATGATGGAGCCCGACCTGTTAAAATGAAAACTTGTAGACCTCATTTTCATAAGCAAATAAAATCCTTTTAAGAAAAGATTTGTTCCCACAGATGGAAATTGGATACTTAATAACAAGCAAGAACGCAAATAATCCTGATCCAGCAGGGATACAGCCAATCTCTCCTTATCATTCCGGAGTGCATACTCAGACCGGAAAAAATATGTTTTCTTCCTACATTGTCAGACTCTGGTTTCATTTTAAAATTTTTGATGATATAAAATTTCCGGTTAAAAACATATTAATCTGGCATCAAACTCCGAAATAAATTAAAATATGTTGGCATCTACGATATAGGTCCCATTCTTCTCGCTAAAGCAGGCCTGCTACATTTTAAATAATATACATTCGAAATTAATACTGCATGAGGGTTAACTCGTGTGTAAATCGACTACCAATTTTCAACTCCCAAATTTGTTAATTTTTTTCGTCTTATACAAAAGTATACACGGTACATAATTTGCTGAAGAAAAATTGCTTTAATTTTTGTAAATAACGTATGAAATATTAACTCTTGGCACTCCATTGTCTTCGCTGCGAAGACATCGTCGTTCCTTCCAAAACTTGTTTTTGGCACCAGTAATGAAAGAAAATAAAATTTTCCTTATTTAACCCTTTCCGGCACGGGCAAAATCTCTCATAAAATGAGAAATAATGGACTGACATCGGAATTCACAAACGAATTTTTTAGATATTTTGAATTCCTTAATTTAAAGTTTTATTGTAAAAGCAAAATTTTGCTAAAATATTACTGGTGCCGTTTGCAAGTTTGGAATTAAAATTAGGTATCCCAGACCGGGCACAGTGTGCCGGAAAGGGCTAATCAGAGAATTTTTGAAATTGTCTACTTCAAGGAAAGTTCTTTTAAAAAAGTGGTGCTAATCGAATAAAATTTGTGTAAGAGGCACCGGTGTCCGAAGGGTTAAAATGTAGTTAATGAGACGTAGGTACACATTTCTTTTTTTCCTGCAAGAAACGGCAGCTCTGCCATTTTTCTATTTGTTTGTTGTTAAAAATTAAACCCTCTATTGAATACTTACATAAAATACTGATACATACTTTAAAAATTAAGTGAAAATGCACTTATATTGATTTAAATTTAATGTGACTTGAACAACCAATCAGTAATGCGTGATATTCGATTTCAATTTGAAAAAAAAAATAATAATAATATAAAAATCCACGGCATTTTTCATTCAGTTCCAACAGTTTTGAATATAAATTCAAACATAATCCCAGAACTGAAAGGAAAAAACAGTTACAGGAATAATAAAAAATAATAAGGATTTTAAGTTGAAATCGGAATTATAATTAATCATTAATTTTAATTAATGTAAGTTTAAAAAATGCAGCAGAGCTAAAAAAAAATTTTATCGTCAGCGAGAAATCTAATGCAGTTTGGGAGCTTAAAAGTTATTTTGGGATATGTATAACAAAAAAGCACCGTCATAATAAGCAGTTTTATGTCTTATATATCAGAATTTTATGACAGGATTTACTAGTTTAATCATAATTAAAGATAAATGAGATGCTCAGAAATTCATAGAGATATTTTGAAAGGTTACATAATTGTATCTAAAGAAAATAAAATAAATAATTAAATATATTGTTTTAAGATGATAAATTTCCCGAAACACGTACCAGAGCTGATGGAAAGTTTATTAAAAAATAATTTAATAAATATACAGAGTGTTCGTAAAATGGCGCTCAGGCACCGCATAGCCAGATTACTCGTTCGGAGTACATAAAAAATGGCCAAAAACTCTACCTGTACGATCTATAGTTTACGAGTAAAATACGAAAAGCAAAGTATGACGTCATAGCCGGTGCAAGGAAAAAACACCGTCTTCGACACATCAACAGCAGTATTTGCATATCTTTCCAGATTGGATCTACGGCCAAGGTAATTGAAATTTTTTGCAAACTGGTCTTACAACTGCATTTATAATTTGGAAATAATGTTTTTGATGTGTCAAATAAAGTGTTTTTTCCTTGTACTGGCTCTGACGTCATACTTTGTTTTCCGTATTTTTCTCCTAAACTAAGTATCGTACTGGTACAGTTCTTTGGGCATTTTTTATGTACTTCCATAGAGGAATCTGGCTGTGCAGAGTTTGGACGCAATTTTTGGGACACTCTGTATATATAACTATAGGTTTCATTACACATACGTACTCTATATTTAAATTCGATTAGTACCTGGAATTTGAAAAAATAATTAAATGGCAGATATTTTCAACTGTAGAATGTTTAAGTATATTTTCAAAAAAAAAAAAAAAAAGTTCGCGGAAAAATAACGTTTGGTTTTTCAAATTCAAATTTAAAACGCTATAACTTTTGTCAAACTTATGTAACCAAAATGAGAGCCATTACAATCAACACGCTTTTCCAAACAAAAAACAAACTTGGTAATTCTTGTGACATGAAAGTTTAGTGGGTTGCGACAGTCTTTCGGAAGCCGTTTGTTTATTGACGTAAAATGATCGTCTCAAGAAGTGCCTAGCTTTTCAAAAAAATGGTAGTCGATCCGGTGAAGACGGTGGATGAGGTAATGTTTCATAGGATAACACGTGCAATTTTTGGAGGATGAATTGTGTGACATGAGTTATCGCTCAACTCGTATACGACACTCACTTATTGAGTTTTTTCATCTTGTGGATTTTCTTTAAGGGGTTCGGGATACAATAATCTACAAATTTTCTAAAAGTATTTTATTGCATTTTTTATTTTCCTTGTTTAAAATGACGTTTAAATCATGTTTATATCCCAATTAGAACAGGAAATATTAATTTTTATGTTTTGGTTTGCTTTAAAAATTTAACTTTGAATCAATGGTTGTCTTGGAAATGACTTCGTGCGGAAATGCGTTTTTCTTCATGATGGGAATTTTTCACCATTTCTGCTATTTAAATTGTCAAGAATTGTTATAGTCAAGAACCGTTAAAGATAAATGGTTTCAACTTGGAACATGTCTATTTAAACCGTTTACTTTAAAATTTATTGAGCAAATTAAAAAGAAAACAAACATTTACTTTTGAAAACATAATTAAAAAAAAAAAAAGCATACTTCTTATTTTTTCAAATTTTTATTCTAAACTTTTTTAAGTTTTATTCATTTAATTATTTTTTAAAATGCGGAATCAAAATTAAAGATTTTTTTCTGTTTATTTAAAGAAGAAAATATTAAAATCTACAAATAATGTACTGAGTTATAACGATTCTAAATTACCCTCTTTTTTAATAAATTTTTAATTAAAAAAAATAAGAAACTTTATCATGTGATTTTGTTTACAGATAATATGGTTAACCGTCGCAAGAAATATCAAACTTTTAACTCAATAAATGAAAATTATTTTAGAATGTGCCCCGGACGCCTTTAAGCAGTGAACCCATTACTCGCTGGTGTTGCGCTCAAGCAACGGTGAAAATAAATGGACACATTCAAATTTTTTTACGTAGCCACCACTATTTTTCAATTAAAAATCTAGCCTTACTTAAAAACATAAAATTTTAAGATCATATAAGGCGAAAATTATCTTTCAGAGTTAGTGGTGATAAACGATTTTCCGCTAAAAATTTGAATATCTCAACTCAACGTTATATATCAGGGTTCAAAATGATAGGAACGATTACGTAATTGTCTAAATAAAAAATGTAATTATTATAATCCTAGTATAAACCGTATAAAGTTATTGTATCACACTAAATACTCAATATAAACAGAAAAAGATTATTGTAAAACAATTGCTATTAATATAATATAATAGTTTAATTTTTTTCTATATCCACTAGGAGCAAAATGATAAGAACCAAACAGCTTTTTCTAAATTATAGAAATACTATATGTCAGGGACTTCTTTTCTGGTCCAATGTTCTTCCACATGGACTTCTTTTGTGTTTAATAATTTCAATGCAAAATTGTAGCATAGAGTTTATCTAGTTTTAAATTTGTTGAGGAGACAAAACACGTCATATCTTCTAAATTTCAGATTTTAATTCTGTTTTCGAGTTATACTGCAGATTTGACCATCTTTCACAATATATTATGTTAAATAATGCCCCAATCATTGTTTATCTTATTTAGATTTGGACCACTGGCTAGTCAAATGAGTTTGAGAGTCTTCTTTATCTTCAAACTACTTTTGTATGTCTTTTTCAGAGTGAATTTAGACATTGTCTTGTTGAAAAATTCGTAAAAGCCGATAATTTTTTCACTCAGGCTCAACAATTGGTATTCTAAAATGCGAATAGAGTTATTTCAATTTTATTTATCCATCTACAAAAGCAATTATAAGTTTACATGCAAAAGAAAAAATAGCCCAAACTAATAGGGAGCTTCCACCTAATTGACGCGTAGAAAAGAATACATCTTCGAACATCGAAATGAAACTTCTTTTGAGCACTGAAGATAATTTTAAACAAATTCATTTGCTGCTTCACGTGTTTCTCTGCAAACAGAAAGCGAGCTTTTTTACTGCCAGGTGTTAGACGCGAACATCGATGTGATTTTACATTTTAAAGAGCTCCCGACATTTTTATTGTTTTTTGTATTGTTGATACTGATTCCCAGCGTCTTTATTTGGCTTTCAAATTCCTTTGCTGTCATTTTTTTCTTGAATCGTGCGAAAAGTCAAACTTTCGGATCGTTTGGAAAGAATTTTTGACCTCTCTGTAGATTTTATAGTTACATAAATAGTTGGATTTTATAAGAAATTAAAATGAATCTCTTTGAAAGTTTGATTTCATCAGCAATTCTTTGAAATTACATTTCGATGTTGTGACAAGCTAGAATTTGCCATCTTTCGAAGTCACAAAGCATTTTGATTCACCCTGTAATCCAACTGTTTTGCGAAATAAACAAATGTGCTCAGAAACTCTTTTAAATGCACTGTTAGATGATATGCGGAAATATCCACCAATCACGTTTCGCGGTTTTAGAAATATCGACTGCGTTCTCATCATTTTGCCCCTGTCTAAATTTAGCAAAATACATTTTTTGAAAATTATTAAAAACATACATACAATTTTTGTAAACGATTATTTTAATATTAATTGAAATACCACATATTTAATTTTAACACAAAAGTTTACGCGTTTGCATTGCAAATGCAAACTGATTTCTTTGTTTTTGTATAGCTTCTATCATTTTGCATCCCGCTATAGTTTTAGCGGTTAATTTGTTAGTATCCATATGCAACTTAGTAACCATCCGATTTACATAGACATAATGGGGACATTGAAAAATTAAGTTTAACTGTAGTATAAAGCTAAATGAAGGTGGACAAATTATAATACGTTCTTTTAAAAAATTAAATGTTAGAATAAAAAAAAAGGCTTGGCAGAAAAAGTATATTGCAAAATTAAGTTTAACTGAAGTATATAGCTCTTGCTACATGAAAATAAACAACTTATAACAGTTTTTTTTTTAAATTAAATGTTAGAATAAAGCAAAAATAAAGTTTAGCAGAAAAAGTATAATAACTTAAGGTTAAGTTTGCAGCACAAGTTAAACAAAATCGAAATGAAATTACTCGATTTGTTCTTAGATTAGACACAAACTAATTGCAAATGACAATAAGCATTCAAAGATTTCTTCTGTACCATCTGAATATGAATTGCAGGATATATTTTACAATGTTAAAAACATAATAAGTTACATAATATTTCCTGATTTAACGTAAATTAGAGTTATTTATAGCTTTGGCAAATTTACTCTTGTTGTATTTTGAAACACTTTTGTTTTGAAGAATTTTAAGCAAACTGCATTAGCGATACCCACGAAAGAACGTCACATTTCATTAGCGGCAGTATGAAAGAACATCAAATCACCTTCAACTTTAAGCTGTATTTACAGCAACATGTTAAGAGTTTTGTGTCAGTCTAAGGAAAAGTAATTGCCACTCATATTTGAAATATTTTGTTGAATTTTAAAGAGAGTGTTTTATCGACAATTGCAGTTGTAACATTGCTTAAAATAACTTTTAGAACTGAAAATTATTTATTATTCCTTTATACAGTGTGTCTTCGTTCCCTAGAGCATATCTTCTGCTCATTTTTTATCCTTAGCTGGACATATTTTGTAATTGCATATTTTTAACATTGTTTTCAACTTTAAGCTATATTCACATGAACGTTTTATGATATTTGTGTTAGTCTTAGAAAAAGATCATTGTCAACCATACTTGAAATATTTTGATGAATTTGAAAGAGCATGCTTTATTGGCGGGCTGCTGAAGATAAATATTTTTATATTCTGTTCGCAACAGTATTTCTCTAATATAAATTCTTAAACATATTTCTCGTGCAATTGTTTTCAAAGTGTGTATTAACCCTTTCAGGAGCAAGGTATTTCTGCTCCAAAAATGTTCAAATAATGGAATCACACCGCAATTTAAAAACAAATTTATTTGAAAACTAGCAGGCTAAGCCCGCTGCGCTGGTCTATTTTTCAAAACAAAACATGAATCAAACAAAATATTGAATACGATTGCGTTTTTTAAAGCAACTTCACCTCGAATACTCTTTCACATTTCTGAAAATCATACAAAACGCCAATGTATTTAAAGATAGAAAACCAACGATTATAAATGCACCAAAAATGCATTAAAAGTTAGCAAACAGCTGTTTCGAATCTACTGTCGAGATTCTTCATGAGTGCAAAACTCAGTAAGCTAGAAAAAACAAAACTGAGCCAAAAATAAAAACAACAACAATGGAATCAAGGCCCGTTGACGCCAAAATATATTAAAAAAAATAATAAAACGTTATTTTGTTGTATCAGCTTATGCATTCGATAAAATTCGGGCTTTTAAGAAAAAAATATCTCAGTTGACCATTTATTGTAGAGTTTGATAGATAAATGAGGCAAGTATGAAAAGAGCAGTTTAAATATTGTCTATTCACCATACTTCTAAAATAGAGAGCATTATGATCGCAGAGATTGACCATTGAATTTAAACAATTTTCAAGTGATTCATTTTCATTTGATAGTTTTTGAACTCTAAACATCTCAACTTGAGGATATGGGTATCTGTGGAAACCTTAATACATCCTCTATCAATATTATTGTATATTTCGCAACGTACATCTGCTCTTGATAAATCTATTACAGTGTTCCGTTTTTGGAATGCAGAAGAATAAATAAAGTTAAATAAAGTTTTCCTTAGAAAAATAAAGTGAATGTTTTTTGAATGTGTGAAATTCATTTTTTGATACAGATGTCATATACGCATCACGTTGGCGTGATTGAAACAAAATGAACATTTTATGCCTCTTATGGTAATCCAGCTTTGTTTTTAATTTATTAATGAAGTATTTATTTACTTTCATTTGCATTTTAAAATGATACAAAATGTTATGCTCTATACATAGAAAAGTAAAATAGAAAATAGAAATGTATCTGTCATTTGAAAACGAAGTTTCCGTTAAAGTGCCGCCAGAAATGTATCACCCCAACGTGGTGCATATATGACATTTGTGCCTCTTTCTTACAACATGGGTGTGTGCATTTGCACCTAAATTTAGTTATTTAGCTCTATTTTTGTAATAACTGGAGTTTGTACAATGTACGGTACTACTTGATTATTTTGTCGAGAAAAAAATTAATAGCAGATTATAGGAATAAATGTCAATAATCGACGATCGTAAGTATGATAGCAATTGATATTACACGTGATACACGTATTTTTTTTTTACGTCATAAGTGCTTTTTAATTCGACTTTTAATTTGTATTTTTTTTTTAATGTTTATTGTTCTTTCGTTATTTAAAATGAATTTATGTAAATTTGAATAGTTTGGTGAAACTGGCCGACGTGTTAATCAAGTAGCACTCAATTTACATTTGAAAATACCATATTTCACAAAAAACTCCATCACAAACCCGGATTTGCAAGATTTCCTTCCAATACCAATGCGGCAAAATCCTCGTTTTAGAATAGCGAAGAAATGTGCATTTTTAAAAATTCTTTTCGTTATTTTAAAACGAAAATATTAATAATAAAAAAAAAGTTACTATAGCACAAAACAATTTATAGAATTTCTAAAAAGAAATTGACAGTAAATAAACAATTTATTAATACAGAAACAACTATTGCTAGGTTACCATATCAGGCAAAATAACACCGTTTTGGCGATAGTCAGATACTTCAGTGTGTATATAATATCTGTGCCAAACATGTTTGGAAAAAACAATAATCATTATTTATACAGCATGTTTAAATATTGTTGTATAGTGAAAAAATGTATACATGACATATACGCACCACATTGGCGTGTTTTTTTTTTTTTTTTTTTTTTTTTTTTTTTTTTCTTCTGATGCCGATTTGGAGAAAATTTTGTTTTCAAATACCAGTTACATATATAGTTTACAATTATTTTTTGTTATTTTAAATAGAAAATAACAATAAATTTTAAAAAGTTTAGTTAATAATTATAAAACAAAACTATTTATATCCTTAAAAAAATAAATAAATAAAAATGTATTAATAAATAAACAACAGCCAGGTTACCAAGTGAGGCATAAAATCGCCATTTTATTGAAGTCGCGCAAATGTGGCGCATGTATGACAAATGTGCCTAGATTAAAATAGTTTATATAACTGGAAAAAAAAAGAAAAAAAATGTAAATAGACAATTTATTAATAAATAGAAAATAACATCCGGGATGCCATATCAAGCAAAATAATGACACTTTGGCGTCAGTTAATTACCCAGATGTATATATGGTATTGGCGTAAGAGACAAATCGCACCAATGTAGTGCGTATGAAATATCTGTGCCAAAAAAATTTTTAAAAGTTGCAGTTAAATTATTTTACAATATCTATGTATGTGGAAAGACATTTACCCTAAAATTTAAATATTATTCATTTTTGTGGTATTAACTGCTATATATGTATTTAAGTTAAATGTAAAATTTTTTCCTAAAAATGCTCTCACTCATTAAAAGAGAGAGAGAGAGAGAAAATAGTTCTTGCGAACAACGCTTTTTTTTTTTTTTTTTTTGGTTTAGAATCGCATTGATTGGCGACAAAAGTAGATTGAAACACCCAAATGAACAAACAACATACAAATAACAATTGGAGGCTTTTAAAAAATATTAATTCTGCAAGTTTCTTCTGTAAAACACATAACGGGAAAATTAGATTTAAAAATATTAAAAAAAAAAAAAAAAAAAAAAAAAAGAAAAGAAAGAAAGAAAAGAAAGAAAGAAAGAAAGAAAAAAAATACTTATGTTTTACCTAATGAAATTTTTGAGATGTTTTCTTTTAATCTGGCTCGAAAGAAATAAATAGCCAAATATTGTGTAACTTCAAAACTTTCTTTCACATTGAGTTACTTTTTAAATATTATAAATATTTTTTTTTTCGTTAAAGATAAATATTTTCCTTTCATAATATTATTTTGAACTAAACGGATTTTTTCTTTTTATCATTATTTATTTTAAATCAATGAATTAACAGGTTTTTTATCGAAATGTTTATATTATTTTTCATTAGAAAAAGCATTTCATTTCTTTTTTGAAATATAATTATCGCCAAAAAATTAGTTGTTGCAACCCTTCCGTCAAAAATAACCGAAAAATACGAAATTTAGTACGAAAAATCAGAGTTATCCCTGTATATTTGTATCATAAACCTCCGCAAAAATATTTCCTATCGAATGATATAATCTGCAAAAAAATCCATCGGGTAGTTTTTGAAAACACTCGTTTGGAAGTTTCAGAATTTCTGCTTTATAATATATATGATAATCAAGGGCTCTTTTTCACGTTTATTATAAGATGAAAATTGTACTAAAAATTTACTAGTGCCAATTCGCAATTGGAACCGTAAAATTAAACATTTGCAGACTGCAAACGGTGCCCCTGAAAGGGTTAAGGATTATAGTTTTGATAAGGTGATGCCAGTTAGAATTTAAAAAATATTCTTGTAATTGCAGATGTACGTTAATTATAATGAATTTTAGATGAGAAAATTATTTATTATTCCTTTATAGCATGTGTTCGTTCCCTAGAACACATCTTCTGCTCATTTTTTATCCTTAGCTGGACATATTGAATAATTTTAACATTTTCTTTAACATTTTCCCCAACTTTAAGCTCTATCCACAATGGATATTTTAAGATTTTTGTGTTAGTCTAAGGAAAAGTAATAGCCACGCATATTTTAAATATTTTGTTGAATTTAAAAGAGAATATTTTATTGATAATAACATCAGTTGTATGTTGCTTAAAATTAATGTTAAATAACTTAATTATCAAAAACAATTTATTATTATTTTATTGGGTCGTTCGGAAAGTCCTTTCCGTTTGGGAAAATCAATTTTTACCGTAAAATTTTGTCTATCAATATCTAAATATTAGATATCGAAAACAATATCTAATAATTAAATAACAGAATTTTCTGATACGAATTGATTTTCCCAACCGGAAAAGACTTTCCGAACAACCCAATATATTGCCTCGTTTGAAAGTCGTGTCCGTTTGGGAAAATAATTCTTACCAAAAAATTCTATCATTTAACTATTAGATGTTTCTGATATCTGGTGTTTAGTAATTTATGGGGAGAAATTTTCGGTACTAATTGATTTTGCCAAACGGACATGACTTTCCGAACGACCACTAATTGAAGCAAGTCAAATTTTTCTGAACTAGAACAAGTTGATTTTAGCGAAATTTCTATAAAACCAATTTACTAAATAATAATAACACCATTCAGATTTTAATTTATTCTACATTTTAATAAGAATACAGTTCGTCTAGTTTATTCATGTTTTGTACAATTCGGTTATACTTTTTAATACTTTTTAATGATTAAATATTCAATGAATTCTTTAGACATTACTACTCACATTAAGAGCAAAAATATTGAACGACCATGGAATTCTGACTTACCTAGAAAGAAAAAATAAAACGATATTAGCGGAGAATACAAGAAAATGAAATAAAGACACAAAACCACAAAAAGACATAAAACATAATAAGTATAAAAATTCACATGGTACTTACCCTTTTTTGCATGGTATTTACTTAAGAACGTTTTCATACACTTTTAGATATTGAATTAAAATTATTATCAACTTGATGACAACAAAAAAATATTAATAATTTTTTTAACATTGCTTTTTTACAAGGTTATTCCCTTAAAAACATTGTCATAGACCCATGGAAATTGGATCAAAATTATTACTAACTTGAAGACCAGAAAATAATATTGATAAATTTGTTTTTTTAACATGTTTTTTTTTTTTTTTTTTTTTCATAGTATATCTCTAAGAACATTTCCATACACCCATAGAAATTGAATCAAAATCATCATCCATTTCATGATAGCAACATAATATTAATAACTTTGTACAAACATTGCATAAACAACGAACTCCAATTGATGTTAGCTTAAATTAATTATCATATCGCTTGTTTCTCAGTTAGTTTTGCTATTAAATTCTAAATAAATGAGTACTGAATTCCATTTTCCCCACTTAAAAGCTACATGGAGAGAAATTAGTTTTATAAAACTTTGAATACATTTTAAACATTATTGTAACATTTTATTTCATTATGTAACATGTGGAAGAACATCGATTATTAATACAATTTTTAACAAAATACTGTTTGCAAAAATTAATTTTAAAACGAAGAAGTCATTTGATGAATCATTCTTTGAAGAGAACGACATTCGACTTTTTAATTTTATGGTTGCGTAACATATTATAACTTCAGAAATTTCCGCACTCTCCGATTTAATGTCCATTACTTTAGCATTAGTTATTAAAGTTTCATGATCTGGAGTTCTGCCAATTCATACTATGGAAGAGGGGAGCGGAAATTTCAGTTAGTTAAAACAACAACCCTCCTGGTCCTTGTAATGTAAGGGAGAGAGGGAAGGTGAAAGTTTAAAGAAGGATTAATCAAAACATCAACATCGAGGACACGGTTACTTGGTTTTTAATAGGAATAGCAAGGTACGATTCTAGATAAGAGATGTTCTGACATCGTTAGAGATAACGGAAAAAAGAAAACCGCTTACTTAATTGATTGTTTATTTAATAGATTAATTCATTAAAGGATTAGAGCTTTTCTGTTTTCTGCGAAGAAAACAAAATATTCGAAATGATCTTAATATAAATAATGTGAAATGAAGTTGACAAGATAACTAAAAGAATGTTTGTTTTCGTTCTATCTTCAAAGAAGGCGTTAATACATGTTTTTGAATAATGGAATTCCTTAGCGGAAAAAAAATTAGAATTTTTTCAAGTTGACCTTGTATTTGTTGCTTTAACGAAAAAAAAATTTAATGCCAGCTCCAAAACGGTATGTTTGTCACTTATCCGCAATTTTAATTTAGTCAATGATAGACATATTTTGTCCGTAAATTGGTAGTTTGCTATGTAAGTGTACATATACCTACTTATTTAACATTTTGCACTTCACGTTGTTTGGAGTATGGGTCACCAGCGTCATTTTGAGTATAGGCTACGAATAACTCCGCATCATCTTGAGCATAGGCTATTAGCAACTCCGCATCATCTTGAGCATAGGCTATTAGCAACTCCGCGTCATTTTGACTGTGGACTACCGGCAATTCCGCATTTTTACACAAAATGTATTCGGTGGGCACCACTTTTTCATAAGAAGTTAGCTTCAAGTACAGATAATGAAATGCCTCTGATAAAACTGGCGATAGTTATTAATTACAATAATATACTTTCTATAAACAGTTTAACTTTGTCCCCTTACCATAACTGCAAACATCTTCCGTTTTTTTGGCCCGGAAAAAATTTATAGTAAATTTTACAATTTGAAATTTTAAAATTTACCGTTTCAAATTATTTATTTATCAATTACAATTTTTAATTTTTTATTTCAAATTTACCATCTCAAATCGCCTTAATCTGCTTTTTTTTTTAAATAAGCCAAATTTTCTATTAAATTTTTCCGGTCCGAAAAATCGAAAAAGTTGGCAGCTATGCATTACGGACGCGTGTTGGTTCAGCTGATGGCGAGCTGTTGTTATTGTAGCTCGATACGCATCCTGATTTGTTATTTCCTTTAATGGTGATTTATACAAAGTGTATTATTGTAATTCAAGTACAGATTTTCAAAAATGCTCGATTAAACAAGACAATTTTTATTTTCTTTTATAACTGGTGCCAAAAATAAATTTTGCAAAGAAAAATTATGTCACCGCTGCGGTGAAGTAACCTTACCATGTCGCCGCAGCGGTAATAACGGAGTTATTAACTTTATTTACAATATCGGTGCAGCGGCGACAGCGAACTGCAAAGAGTTATAACCCGTTACCGCCCAGCGATTCATTTATAGATCACATATAACTGATCGAGACTGCTAAATTTCAACACCAGTATTTAAAGTCAAAAAAAGGCTATTCTCAAATCAAAAAAGGGCAAACTCATGACATAAATTTAAATTTAATTTTCTTCGGAAATGAAGAAAGTAGCAAGTGTTGTTGTTCAGAAACTTTCTAATCAAACTGCTTTTTTTTTTTTTTTTTTTTTTTTTCAAACACAATCGATCTTTTAGAAAACATTGTCAAAATGGACATTTTGAAATGAATTTCTTCGAGAAAGTAGAATAACCAGTCAAGCAGGGGTGGGAAACGTGTTAATCAGGTGATCAAAATCACTTACAACTTAGATAATTTATTTAACAAAAAATCTAAAATGCAATTTGATTCCAAAGCGCTTGCATAGTCAGGCCTTTGAATTGTATATCTTTTGGTTAAAAAATAAATTTTTTAAAGTGTGAAGATGATTTGCGCTTGTTGAGCAGAGCCCTTGAGAACAGCCTTAAATACCGGAATTTACGGTACTTAATTGATTGTTTTTTTTTTAAATAGATTTTTTAATTTAAGGATTAAAGCTTTTCACTGTTTTGTGAAAGAAACGAAGATATTAGATGAGATAATGGAATTTATTTTCTGCGTTTTATCATAAGTAAAAGATTTTATATTACAATGGTTACCAGTTGATTTTAAGGATTTCTACCGGAATATTTTTATTTGAAATAAATTTAATAAGATAAGATTCGTTTGACTTTAAAAACCTACATTAACACAAGTTCTTGAATAATGTGATTTTTCAAATTGAATGAAAAAAATAAAAAATATATATATAATAAACGTAATTGGTTGGCTTTATTCAGAGAGACCATAGGCAAAAGAAATGTAATATTTAAAAAAAATGTTGAAACATTTCTC
Source organism: Maratus speculifer (assembly GCA_964019185.1). Taxonomy (NCBI): domain Eukaryota; kingdom Metazoa; phylum Arthropoda; class Arachnida; order Araneae; family Salticidae; genus Maratus; species Maratus speculifer. Next base: position 49,946,045 of record OZ025296.1, read on the forward strand.
CCGTCAATGATACAGAAATTTTATCCGTGTATTAGTAATTTGCTATGAATGCTTAATTATGTAATACTCTACATATGCAATTTTTAATTATGAATATATTAATATTAATTCGTTGTAATTTATTTTTAATAAGATATTTTGTCAGTACTACACTAAAATAGAGAGAATCGAAAAATTCAGTTACGAAAGGAAAAATATATATGAGCCACACAATGCTGCGTTCATTTTTCCTATCCTTAATGATACATAATTCTTCATTTACTTATGACGAAGGTAGCATTTATAAAATACTGATATGTAGTCTGTTATTTCTCTCAATTTTGGGGTCGACTTGTGCAGTATATACGTTAACTCTGTTATACGGCAATTCTATTATACGATAACTCTTTTACCAAGTTTATTTGATCATATATCTTGCAATAGAATGCCTGTGAAGATTCCATTACTTTTAATAACCTATATCTTATTGCTACGATTTTTACTATGAACAATTTTTGTGTACATGTTGTCAAAAACTGCTACTACAAATTCGTTACAACTATTTCTTTTTATTATTATTATTATTATTATTATTATTATTATTATTATTATTATTATTATTATATGCAATTATATTTTTACATACACTAAATTTATTTATTCTAAGATTACTGTTATAAAATTTGAAAAATTTTTTAAAACACCGTTAATCGCATTGGTTTTAAAATGATTTTTTGATCGTACAAATTGAAGGCTACATTATACACTGAATTTGACTCTGAATTTGCTCTGAATTTGATTAAAAAAATGGCGGGGGGGGGGGGTAAAGTTTAATTTTGAATTCAAAATTTCTGTCAGCGACGGATTTCTTAAACAATTTAGACAGTTAGATTCTATTTGCATAACATATAAATAAATTCACAATTCAAATATATAAAGCAATTAATCATATAGGAATATAACTAATTAAAATTAAAAACTATAATACTGACTATATTAAAGAAAAATTGTTTAAGATATAAAACAAAAAGAATTATGCTGATTTTTCGCCTTCAAAACAGTAACTGAATTTTAGTAACATTTATATTCGCAATTTTAATAAATTACTCTACGAATCAAAAGACTCAACACACATTAATACAAAACATGCGAAATGAAGCTTTTACATTAGTAATTATAAACACGAAGGAGATATCTTGTAAAATAAATCACTATTTTTATTTTAATAGATTGCGTCAATTATTCTTAAGCATTCAATAAGACAAGAATAAATTGTTTAATTTTACCGTTAAATAACGCTTTATCCCAGCATTCAATCAGGCTGTAACTATGTTTCAAGGTGACTACACATTACAATCGGGGGTTCATAAAACATCCACGACCTGGATAGGTGCCAAGTACCTTAAATCGAATACCCTAGGTGACGATGGCAGTTAAAATGGTCATTGGTCCTTAAATTAAAGGATTAGATGTAATGAGGCAAAAGAGGATTATAATTAAAGTATTGACTAGGAAGAAAAAGTATGCTTGTTTTCGATAAAGACTGAAAATAAATGTTAAGGGATATTAATTTTCATGATGCACTTGTTTTTGCAATACATATTTATATATAAATGACTTTTTTGTTTTATTATTTTTGCAAATCACAGTTCTTATACTATGGCAAGCATTAGTTTTTGATGTTTTCTCTTAAAAATATATATATAGATCAGGGATGCCACTTGCAACTATTTTTTTATTTAACCTCGCACGACTTTATAGTTTAACAAATTATGAAAATGCTCAAAAACATAATAGTAAGATAGAAAGAAAATTAAATTCAAGAATATTTACAAGTTAAAACTTCTACATTTAAGCATGAAAAAATAACAAAAAGAGACCACAATTAAGAGCATTACACAAAGGGTATTTAATAAGAGAAATCGGGCAACAACAATTTATTTCGTGAATAAAGTAAAAATAAAATTACTATTACAAGTTTTCTAATGTGAACAAACTCGAAATCTCTGAATTAAAAACCCACCTGCTTTGACAACATTTATAATTACCAGTATAGAGCAACTAATTGATTCACCGATAATTTTGAATTCTAACATTTAATTACAATGAACAAACAATATCTTAATAAATATAACTTTATGATTTACGGTTTATTCGGAAATTGCTTTTAATTATACACAGTGATGTGTTTCAATATTTCGTTTCAATTAAGTATTAAATCTCAAATTTATAATATTTACACGCATTATATTCATTTGATAAAGATATATTGCAATTTTGTGATGCAGAAAGCATTTAATAGAAACAATTCATTTTCTAACCAATATGTTTAACGTGAAATAATCTTTTAGTCAGTTATTTTTTTTTAACTCAAAGTATCTAATAAAAAAAACTTTAGCTGGGGTAGAAAGTCCAATCTTAAGTCTTCCTGACTTAATTAAATGCCGAAAACAAATTCTAGTTATTCGATGATTTTTTTTTCTGTAGTATCTATTTTCATAGTCTCAAACAGACAAAAAAAAGCAAAGGGAAACCTTTGGGAGTTCATTAAATACGAAAAATTTAATTTATTGCGGTTGAATAGTATCGCTTTTGGCTATAATAGAGCAACAATTTGAGCATAATAAAACATTTTCTTTGAGATTAATTTCATTTTAAAGTTTATTCTATATTTTAATTGTAGAAATACTGTCTAATCGAAACTTTTTCGAAATTATTTTGTTAAATAATTGATGACATTATTTTTTATTGGAAATGTGTTCGTCCGTGTGTGTTAGAAAAAGGATGTTAGGGAGCGAAATTTAAAATTTTCACAATTTATAAACGTAGAGGCTCGAAGCCGAAATTTTTGAGCAACGGAATGTAGGTGAAAACCAGTTTTTTAAATTCAAAATTGAACATTATATATAGATAGTTTTATTTTCTCCATATCCACTATAGATTACTTGGTATTCTTTAATTAATTTTGGTTTTATGTGTGTTGGTAGCTCCAAATTCGTATTATTTTGCTATTTCATGGCTAATTCGAAGATGAAACGGCACACTTTATTTGTAGTTCCAAAGTATTTGGGACTTGACAATTCTGCTTTGGTTCAACAAATTTTTATTTTATTCATTTTATTTATTTATTTAATTTTTTCTCATGTTCAATATGGTGTTTATCCATTAAATTCAAACGGTTCATATTGTTTACAATTAACGTCTTATACATATACAGGGTGTCCGAAAAGTCTGGAAACGGTCGAATAACTCGAGAAATATATATCAGATTGAAAAACAAAAATATACGTACTAAATATTTTTAAATAAATCCCCTGGGGGTCAAAGGGGGTCCAACTTTGTAATCTTAAATTGTAACCCCCATTTTTTATTGCAGATTCGGAATCTACAGACAAAAATACGTAACTTTTGTATTTAATGTTTAGTTCAAATCCTCCTTGATCACGGTGTAATCGGTCATATTCGACATATACATATTTCGGTTTTCCCAACCGTGTTTCGCCTTCTCGAAGCCTGATTGGCCAGAACTCTTGACGTCAACTTCCCCGTCTTTTGCAGGAATGCCGTTTCTCGAAAACAGCGAGTGGTGATTATTTCGATGGTGCTATAGTCTTTTATATGATTTTCTCTATAAAAATCATTGAAATATATTATATTTGCTTTCTATTCCGATTTTTATTTTATCCTGACGAAGATTTCTAACTACAAACTTGCGTATTTCGAACTTTTAACGTAGAAATAAGCACCTCCTCTCCTGAATTGAAAAAGTAAAATTTTCATTATTTGGGGGCGGGATGTGTGTACATCACACGTTTCAATGAATTCTGCTGTTTAAAAAAATCATCTAATACGGCGCTGATAAGGGTGTATTTTTTAAAAATTATTACTATAGAAAAATATAAGACAAAATATTAAAAAATAAACATATGAAATCTTTTTATGCTGGCTGTGTAACGAATGAAGAAGTATCGTAAATTCAGGGTACTTGTAGGCCCCGTTATTTTCCAAGTGAAATATCAGTAATTTTTTTTTTTTATAAAATAAATAAAGCTACTTCAAACACTCGTATTTTTTCCTTTTTTAACCGGCGATTTTCAACAAGAGAATTTTACTCTTCTAGAAATTCCAAGATACGTACTAACCCTTAAATTTCAGGTGGGGGTTAGGTGGGTAATTAAAGGTTTTCATGATTGATTAAATGCTGCAACTTCAAAATAAGAAGTCGGGCAGAAAAATTTTCCATAGTTCTGAGAGATATATCATAATTTTTAGTAAATTAATATACTCTTTTAAATTTTAAATTCTTTTTCATAAATTTGTCAGTTTTACTGATCAATATTTAAGCAAAAGCTTTCAAATAATGCCTATTTTTTCATGTGTTTTACAAAATTTTTAATCTTTTATCACCGATATTTCGAACCGGAAATATTTGGCAAATTGAATCAGAATAATGTTCGGATTAATTAACACAAAATTTACTCAAGAATAATAAACTATGAATGGAATATGGGTGCCCGTACGTGATATAGACAAATCATGATTGGCAGAAACACATGTTGCTCTTATGAGGTACGTCCAAATCTGGGAAATTATTAATCAGTAGAAAAAAATTGGCATTTAATCTTTTTAATGTAAAATATATTTTAATTCCTTAGTACTTTCGGGACTTGTGGGTCATATGTGCATCATCAAAAAGTGATGGTACCATTTTTATTTATTTATTTATTTAATACTTTTTTTTTTCGTTTTTCAATCTATATATTTCGCGAATTATTCGACCGTTTTCCGATTTTTCGTTCACTCTGTTTTTTGTCATATTTGTTATTTTATCGCTATAATGAATAAATAAATAATTTTCTACACTAACGTACTGTTATAAAAACTAATAAGTCTTCTCCGTCAACAAATAATAATTTCGTCTAAAGTTTTCCAAGACCGCATCACTTACACATTTTTTTTTAATGTACCGTCTTTTTTAACAATTTCTTTTACTTATGAATTACCAACAAATATTCTTATTACAAAAAAAAAAAAAAAAAAAAAAAAAAAAAAAAAAAAAATCAGCTAATAATTTTTATTTATTAATGGTGCCAAAAATAAATTACACATGCACCTTTTGATGATGCACATATGCACGACAAGTCCCAAAAGTACTAAGGAATTAAAATATATTTTAGATTACCAATTTCTTTTCTATTGATTAATCGTTTCCCTGATTTGCAGGTACCTCATAAGAGCAATGCGTTTTTGCCAATCATGATTTGCCCATATCACGTACGAGCATCCATATTCCATTCATAATTTACTATTCTTACCAATAAATTTTGCACTATTTAATCCCAATGTTATTCTGATTCAATATGGCAAAAATTTCTGTTTCGAAATACCGTCAATAAAAGATTAAAAATTCTGTAAAAGACATGAAAAAATAGGAATTATTTGAAAGCTTTTGCTAAAATATTGATCAGTAAAGTGGTTAAATTTGTGAAAAACAATTTAAAATTTAAAAGAATATATTAATTTACTAAAAATTATGATACATCTCTAAAAACTATTGAAATTTTTTTTGCCCTATTTGTTATTTTTAACTTGCAGCAATTAATCAATCATGAAAACCTTTAATCCCACCCCCACCTGAAATTTAAGGGTTCGTACGTATCCTGGAATTTCTAGAACAGGAAAACTTTCTAGTTGAAAATCACTGGTTAAAAAAGGAAAAAAATACGAGTGTTTGATGTAGCTTTATTTAGTTTATAAAAAAAAAATACTGATATTTCACTTAGAAAATAACGGGACCTATAAGTACCCTGAATTTATGATAATCCTTCACTCGTTGCACAGCCAGCATAAAAAGATTTCGTGTATTTATATTTTAATATTTTGTCTTATATTTTTCTATAGTAATAATTAAAGAAAATACAACTTTACCAGGCGTATTAGATGATTTTTTTAAACAGGAGAATCCATTGAAATGCATAATATACACACACCCCGCCACCAAATAATGAAGATTACCCTTTTTCAATTCAGGAGGGGGGGTGCTTATTTATACGTTAAAACTTTGAAATTCGCAAGGTTTTTGTTAGAAATGCTTGTTAGGATAAAATAAAAATCGGAAAAGAAAACTAATATAATGTATTTCAACGACTTTTTGTAGAGAAAATCACGTAAAAGACTATAGCATTATCGAAATAATCACCACTCGCGGTTTTCGAGAAACGGTATTCCTGCAAAAGACGGGGAATTTGACGTCAAAAGTTTTGGCCAATCAGACTTCGAGAAGGCGAAACACGGTTGGAAAAACCGAAATACGCATCTATCGATTATGCCCGACTATAACGTGATCAAGAAGGATTTGAAATAAACATTAAGCACAAAAGTTACGTATTTCTGCCTGAATCTGCAATAAAAAATGGGGGTTATAATTTAAGATTTCAAAGTTGGACACCCTTTGACTCCCAGGGGGTCGGTTGCGGGGGTCAAATTTAGTATCACTGAGTAGCCTATTTAAAAAATTTAATACATACATTTTTGTTTCTCAATCTAATATATATTTCTCGAGTTATTCGATCGTCAGCCTTTTCTATCTTCTACCTTTATATACCGGGTGTCTCAAAAATGACAAATGGATTTTAAAATTCAATAACTTGCAAACGGTGAGAGCTATTTAAAAAAATTTTGCAGGAGGGTTATGTATAATGTCAAGAATTTTTTTACCGTAATTTTTTATTTTAGTTCGCATCTCAAACAATAGGTGGCGCTGACGGCGATTGAAGGCCAGGTCGACCTGGCCTTCAATCGCCGTCCAAGAATTTCTTTTTATGTAATCATGAAATATCTGGTTTAAATAAAGAAAAGGATAATAAAGGATTTTTGTGGTATAAAAGAGAAATTTTGAATGCGTCCATAAATTCCTATGCAGTAAATGATTGTTACGGTATTCTGTACCAACCCTTAATCCCTTGGGGACGACCTACCGGTATAACAGCCGCATACGGTATCCATAATCCTTGATTATTCCCATTAGTAAAATTTTATTGTAAATTTTGCCTTATTGAGTCTGAGCATTTTCTTGATTCAGAAAGGTAAAAATCTCTGTTTTATAAAACCGGTTATAAAACATTAAAAAGGTGCTCACCCAGAAGTGATTAAAACTTGTACCATGAATTTAGAATCACCCTGTATGTATTTATACAGATGTCTCTATTGTAAATGAAGGCAATAATCTGATCACATAGACTTATGTTTAAAATCTATCTGTAAAAATAGTTATTACTAGTTTAGCTCGTATAGAGAGAAAAAGTTATAGCTTTGACATTATTGTCAAGGATGTTGTTAAACTCTATGATACCGCAATTGATTTTGGTTATGCCATAAGTCTTTTAAAGCAATTGACTACGAACTACGTAAAAAAAAAGAATTATCGAAAAGCGCTAAAATTTCATTTAGATATTAACGTAGATTAATTTGTGGTTTTCTAATTGAATATCGAATGGTAGCAACCGATATATTTGTCATTCGTAGTTTTAGTCTGGTCTCGGAATGTTTGGGGAACGTTACATGTGCAATACTGGTATAACCCATCTTGCATATCATTAGGTATGCAGTTCAAGATATTAACTTAAGATTAGTTTTACATTACATTTTTATGCACACAAACAAATATTTTTACATTATTATACGTTAATGTGGGAAAAAAAATTCAGAATTTATATGAAACTTCGTCAATTCGGTAACATTTTCTGAAACTGAATGGCAATGTGCGACTTTAAAATGTTGGTATTATTTATGAAGGCCAGTTATCTACTTGAGGGATGTAGGCCTCAGAGGGGATTTTTCTAAGGGAATTTAACCCGTATTTACGCAAAGTTCGAAGAAAACTACGAAAACTGAGAACGGGCAGGCCGATAGGCACGTTTGGGTTCGAAGCCAGCACCTCCATTGTACCAGCTTCGAGACCACAAACTCAGCAACTGGTGGAGCGCGCGACTTAAGGATTTTAAGAGATTTCAATTTTTCTTTTTTCGTTATTTTCCAATTTCTGAAAGGCAAATATAACGCACTATGAAAAGAAAATATGATCTTTTTAACACTTTTATCATCAATTAAAAAAAATTATCTTATTTAAAGACACGTTTTTTTCACATTTTTAAAAAAAACTGAGTACGATGCGCGATTGAAAATTTTAAACCAATTATAAAAAAAGCATTGTTTTCTAATTACAAAAGGCAAGTTTTCCGCTCAATTAGAAGTTGATTTGAATTTTTTATATTTTTTATTTTTTGCCAGATCATCACATATTCAAAACTGTTTCAGTTACTCTTTATTTGTGACTACCTACACTCTACAACGCTTACAGTTGATACTTTTAAAATTTATAACTGGGACGTTCTTTTATGGGCACTCTGTATAGCAACTGTTACTAACAATAACAATAATAGTGATAATATAAATAGTGGTCAAGCACTCACTGATAGATATTGTAATAGGAATCAAACTTCTGCCTTTTGTATTCTCTTTAAGAGGTGGTGGAATATATTTTATCCCACGAAAATTAAAATTTAGTTTTCTAACTTTGGTTGGAAATTAAAAAAGGGTCGTAGAACTGCTTTTGCTTATTTTGAAATAAAAATATTCCATATTTTTGGTAGGAGTTCAGAATAATACAAATGCAATTGCTTGCTCCTCAAACGGTTAAAACAATTAATAAAATATAAACAAAATATTTCGATTAGGAACATCCATAAATGAATTTCAATAATTTATTTAATATTATGAGATTTTATCAGTTATCTTAACAACGTCCAAAATATATTAACCTTTTATGTTTTTACCTCCACAGGTAAGTTACTACTAGCATTATTATTATCACTAAAAATGATACTAATGATATCAATAAAAGCAATCATAATAATATTGATATATATAATTGACTTTTAAATCACCCCAATATAACTTTATCTTTGATTTCATGTCTACAAAGAATCAATGGAAACATTCCAAAGAAATCTCTCGTACGAGCATCTATAAGCAAAGAGAAGCGTTTAGGAAATTTATCCATTCCTAAGAATTACCAGAAGAGCCAAATTCAGAATTTAATGCCGATAAAGTTAAAAATATATAATTTCGTTAAAAGTTTCTGGTGGGAATCGCGTTTAAGTTATATGGGATAAAATCTATCCTACCGTCCCTCAAGGGGTTAAAAAATTGATGAAACGCAAACAAAGTACCTCGAGTAGGAATATCCATAAACGCATGTTTAATATTTTTATAATTTACTTACCATTATGGGATTTTATCAGTATTCGTATCAATGTTCAAAAAATAGTAGTAACATTTTATGTTTTTACCTCTGCAAATACACAGCTACTGACATTATTATTATCACTAAAAGTGATACTAATGAGAACAATGAAAGCAATCATAACAATATTGATCTAGCATTGATTCTTAAATCATCTCTATATAATTTTGTCTTTGGCATTATGACCATAAGGAATCAATGGAAACATGCCAACTAAATCTCTCGTACGAGTATCCACAAGCAAAGAGAATCGTTTAGGAAATTAATCCTTTCCTAAGCATTACCCAGATTTCATTAATTATCCTCACGTCTTCCACAGAACAATAACATTCGATCTCTCAACTCCGACGCTAAATACTATTGTAGCTCAGCGTTCAATCCGGTTGCAACCTGCTCTTGGGTTCCAGACAATATGTTACAAGGCGAATATCCATTACTACAGGGTTTGATAAAACATCGACGACCTGGATAGGTGCCAAGTAAAACAAGAAGAGCGAGAGCTCTAAGCTGAAGATCTTCGTAAATCGCCGAACATCGGTCCTTTAAATTAAGGGTGAAGGCGAGGAAAGAACAAAGGGGGAGGATGCATCCGAAAGGATTAATCGAAGTATCGACTGAAAAAGAAAGAATTGATTGATTTTAAGTCTGAAGTCTGGAGAAATTCACGGGTGTTTAACGTATGATACGCTTTTAAATTTATTTGGAAAACAATATAGAGAAAAGTAAATGTCTAAATATGTCTAATGGGATTCATTTAACTTTAAAAAATTTTGTCATTGAAAATTGTCATTTTATAATTTAAATCGATTAATAAATATTGGTAAATTTATTACATAAGATTAAACTTTATTTTCAGAAAATCCAATTATGCGAATGTTAACTATATTAGGCTAATTAACCACTTAAAGCCGCCGTACGGGCAAGAAGAGTTTGCATGATGCGTCATTTAAAGCTTTTTGACACCACTATGTTTTTTAATTACAATTTCATGCTATTTAATGGCAGAAATATTCAAACTACGAATATTTTAGCTTAAAAAAAGTGATGTTTATTCGGTATTTTCAATTTATTGTACGTAAAAATAAAGAAAAAGTTAAGTTGTTAAACGTTGTCTTAATTCTATTTAAACCAAAACATAAAAAAAAACTTTAGTTTTAGTCTGTTTAATGCGTTATTTCGAAAAGAATAGTAAAATTAAAAGTAATTGTTACATAAATGGACGATGATTTGTGTAACAGCAATCGTAAATTCATTCGTAATTGCATTTCGTTATATGCATTGTCACTATATTGCATTGTGTAAGGTTCCAGGCATTAATTTTCAAGGGCTGGTATCGTAATCTAAAGTCGATAAATTTATTTCTCATTTACTCGTTTGTTTGTCATACAAAAGTGGATATCGAAAATTAAATAATACGGAATGATTTTTTTTATGTAGTAAGATTTATTGTTAAGATTGTGTTAAGATTATTGTTTATTGTGTTAAGATTATCTGTAATAAGAACAAAATGCGCTGTTTGTTTCGTGAAATAGACAATAAATTTGATCACTGTAATTAAAATGTATGTTGCATGCTTAGTTGAATTTAATTTCCATGTTATTTTTGTGTGAAAATGTTTAGTGCATTAATAGTTTTAGTGTAAAGGTTTTCATTAATCAAGATTACTCTCATTAAAAAAGAAAAAAAATAGTTTAATCCCTTCGCGACGGGACTCTTTTGCGAAATCTTTATTGTTTTGTCACCAGTTTTTAAAAACAGAAATTTGTGCCTTATAAAATCGAAAAAAAAATGTTCTGATTAAAAAAAGCACATTTCACAGTAAATTTTTACTGCTGGGGGTAAACAGGAATTCTTAAGCCTTTTTGCAGCACATATACGTGTCGCTCGTCCCCAAGGGGTTAACCTTTATTTCTTTTCGAGTCCTTGAGCAGCAGAAGCATTAATTTCAGAAGCACACTGATACAAAATCATCTGTTCACAAAGCTTCCTAAATCAAATATGTTTCCATTGCAATTATTTACATTTACTTAATTTAAAAAGCTAATGTTAAATGGCAATGAGGAGTGTGTAATTGCATTTTTTTAACCCTTCACTGCACATTCTATTTTTATGAAAGAAAAATATTTGAAAGCTATGCATCGGTATAATAAGGAGGAAAATAATAATAAACAAAATTAAAATTTCTAGCTAAAATTTGATATTTTACAGCGTGTACTCCATATACAAAATTAGAGTTTTTAAGTATCGTATTGTTACATTTTGTTATTAAATTGGTTTAAATTAATTAATTTTAACTGTTTAACACTCTGTAATGTACTTTATATTAATAGTTTTAAGTATTCATTAAAAACAATAAAAATAAACTGTACTTTAATAGATTGATCGATTTTTTGTTTTTTTGTTTTTGTTTCCGAGGAACAAATTCTAATTTTCTTCAAATGCAGCCAACTTACATGTACCAAATAAGTGTTATTTCGTTCTTTGTACTACTCTTGATCAGTTACAATGATCATATTGGCGATATTTATGGTACATAATGAGAACAATAGTTTTTAGGTATGTTCCGTACACGGAGTAATGAAGGGTTAATATTTGACTATTTAACACATAGAGTAAGCTATAAATTAACTTAGTTGATTGTTTCGAAGCATTCTCAGGCTAGCACAACATTGATGAGCCATCGTAGGCAAACCGTTCCCTAATTATTTTTCCAAGTTATTATTCACTATAAGAAATTGTCACCATATAAATAATATGATTTTTTTTTTTTAAAACTTGTTTTGTCAAAAAGCTATAAATGATGAATTAAGGAAATTCGTATTGCCCGAACGGCGCACAGTGGGGTATTTGACAAATCTGGGCGGACAAAATTATTTTTTTGTTTTAAACTAATTTAAACGGTTCAAAAACGTTTATGTAATAAATATTGTTTACTATTTTAAAAATCATTGATGTTTTACAACTCTGTGCTGGTTTTATTAAACAAAATTAGTATTATAAAATAAATGATAATTATGATAAATAGAGTTATTAGTGTGGTAAGGAGATGTATTATTGGAGTATTATTGGTGTAGTAGTAGTGAGGCATGTAATAGGTTTTGCCAGATAGTTGTTTATGTTGCAAATTAATTGAATTGGAACTAAAAAGTTCTGAAGAAAGAGGAAGAGGAATCACTCAAATTTTTGTTTTTATTGTTTTTGTTGCGATCCATCACTGCTTCTTTTACATAAAAGAATTAATGCACATTTTCCTCTTCATTTAAATTTCACAAAATTTTTTTCAAATAAATGAATAATCGTGTCATTGTTAAATTAAGTTATTCTTAAGTATTGATTTATGCGCAAGTTTCGGTAATTTTAAAAGACTGCTTTTCTGGATAGCAATGAATTTCAGCTTGTTGTAGAAAACTGTAGCACGGGTATACATTTTATTTATCTTGTCTTATAATTTCATATTGGTTCCTGGAAAGATTATTTCCGACAAATAATGATAGTGTTTAAAAAAAGGTGATATTTGTGTTTTCTTTTCTGTTTGCTGAGTTCTCAAATATGCTTTTTTTGTATTTGGATGCTTGCTTTGGTGATTATGTTAATTCTTTTGACACATGGGCAGCATCTATCTTCTCTGAAATTTCTAATTTTAACTGAACGGCATGTGTAAGTACTTCTACATCTGTTAATCTCCTCAAACTTTCAAACATTCTCCGCTTTGTCCTATCATTTGATTCAGTGAAAATTTTTGCTGTCATCCCTGATCCATTTATTTTACTTGAAATTTCTACTGTACCTTGAAGCCAGTCCTTATTATTTTTCATAAAAATATCTAATTTGTGAAGGGCTGCGATCCATTTGCTCTTGAATTTACCCTTAAACTGGGAAAAATTGTGCTTGAAGTTTTTTAATTCATCATCATCAAAAGTATTATTAAGAAGGTAATTTTCAAGAAAAGTCAGTCTATCAATTACATTTGATGGTTTTGCTTTTATATAATGTTAAAAAATTCATTTCTAGTCATTACTTTGACATTCGAACACCCTAAATTAAAATAAATAAGAAATGTAGAAAACAGAATGCATAATAAATATATACAAGTTAGATAGATAACATTATTTTATCTCTCACATTTTTTTTAAATCTTGCAATCTTTAGCTAATTTTTAACAAAAACTTATGTAAAATTGATGCGACTTATTTTTTAGACAAAAAAAATTAACAATAGGCAATAAATTCCTTTCATTTTCTGAAAAGTGCTTTAAAAAGGTAAAAGGGAATGAATACATTATTTTAAGGCAATTTTTTTTTTCAAATTAATATAAATTCATTTCAATAAGATTGACTGAAAAGTAAACAAATATGATCACTTTCTAATAAATCATAACAATATTTTTCATTTTAAAATTTATATCATAAATATGAGTTAAATATCTGTACATAGTAATTTCGGATGCTTACTCAGAAATTTGAAAGAGCATATTTATATTGCCTTCATTTTTCAAAAGCAGACGAATGCAGAACTACTTTAAACGAAAACACAAAATAAAGGGTGTATACTTATTGCTATAACAAGTAACTCTGCTTGGAAAAGCTTGGAAATATAACAAAACCCTTCGTGAAGTCAGAAATAAGGGACAAAAATAATAGAAAAATATACGTTATTTTAAATTAATTTTGCAAATACGAAAACTAACTTTTTCTTAATTTAAAAATTAAAAAAATAATAATAGATATCTGTCTCGCCACTATCCATAACGATTAGATTTTAAATACTTTCAAAAATAAAGTTATTCCCTTTCGAAAATAGAAAGTCACAATGCACAACGATCTGTCGCCGATGCGTTTAACGGAACACTTTAATTTCAACTGATAACAGGAAGTCATCGTTTGCTTAAATAAGATAAAAATGGTATTACAGGATTCCCAAAAGACTCAGCTTCAACCTGTATCCCTCCATTCGATCGTGCGATGTACTTTATGAAATCGACTTTTGTCCAGCCAGATTCTTCAAATACCCCACAGTGCGGCGGGCAGTTAACCCACTCTTTGCTTCCACGAAACATTTGCTGACAAAGAAAAAACAATAATCCAATCGTAAGCTGCTCAGATGCACTCCAAATTACAGGGATCTCTGTACCCAACATTTTTCGACTAATACCTCTGCCGTTGAAACACTCAACATCATATGTGCCGTCATCTCTAATCGACCAATTTCTCCCAGTGTTGGAAATCACAGCGCAAAAATTTAAATAATTTTTTGTCTTTTATTTGTGGAATACCTATCAGCTTATAAAACAATAATAAATATTTAAACTTACTGGTGAGAATTCGAAATCCCTGAATAAAAAATACATTCACAAGCAGAATACCACAGTGTTGCCGCAACCACTGTCAAAAAAGGTGTTAAACCTTCTTTGCATGAATTATTCTTTTAGAATTGTGTTTTTTTAATTCTTATTTTAAGATAAGATACCAGAAATTTCAAGGTAGATCTTTCAGCTTATTTAGTAGAAAATTAGAATTTTAATAAAAATTGATGCAAATTTACATCTTTATGCAATTAAGGGTTAACCCTTAACTGGCACTTTCTTTACCGTTCAATAAATTGAAAATAACATATTCTCACCACTATTATTTAAATAAAATATTCGTAACATTTAGTCTAAACATTTCCGCCTATAAATAATATGAAATTGTTTTTTTTTTTTAACTTGTTTTGTCAAAAAGCTATAAATGATGAATTAAGGAAATTCGTATTGCCCGAACGGCGGGCAGTTAACCCCTTGAAGACGAGCAAGACATATACGTGCCGCAAAAAAGGCTTAAGAATCCTTGATTATCCCCACCAGTAAAATTTGACTTATTCAATCGGAGCATTTTCTCTATTTTATAAGTCACAAATTTCTGTAAAAACCGGTGACAAACATTTAAAATTTCGTAAAAGGTTCCCGTCGCGAAGGGGTTAAGGGGTTAACTAACAATATTTTCGTTAAAGACAAATTCTCCTTCTTTAATCGCTTTATCTTATTTTAGGTATTTTCTGTATGAAAATACTGATTGTTTCCTCTTTTTTTGAGTGTGTTTTTCCCTTGACCAAATGCCACACTGTGTAATCACTATGTTATGGGGATGTCTGGCATTTGTCCATAGGTGTTTTGAAAATGCTTTTGAAGTCGTCATCTATCAAATAAGGTAAAACAATGCTACTAAAAAATTTTGGTGTATAACCCTAAATATTGCTATAAAAAACATACCCCTCTAAAAAAAAAAAAAAAAAAAAAAAAAAAAAAAAAAAAAAAAAAAAAAAAAAAAATTCAACATAGTTTTTTCGAGCAAAATAAAATTAGGCTTTTGAGGGGCAAAGCCCTTCTATTCATAAAATGCTGAAATGAATGACTGACACCAGATTTTAAAAAGAAATTTATTTAAAAATTGATAAATGCTTTTCCTTAGGCACTTGATAAAATTAAAATTTTCATTTTCAAAATTCTGATGTCAAAGTGGCATTCCGAAATTATTATATAGTGGGATATATTTTATCTCACGCCCTTCAAGGGGTTAAAAATCATATATAAGCTTTAAAAGCGAAAGTCACAACACCGGTCGCTGTTCCCAGAAATAGCTACTGTGTTTTTTGGAGTTGTCAAAACTAAACTACGACATTTATCGACGACATACAGTATATAGTGAAACAAATAGGACTTTGTCAGTACTAAAAATATGAGAAATATTATAACGATATTTTCAGAAAATCTCTATTAACCCCTTGGGGACGAGCGACACGTATACGCAAAAAGGCTTAAGAATTAATGTATATTCCCGCCAGTAAAATTATACTGTAAAATTTGCCTTATTCAATCGGAGCATTTTCTCGATTTAAGAAGGAATAAATTTCTGTTTTTTTAAACCGGTGACTAAACATTAAAAATTTCGTGAAAGGCTCCCGTCGCGAAGGGGTTAAGAAAATCATATGAGTTAAATATTTGAATTATTTTGAAGTAGTGGATTATTTTGAAGTAGTGAATAAACTATAAAGATTGTCTCCTGTGGCAGCCTTGATGTGAAGTGCCCTGCAACTTGGTAATTTATTGAGATCCATTATTACATTGCTTAAAAGTATGATAGAGATTTTTGTTTTGAGAGAGTGGGGCGAGATTATAATTAAAAAATTAATAGCAAGAGGCGATTTTGAAATAAGCTTTATGTTAATTACATATTGTATCTAATTATATTACCTCGTTTTACATCACAGCTATGTTAAAATTTAATCAATCCCAAGTATTTTAAAGCATTCCGTTAGTCAAAATAACTCAGCCAAATTCCTACTACGTTTAATTTCAATCAATCCCAGATAATTTAAATTAGTTCGTCTTTAATAAAATAATTTTTATTCTGCAAGACGAATTCTGCATTTTCCAGCTTGATCCGATTCCCAATTATTTGGAATTTTAGCGTATCTTTAAATACACAGCGTGTCTCCAAAAAATTGTTCAAATTTCAAAAATGATAAAATATAACAAATCATTATATGGGAATGAATTTTGCATCATGCACTGCAAAAGAAAAAATTAATCTATAAAAATATAATATAATCATGAACAAAAATATGCAATAACTTCTTCTGAGTTACCACCGTTACCGAAAAGACGTAACCGCAGAAACCAATATATTTCCCAAAGGGTATAGCCGGGTTTCATAGTAAAATATGCCCTTGAGTCAACCACATCGAGTCCTACATGGATCGATAGCCCATAAAAAGAAATTCATTTCTCCCCAGTTTTAAGTTTGTATCTCAAGACCATGGGGGGTAATGGCCCTAAATGCCTGTTTTAGAAAAGAACGCATTGTGACGAAACTACTAAGCAGATTTCAACGAAAAAAATAAGGGATGTAAAAAACCACCATACAAATGTTTCACAATTTTTTCAGATTTTTTTAAACAAAAGAGCAAGTTTTCTAACATTTTTCCTGTTTTTAAATGTACATTTTAATTAAAAATAAACTGAAATTTCTGAGTGACCACCTTAATTTTTTTGCATGAAATACTATGAGACATGATGCATATTCACTATCAATTTAAACTTTCTACGTATGGTGCATGATATTAAAAAAAGGGCAAAATTATATTCCGGCGGAAATCTGGGGCGTGTCTCGGACAACTTTCACGCCTTTTTTAAAAAATACCATGTGAATTAATGTGTGAGATTTGAAAAGAAGGCGTGAAATTTGTCCGAGACACGCCCCACATTACCGCCGGAGTATGATTTTGCCTGTTTTTTTAATATGATGCACCATACGTAGAGAGTTGTAATGGATAGTGAACATGCATCATGTCATAGTATTTCATGCAAAAAAATTAAGGTGGTCACTCAGAAATTTCAGTTTATTTTTAATTAAAATGTTCATTTAAAAGCAGGAAAAATGTTAGAAAACTTGCTCTTTTGTTTAAAAAAAATCTGAAAAAAATGTCAAACATTCGTATCGTGGTTTTTTACATCCCTAATTTTTTTCGTTGAAATTTGCTTAGTAGTTTCGTCAGAATGCGCACTTTTCAAAAACAAGCATTTAGGGTCATTACCCCCCATAGTCTTCAGATACAATCTTAAAACTGAGGAGAAATGAATTTCTTTTTATGGGCTATCGATCCATGTAGGACTCGATGTGGTTGACTCAAGGGCATATTTTACTATGAAACCTGGCTATACCCTTTAAAGAAGCATTTAAAAAATAAAATTTCTTTCGCTGTCACTGATTTTTAAAAATGTTTCCAAGTAGTTTTTTTTTTTTTATTTAGGCATATTAACCATTTTATTCAACTTCGAACATTGATAGAGATAATTTGATTAAGATTTTTGAGATTTGATAGATAATTTGATTGAGATTAACCCTTTGGAGACGAGCGACGCCTATACATTAAGGTGCTCAGAATCCGTGTTTTTCTCAACCAGTCAAATTTTTACTATAAAGTTTGCCTTATTTAATCAGAGCATTTCAGTGATTCAATCAGGCACAAATTTCTGTTATTAAAATATCGGGACAAAAAATTAATAATTCCGTAAAAGGTTCTCATCGCGAAAGGGGTTAAAGTATCAATGGAATTATTTATCAAAATTATATCACATAAATAGACGATAATGTTAATAAAGTTGCAAACATAAGCATACTTCATTCTGAACCAAAATTCCAAAAAATCAATTAGATTCAAAGAACTTATCATGTAATTTCAATTATTTAAAAAAAATATTTTAATTTTAAAGTCGATGATTGGGCATAAAACCATGTAATCGCTACTGCTCAATCTAAGATTTCACTCATTAATTTTCAAGGGTTGGAAACATAATCGAAACGCGATAAATTTATCTCTCAGATGCTCATAAATTATCCATACAAGAGTAGATAATCGAAAGTTAAATAAGAGGGAATGATTGTGCTATGGAGTGGAATAATTTAACATAATAATAATAAAGTTAGTTTTTTGTTACGTGAAAGAAACGATATGTTTGATGCAAATATAAAAAAAAGCATTTTTGCCCCATTTTAATTCTTATGTTATTCAAATAAGATATTTTTCTACTTTTAATATTACTTTTGATTTTCAGTACTAGATATTATGTTTGATCGGTGGTTTCTTAATTTTTTTAATCAAAGCAATTGAGTCTTTATTTCCGAAAATAATATTTTTTAACTACTTAACCGATTCTTTATTTTACATACAGTAAATTGAAAATATGGATAAACACTACGTTTTTAAAAATCCTTTCCGCCACGGACAAATTCTGTTCGTGAATTGAGAAATTGTCGAACAAATGACTTCTTTAGAAATGAAGAACTTTTTAATTTATGCTTTCTTTGTAAAAGCAAAATTTTATTAAAATATTATTGGGGTCGCTTAAATGTTTGGAATTAAAATTAGGTGTGCCCGGGAATGGGACCACTGTGCCTCAAAGAGTTGAGCTAAAATATTTGTAATATTAAGCTTAATCATTTCTGCCATTAAATAGTATCAAATTGTATTTAGAAAATTAAGTGGTGTCAAACAGCTTTAAGTAATGGATTAAGCAAACTCTTCTTGTTCGTACGAAGTACGGGCAAACCAGCCACGTGGTTAAAGAGTTTTTTTCAACATATATATGTGAAAATTTCAACGATAGTGTTTTCTTTTAATTTTATAACGATTTATTAATCTCTGTCGTCAGCAATAAGATCGAGTACATTTGTGGAAATTTAGTTTTACTCGTGTTTTTTTTTTCTTCTTTTTTATGCCTGTGCAAGATCTTTGTAAATAAAATCTTTAAATGTTGTTTTTTAAACCGTACAAAATATTTTTTTATACAAATTCCACTTCTAAGATTAGAAAATAAGATTAAAATAAAATACCTTCTTAATTGCTAAAAAAAAGACAGGTGAAAGCATTTACAGTCGGGCACCATTACATAGTTTTTAGAAATGTTATTTAATGTTTGAAGCAAAAAAAAAAAAAAAGAAAAAAAATAGACCAACTTCTTTTAATTAAAGATTCAATAATGATTTAGTTAATAAGTCAAAAAATTCTGGTGAAATTGTAAGTTATCCTGAAAAGTTAAGTTGTTAAAAGGCTTTTCTAAGGAAAGATTTATAGAAATCGATAACACTTGTATGGTGGAATATTTTAAACAACACATTATTAACCCTTTCAGGGGTAAAGCCTTTCTGCTCCAAAAGTGTTAAAATAATTATTCCACACCATAATTTATGAACAGATTTACTTGAAAATAATCAACAGCTCTTTTTCATACTAATTATTAATATTAGATGGAAGCTGTACTAAAAATATACTGGTGCCATTCGGCAGTTTGGGCATTAAAATGAACCATTTGCAGCCTGCAAATGGCGTCCCTGAAAGGGTTAACACGATGCACAATAATTTTTATACAATACTAATTTTAAATTTTACAAGATATAACTGTACAGATAATCTCGTCTTCCATCATTTGTAAGTGCAGTAAAATATTTCATAAAAAGAAACATAGAAAATAGTTTTGGACATATGTATTTTGCGTTTCTTTATGTATTGTTGTTCTACGCTTGACTAAAATTAATATTTGCTCAATATGAACGTAGTATGGATCTAAGAAAATATTTGACAAAAAATTAAAAATTATAGAATTATTAAGCACTTTATTAATTAGATATTAGATGCAAAATTATTAAGTCCTGATTTCGCCTATAGGAGACACTAAAGAACACAATTTAAATTCATTTAGGTGCTTCTAAAACTGTTAAAATCAATTTCAAACCCTTTTAACCCCTTAACTGGTTATTCCTTTTCATTTCAATAAATTGAAAATAACGGACACACCACTATTATTTAAATAAAATGTTTGTAACATTTAATCTAAACATATCCGCTTTTCAATCGTATAGAATTAATTTTTAAACAAATGGTGGTGTCAAAAAGCTTTAAATGATGAATTAAGCAAATTCGTCTTGTCCGAACGGCGTACGGGCAAATCAATTAAGGGGTTAATAAATGCGTGCATATCATAAGATATACAGACTGATGCATCTTTGGAGATGTTTCATAATAATTTTAAAGTGGTTTTAGTTGGTATTTGTTTCAAGAGTGAGGAGGTTAACACTAGAACCGCCGGGTATTTTACTCAAGTTTTATAAAATGTGTTTCTCACCAGAATTTTAATTTAAAACCATTTATCTTATTTAATTAATTTATTTTTCTGCTACATACATTTAATATATCTTATGAAAAAAATTCTGGTTGGAATCGACTATTATCAATCTTGCAGGGGTCATTTCGACCCCTAATGGCGGTTCTAGTGTTAACTAATCAATAATGCCTATTTTTTCATGTCTTTTATAGAATTTTTACTATTTTATCACCGGTTTTTCAAAACAGAAATTTTGGCCTAATTGAATCAGAAAAATTCTCGGCTTAGATAACACATAATTTACAATAAAAAATTACTAATGAGAATAATAAATAATTTTTAGCATATAGATGCCCGTACCCCGTACAAGCAAACAATAATGATTGGCAAAAACACGTTGCCCATATGTTGTACGGGCAAATCAGGAAAACGGTTAAAGCATTTATATCTAGAAAAAGAAACAAGCCAAATAAGAAAACGTAAAAAAATGCAATTTTTCGGACACATGTCTCAGAAAACTCTCCTTTAAAAGATTCGTTTTACACTGACATTCGTCACCATTATTTTCTCAATATTTTCTCACGGATAATCTATGCATTTAAAATATCATGTTGACACTGATAGAATTTTGTAAAGTAACATACACATACACTGGCCTCCAAAAGTTAAGGAAAGTGACAGGATGCTTTACATTGTGAGATTTATTGAATCTTCGCGAATTGTCCTTTAACTTCGGGGTTGTAACGAACATATTTGACTTCACCTTTTTCAGTGAAGATTTAGTCGCAGAATCAATTGTAGGGGGGGGGGGAGGACAACAATAAATTTAATAATAAAAGTATCTTTGCTATCACCCATTTAACAGAAAATGCTGAATATGGTCTGTCACTGTAGCAAATGATGATGGGGCTCCTGGTTAAGGTTCGTAATGCACTTGTGTAATAGCCGTGCATTTCATAGCTGCCAACATTTTCCGCTTTCTTGTATCACACAAATTTTACAATAAATTTTATCATTACAAATCGCCATAATCCTTCGATTAAATAAGACAGAAGTTCCTGTTAAATTTTTCTAGTTTAAAAAGTCGGAAGAGTTGGCAGCTATGATATGTGTGAAGATGTTAACGTTCATGCGAAAGACTCAAAAGCTTTTGGTTTACAATTTTCAACCAAATTTAATACATTCTTTAGAAAACTTGAAAAAAGTACAGTAGAAACGGTATATTACATTTAAAACAAGAATATTCGATGAGACATGAAATAGCTTTTAAGTGCGCATGCATAAATGATTTCAAGTTTTTTTTTTTTTTTTTTTTTTTTTTTTTTTTTTTTTTTTTTTTTTTATAATACTTGTAATTGGATAGTTAATGAAAATCACACAAATAACCTGATCAAATATTGTGAAAACTGAACTAGTTGACACGTTGTAAAAAAGTAACTTATAATACACCTGCTTTTAGAAAGAAATTCATTATATTGCTGTTATCTTTTTGAATTTTCACGATATTCAGTGTTAAAAGAAAGTTAAAGAAAATAAATATAATTTACCAATATGTTTATCTTAACCGCTTAACTGGTTTGCCCGAACGGTGTTCGGGCAAGACGAATTTGCTTATTTCACCATTTAAAGCTTTTAGACACCACTATTATTTTTAAGAAAAATTTCATACTATTGAAAGTTGGAAATGTTTAGACTAAATTTTACGAATATTTTATTTAAATAATAGTGGTGTGAGTTCGCTATTTTCAATTTATTGAACGGAAAAGAATTATCCAGTTAAGGGATTAAAACAACACGAACATATTATAATTTTCAGCATATGCGCCGCGACTAAGATGCGTCTTTTTCAGACCAAAAATTTTTCTTTAAAAAAAAGTTAAATAAATAAATAAAAAAGGCTTGTCACATTTTATTTAAAATAAATACTGATAGAAAATCGAGTTATTTGAGATGTAGCATTTATGAAAAAAATTACTTTAAATCACTGTCTCATAGCAGTACCGTATACATTTCATTTTTTATAAATGTTGTACTACTGTTCTGTGACGATGATATAATTAGAGGACATGCCCACAAAAAGGTAAGAAAGTTTTAGGTAGTTAAATTTTAGAAAATGAATTGGGAATATGAATCAAAGTTCTAATATAAGAAAAACCTTATGTAACAAATAATGTATACACATTTCTAGTTCATTTTAATTACTAAATCCTTTAGTTAATACGCCAAAGTTAGCTTTTATTCAAATTAAAAACTATGAGAGTTAAATCATCTTAAACACAAAAAAATACAATAAATATTCTAATAAGTTAGTCTAACCCTAATATAGAATAATTGATCCGCACGAAATTTCCCTTTTCGTATCTTTATAGGAAAATCCTATTATAGCGTTTATGAAACTATGCTCGATGAGCACACGTGCGAATTCTTCACCTTTCTTCGTGCCCAAAGGGTTGATTTTTCTTCTAGCTTAGCATCTTCGTCCTCATTTCGTGTTTATCTCCACTTTTCAAGTTAAAAGAACAAATCTTTGCAAAAGAATTCTCTTCTATTAGAAATTTGGTCCCACATTCATTTCATGTCTTCAGTATACTATTGGAATTAACCCTTTTAGGGAAGAGGCAGCTCTTCTCCAAATATTTTGAAATAATTGATTGAATTACAAATTACAAACTTTATTTAAAATCTTTTTTCCTTGCGTATAGTACAAAGGAAAAATTGTGTTAAAAAACCTTAATGGCAATTGCAGTTTCATTCATTGATTATTTTCTTTAAAATAATTCTGGTTTGAAGCTTATTAACTGTGGGTCTCATTAATCCACATATAATAGAGAGATTAGTGGGAGCTTGGCACTTCTGTACAAATGTTTCAGCATTTGTTCCCTGAAACTAGTTCCTAACGGAATTATATTTCATCAATCAATAAATAATTTCATCAATAAATAAATAAAATAATATAAATAAAACACTTATTTTACAGATACGTAATTGAGGTAAGTTCTTGAAACATTGAAATCATGCAAATAAAAAAATAATGCTGTAAGTAGCGAAATCGCTGTTTGTTTCTTTGGATATTAATTTTTGGCAAGCAGATAATATGGAAATATCGCTTTTAATCAGATTCAAACTTACATTTGAATACCCTAGTTTTATTTTTAATATAAAAACGCTTTTTGATATAATTAGTGATTATCTGAAAATATATTAAATATAAAAATAACTATTACAATTTACATTTTAAAGAATAGTTTTCGCTATGTTTTATAATGAATAGAACATAGTGAAAACCATTTTTTAAAATGAACTCGGGTTGCACAAAGTTGCTACAGGCGATTTTTTTTAAATTCAATTTCACATCAGTTTTTTCAAAACAAAATTCTTGTACGTATGCTTTGACTACATTTCAAAGAAAAATGTACTAAAATGTTTTTTAACCCTTTAATTTCCATGATGAACAAGTTCTAGAAATTATGCAGTTCAAAAAATCTAATTTTACACCAGAAAAATTTGATGGCTAATTTCGGTTGATTTAAATACGAAATAATTATTTGGTATTAAAGCAAATATTGCCGTTCTAATATTCTGGTCGGAATTAAAATATACGAATGTACACAAACAGTCGAATGTAGCAGCCCTGTGGTCTAAACTTCTTGTATTTTCAAATGATAATTTCTTCTCCAGTGGTCATTTTTCTTGCGTTGAAATACATGCAATTGAAAGTTTCAGTTCTAAAGGAATTCCGATATGTATTTTATTTTATATGCTAATTGAACAATAACCTGAATGTTTTTGTAAATGCACAGAAAAGTAATTTGTAAGAAAAATAAACCACTATGGCGGTAAAATGTTACAGAAGATATGGGTCAAAATAAATAACAACAAACGAACTCATACGATTGTTCGTCGATTAAAAAAAATTTAAATCAATTATAATAACTTTAGGCTATTGATAGAAAATAAAAACCCATTTGAAACATATTTTAGTAATCAGTTAGGAAGCACTAGACAGACTTTAATTGCATTAAAGTCTGTCTAGTGTTTCCTAATTGAATATTTTAAATTTAGACGTTAAAATGTATGTATATCTTAGAAATACAGTCGAGTCTCTTTATAACGAAACTCCATACATCGAATTTCTTTATATAACGAATATTTAGTAGGAACAATCCCCTTTTCGCATGATTACATTAAAAACAGTCTCTATATAGCGAAATATCTATCTCCATATAACGAATTTTTTCATAAATTGGTCTTAATTTATTCAGTTTTAAAAAAGCTTCGAAATCATATGGAATCAATTTTCCACCACTTATTTTTGATTTATCGTTCAGTGCTCAGTTTTTTTTTTTATTACCTTTCTCCATGTTCTTTAAATCCAACTAATTCATCCCACCTCCCACACACTTTTCCACATCCTTCTCAAAACAGAGTCAATTGAATTGTTACACATATAAGAGAGGAATCAATGAGAGGCTTATAAGAGAGGCCTTCAAATGGAGGAAAATGTTAACTACAATTTTTCACTCCTTGCTAAAATTTCAGCATTTTTTTTTTTTTTTTTTTTTTTTTTGAGCATAAGAATTTTAAAATCAAAACAAAAAAAATTACAGATATCTTTGTCTGAAATTAATGCAAGTCTTCCTTATTTGATTTTCATTAAACTTTCAAATAAATGTCTGTTTTTTTTTTTTTTTTTTTTTTTTTTTTTTTTTTTTTTTGAAACAGCCTTATTAATTAAGAAATAAAATGTTAGGTTAGTATTTACTTTTAAACATTTCAAATTCTTAATTAAAAAGATCAAAATTTACACATTAAATGCGATTTTTAACATCATTCTCTATACATCGCATTTCTCTATATAACGAATTTATTACTGGAACGATGGATTTCGTTATATAGAGACTCGACTGTATTTTAGTAAGCTATTCCGGTAAAATAAGTTTAGATAGCTCATCCTTAGTTCTGTGCAAAATGAAAAGCGGACAAGCTGCACTTATCATCAGATTAATTTAAAATGTTTTTCGTCACAAAATGTATAAAATTGTTATTTTTTTAAAATTACAATTACATGCACCTTTGTACAATCCCTTGAAGGGCAGTGGGATATACTATATCCTACCTAAGTTTAATTAAGATTTACACCAAAAACTTCTAATTAAGTTTTAATTCTATTACTTTGTAGGAAAACAGTGGAAAAATTGCTTTTCGTTATTTTAGAATAAGGTTTTTTTGTTTCAAATATCTGGTGGGAATTACACAACACAACCCGATCGTGTTAATCTAGAGCAGTGGTTCCCAACCTGGAATTCCTGAAAATTAATAAAAATAGAGGTAGAAATATCAAAAAGGAAAAAAAGTTTGAAAAGCGCTAAACAAGATTTTAGATTAACAAAATATATCAATAATATAAATAAAACACCGATTTTAGTAGAAAAAATATATACTTCTCTCATGCACAATATTTTAATTTAATCTTACTAGAAAGTGTTAATTGTTAGACGATATGAATTATCCGGGAAATCAAACCATTTCTTTGTACGAATTCTGTCCCACATA
The DNA here is from genome assembly GCA_964019185.1 of Maratus speculifer. Classification (NCBI taxonomy): domain Eukaryota; kingdom Metazoa; phylum Arthropoda; class Arachnida; order Araneae; family Salticidae; genus Maratus; species Maratus speculifer. Next base: position 49,972,519 of record OZ025296.1, read on the forward strand.
CACTAAAAACCCCAACAAAAAAAGTTATTTTGAAAACCTGCCTTTGTTTTTCGATCGCTATTGCCTTTTCCTAAGTCAATAATGTCAAACTATATTTTGCTAGCTATATAAACATTTGACTATTCCGCTGGCAGTTCCTGGATGCAATTATTCATGCTTTGGCTGTAAATATAAATAAATTATTTTAGCGCTCTATAAATAGCATCCCGTACTACTGCTTACAAAACAGCTGGAAGGAGGTATGAAGTGTGTGAAATTAGAACTTTTTCAGATAAGGAAAGGTTGGTTTGTCTTGTGGCTTCTTTCAGGATTCTAACGTAGATAAAAATGCAGAGAGAGTTGCACTGTTTAAGATTTTGAAATTGTTATAAGCTATATTTTAATTAACTGCTCCCCTGATTTGTCCATAAATCATACAGGCAACGTGTTTTTGCCAATCATGATTCAACTGTATTACGTATGAGCATCCATATTCCAATAATGATTTATTATTCCCACCAGTAAATATGTATTGAATATTTTATATTATTTAATCCGGGGAGTCTTCTGTTTCAATTAGGCAAAAATTTCTCATTTGAAAAACATGTGACAAAAGATTAAAAACTCTACAATAATATATGCAAAAATGCATTATTTATTTTTATTTTTTTATTATTATTTTATAAATATTGATCTTTTAATTGGTTAAGAAAATTTTACTATGAAAACGTTATCTGATTGCAATAACACAATAGTATATTATTATAAATGCAATTCAAGAATAGATTTCCAAATTACTGAGACAGCGTTTGATTGCTTTCATATCGAAAACATATAATCAAATTAATATACAACCAAAATATATAATAAAAAAATTTCCCCCAATTTTGGAAATGAGTTGACGGGTTATTTAAGCTATAATTAAAGTTACTGGTCACACAGACCGCTGCATTTTTTAATATTAATAGTTTAACTTGTAACTTTCAGTTTAATTATGAAACACTATCGAAGTTTTGCTTCTTTTGGACCTTTAACACTTTCCGGCGCAGACAAATTCTGTTCGTAAAATGAGAAATTTTTGATTGACACCGGAATTTTCAAAAGACTTTTTTAGAAATTAAAAACTCCCTGATTTAAGCTGTCATTGTAAAGGTAAAATTTTACCAAAATATTATTGGTGCCGTTTATAAGTTTGGAATTAAAATTAGGTGTGCCCGGAATGGACACACTGCGCTAGAATAGGTTAATAATATCACCAGTGACTTTTAAAGAAGTTAATTTTAATTATAACAATGCTGTACAAAAAGTTTAGTACAAAAACACCATCCTATGAGTTAGTCATGCCTTTATTCATTTTTCGATGGCGCGATCTGATAGATAGCTTCACAGCAGTTATGTGACAGTTTCTGTCATATTAATTAAAGGTTGAATTAATAAAAAATGAGATGTTTATATACGAATTTAAACACACGTTTATACGTGCGGATTCTCATAGACACAAACACTATTTTTAAGGGCTTTGAACTGAGTTGCAATCGCCATTCGTACTATGTTGCTCACACGCACATAAAGAAAAAGTGCGCTTCCACGTGCCTTAGTACATAGCTGTCAACTTTTACGCATTTTACCGACCGGTAAAATTTTACAGTAAATATTGTCTTATTTAATCGTTGAAACCTTATAATTAAACAAATGGAAAATCTCTGTAAAATGTTAGTGGTAGCCAAAATACGTAAAAGTTGGCAGCTATGCCTTAGAATTTTCTGCTGTTCCTAGACGCGAGGTAATTTTGTGGCATATTCTTTGGCCTTGTCGCTTAGGTGATTTGTACACTACGGAAAGGATCTTCTTGTGCAATTTTATCCGATCTATCTTTAATCTGCCCTCTGTCGCCTCTGTTTTTAAACCTGACGGGTGCGGCCCTAACATGGGATTTTGTATATATACCGCCACTGTTCGTTACTCTGGCAGCTTCAGTTTTGGCTATAATTAGTAATTTTTTTCAGAGCCTTAATAAAGGCGAACGGGAGGGACACTATGCTCTGCAAATTTAGTTTCCTTGTCTGAGCGGCCTCTCTTCGGCAGTCAAATACCTTTGTGTTTATACATAATGAGGTTGTTAGGAAAATTGATTTTGCGAACAAATATTTCCTATTATGTACTTGAAACAGCATTTGTTGGAAAGTTAACTTATTTTTTTTAAATAAAAATAATACTATGCAGCTTCTGCAGATATAGAATAAATTTATTACAACTGAGAGGTATTTTAGTGAAACCCAACTCTTCAACCTATAATGAATACCAAAGTAGAGTGGATTGTTGTGTCCTAATACAGGATGTCTTATAGACCGGGAGACGGTAGCACAATCATCTCATCGAGAATACCACAGAAATTCCAGAATAAACTGCTAAAATTCGATATACTTATGAAAACGCAATTGATCTGCCAAATGATATCTTGGTGGGAAAAAAATCTGAAAACCCAATTTTAGCAGAGGACTCATAGGTTTACCATTGTGTTTCTCTGCTCGCAGTCCGTCATGTTTTCATACTTTTGGTGTCGAAAAACAAAATTGTAAACCTACAAGTCAATCATTAAAATAAGGTTTTTAGATATTTTCCACCAAGATATGATTTGGCAGTACAACTGCGTTTTAATATGCTAATCGAATTTTAATTAATTCTGGGATTTCAGCCGTGAACTTGATGAGGTGATTACTTGTGCTGCTATCAACCGGTTTATCCCGAAGACGTTTATATTCTGTAATAGATACTTAAGAATAATTATTCTGAAAATCACTGAAATGTAATTCTTTAGAATGAAAGTAAACTATGATAGTAACTTAATTAAAAGTAACTGATACTTAAATGAGAGATTCATTGTAGCGAATCTAACGAGTCTAGCTTTAGTCAACGAGTACATAGAATACAGCGAGTATCGCTTTATTAGCAAGTATATTGCTATATTAAATGAAATACTTCATAAACGTAAATATTTACGTTTTTTGTAATAACATACAATATTAATTTATGTATGCCAATCTTCGGCCTTTTTTAAAATCAAGAAAACATATATTCAATCTGAAAATTCGCTAAAATAAATGTTCCTTATATTAAATATGGTTGTCATTTGAAATCTACTTAAATCTTTCCGCTAAATAAAGGGTATAGCCGGGTTTCTTGGTAAAATATGCTCTTGAATCAACCATATCGAGTCCTACATGGATCGATAGCCCATAAAAAGAAATTCATTTCTCCCCAGTTTTAAGTTTGTATCACAAGACCATAGGGGGTAATGGCCCTAAATGCCTGTTTTCGAAAAGAGCGCATTGTGACGAAACTACTGAGCAGATTTCAACGAAAAAAATAAGGGATGCAAAAAACCACCATACGAATGTTTGACAATTTTTTCAGATTTTTTTACACAAAAGAACAAGTTTTCTAACATTTTTCCTGTTTTTAAATGTACATTTTAAGGTTGTATTCGAAAAAATGATTTTCCACCTTCAACAGCTCGAAATTTTCAGATACAGTTTTGGACACATTTTTAAAAGTAGAAGCATGAAACTTGCTGAGGGGATTTTTGAAGTGATGTACAAGGTGCCGTGTGATGTAATTTTTCGCTTACTTAATTAGAATTTGATTTATAAGCAATTATTTTCTCAGCGTGACCGTTTTTTTCGTTCGCAAACTTCTCGTTTCGGATAATTTGGACCAAAACGCCGTTTTTGACAGCATTTTTTGCAACATTTCATGCATTTATCAAGGAATTGATAATCACGGCACCTTGTATAGTTTCTAAATAAGAGAATTCGAAAGTTTGGTGCATTTGAGAGCAAAAATGAATCTAAAAATAAATCTGAAAAAAGGCAGTTTGTATCGGAAACATCCTTAATCAAAAATAAAATGAAATTTCTGAGTGACCACTTTAATTTTTTTGCATGAAATACTATGAGACATGATGCATAATCTCTATCAATTTCAACTTTCGACGTATGGTGCATCATATTAAAAAAAAGGGCAAAATCATATTGCGGGGGTAATGTGGGGCGTGTCTCGGACAAATTTCACGCCTTCTTTTAAAAATACCATGTGAATTAGTATGTGAGATTTGAAAAGAAGGCGTGAAATTTGTCCGAGACACGCCCCACATTACCGCCCGAATATGATTTTCCCTTTTTTTAATATGATGACATTTAAAAACAGGAAAAATGTTAGAAAACTTGCTCTTTTTTTTAAAAAAATCTGAAAAAATTGTCAAACATTCGTATGGTGGTTTTTTACATCCCTTATTTTTTTCGTTGAAATCTGCTCAGTAGTTTCGTCACAATGCGCTCTTTTCCAAAACAGGCATTTAGGGCCATTACCCCCCATGGTCTTGAGATACAAACTTAAAACTGGGGAGAAATGAATTTCTTTTTATGGGCTATCGATCCATGTTGGACTTGATGTGGTTGAATCAAGGGCATATTTTACTATGAAACCCGGCTATACCCTTTATGGTAAAAAATGCTGCAGGTTAGAACGCATGTATTTATTTTTTTAATTTTAAAACGTTGGCGACAAATGTGCTACCTTTTGAAGAAATCAGATATTTTATGTAGGAGAGACTTTAGTAACTTCCCAATTTTAACAGCTAATAAAGGAATTATACAATGTCATATTTGCCAACTTTTGACTTAACTGACATTTTAATGTGAGTTAAACATATTTCGAACCAAAATATTTTTAAGCAAAGATCAAGCAACTTCAACGTAATAAATTAAAACTAAATAGCAAATGATACACCTAAAACATTTTCCGATTAAAATGCTGTTTAACCAGGTTTAAATTAACTTGAATTTTGTGCGAGTTAATTTGGCAAGTATGGCAATATGCAAAATCTTTTTTGAGTGGTAGAACAAACTAGTTGAAAGAATTAAGTTTGGAGTGAATTTAGTGGATTCTTTAACTTTTGATTAAAATGAGACTATTGAGAAAGAGAATGAGTAAACAAAATTCTTCAAACACTTGAGATGAGTTAACTAACAATGGAAAAAAAAAGAACAAAAGAAAGTCAACTGAGTTCATTGGTATAGTAGTGAGAAATTTAGTACAAAAATAGTGGCGCTTTCATTGATTGTAGCAGCATCACTCGTTTGATGTAGGAAACTTTATCGTCAGCTATATATTCGTAAAACAACAGAAGATGTACAACAGAGAAAACAGACACAGGCATAGGATATACATCATTGGAGTATACCTTATGGTTACGGAAGGTAAATCGAGTGCAGTGGCGCAGCCAGAATTCGGTTCTAAGGGGGGTTTTGAGTTTCTGATAAAAGTTATTTGAATCGCCGGTTAATAGAATCAGTACTAATTAGAATATTTACTGTATAATACTTAGACTCAAAGAGCGTCTGTGTGGCCGGAAATCTTTTTTTTTTTTTTTTTAAGCATGAAGCATCTAAGAAAAGTAATTTAGTTCAAATAATCAATTTTTACTTAACTGATTCATGTAATATGCACTTTCACAATTTTAAATAGAATTTTCGCCATTTAATTGAATCACTTTATACCTTAATATTTAATTGAATCACTTTTAACCCTAAAACCACCCCCTTGGCTGCGCCACTGATCGAGTGTATCAACATATACCCTCTAATATATCCAGAGGTGCCAAATTTTGAAAAATATTGGGTTGGCTCGAAAAATATTGGACGAACCCAAAGAGATTTTGGTAAAATGGTACAACTAGTTTGTTTTTCTTTGAAGGGTGAACAGCAAGTGAAAGATGAGACTTTTAAGTCCAGCTATCATGTTTTAAGATAGTTGCAATTTTTTAAAATCATATTCTCATACGTTTTTATAAAGACAGTAAGATTTATTGTAATATCATCATATCATGAACATGACTACAAATTGAAACAACAGAAAGGTAACATTTACATTTCAGTCATGGATCATTTTTGGATTTATGGGTGCTAGTTGGAGAATTAAAACGCGCGGGCATTGGCAAAATAAATATTGTCTAAGGGAGAAAAAGGAACAATAAAATAATAATGAAATAAATAACGAAATAGAATAATGAAAATTGGACACGCTAGAATTCAAAATTATTGTATGGGCTCAGCCCCCCCCCCGACCCCATATATGTTGGCGCTATTGAATATATCCATGTTTATTTTTCTAATAATCACCAAATGCGTACTATTATGGAAGTCACTTTCAAAACTAAACATACTAAAATAGACTTTTACATACAGAATGCTCTCAGTTTTATATTAAATAATTTTGTACTCACGAAACATATATTTGCCTTAATAAAGTATAGAGAAATTTTATAAAACGTTATTTCATCCTGGAAAAAAATAATAATGTTGCGGGTGTAAAATGTCATATCCGCAGCAGGCAGCACATGGAAATTCTGGTGTTTCGTTATGAAAATGTTTTATAAATCAATGCTGTTGCATTAAGATAGATAAATATTGGTTAATTGGTTTACATGGTTATTCAGACCAGCATTTATACGACTTTAGTTTGTATTCTCGGACAGATGCTGTGCGATCTCCCGTGTAAAGGTTAAATACTCGTATAAAATTATTAAATTTAAGTGTTTGAGGTTTAAATCCTTTTAATATAAATCTAATTTAGGGGGGGGGGGGGTGTAACAAATCTCCTTATCTGTTGTGAGTAATATGCGATAGTAGGTAATACCAAAAGAAAGTAAGCCGCTTAAACTACTGTTCTGAGAAAAATCTTTCAGTTCCGAAGTACGATTGGTTAACTTACATAATGACTATATATGACAAAATAACTATTTTTCAATATATAATTTAATTAGTGAACTGCATTGTAAAATATCGATTCGCGTATTAAAATTCAACTAGTCTGCCAAGTCATAACTTGGTGCAGGTTTATCATTGTGTTTTACTACTCCCAATTCTTCATGTTTGCATACATTTGCATGCAAGGAAACGTGAAAATAAACCTAACGATAAATCACTAAAATCGGATCTGTGGATGGTTTGTTACAAGGCAGACCAGTTGCATTTCAATATGCTAAGCGAGTACTGTGCAATCCTTCCAGCAGTCTACCAGTGATAGTCTGTACAGTCGAAATCCGGTTTATAAGGACATTCAAAAATGAAAACAAATTTGATCTCAGAATAATATGCTTTGATGTCTAAGAATCGAAATAAAGCAAATAGATTTAAACACTGATTCTGAAATCACATTGGAGAAGAAATAATTGAGTCATAATGAATAATTTCACCTTAGTAATGATTAGCAAGGAGGTTGAATTTACGTTTAACCGAGTAAAATTTTACTCGTAAAATTTGTGTTACTTAATCCCTTGAGCCCCTCAAGAGAATGCATACTTTTTGGAATACATTTTATCCCACTAACTTAAACCACATTCTCACCATTAACGAAATTTAACGTTTCTAACTCTTGAGGCAAAGCGTAAAATCGCAACCCCCCCCCCCCCCACATCCCTTTTTTAAAAAAATAAAATTTTTTGATTTTTCCGGTGAGAATTCAATATTACAGAGATATTAATGTTTGCCCTTCAAGGGATTAATCGGAGCATTTTTTTGATTTAATAAGCCACAAATTTGTGTTTTTAAAAAACAATGATAAAACATTAAAAATTTCGCAAAACACTCCCATCACAAAAGGGTTAAAGCGCTAAATGGTTATCCAGTATGCAATAATAGACTTGAGAGTCAAATCGAAAAGCATGTGTTGTAGGCTTTTCCCCAAATTATTTTTGCTGACATGTTATATTTTTAATCCTTCTTTATGAACGATGCAAAATCTGATTAATCAATTTTGAGAGGTCTTCTTAATAACGTTGCGAATTCCACAGGATATATTTTTATAAAAAATGATGTCTGTACTAAATCACCTTTTTTTTAATGTACTTCTACCTGCAAATATATGAAGCGTTGTGGATACCCAAACCAGTAGCATTGTAAAATTTTCTTCGCCTCGATTTTTGGAAGAAATTTTTTTGGTTACATAAGGCGAACAGAACTTTAAAAATTTACCGGTCTTCAGAGCACATGTACACCCATCCTGGTTATGCCACTGTAATAGAAGCGAGCTTGACAAAAGCCGATTAAAAAATTTAACGTATTGTGGAATAAATGGGATCTTTAACAAAAGTCGAATTCGCCTCATGTAGCACTCTAAAATTTGTTATTGAATACAAAAAGACAATCTCACGGTAATAATAAATTATTTTAAACTGTAGTTTCTTGAAATTTGTGTTTTGCGATTTAGTCCCTAATATCTGCAACGTCTTATGTGTACATCCGTATTATTTGAATGCAGTTTGACAGGATCTTAGACAAGAACTATTTATATACTAATAGTAATTATGAATTTTGAAATTACGACTGAAACAGAAATTTTTCATTCCCAAATTATTATAAGGAGCAATCATGCACATGACTGTTCCCCGAATATTTTCTTCGTTTATTGCAATGTTCTAAATGTTTACAATGAAGACCTTCAAATTAAACAGGAAAAAAAATCTACCCAGAAAAAAATTTGCATTTCATCTTTTTATTCTATCATCTTTAAAGCTGCACCTCGTGTGAAAAACCTCCCGCTTTTAATCAAGTTCTTATCTTGGAGCTCCTGGGAGTCTGCCAGGCTTCTTCCTGAAGGTAAAGGAATTGGGGTAGATGAAGGCATGTGCCAGCAGCCTTCCCAACCTCTTTTATACAACATTCACGGTCTGACAGCCTCGGGTTGTTGTCGAAAAAAAAACATAATGTTTGACTCAATTTATTTCAAAGTTCTTAAAATAGAAAATAGAAATTTGGATAAAGAGTTAATATAAGAAACAATTAGACATTTTTTATACAAAGTTAGAGATTAGCAAGTTCTAGGTTATATGATTTATACATTTTAAGCAGTCAATTACCACTAACTCTGTGATCATCTTCAGAAAAATACGAAATCACTGTGTTTTGCTCCATTGTGCCACGTCCGCTAGTCAAGCGATTCGTTAAATTTTAAAACTGTTGACTCTTTTAGGGGCAAGCAACAATGAATCTGTAATCTTGAATTGTCACCGGAAAAATCGAAAAATTTAATTTTAAAATAAGAAAAGGCAATTTTTCAACATTTTGGGCCAAAGTTAAAGGTATAAAATTTCTTTAAAATTGTTTGGTGAGAATCTCATTTAAATTAAGTGGGATAAAATGTATGCCACTGCCTCTCAAGGGGTTAAAGCACTTTTTCAATAATGTCATAAATATATATTAAACATTTTGACAGAAAACATTTTGACAGATTACAAAAAGAAAGACACTCACATCAATGTGACATGGATTAGAATGATTATCTACGGCATGTGACATGAATAGGATATGCCAGTAGCTACACATTTTGTGTAAGTGACAACTCATTGAATTACTTGTTGTTTTTTAATTTCAGTGAGGTTTAAACAGTTAGTTCTCTGGGAATTTCTTTCATTGAAGCAAGATGCATTTTGGCAAACTACACTTCTCTTAAGTTCTATGTTATTTCTGTGTTAATCGCTCTAAGATTAATTGGAAGTCTTTGTAATCGTTACCAAGCATATTTATTTAGGGATGAGAGTTCCGCGTTTTTGCGCACCAGTATTTTGTTAGAGAAAATGTTGTTCTATTAACCCCTTCGCGACGGGAGCCTTCTACGAAATTTTTAATGACTTGTCACTGGTTTTTAAAAACAAAAGTTTGTGCCTTATTAAATCGAGAAAATGTTCCGATTAAATAAGATAAATTTTACAGTATAATTTTACCAGTGGCGATAAACAAGGATTCTTAAGCCCTTTTGCAGCACATATACGTGTCGCTCGTCCCCAAGGGGTAAAATCTCATAAAGTGTTCCAATTAAATGAAATAATAATTTCTCTAATAAAATATTGGTGTGAAAAGACGCAGAAATCTAATCCCTTTTATTACAATTATTTACTGCTTTATGTGCTTTTGGAATGAAATTTGTCGTCCATAGAAAAATATTATATAGATTTTTTTTCTTTTTTTAACAATGCGAACGCATTCATTGGTTTTAAAAAATGTTGAGAATGAGCAATAAAGTAAACGTTGAATAATCCCATTTATTTGAACAAGAAATGTAAAGCAAATAGCAAACCACGGAATTTTTGTAATAGGAAATTCTTTACAACTGATATTAACATACACACATATAAGTATGTACAGATAAATGTATATCAAAACACACGCACCCCGACAATTGTTTAGATCTTTAAAATATGTAAAATTTAAAAACTTAGTTTTAAAATATTTGTGCATAAAGCAACACTGTTAGCCATTTTAACAGATTTCATTTGTAACTTTTTTCTTAACTTGTTAAACAAAAAGGTCCTTTTTTGTGCGCAATCTGAGCTATTTAATAACTTACAGACTTATTTATTTGTTCATATACAATTAATTTAATTATTTATAATTACTTATTTTATTGAAATGTGATTCAGTTTTTTTTTTGCATGTTCTTTTTTTTTTTACTTTTTTAACATTATAAAAAATAAAGAAATAAACAAAGAAATAACTAAACAAAACTATTAGAAGATAATGTTGAAAAAAAAACGGAAATGCGAAATCAAAAATATGTAAGATATTTGAACAATTTAACAAATAAAAAAAAATTAAGTTGAGAAATGCGCAAAAAAATTTGTAGCATCGATACATATATTGAAAAATTTCCTAACTAATTGAAATGCAAATGGAATTCGGATGACGAACAAAAGAACAACTGCATTAAAACAACGAACATCGGAGTTACATAACTTTATCAATTTACTTTTTTGTGCCATGTCATTTTTTATAGGTATTTAGCAAAATTGAGACGAAATAAAAAAGTAAAGTAGTCAGATATGGCAATCCCAAAACTTTCTTCTTTCTGGCACACGTTACTATTTCCAGAAAAATGAAACATATCAACGTCACCGGTTAGGTAATTTACTCTAAAATCTAATCTGGAACAACTTATTTCAAGTTCTAACTGAATCTGAAATTTGATGAAAATCAGTGTATTAGTACTTGAGATAGAATCATCGCAGAAACCGTAAAAAAATTGGATAGAAGTGTTAAGCTATTTATTCCAAAAATGAAGAATACTAACTTATATCAGGTATTAACAGAATCTGAAGTTTGATGAAAATTCATGCATTAGTTCCTGAGATAGAGCTATCGGGATAATCATGAATAATGCCACATAGCAGTGCCATCTGTTAAGCTACTTGCTCCAAAAACGGAAGAATACCAATATACATAATGGACTAACAGAATCTGAAGTTTCATGAAAATTCGTGCATTAATTCCTGAGACAGAGCAATCGAGATAATCATGAATAATGCCGCATAGGAGCGCCACCTGTTGAGCGATATACTCAAAACGTTGCAGAAAATTAATTTATATCAGGGGCTAATTGCATATGAAGTTTGATGAAAATTCTTACATTAGTTCCTGAGATAGAGCTATTGCGATAATCACGAATATTGCACCAGGCAGCGCTACATGTAAAGCGATTTGCACCAAAACATAATCAACACTATGTCATATCAAGTACTAATTAAATATAATGTTTTATGAAAATCCTGTGCACTAGTTCTTGAGATATGGCTATTGTGGAAATTCTAAATATAATGCAGCATAGCAGCGCCAGCTATTGAGTAATATGCACCAAAAACTAATCAAATCTATTTTATATAAAGCTCCCACAGAATCTAAAGTGTTGTGTATTGTGTTAGTTTTTGAGATAGAGCGCCTACAAAAGTTTTGTCACATACAGACAGACAGACTCACAGACAAACATTTTATCGAAACATGCTTTTCGAGTTCTCTAATCCCTAAAACTTGTAAATCCGTCAAAAAGCGGATTTCGAAAATTTTTACGAAACCAATTCTTTTTTCTTGTAAAGATAGAAGAAACTAATAAAGTTGAGAAATGCGTTAAGAATATGTAGCACCGATACATACATAAAGAAATTTCGAAATCTAACTGAAATGAAAGTGAAATTCAGATAACGAACAAAAGTTCAACAGTATTAAAACAACGAACATCAGAGTTAAGTAATAATTTTATCTATTTACTTTTTGTGTCATGTCATTTTTTTACAAGCAATATTTAGCAAAATTGAGAACAAATAAAAAAGTAAATAAAAGAAACTTATGTACGTGTATACACGTTTGTGTAACAAATAATCTTCGGCAAAAATCTGAATGAAATACAGAAATAATAGCCATATGCGCTCATAGATACACGTACATACACATTTTTAATTATAATGAAGTTAGATCATACTAAAATCTTTTCAAAATGATCTTTGATATGTACATATAAACACAAAGAAAATTTATTTATAAATATGCATGCATATTTATCTATTTAAGCATTTATGTATAGAGATATTAATATGTAATCACGAAATATCCGTATTTTACTTAAGCTTTTATTTTTATTTTTTCTATTTTTACAGAAGTATTAGATTCTTGAAAATTTTGGAATTATGGTTTCGGTGGATTTACACGTTTTAGGAGTCAGACAACCCAAAAATATGTTTTTACTAAAGGTGTGCCTGTGAATCTAACTGTCTGTCAGTAAGTAACAAAAATTCTGCGTACGTTTTGTCATAAGAACTAACGAACGAAATTTAATAAAATTTTAGATTCAGTTAGTCTCTGATATAAATTGGTGCTGATTATTTTGGTCTAAATCAATCAACAGATGGCGCTATTATGCTGCATTTTTCACGAATTCTGCAATAGATATATCTCAAGAACTAATGCACGGATTTTTATAAAACTTCAAATTACGTTAGTCCTTGATATAATTTTGGGCCAATTAAGTTTTGGTGTGAATACACAATCCAACAGGTGGCGCTGCTAGCGGCGTTATTCATGATTATCGCACTAGCTTTATCTCGAGAACTAAAGTACGAACTTTCGGCAAACTTCAGATTCAGTTAGACCCTGATATACATTAGTTCGTTTGTTTTTTTATGTAAATTGCACAACAGGTGGCACTGCTACGTTTCATTTATTACTATTTTTACAATAGATCTATCCCAATAACTAATACACGGATTTCCATCTAACTTCAGATTTAGTTTGAACTTGACATAAGTTGTTGAATAGATTTTGGTGTAAATCGCCTAACCGAATATGCTTCAATTTTCAGACAGTATTAACATTAATGAGATAGAAGAAAGTTCTGGGATTGCCATATCCGACTGGTTTATCAAAGCATACAAGTGTGCTGCTGGCAAGAGTGACACATTTGAAATATAATGAATTAAAGCAAATATTTCTTTAAAATAATATCTGTGTTCAAAGTCAAATTCAAAAAGGCAGTTCAACCGGAATTGTGAGAGACACAGACTCAGGTTTTATAGAAATAGATACTATCGTATGATCAGTAGAAGCCCGATATAACGCGGTTGTTGGGAGACATGTTTCACCCCCGCGTTATAACGTAACCGCGGTATATTGGGATGGTGTCAAAGAAATGGTACAAAATGATGAAAACACTTACCCACTTTGTGAAATGTAATTAACTTTATCATTTATTGAACACAAACGTAATCTTACACTATCTTAAAAACGTCTATAAATGTTGTTTGGCTAAATGAGGCATTTCGTTTCTTTTCTGCATATTGTTTCACAAAGATGGAGTAGATGAATACAATCTGAACCGTCTTGCCTCTCCATTTAAGTATGAGTTGACTTTACTAACATGTGGAACGTCGTTTTTCATTACCAATTTCTTTTTAGTCAGTTTTTTTTTTTTTTTTTTTTTTTTTTTTTTTGGCTAATATAGAAAATATACAGTAAAAACTGCTAAGAATCTCTCTGTTCTAAAATAGGTAACTAACGCTGTTACCGTCGTTGATGTTGAATTTTTTTGTGACCGGGGGTATTTCTTCGTTAATATTAACAAAACTACTACATAAAAATATGAACATAAGTAGTATTATAAAGAAATTTTTGATAAACATACCGATGTAGACAGTTTTTAAATCGAATAATTATTCTAAAAGATATTTAACATTAAAGTTTGTCAAAATTGTTCTATTAAAAAGTTTTATAGGAGCAAAAACTATACATAGGAATTCAATAATTTTCAGATCATTTTAGGTATTAGAGTTCTTGGTTTGCCGACTGCAATTATTTTTTTAATTTGACTAAGTCTTTGACGTTTTATTTTTATTTTAAATTGAAATTTTCAGCATGTCGAGAAATATTTTTCACATATTTTAGAAAAGGCTGTTATTTTAAGTTGTTGTTAATTTAAAAACAGCACAAAGTATAATATTTCTTTCAAATAAAATTATTTACATGTGACTGTTATAAATAAAAAAAATCTTACAATTTAGAATTAGCTAATTAAAAACATATTTACACGACACATTTATTTCACATTTCTGGATAATCTTTTAAACTATTGTTGCCAACATTAAAACAAATGCAAATATTTCCTTTCTTGGAACAAAAGTATTTGCACATGAATTTTAAAAGAGAAATAAAAATTTTAAATAATAAAATCAATATGTTTTTCACACAGTAAATAGCAGAAATTTAAAAGTCACATTTAAAATGACCAAACAATAATATTGCAAAACAAATTAAATTTAAAAATATATTTACGCGCGACATTTATTTCCTATTTTGAGATGGTGTTTTTATCAACTGCTGTAAGCTCTAAGATAACGCAAATAATATTCCTTCCTGACAAGAAAAGCATTTTTACTTAAATATTACAAAAAAGAAAAAAATCCTTGGGGATAATTAAGTCAGATTTTAAATGTCTTATTTAAAACAGCTTTCTGATAGCGTTTTTCAAAAGTACTGGGACACAAAGATTCTGTTTACTTAATTCGTTCGACATTAGCTGATTTGAAAATGCTTAACTGATCTTATTTGATTAAAGACGGAAACAGCCATTGGATTTTTCTTAACCCCTTGGGGACGAACGACCGGTACAAGCACCCCATAAAGTGCTCAGCATCCTTGATTATTCTCACCAGTAAACTTTTACTGTAAATTTTGCCTTATTTTATCCGAGTATTTTCCTGATTGAATTAGGAAATATTTCTGTTTTAAAAAACCGGAGATAAAACAATAAAAATTCTGTAAAAGACGCTCATATCGAAGGAATTCAACAGAAACTGATTCGATCTTATTCCCAAATTAAAGAAGTTGGAGGGGGAGATGAATGAAAACCCCTTTAGAAGAAGATCGCCACTGGTTTTTTAATTATAGTAATTCAATCCTCCGTAATCCTTTTTAAGCCGATCAAATCGTCATGTTTTTAGAGTATGCTGTGTCTGAACGGGAATTGACGAGCGTTAGCTCGAAGAGTGCAGATCCCCCCCCCCTTTTTTTCTAGTTGAATAAAAAGATATAGAGAATAATTTTCGTTTTAGGCATGTTTTATGCTGTATACGAAATTTATATCGTGAAACTGCTAAGGACGGAGTAAAAAAGTACATTAAAGATTGTACGTTTTCGACAGTTCTTTGGCAATAATAAAATAAAAGAAAAAAAAATTTATTCGTGCAATATTTTTCCGTTACTGGCATGATTCCGCTATACGCAAGTATTGATCGCACATATTTTAAACTAATAACCCTCTAAATCCCAAACCGCCCGAGATAGTTTGAGATATTTTTATTCGTATACCCTAATTCCCACCAGAAAATTAAAATCGCAATATTGTCTTTAATTCATAACAGACATTCCGGATTTAAATAAAGCAAAATTAGCCACTGAAACTTTCTGGTGTGAAGTCAGATTTTCTGAACTACGTAATTTCTAGAACGTGTTCTATTATGGGAATTAAACGGTTAAATTATAAGAATATAATCCAAAATTTACCATTTTGTTCTTTCCAGCAAAACATCTTACATAACCGACTTGCACTGCTTAGTAAAACCATGCTTCCAAGTACCTGAAAACCGTTCGTAAAAGACTATCTGCACTACTTCATCTTGTGCACTATCATCAATACTTTTTCAAAATAATGCAGGTGACGAAGACTTTCGTCTACATTTTCAATGGGAAAATTTGTAACATTCTGTGATTTAGCCCCAAAAAATGAAACAAACTACATTTTTTTCCTGCTCATTTGTTTTAGTGACATAAGCAGAAAATACTTAAAAGGTTTTGTTAGACCTCGTAAGTTGATAAAAAAAACGATGCTATAGGTATACATTGGTTTTCAACGGAAATAAATTGTAGATAATTGAATAATTTATTCGCTAATAAATATTCATTTAATGTGTCAAAGATGCTTTGACAGCGGTAATGAAACACACTGCTTTGAAAGAGAGAGAGGACACAGTTGATACAGTGTTTAAACTCTATTTATTGTTATTTCTTTGTATTTTTATTCAAGAATAATACGAACTGTGAAATGTTTATTGCATATGTTTAATCCAATGATCTAAACATAATCTTTTGATGACATTTTTAAAAAAACTTGATTCAAATACTGCATAATAATTAAAATATTATAACTGTTATTATTAATAAAATATATTAATAAATATAATAAGTAAAAATAAATACAATTAAAAAATATATAAATATCTTTTAATTAGTTAAAATAGCGTTGATTTAGCATTCAAAATTAGTTTTTTTTGTCTTTGTATTTTTTTATCCAGAACAAAATGAATTTCAAAATGTTTGGTAAGGATAATTAACCCCTTCGCAACGGAAGCCTCTTAAATGTTTAATGTTTTGTCACCAGTTTTTAAAAACAGAAATTTGTGCTTTATTAAATCGAGAAAAGTTTTACTCTAAAATTTTACTAGTGGGAATAAAAAAAGGGATTCTGAAGCCTTTTTGCGGTACGTATACGTATCGCTTGTCCCCAAGGGGTCAACTCTAACTAAACATATTCGCTTAATTTTTTATTTTTTTTTATTTTATTTATTTATTTATTTATTTATTTATTTTTTTGAAAAATTAGATATAAATAATGGGTAACAATTAAAATTAACTAACAACAATAACAATTATTATTAAAATATAATAGTGAAGTATAAGAATCAGTAGAAATCAGTAAAAATTAAGGAAAATACAAAAATATATAAATAAGTCATTAATAAGTAATTGTTGATTCAGTATTGAAACTGCGTCTTTGTATTTTAACCTTCAGAACAAAATGAACATCTAAATATTTGGTAAGGGTATTTAATCCATTAACAAATCATAACCTCTTGATGTTGTTTTTCAAAAACTAGATATAAATAATGGGTAATGATTAAACATAATAATAATAATTTTTATTAAAATATAATAGTGAAATATAATAATAAGATATAAGTAAAAATAAATGCAAATATAAAAATATACAAATAAGTTATGATTAACATGTTGAGTACCATGTTAGTCATCGGTGGCTGACACTGAACGTTCCGTTTAGGCCGCGTGAGTCACCGGTGACTGACAGTGTTTAAATTTATTTTAAATTTAGTTCCTTTTATTTATCATAGGATTATATTTTCTTAATAATTACTTAACTCTTTAACGTTCATTTGTTTCTCTACGAAACCATGAAATTTTAATTCCTATATGTTACAGCGACACCGGAATTTTAATTTTTAAAAACTCATTTTATTAAGTATGTGAAAAATCACCTTTTTTCTTAGTTACAAATATTACAAATCTTATTTACAAAT
This sequence comes from Maratus speculifer, assembly GCA_964019185.1. Classification (NCBI taxonomy): domain Eukaryota; kingdom Metazoa; phylum Arthropoda; class Arachnida; order Araneae; family Salticidae; genus Maratus; species Maratus speculifer. The sequence continues at coordinate 49,990,184 of OZ025296.1, forward strand.
ATTTCGCAATAACCGGTGTCATTCTTTTATTTCAACATCTTAGCAATGAAAATGCTTTCTCCGTTAAAGGGTTAAATCAAGATATTCTTTTTAGTTTTATATCGTATCTTACAACGTCAGTCACCCGTGACAGACGGCCTAAACGGCTCGTACCACGACTGGCCTAAACGGAAAGTCCAGTGCCAGTCACCATGGCACTCAACGTGTTAATTAAATGATCGGTAATTCAGTATTAAAACTCAATCTTTTATTTAAGGTTGCCACTAGCGACTGTTTTTGTATTATATTCGCACCAGTATTTTTCTAATATAAATTATGATGTATATTTTTCTTGCAAAAGTTGTCAAAGTGCATATGAAAGATTTCTGTTTTGACAAAGTAGTGCAAATTATAATTTAAAAATATTCACTTGTGACAGTCCTGTTTATAAGTCTGTATTTTTTTTTTTTTTTTTACTTCCAGAATACAACCAATTCCAATTCCTACACTGTTCTAATAGAGTTTTCGGATTTTTTTTTATTTCTTCGAAGAAAAATTCGTCGATTCTGTTTTTGATTCGTTGATTTACGATTTTGCTTGACCATCCTTTTTTCATTGTTTGTAGTTTCATTTTCTCGAGTGTTTATATTATTTAGCAAAAAAAAAAAAAAAAATACTTTATTTTATGAATGAGTTATGTTAAGCCCTACAAGTAACAAATACCATATTATTTTCTACAAAATGTGATAGGAGTTTGTTAATTGTATATGTTTGTTCTTATCAGGAGTGATTTTTTTTTATTCATGAATGTATAATTTATCTTATTTGAATGATATGTGAAAAAGTCAGGAGTAACTACTAGTATCAGCATAAATTTGTTACTAAAAATTTATTCGATTAAAGATTTTGTAAATCCATTGACTCTGAGAGGGAGCCAAGTCCATTTCAAACAGAACTATTTTTATTTATTTATTTTGTTCGAGTTTAACAAACGGAATCAGACTTTCATCATGAATACTTTTAAAACATTCATTATCTAAATAAAGAAATATCATTATGGGCGTTTCTCCAATAAGTGTACAGCTTCACTCTATGATTTAATAAACAATAAAAGTTAAATTTGAAACATTTTTTTTAACAGATAAGACTAGTGATTAGACAAATCATTGATAGGTAGTGATTAGTGCACAAAGTTCTGACATAAATTTAATCAGTATTTTTTATTTAACCGCTTCCCTATTTGCCAATCGGGAAACACGGGAAACGTGTTTTTGCCAATCATCAGTGGCGTAGTCGTAAAAAAATCAGAAGTTATACGCTCAAAGCAGAGAGTATACCCTAGGAATATATATACTATAGCTTTTTAGAGAAACAGGGGGTATACGGTGTTCCTCTAAAAAATCTAGAAGGTATACAGCGTATACCTCCGTATATCCTCTTCTACATCCCTGCCTATCATGATTTGCTCGTACCACGCACGAGCATCCACACGCCAATCATAATTTATTATTCTCACCAGTAAAATTTTATTGTAAATTTTGTATTCTTTAACCCCTTGGGGACGAGCGACACGTATACGTGCCGCAGAAAGGCTTAAGAATCTTTGTTTATCCCCACCAGTAAAATTTTACTGAAAAATTTGCCTTATTTTATCGGCGCATTTTCAAGATTTAACAAGGCACAAATTTCTGTTTTTTTAAAACCGGTGACAAAACATTAAAAATTTCGCAAAAGACTCTCGTCGCGAAGGTGTTAATCCGAGCATTTTTCAATTTCAATTCTGCAAAACTTCTTGTGTTAAGGAACTGGTGATACAAGATTAAAAATTCTGTAAAAGACATGAAAAATAGACATTATTTGGATGTTTTTTTTTCTTTCAAAAATATTGGTCAGTTAGGTGCTTAAGGGAAGACAAGACTAGGTGCAATCCTATGTAATATATGGTAGCTTTAATACCCGTTTCCCAAGAAACATTGTTTCAATTTGAAATACATAGTCATTGGATTATGCTCAAGATTTATGGCCTACAGATTTTTCTTCGACTAAAGCTTTTTATTTTAGAGCAACAGCAATTTTTCAGAAATTTTACATTTTTCAGAAAAAAAGGTTCTGAAGCTAAGTTTTTTTTTTTTTTAATTGTCTGACCTGTATGATCGTATATTTACGCCCTAACACGAAAAGAAATTATGAAAATACCTCGAGTAATTTATGCGATAATGGTGTATTTATCTAAAAGGTGCGGTTTTTCAGGGGAAACAAAAAACTTAGACACTTCTAATTTGTGTGAAGTTATAGCACAATATTTTGAAACACATGAATTAAAGTATATGTAAGCACTTGGATAAAATCTAGTTTCATATAATAAATGAGATAATTTTTAAAACCTTATAGATTCTATGTCATTTCCCACGAGACTTCCAAACCAGCATCTTTTACACGAATTTTATTTGGTTAGTACTACCCTTTTTATAAGAAAAATTGTACCTGTACTTTGGCAACATGTGCATACTAAAAAAATTTATTTTAAAAATATATAAATATAGGTAGACGAGTAAGACATAAAAATTCTGGTATATACGTTTTTAATTAAAGCTGAGTAAAATTTCAACAGGATAGTGAGCTTGTGCAATTTCATTGAAAGAGGGCTGAATTGACAGGGACAATCTTGACAAAATTAAGAAAATTTCTTCGGTACTCATAGCAAGTTTATCTTAATGATACTGCAATATGTACTTTATATTAAGCAAAAATAGGTCACATATTTACAAAATCACAAATAATTAAAACATAATAATAAGGAAATTTTAAGCACAGGAAATATTTCAGGTAATAAACATGTTTTTATATATCTATCTATATTGTAATTGCTTTTGAAATCTAGATAACTAAATCATGTGAGTTTCCCAGTGATATTTCTAGTAATGTACGTATATACAAAATTTTATCTGTCTCTTGACGGTTACGTAAGCAGTTTTATAGAAGAAGACAGTAGTGACATAAAAATTAGAGGATAAATTTCTCTGGCCAGAATAAATATTAAACTATTCAGCAGAGTAACCAGGGCAGGTTCCGAAAAACCAGTAATATTGTAAATCACACAGTTAACCCAATGTGCAATAAACCTTATAGATTACCAACTAAACACTTAATCTAAATAGCCGACCCGGTACTTGTGTTAGTGGTTCGCCACTTTGCCAGCTAAAATTCCGTCACGTACGCTAATGGCGCTTGGTGCAAGTAAATTCCGTCGTGGGTGAAAAATCCTCCAAGTTACCTGTGAATTATACCTCTGGAAATGCCTTGCCTGGTGAAGGCTTCGTCATCTGATCAAGATTCTAAATTACGAGCAATTTGAGTAGATGTTTATTGTGTATGTCAGGGTGTATGTCACCCGCCCCGATACCATGTATTTAACCCATTAAGCTGAGATAACTCGGCTGGTAGGGGTTAGATCATTGATTAGAAAGAAAGAAAGGATTTCTTCTCCTTGATTCATAGCAGAAAACTTTCTGGTTAGATAAGGCGAACAGAACTTAAAAAAATTACCAGTGTTCAGAGCACTTGGGCATCCACCCTGGTTACGTCACTGCTATTTATAACTTTCGGTGGAAAATTCTCTATTTTACACTTCAAAATGTAAATTTTATATTTTGTGCAGTAAGATGTCTAAAAATAGTTTGTACTTACACCTAATTTGAACCAAAAAATAAATGTGCATGAATTGGAGGACAAGCGATAGCAGTGGTAATTTGTATGTTTTGAATATTATTTGAGTAAAATTTATTTTCTTGAAAATTATTTCAGAATGATAGAAAGACATTTCAGAATAAATTTTATTCTAACAAAATTTTATATATGATAAAATGTATCATGTGATAAAATGGATCTATTTAGGGATGAATGTTATGGATACTTTATTGTTCTGTTATGTAGTAAGCTTGATTTCAGTAATGTTTTCGAATATGTAACAGTCAAATTTGGTCAAAATTTAGGCTTCCAAATCTCGATTATTGGTAGTTTCGAATATATGAAATATGTATTCGAATATCCAAATACTCCATTAACTCTTTAAGAGGCAAAGTATTTTCGGCGGTAAAGTGTTGAAATAAATAAAAAGCATTAAAATTTACAATAAATAAATAAATAAATAAATAAATAAAATAAAAATAAAAATAAAATAAAAAAGTTTGTAAATCGGAAAAGTCTACATTTCATATATTTATTATATGGAAAATAGTTTATCTAAACTATGATTATGGTGCCTCTATCGTATTTGGGAATTAAAATTAAGTGGTTTTATAAACATACCACCAACCTTCAAAGGATTAAAAACAATAATAATAATAAACATATGAGTATGTGAAATTAATTTGTCCATACTACGATTTGTCTACGATTTGTCCATATCACGATAATAATAATAATAAATATAATAACAATAATAATAACACTTATGTCTTAAATAGAAAATATTTTATCTAATTTATGAATTAAAAACCATAATAATAATAATAATAATAATAATAAATATAATATCAATAATAATAATAACATATATTTCACATATGTATTAAATGGAAAATATTTTAATCTGAATTATGGTACCATTATCGCATTTGGGAATTAAAATGGAATGGTTTTATAAACATACCACTGCCCCTGAAAAAGTTAAAATCAATAATAATAACAAAAATCTGACTGTGGGAAATTGAAATGCCCATATTTAATCACAGTAATAATAAAAATAATAAGTATAATTCAAATTATATTAACTTCCAAAATATTCAAACTGAACCCCATTGTCTAGAAAAATGGCTTAAATTGCTTAAACTATTTTACTCACATTTTAAAAAATTAACTAATAAGTTATATTGTGAGAATTTGTTCTTAACAGTCCATATCATAAATCCATTAAAAAATTAAAGAACTTTCTAAAATTGATTTCTTTTATCGCTAGTTTTCTTTGTTCGTGGTATTGGCAATGGAAACTGATTTTCTTCTTTTGTAGTCTTTTAAGCGAATGCTAAGATTTGTATGGAGATGAACAGGGCAGAAACTAATTTGATAATTTGAAGAGATGTAGAAAATTTAGTTTGATTACACCAGTGTAACTAAGATGACATTAATATAGAATTAAAATTTGGATATATTTATTATAAATATTACCTACAGGAATGTTAAAATTCTAGGGCTAAATTCCTCTTAAGTAATTAAAATTCATATAAAGAACAAATAAAATTGCTTCTAGCATTCTGCATATACATAACATAAAAACATTTTAAATACAATAAAATACCTAAAATATACCTAAACAACCAAATTAAAATGCTAAATCGTTCTCGGCTAATTAAATGCAGGTCATCGTCAGTGGTTATTTAAATGTCGTTATTTCTTTTTGCGCTTATTCGTCAAGGCAATTGTAAATTAAAGTTGGTACGGAAGATAAGATGAGAGGAAAAGGTTCACATTTTTAACAAAAATAGACAAACATTAAACATTATATAACCATTTAACATTAATAGATGAAAGCTTATTTTCTTAAAAATTTGAATACCTTTTCATCTTAATTTATCCTCCCTATCAGCCTTTAGTTGCAATGTTCTTTCCTTGACGAATAAACTAAAAGAGACATCACAACATTTAAATATCCACTGACGATGGCCGTCTAATTTCGGCGAAGTGTTTTGGGATTTTTATTTGATTTTTAATGCATTTTAACGTAGTTTATTGTATTTTAAGTAATTTTATATTACATATACAAGTACCAAAAAATTAAATTTAGTATGTTTTATTTGTGCTTTATACGACTTCTAATAAGCATTATCGTTAATGTTTTTATCATTGTTGGATTATTTTTTAAATGTTTGTTGATATTTGTATCTAATCAATATAACTATAAAACAAACGAGTATAAAATTGCTATGTCAGTTTTGATTTTCAGATTTAAAAAAAAAAAAAAAAAAAAAAAAAAACCTATTTTTTTACAGTTATTAATTCCACAGTTTGAAAACCAGAAAAATTTGCATTTGTGATTCTCTTCTTCTATTTTCGGCAAAAAAAATTTCGTTTATATCTTTATTTTATATAAAGCTTCAAATATCCTTTAATTGTTTTGAGCAGTGTAATATATCCCACTAAATTTTAATTGCCTAATGCCACATTGACACCAGAATTCTGAAGCTAAACCATTAATGTTGTCAAGCAGGGATGGAAAGATTTACTTATTTTGAAATATATTTGTTTTTAAATGCTGGTGTCACTTAATCATTTTAAAGCAATCGTAGTAGATTACATATCTCAGTTATGATAAGCTTAGTTTAAGATATTTATTTCTTATGTGACACTCGAAATTATTTTCATTTCTCATTCATAATTTTTAAATCCTGATACCCTCGATTAACAGCATACATAACTCTACCAAAAACCAGGAACTTATATAGAAAATATTAATGCGTGACTGTATTTAATCACTATAAAGTATTTACTATTTAACACTAGAAAAACGGTAATTTTTATTCAAATTATATAAAAATACCCCATTAGTGCCTAATGTCCCTTTTTAGGGACGGTTAGAAAAATTACAAAAAAGTGCTTTTTACATCAGTAAATGAAAAGATAAAAATAAATACTTTGATTTACAAGAAAAATTCCTCGATAAATTAAGATAAAATTTACAATTTTTTAAAAGTGGTGGGCAATCCAAAATTTATATTTTAACGAATAATCCGGGCGTTAATGAGTTAATACAATAAACTTTATTTAAAATTGTTTACATAATTTAATTAATATCTTTTTTTCCTTTGTTTGTTTTAATTCATTTCATAAAGAAATTTCCGAACCGAAATATATTCTTTTCGTAGGATGGTCCGTCACCGTCATTCTAGTATTAAACGATATTACCTGCCAAAAAATTCAAATTGCACGCTATTGTTTAGCAAAATGCCTTAAATTTGTGAGGCAATTTTCCACTCAATTTAAAGAACCACTGATAAGCTATACTGTGAGATTTCTTCGTACCCCTCTTTATCAGAAATCCAATAAAAATTTAAAGGAGTTTTTCTCATCGATTTTTTTTATCTTTGGTTTTCTTTGTTTGTGCTTTGTCAATGGAAATTGATCTTGCTTTATAAAAGACTTTAGTGCGAACGCTCGTTCGAAAAGGAAAAGAACAAAAACTAATTCGATAAATTTAAGAGGTTTTGAAAACTTAGTTTGATTACTTTCATCAGCGATAACTCAAATGAGATAAATGTATAATATTTAAGAACATTTTGTTACTAGTATTTCTGAATCGTTTGTTGTTATATATATTTTAACTCTTTCAAACATGAAATATATTAAAATTGTTAATACCTTAATTCTTTACATTTTAAAAATTCAGATTGTTTGATTTCCAGCATTTTTTTAAATTGGTGTAACTAGCAATACTCACGCATCTTTTTTTATTTATTCATTAAAAAAATGTTTTAAAACAGTGGTGGGAATCAAACTATCTGAATTGTTTTTTTAAATGTCGGAAATTGCACGTCAAGCTTTGCAAATGAGGTGCGTTCGTACTATAACGAAATTTTAAAAATGTTCAGATCTTGGTATAACAGTATACAGTATTTCTGATACAGTACAGTCGCCGAAATTTTTTGTATATCTCTGTGAATACTGTCTGCTTTCTCTTACACAGGAAGTAATTTGAAGTAAACCTCAGCAATGTATAACAATTTCATAAAATGTAAAATAGTTTAAGGTAATTAAAATGCGTCCCAAAGAATGTTTCCCATTATATCATTATGTAACGGAATACTTTTGTGTAGTCCTGTAAATGAATAACAAATACTCTTTGTACCACTACTTGTACAGAATGTGTATTTTAATATATATTAAATCTTCAAAATTTTTATTGCATTAAAACTTTCTCTATTTTTATGCTTATAAAAACGTTTACATCTTAATTAGAAGAGAAAATATTAATTGTGTCGCTTTGGTTTGTTTTCAAAATATAGCTTTGAAGCAATGATTGTCATGGAAATGACTTCATGTGAAGATGTGTTTTTCTTCATGATGGGCTTTTTAAAAACGTTTCTCAGATTTAAATCATCACTTTCTTTAACTCAAGAACCGTTGAAGATAAATGCTTCAAACTTGGAATATGCCTTTTTTGATTATTTTACTTTAGTTTTGAATCAGCAAATTTGAAAAAAAAAATACTTACTTTTGAAAATCTGATTTTTTTTTTTTTTTTTTTTTTTTTTTTTTTTCAAAATAAGTTGCATCATTTTTTTCAAATTACATACATTTAACATACATTGAATGTTTCACGTACGTTAAAATTTCATCGCAGAAACTTAGTAATAAAGAGAAAAATAAAACTTATGCATAATGCATTATGCTAGGTTAAGAAACATTTCTCTTTTTGTGCAGAGCATAAGGTATGATTTCATGTAATGTGATATAGATAATATTGAGAATTAAAAATATTAAACAAAAGTGCATTCATAAATAACTAAAATTCGAATGATTTAAATCAATTTAACTCACATGAATGGTAGTGATTTTGACAGAAATTAGACTTACCTATAAAAAAAAAAAAAAAGAACAGCATATTAGTTGAGAATTCAGAAAACAAATTTTAAGAAATATCATTCAAAAATATAAAGCACAAAAATCACGACATACATCAAAATAAAATAATCACTTATAAAGTAACTTTTTCCACTTCAGTTGTATAAGATGTAAGATTTTAGTAGTCAAATTCCAAGAAGATCAAATTAAAATTATTTTATCACTCCCTTTAACGTATTTAAGTTTATTTAGTAGAATTACGTAAAATTCCATATTCCTACGGATGCGTTATTTTACAGGTAATATACCAGCATTTCTTTAAAAATAATAATAATAATTCTAAAGCATAAAATTCCATCTTTTTTAATCAGACATTTTCTATAAGAAAATTCTGGTATGGGAGAATTTCCTGTTGATGAAATTCCAGGACCCTACGAACCCTGAATCCAGCATATAATCCTTTAACCCCTTAACGGTCGCATTAAAAATGTTTAAAAAAAAATCTTGTGTATCAGAGTTAAAGTTAGTTAACGCCCAATCCACGAAAAAATGGACATGAGGATGAAAATTTAAATTTCTTTAAATATGATTGAAATTTTGCATATTAACTGTTAAGAGTGTACTATTTCATATTTTATCAAAAAAGAATTAAATTTTTGTCATTAACATACTTATTTTAATTAATAAAGTGACACTATGACTTTGTAAAATAGACTGCGGCAAAAATCTTTACATTTCATGGTCTCGTACAGCTGAACAAACATTCTGAAAATCTCCAAACTTGGATATATATGATCTGACAGCTATTATTGAGAGTTTTTGTCTGCAGAGAAGTGTTCACTAATCTTCATTACAAAAGGTAAGCATGTTTAATTACTCTTAATTATTATGTCACACCCGCAACAAAAAGTTACATTTATATCTCTGCAGAAAAATATTTTTGATTTAAAGTTATGAAACTTTATATTCAAAAATAGTTTATTAAGATACTTTGAATTACAGACACAAAATAAATTAATTAATATTTTAATTATAATTAATGAGCGTTGCGGGCGTGACATGTCCCTGTTGCGGGTGTGACATTTAATTAAAGTCACACCCGCAACGTCTTTTAAAATTGATTACAAATGCATATTTGAACAAATTATATGTAAATTTATAAAAGAATAATATGCTGGAAAACATGTACTTGGCAGCTTTAACTATACCCTTTGATTTAATAGAGGGAATTCCAGTTAATAAATAAAAATTTGCATCATCTGAGCATGTGACACTGTGTGCAGTTGATTTATTCAGTTTGGATTGATAGAATTGTTGCTTTACTGCAAGAAAATAATTTTATTAGTGATATATGATTAAGAAATTAATTTAAAAGGTAAGATTTTTATAGAAATTAAAAAAAGAAAATTACGAAACAATATTTTAGCAATTTTCTTTAAATTTGTTAATTTTGTTTTGTTTTTTATATACTTTTTTTAAATTTTGTTGTTTGATAGTATTTATCTAATATATATATATTTAGTTTTTTAAAATAAGTAAATCAATATTAGGGGAAGATTTTTTTTCTCTTTTAATTCAAATTAAATAAAAAGTAGAGGTAAGAATAATAGAAACTGTTAAAATGTTTATTAAGTTAGCATAAAATGTATATAGTCAGTTTGAAATTAACCAAAATTTAACATAATTAACTTTATGTAAAATTAGAAATTTCAAGGGATAACTATTAAAAATTTGTTAAGCTTATATTTTTAGACTGGATTTGCCATATTTATTTAGTTTACAGATTAATTTCTTCTCTTTTGCAGAGAATGAAGAGTACAGAAAGATCATGATATCATTGAAAAAAGATTAAGGAAAACCCTTTTAAATATGAAGCATATCTACAACAAGAGAAGGAAAGAGACAAAGCAAGGAGAGAAAAGAAGAGACTATTTTAAATAATCATGGTAAAGGATGGCAATCCTTTTGCATTTCATCTCATGGTAAAGGCGTTGTCGATGGGGTTGGTGCAGTTGCCAAGAAAATGGTAACACTAGCAACGCTCTGCAACTATAAATTCAGCTTCAGATTTTGCCATGTGTGTAGAAAAAGTCCTAAAAAATATAAAAGAACTTTGCTGAATGTGAAATTTCAGATGATATTGTGAAAATGCTTCATGAATGCTGGTACCAAGCACATTCGGAGCTCAACATTCAATCGATACATCATGTTGTTTTTATTGACGTAGGAACAATTAATGTGGCAATATCTTCAGAAAGTGATCACAAGAGGATTTGTTTGTTACCATATTTTGTCAAAAATATAATTTCCAATGATAAGAGTGCAGTTGGAGATTTTGTAGAAATTGTTTTATTCTCCACATTAAAAAAAAAAAAAAAAAAAAAAAAAAAAAAAGTGAAAACTTTGATGGACAAATAAGACAAATGAATGGGGATATTATAGAATAAGAGTATCGGAATAAAAATCAAGAAAATGTGTATATTTGGCTCAGTCAGTTAGATGTATCCATACTTTGATAAGGATATAATATCCAATGATGAATGTGCAGTTAGAGATTTTGTAGAAGTTGTTTTATTCTCGACATTAAAAAAGTGAAAACTTTGATGGACAAACAAGAAAAATGGATGGTGACGATATAGAATTAGAATGTTTAAAAAAATTAAGAAAACGTGCATATTTGGCCCAGTCAGTCAGATGCATCCTAGGGAAAAAAAGAGCATTTTAGTAAAAAAAGCTACCACCACCAGAAATTATAAATTCAATATTGCAAATGATTTTTTTTTTTATATATTTTCCTCTCTAGATATTATAACTGTAATATTGATTAATTCTTTAATTAAAAAAATCTACCTTGAAAATATTTATGTATGTCATTATTTTATTGGCCATACAAGTCACACCCGCAACAGGGCGTCACACCCGCAACGAAAATTTTGAATATTTTCCACAAAAGCAAGAATTGAGTAAGTAATTTAATTTTTTCATAGAATAATTATTTAAGTATTACTGTATAATATATAAAAATATCAATTCACTCAGTTGTCATAATTCACAGAGTTTTGCATTTTTGCGCTGAAAGATGAAAATGCATGTCCTTTTTATGTCACACCCGCAACAGGCGGAAATTATTTTTTTTTATAAATAAATGATACATCGGACAATTTTCAGATTTGGATAAATGTATGTGTAAGTGGTCTACATTGAAATTCATACAAATTGAAACCAATGCTCAAAAATTTCTTTGTTGGTGACTAAATTAAGTTGTGTAAATGTCACACCCGCAACTTTGGATTGGGCGTTAATTTTAATATTAAGTTCACTTTCCACACGCAGTTTGTTAGTCGGTTTTGAAAAACAACAAAGTAAGAAAAGCATGTTCCCACAAGTATGTAGTGTTGAACCCAATCAAAGAATTTAAAACTGATTTAGGTATTGCTGGATATTTTACACGCATTCATCCAGAAAAAAATAAGGATTTTCTCTAGAAATAATATTTGTTGTTGTACTTGCTATATTTGTGAAACAGATGAAATGAAAATATATTTTTGTGAGAAACCTCGATTGTTCCGCGATCCACTTGAGCCTCCGCTGCGACCCACTAGTGGGTCGCGACCCATAGTTTGGGAACTAATGCACTAGATTAATCCTTTGAAGGGTAAACAATTACGCTTCTGGAATGATTAATTCTCACCAGAAATTTTGATAAATTTTACTTCATAATCAGGAAAAGCAATACTTCAGCTCATTTTCCTCAAATTTATAAAAATAAAGGTCAATTAAAATTTTCTGATACGTATCTTAATCAAATTTAGGTGGGATGAAATATATTCCACCGCCCTTCAAGGGGTTAACAAAGAAAGCCTTTTCTCTTGTAACAAAGTCTGGATTATTGTCACATTACTGTTCATTTATAAAATCGACAACAACTCTAATTTACAAAACTCCAAATTTATCTTTAAAATTCATGAAAGTTAAGATTTACACTCGTCAATTTCAGAGGGTTTAAATTTTAATTTTAAAGGCATACAACTGAAATTAAATAAACTTTTTTATGAATTAAAACACATTTTAAATACATAACACAATTATCCATAATTTCATAATTGCATTTTTTCATCCTTGGTGAAACTAACGTAAAATCTTTCTCATGTGGCTTTGATCAATCATCGGAGATTCTAAGATAAATGAAACTTTACCAATAGAATGTAGACAAAAAAGAATCCATTTCTCTTATTCCAATTACTTTCCCATTAATATATTTATGAAATCCATAACGTCGATATACACCCACAAAATTCATAAAAGATAAGCTTCAATTTTAGGGCAAATAAAATTTTAAATTTCAAAAGTATTGAATTTTACTTAAAGAAGTCAATTTAAGAATGCAGAGATAATCTATAAGTACAACTTAATTATTCATAATTTTAAAATAATGTTTTTACCTCCTAAGCTTTTACCTCGTCTATTCTTTCGATATACATCCACAAAGTTCGTACAAGCCAAGGTTCGCACACTCCTTATATTTTGTAAGGACTCTGGCACCACTATTACTGATAAGAAAATTTATATTTAATTTTTAAGAAACAGAATTCGCAAACTCCTCTTCGATTTGCAATTTTCGCAATATTTTTCTGCAATAAAATACATTGAAAATACTGTAAAAATTTAGTGGCAAAGTTGTGCGAACCCTGCAAGCTCAGCTTCTTTATTCTTCAATTTTGGAGCAAATAAAAATTAGCAAATAATTTTTGGTGCCTTTTAAAAGTTTGGATTTAAATTTAGGTGTGCCCGGGGGGAGTGAGCAGACTATGCCGGAAAAGGTTAAACATTAATATGATTCTTTTTTTTTTTGCGTTCAATAAACTAAAAACATCTATTAACTCTACTTTTTTTAATCTAAAATATTCTGCCTTACATTTTTGCCTTTAAATAGTGTCAAATTGTAATTAAAAAATTTAGTGGTGTCAAAAAGCTTTAAGTGATGGACCAAGGAAACTCTTCATGTTTGTACGGGCAAAAAATCAGTTAAGCAGGGCTGCCAACTTCTACTTCTATTTTAATCGTATAAGCATGTTTGGAACCAGAAAAAAGTTTTAGCAAAATGTATATAAACTATATTCAATGTTATGCATTATAGTATATATTCTTTCTTAATTATTTACTAAAATTTCTGTTTCTAATGTGTTTATTTAACTGAAAATAGGCGCAGTAGTTGGCAGCCATGGTTAAGTGGTTAACCCCTTCGCGACGATATCCTTTTACGGAATTTTTAATGCTTTGCCACCAGTTTTCAAAAACAGAAAATTGTGCCTTATTAAATTGGGAAAATGCTCCGATTAAATAAGGCAAACTTTTTCATTAAAATTATACTGGTGGGGTATATAGGGATTCTTAAGCCTTTTGCGGGTCAGCAGTGGTACGCGCCTGCGTGAACGTGTTAACCCTTTCCGGCACGGGCAAAATCTGTTAGTAAAATGAGAAATTATCGACTGACACCGGAATTCGCAAACGAATTACTTAGATATTTTGAATTTCTTAATTTAAGCTTTTGTCGTAAAAGCAAAATTTTACTAAAATATTAATGGTGCCGTTTGCAAGTTTGGAATTAAAATTAGGTATCCCAGGGACTGGGCACAGTGTGCCGGAATAGAATAAAGAATTCAGTTTAACCCTTTAATTCCCATGATAGAACATGTTCTAGACATTGTGCAGTTCAGAAAATCTGACTTCACACCAGAAAGATTCAATGTCTAATTTCAGTTTATTCAAATCCGGAATGTCTGTTATGAATTAACTCCTTAACTGGTTTGGCCGAACGCCGTTCGGGCAAGACGAATTTGCTTGTTGCATCATTTAAAGCTTTTTGACACCACTGTTATTTTTAAGAAAATTTTCATACGATTGAAAGGCGGAAATGCAGTGTTGCCAGATTGTCGAAAGACTTTTTCCCCAAAATTTCTGAAAATTTCCCCAATCAGGCCTTTTTTCAGAAAAAGTCCCCAACGCAATTTGTGCTCAAAAAGGCAAGTTTTCAATTTTCAATTTTCCGTTATAATATTTTTTTTAACAAAGTTAAAGTCCATTTTTTCCCCAAATCAAGCCTTTTTTCAAAAAAATTCCCCATTTACAAGGAAAAAAAAGTTTCAGCATTTAAGCTTAACAGAATTCTGCATGTATATTCAAAGCTAATTGACCAGAACAAGAAATACATTTTACAACGACATAAGCTCGTTTTACACATGTTATTTATATTGTTGCGAGACTATGATGCTGGCCTATCTTTACATTAGCTCAATCTACGCTCAATCTTTTATACCAATAACTTTTTCAAGGTTTTGACCATCTCTAGTTGAGGTTTGAATGAATCAAAGATGATGTTGACATTAGGTACATTTATCTGGCTTAACTATAAAACATGATTTTCAATTTTTGTCATTCCTTCTGAAGCACTTATCTAATGTAAAGCATCTATATTGTATTAATCGCTGTGATTTCTTCAATAATAAAAGAAATATAGCTGCTTTTAATATTTTTAAAAAGCACATCAAATGAACGTTTCGGACACGTCCTGAAGATTTAGTGATGTAAAGGTCTAAGTTGTTTAAGACCGCAGAGTTTTCATTCAAGTTTCTTATAAAAAGTTCTAGAAGAGCTACTGCAATAGTATGCAATTGGAAGTCTTGCAATTGCAAATATCGCTATTGGCATTCCACGAAACACAAATTACACAAGCATTAACCAACAACAACAAAAAGAAATTATAAAATTGTTTTTATTTTTGTTATATAAATCTATACTATTAAATGAAATGTATTTCTGTGCTTCTGTGTCCGATCGCGATGACAGGAAAGTCTATCTCTCTAACTTATCTGAAAATTCAGGTGGAGGATAGTCCAAGGCAGATCGTGATGAATCAGTAGTACATGTAAACGGTAAGAAAAACCATGAAAAATAATGATTTATATCTATTATTTCTGTATTTTATTTTCGTTTTCCAAATCAAAATCGAATTTGATACAGATCCAGTACTGGAAAACGTCTGAAAGTAAAAACTGAAATTGGGAAAACAATTCCCCAAGTTTTTCCCCAAAAATGTTCATTGTCCCCAAACATGTCCCCAAGAATTACTTGTCTCCAAAAAATTCCCCTGGAGGTTCAAAATTCCCCAAATTGGGGACAAAATCCCCAATCTGGCAACACTGCGGAAATGTTTAGAGTTCAGACCAAATTTTACGAATATTTCATTTAAATAATAGTGGTGTGAAGCCGCTCTTTTCAATTTATTGAACGGAAAAGAATTAGCCAGTTAAGGAGTTATAGCCATTATTGCCATTTTAATTTTCTGGTGGGAATTAGGATATACGAATTAAAATATCTCAAAATATCTCGGGCGGTGTGGAATCTAGAGGGTTAAGAATGCAGAGGTAATCTAAAAGTACAGTTTAATTATTCATAACTTTAAAATAATATTTTTCCCCCAAAGTGAAACTAACATAAAAACATCCTCGTGATTTTAAGGCTTTGGTCAATCATCTCAGATTCTAAGATGAATGACCCTTTAGATTGTAGACAAGAAAGAATGCCATTTCATCGAGTAGACATCCTCACTTTCTTTGGCTGGGATCCATGACATGCTTACCGAAGCAACTGCACGAAGATTTCTCTAAATTGTGTTTGCACTGCCAGTGAATCATGATGGCAATGAAGATATTTCCGGAACCTATTCATTTCTAAGAGGTAGAAATTTAGCTACAGGCCGGCTTTTTAAGATTTGCCGATGTAAGCAGTGTTATCATAGGCGACTATTTTATAATTCTACTTCACATCACTTTTAAAAAATAAAAATATTTTACTTTTGCGTTAACAACTTGAGGGACGGTGGGATATATTTTATCCCACTTAATTTAAGCCAGATTCACGCTAGAAACTTTAAACGAAATTTTATATAATTAATGCGTAGAAAATTAAAGCAAAATCAAATCAATATTATGCTTACAATTAGCAAGAACATTATACATTTTCAACGCACTACAATTAAAAAATCTCTTCCTGGAAAATGTGTCTTAAAAATAGCCTAATATAAATTTATGATAGAGATTATTTTTCAAAGAATGCCAAGTGCAGATTATATATAAGATTCAGATTGCAAAATATTAAGGGAATTTTATTCTTTTTATTTTGGAGGTAAAATGCTGAAATATTGTCTTTTTATATTAAAAAAATGTTTACGATGGGATTTCAATATTACA
The DNA here is from genome assembly GCA_964019185.1 of Maratus speculifer. NCBI lineage: Eukaryota > Metazoa > Arthropoda > Arachnida > Araneae > Salticidae > Maratus > Maratus speculifer. The sequence goes on from OZ025296.1 coordinate 50,006,968, forward strand.
GAGACATTATTACCTGTTTCGCATGGAGTTAACAACATTTGAAAGGGAAATATTTACAAAACATTTTGCAAGATATATTTTTTAAGGGAACACAGAACTTTTAAATTGCTCAAAATATTGATTTTCTATTTTTCTTTTTTTTTTTTTTTTTTTTTTTTTTTTTCTTAAGATTAACTGAAAGTTTCTTTAATTGCAAATACATTGACACCTCATTTTTAACTATAGACATTTATATCGCGTGGTATTCAAAATTTTTGAATAGATCTAGCGCAATTACCCATACAAATGAAAAAGTTTAAATTCATTTTTCATAGTGTTCATATTTTTGTAACTTGGTTGTTCAACAAAGGCTTTTTGCAAATTCAGATAGAGGTTTGAATTTTTTTTTAATTTGTTCTCCGTGGGGTATTCAATATTTTTGTGTATGGTATTAACATTCAAGTTTATAGTTATTTTTTCAAGAATATTTAAATTGATAGTTTCTTGAATTTTCCCCATTTTTTTAAATACACGAGAGAAAAAATTTAAAATGTAAAACACCATACATCTAAAACGTTATCCATAGTTTTATGAAGCATATTCCATCTAATGAATGTGGAAAAAAAAACGTAGCCAAAATTTTCATATTTATAAAAATAGTAGGAATTTTTAAAAGGTTTATTTAAAAAAATTGTTTTTGTAAAATGAGCTTCTTTGCAACATTTAAAAAATATTTCTTTAATTTTTAATATTAAATTTTGTGCCACTACATATATTGCAATATTATTCGAAATTGAAGAAATGGCTTCAAAGATTGTGTCCCCTTAACACCTCGGGGACAGGCAACACCTATCAGTGTCGCAAATATCGGAATTAAAAATATCGAATAAATACCACTTTATTTAAGCTAAAATATTCCATAATCTTTAAATATTTCTTCCATTAAATAGTATGAATTTTTATTTAAAAAATTAGTGGTGACAAAAAGCTTTAAGAGATTTACCAAGCAAGTTTTTCTTGCCCGTACGACGTAAGAGCAAATTAGTAAAGTGGTTAGAAACTATCATATCATATCATATATATTATAAAGCAGAAGTTCTGAAACTTCCAAACGAGTGTTTTCAAAAACTACCTGATGGATTTTTTTGCCGATTGTATCATTCGATAGGAAATGTTTTTCCGAAAGTTTGTGATTCAAATTTACAGGGATAACTCTGATTTTTCGTTTTAAATTTCGTATTTTTCGGTTATTTTTGACAATAGGGTTGCCAGTAACTCTTTTTGGCGAAAATTATAATTGCTAAAAGAATTAAAAAGGCTATATCTATTAGAAATATTTCAAATATATTGCAAATAATAACAGAAAATAACTACTGATAATATTAATAATAATAAAGAAAGACCGCTTAAATGAGGCGTAATATTATAAAAATATATTTATCTTGAAAATGAAAATAATATTTGTAATGCTTAAAAAATAAATTAACGCGAAATATAACAATTGGTTCAACTTTTGGCGACTTATCCCTGGCGTTAGAATAAAAACATGAATTTCAGAAATTGATTAAATGAATTTTGAATGAATTTATTTCCCTTTTTATTGTTTTCTTTCTCTTTTTTATCGAATTTCCGTGTAATATAACTTACAGCAGAAAAAAGCAGATCTGATTGTAAAAGAAACTGTAAGTTGTGAGTTACTATTCGTTTCTATACCATTTTCATCTTGCTTTTGTCGCCAAAGAATAAGCCGAAAATGCACTACTGACTTGATGCTTGACTTAGGTTCTTAATGGTCGCAATAATGTTGTTGTTTTTCAAGTGAAGATAATTTTTAGAGTATATTTTAATATTCAATCGTAAATTATATAGATATGAGTATAACTCTTTTATTTCTTTTTGCAAATGTTTTTATTGTTAATTTAATTTTTCTTGCGCCATTTCGTCAATTTCACTTACAGGAAAAATTTCAGTTTTAAAATTTAAAAACTGAACAAGGAAAGATTATCCCGTCAATTAAAAATCTACCGCCAAATTCCAAGATTAACCTTCCGTCTACCAGACAAAACACCCATTTATCTACGGCAACACCTAATTTTAATTCCAAACTTGCAAACGGCACCTGTAATATTTTAATATAATTTTGCTTTTACAATGAAAGCTTAAATTAAGGAATTCGTAATATCTAGACAAGTCCTTTATAAATTCCGGTGTCAATCGACAATTTCTCATTTTACCATTGACACCAGAAATATTGCTGTCGGGTCCAATGGACCCGTCTGGTAGACGGAAGGTTAAATGTCAATAATGGATGATCGTAAATGTCACATTCACTTGACATTAAGCATAATATAAATATTACTTATGTCATCAAGTGATTTTTAATTCGACATTTTATTTCTACTTTTATATATGCTCTGCTAATTTGTTTTTCGTTATTTAAATGAAAATTTATGCTAATCTATATAATCTGGCTAATAGTTTGGCGATTTGTATAATTTGGCGAAATTGGTCGACGGTATAACCAAGTAGTACTGAAGGAAAAATTTTGCAATTCAAAGTAAATTTATGCAATTATGCGTTATTGCTATAGATAAATTCAACATTTTGAAATAAAAAATTCCCGCTGAATAAAATTTACAAGTCAATTGACCATTTCTTCTTCAATATTTCTTCAATCAATATTTCGCTATTCTCTTTCGCGCAGGCTAACAAAAATGTATTTTAAATATTTTATTAGATAAAACGTAAATAACATTTTTCTATTTAAAAAAAAAATATTTTTAAAATCTAATTCTACCATTATGTGTCTTACAGGACAAAATAGCAGAATTACTTTTAAAAATGGTTTTATCTGTTAATTGTATGTTATTTGTTTATTTGGGTGTTTCAATTTACTTTTGTCACCAAAAAATGCGATTTTATACCAAGAAGGCATAAGCAGGAGCGATGTTCACAATTACTAAATTCTCTCACTCTCTTTTAAATGAGTGAGAGCATTGTTAGGATTTTTTTATGTTTAATTGTAAATATATAAATATTAGTTGTAGCAAAAAAAATGCGTATAATGTTTAAATTTTAGTATAAATGTCTTCCTCATCCAAACTGTAAAATAATTTAATTGCAACTTTTTAAAGTTTTGGCTCAGATGTCATATACGCACCACATTCGCACGATTGCAACAAAATGGCGATTTTATGCCTTACACAGAAAACCGACTATGGTTGTTTATTTATTAATAAACTGTTTATTAACTTTCATTTTGTTTTTTAAAATAATCTAAATCATTTCGTTCTACAGCTATTAATTAAACTTTTCTATTTATTATTTTTTTTTCAAATAATATAAAATAAATAAAAAATATTTATAAAATTAGTAATTAAAAACCAAGTTCTCCAAATTGGCGCCAGAAAAAAATTGCGCCAATGTGGTCCATACTTGACATCTGTGTCAAAGATTTTTCACTATATAAAAGTAGGGAAAATGCAGTATAAATACCGATTAAATTTTTTTCCAAATATGGAAATTTTGTCACAGATTTGGTCATATACTCATCGAGATATCTCACTGGCGCCAAAATGGCATTATTTGCCTCATATGGTAACCCAACTATAGTTGTTTATCTTATGATAAGTTGTTTATTTACTTTCATTTTCTTTTTTGAAATGATATTTGTTGTTTTGTTCTACAGTTACGTTTTTATTTATTGTTAATTTCTGTTTAAAATGATAGAAAATAATAAAATATATAAATTTCTTTGGTATTCTAAAACTAGGATTTTGCCACATTGTAGTTGCAAGAAAATCGAGCTAAACCTATTGCGTATATGATGTCTGTGTAGGAATCTTTTGTGAAATATGAAAAGTGTAAATTGGCTACTACTTGATTATCACGTCAACCAATTTCGCCAAATCGTTCGCCAAATTATACAAATTTACGTAATTTTATCTTAAATAACTAAAGAGAAATTGCTTAAATACGAAAGAGCAAATAATTTTCATTTTTCAGGAGGAAATTTTGCAATAATAAAGTAATTGTTGTAGTGAGAAAATTAATTTTTTTTTCTTTTTATCGTTGGCAACTTGCTGTAACGAAAAATGTTTATTTTTTTTTCCTGCCATTGTTTTATAAGAGCTGGTTTTGCCAAAGCCATGTTAAGATGGTATTCAAATTTTTGAACCCTTCCCAATTACCACCCCCTTGGGCCGATTTTGCTCATTTGCAATTCCCACTGAGATATTAACCATCTCAATGTACTTGACGAGTTTGAAGATGATTCTTGCATAATTGTGCCTTTTATCGCGCGGACAAAATTTTATATATATATATATATATATATATATATATATATATATATATATATATATATATATAAACTTTTTAGATGGGAGTAGCTTTGGGTTCTTGGCTTCACATAATGAAAAGTTGTGAAGAAATTTTTCAGAAGTTGTACCATGGTAACGACTGTAATAATTAATATTTCTTCAAATAAGGGAAAATTTTAAATCCTGTTGCCATAATGGTCTCACTTCGCTTCCAAATGTGCACTGTTAGTAATAAACTAAAATAGTTACTTCTAAATAGCTGGTTTTTGTGCAACGTTTAAGATAATTTAATATCACAATGGTGTCTAAATCGTTTTCAGCAATGAGCAAGGTGCTGCTGGAGGTCCAAATTATTTAAAATACAAATTAAAATTCACCAGTTCGTTTTATCCACGGTTGATTTTGAAATATTGACCAGCGCAGCCGGCATAGCCTGCTAGTTAAAAATAAAGACATGGTAGCATTAGTGTTTTTCAAGAAAACTAAATTTCTGACAAGTTTCTTTTTTTAAGCACTATATAATAATAATAATAAAATCTCTTTAGAAGAAATAGATCTTGCAGTTTTAATTTTTTAAGGTTATTTAGCTTATTATTTAAAGTAGCTATTGAGATTATGAATATTTATCAGCGCTCTTTCTGCTTTTACATTTATAATTTTCAGAAAAAATGAACGTAATAAATAAACTAAATTTATGGTGATTTCATTCCGAGATAATTGCATCCCAAATTGGCATTCAAAATGAAAGTTATTAATAAAGTTAGAGTAAAATCCAAAATATTAAATTAATTTACATAAATTTTATTGATTTGTGAAAAGTACATATTAAGAAATTAAAGAAAAAAAATGTACATACCTCTTCACATTTATATCAGCATCTAATATAAATTACTTTTCTAATCAAATGCTATCCAGAGTAAAATTCCACGCAAAAAAGTAAACAAAACAACTACTGAAATTATGCCAATTGTTCAATCAATATTCATCTTTATACTATAATCTTCCGAAAACGCAAATTATTCAATTGAATTTACGCAATGATTCATCAAATAAGCATCAACATTAGTCTTCTTAAATTTGTCTCATTACAATCCTTATTTAATCACTTGATAGTCGCTAGAAGTCTAAAATTTAAACATTCTCTTTTAAAAGATAGAACAGAATTTTATTTCTTTTTCTTTTTTTTTTTTTATTAATATTGCCTCACAAACACCACGACGCAAATTCGTTAATGAATTTTAAATTCTGTTATCAATAATCTATCGATCAACATTAATCTGTAGATTACAATCTTGTGTATCAATCAATACTTTATTAACTATTTTCACAACAGTTAATTTAACTAAATATCGCCTTTTTTATCATAAATTTTTCTCCTTATAACCCTGATTTGATCACTTCCTAGTTTTTACAAGTTATGTATCTTTAGTACATTCTTTTAGTATCTTTAGTATATTTTAGTTATAACTAATTTTGAAAGCAATAAATAGTATTTTTTCGCTTCGCATAACAAATATCATGACACCAGTCATTAATTAATTTTAAACCCTACCATCAAAAATTGATCAAACGAAATCCCTTTTTACACAATCATAACTTGTAAAAATAAAAACTTATTCAACTGAATTTTCGCAGTGATTCTTCAAATAAACATCAACATACATTTTCTTAAATTTCTTTCACTGTAAATATGATTTAATCGTTTGATTCTCCCTAGAAGTTACATATAAAATTAAATCTATTTTAACTCTTTCTGACGCGAAGTAAATCTGTCTAATTAATTAACTTACACCAGAATTATTATAAGAGCTTATTAGAAGGTAAGAATTTGTTTTCATATATTTACATGTATATATTTAAATTAAAAATTTTAATTAAATATTCTTGGTACCAATAAAATTAAAATTATGTGTCTTTTGTTGGGGACACTGCGCCTGAAAGGGTTAAAGGATAGTACTGATTTTTTCCTTACCACGTGACAAATACTATGACGCAACTTTGCTAATGAATTTTAAATCATTTCATCAATAATCTATCGATCAATTCTAATCTTTAGAGAATAATTTTGTGAAAACCAAACGTTATTTAACTAAATTTCCACAACAGTTACTGAACTAAATATCAACATAGTTTTCATTAATTATTTGCCTCATAATTCTGCTTTAAGCACTTGTTAAATTTTAGAAGTTACAAATGCTAAGTTTAATACTAATTTTTGAATTAATAATAATAATAAAAAAAAATCTTTGCTTAACAAATATGATGCTTGTTCATTAATAAATTTTGAATCCTACCATCAATAATTAAACAGTTAATGCCTATTTTTAAAAAATAATCTTGTAAAAACGCAACTTATTTAACTTTGTTTTCTCAGTGACTCATCAAATAGTCATTACCATTCGTTTTCTTAAATTCATCTCCTCGTAATCCTGATTTGATTGCTTGCTACACTCCAGAAGTCACAAACCCTAAATTTAAACCTCCTCTTTTAAAGAATCGAAACGATTTTTTTCTTATCACGTCACAAACACCATGACGCCAGTTCACTAATGAATTTTAAATCCTTCCAAGCTTCAGTCCTCGAAATGAAGTGCGCCCTGTTTGAAGGATTAGTGGCAGCATGAGAGCGCAATAAATATTTCGACTCGCCGCCCCGGCTTTTGCGCCCCTCCTCCTGAGTGGCCTCCAGTTGAACATTTTGCGCTAAATACCCCGCTTTCATGCCTTATTAAACGTTGCGGGCGGGCTCTAAGAGTACTGAGTTAATGGTTCACAGATGTCATATTGCATTCTTTACTTATACGTCCAATATTTTGCTTGCGATATTTGGCTCTTTTAGCTGGATTAGAGTTGGTATAAGCTGTGTACATTCTTTATACAACCACTTAGTTTAGGTACTCAAGTTAAAATAATTCATAATGAATATTTCATTAAAAATGAAAGATATCAAAATATAATCATAACAGTCTATTTTTTGCTACATCATTTTAGGGGTAACTATAGTGACTGGTATGTGTTTTCTTTTCTGTAAATTTTAATAATGTTATTATGACTCATTTTTAATATTTTCTCCATTTTATTTTGGTTTTAATGTGTGTGGTAGCCCCAAATTCGTATTATTTTGCTTTTTCATGGCTATTACGAAGATGAAACTACACACTTTGTAGTTCCAAAGCATTTATGGGCCTGAAGATTTTACTTTGGTTCTCCAAATTTCGATTATATTCAAATTAATTTATTTTTTCTATGTTTCAATATGGTAATTTTCTATTGAATTTAATGGTGTAGATATTGTTTTATATTGTTTTACAATTAATGGTTATATACTATATATAACTTTATTTATTTTTGATTCTTGTCATTTGCGATGGAAAAATAATATGGCCTTTGTAATCACTTTATTCAATGTTTGTAGATATATTTTATGGCAATATTGATTGAGAATTACTATAAATACTTATTTTATTTATTAATATTTTTTCTTATTCAATTGTTAATTCTGGCAGAGCAATTTAAATACTCTCTTTTAATGCTTTATGAAACCTTGCGTGTAGGCAGTAAGTTAATGGTTCATAAACGTCATATTGAATACTCTAATTACAGTTAATAATTATAGAAAAATTTTATTATGAAATTTCCTCTCTTTTAGCCACACATATGGTGGAAACGCAGAGTCTGATACCCACCGATTTAAAGTACAATCAGTAAGAATGAATGCGTGTTATTACCAGTATTTTTGAAAATTTTGCATTTAAAGGACGCTTAAATACGGAGCAAATTTCTATTTAAATTTGCTGGTAGTTGTCCCCTACGGTATCAACCCCTCTGAAAGCATTTCATGTTTCACTATTTTAAAGATAAATCACTTCAATTTTATTAATAATTCCATTATCCCACATTTCCGGGGTAATTCCTCATCGCTAAAACAATTTCATTATTTCAATTATAAGTTAGGTTTCGTTCAAGCACCTTTAACCAGAATTTTTGTAAAGAAATATTTGCCTTATTTAATGAAAAAAAAAAAAAAAAAATATGTGTCTTCAGATATAGAGACCGAATTTTACGAAATTGCTGGTATTAAAACACTTAAAATCTCCTCCAACCCTTTATGGGTACGAACCTACTAAGTATATAAATGTTTAACCCTTAAATGCATATTGTATCATTTTCGATACCAAAAGTGTTCCCGATTTATTGGGGGTTTTATTCACATATTCCGTATTCTCACCAGAAATTTGAAAGAGCAATTTTCACTTCACTTAATGACAGACCATTCGTAATTAAATAAAGAAAAATTTACTATTTAGATTTTTCTGGTATGGTATTCTGATTCTTTGAATTGCGCATTTTTTGGAACGCATTCTATCCTATGCATTTAACCCTTTCCGGCACACTGTGCCCGGTCTCAGATACCTAATTTTAATTCAAAACTTGCAAACGGCACCAGTAATATTTTAGTACAATGTTGCTTTTAGAATAAAAGCTTAAATTAAAGGATTCAAAATATTTACAAAAATTCGTTTGTGAATTCCGGTGTCAGTCGATAATTTCTCATTTTAGTACAGATTTTATCCGTGCCGGAAAGGGTTAAGGGTTAAGTAATCCTTTTATTATATAGCTATCAGAGAGTGCTTATTCGACAAAAAATGGGAACAATACCTTTAACCGCTTTCCCTGATTTGCCCGTACCACGTACGGGATCCATATTGCAGTCACGATTTATTATTCTTACAAGTAAATTTTTATTGTAAATTTTGCAATATTTAATCCGCACATTTTTCAGATTCAGTTAGGCAAAAACTTCTGTTTTGGAAAATTGGTCACAAAAGATTAAACATTCTGCAAAAGACATGAAAAAATAGGCACTATTTTAAAGTTTTTTTTTTTTTTTTTTTTCAAAAATATTAATTAGTTAAGTGGTTAATAGTTTTTAAAATGATTGGATGTTGTTGCTAAAAAAATCTTTGTGGTAGATTTCTCACAAAGTATTCAACGTATCAATGTATTACAGTTCAAATTTATTTTCAAAATGTCATAAAAAGATGATTTGTGGACGTATATGGCCCGAGACCCTAGTTCAAATGTTAAACAATTTCTTTGAATAATTGTTTATCCCTTACTATAAATAAGCTATAACTGTTTCGTTCAAACTAATTAATCTTACTGTTATAAATTGAAATTATCTGAAAGCAGTGAAGGATGGATAAGTTAATAATGTTATTGGCTGGTTAATGATTTTTTAACCCTCTAATGCCCGTGTTTGTATATCACTCACTTACAAGAAAAGTGATACATCTCACAAAAACTCATTATACCTTTTATTCCATTAATAGCGCTATCATGGGTGTGTCTTACTACAGAAACAGTTTCATAAGTGTAGCTATGCGAAAAAGAACTTTATTACGCTATATGTCCATTTGTGACCACAGAAGAGAGGTCGATTGTGCAGGAAGGCAAAATCACCCAATCTTCCAAACCTCATCCAATGTCTTCATTTTAAAGAGTTTTATGCTGTTATGCAAGTTTTTTCCCCTGCATGCAGAGCCAAGGATTGTAACTTCACTTTACAGTAAAATCATGCAAATCCTCTATTGCCTCTCCTGTTAAATTTACTTTTGCTACAAATTTAGTGGGGTTTTTTAATTAAGATTTTCGAAATTTATACCAGAAATTTAAAATAGCCATATCTGTTTTATTTAATAACAAAATGTTTGTTATTCAATAAAGCTAATAAAGGGCAATTTATTACTCAAATATTCTATTGTGAATTCAAATTCTCTGAACTACAGGCATTTTAGAATATATTCTGTAATGGGAATTACAGGATTGAACTTTTAAATCACAAAAGAACAAGAACCTTTCGGAATTACAATGTAAGCAAAATATACCAATAAATAAAGACCTCGTTTTTCGTTTCTAGACAGCAAGATTATTTTTTCTCGAAACACCATCTGGTTTATCTCAAAAACCGACATTCACTTTTATTTACTACTAAAAAATCCCCTTTAAAATCCTAGAAAAATGTTAAGAAATAATTTGGAGTTCAAAAGCAGTTTACTGCTGTGAAAATACCTTTTTTTCTTTGAAAATGAAACAGCGATTTTAAAGTACAGCTGAGTTTAGCCAACAAAGAAAAACTTCAAGCTAGGAACATTTTAGTTAATTAGTTGAAAAATCATTTCATTAAGACACGAATAACTACTTGACACAGTAGCATAAATAAAATTATGTGTTTTAACTGCTTCCCTGTTTTGCCTATACATCGTATGTTCAACGTGTTTTTGCCAATCGTGATCTACCCGTACCATGTACGAGCATTTATACTTCAATCATAATTTATTATTCTCATTAGTAAAATTTTATTGTAAATTTTTCACTATCTAATCCGAGCATTTTTGCAACTCAATTAGGCAAAAATTACTGTTTTAAAAAACCAGTGATAAAAGATTAAAAACTCTGTAAAAGATATGAAAAATTAGGCAATATTTCAACGTTTCCCCCCCCCCCCCCCAAAAAAAAAAAAAAAAAAAAAAATATTGACCTCAAGTGGTTAAGAAGGGAGACAGCTGTGTAAGAGCTTCTTAAGCTTCATCATCGCACAATGTTTAAAGTAATAAAATCCCATCTTTCATGTATTCATGCATTTTATTTAAGTATTTTCAAACTGATGATGGGGCTTTATATGCTCCGAAATAGATGTCTATGTTTACAACATCTATAATTCAAATCAAAGAGCTGGACATTTGTACCTTAAAATGCTTAATATTAACATGAAAATAAAAAATAACAAGCTTACTAATTAATGTATATAAAATGTTGTAAAATTTTAACTGTATAAACATTGAAATAAAATTATAGTAATCAGCGTTTCGGTCATCATCTATGATCATCTTCATGAAAAAGTTGTTATACTGCTTTTAACCCATTAGTGCCTAGCGTCCCTTTTTAGGGACGCTTCAAAAGGTGCATTCAACACTGTTTTTGACACCGGTAAAAAAGAAAAGCAATAATTATTCTTTAAATGATGCATTTTCGTGATTATTGAACTAAACTTAAATCTTCTAAAAATAGTGGTGGCAACCAAATAAAATTTACGCAAAAGATGCTAGGCACGAATGGGTTAAAGAACAATGTCAAGCCACCTAAGGAACTTTTCAAATTCAAGACGGTCGGATTTTGTTCTTTAAAAGCAATATAAGAAACTCTCTTCGTAAAATTGTCGTAGATGATGACCAAAATGTCGATTGTTATAATTTATTTTAATTTTTGTTTTACATCCTTTCGCATACACCATTTAGTAAACTAAATTTTTAATTTTCATGTTAATATTGGTCAATAATTCTATTGTGCTTTTGCCACGTTCACTATTTGTATCTTACTATATTGGCAGAAAGCTCATTCCCCTCTTTTTAAATCTTTTCCCTTCTTTTGATGTCTCGTTTTCTCTTCAGACCTGATGTATCTTATGGGATACATATCTTTACAATTTTTTTTACGTATATAAATAATGTAAAAAAAAAGAGAAATTGGTGTAAATGGAGGCCTAAAAGATAGAATAATTAAATAAAATAGTAATTTGTTTGTTATAGCTCTTTTTTAGTAAGCTACGTGTTATATAAAATTGACTTGAAGCAAAAATGTACGAAATGAACAAAAATGAAAACTCAAATAATTTTATTGTGTGTTAAGATATCATTTATAGAGTCCATTAGTAATGAAAAATTACCAAATATATATTTATTTTATGTTTTTCAGTGTTTTTACAATGCAATATAATAAAATTAAAAAATCCAAAGAAATTGTCAAAAAATGTCTTTTTTGAGTCCCGATGTATCATCAATTTTTATCAACAAAAAATAAATTCTAATTTTTTTTGCTGATCAATCTTTTTTAGGTATCGGTTTGATAATATAAATCCATAACTGAAATTAAAAAAAGTACATAAATAAACCCTGGGGTCTGCAGAGGTTAAATACTGACACACTTTAGCGTGGTGAATAGAAAAGTCGTTTTACATTGAAATGTTTATAAATGATTTTAAAAATATTTATTGAACGAAATAATGTATTTTAGAAGGAGACAATTACCCTATTTTCATTTTTTTGCTGTTAAGTTGTTAAGAGGCTATTTCAGTCCGTCAAAAACAGCCGTTCGCTAATGTTAATCCAATGTAAGAAATTATTTAAACTATCTTCTTAGCAGAATATATATATATTCCGCCAAGAAGATTCTTGAGGCATTCCATCTTTATAAAAATCTTGAAATTATTATTAATTGTATTTTTGACATTCCTTCTCTTGTCCATACATTCAACTTGCATGTTTTCACATTACATTTATTAAAAATTTTATTGGTTGTTCTCTAAACTCTCTTAAGATTTTATTGGCCATTAAACTTGATCTTTGAATCCACTTACATAGTCTGTTTCCTAAAATTTCCTATCATAAATTCTACAGTTTTTCCTTAATACTTACTTTAAAATGATGCGTATGCACATTTTTAATTATAAAAAAAACTTTTAATTAATCTACATAATTACTTATTAATGCGATACTTTATCGTTAATTGAAATTCTCAGTTTTGTAACTATTTTGAGCATACTGAGACAAAAAATACTTGAACTCCCCTCCCCCCACTCCATTATTTTTAAATTGCTATGCTATTGTCTTGCACAAGTTTAACGTCACAGCAAACACCATTCCGACATGACTCCATATTGATATATACAGGGTGTCCGAAAAGTCTGGAAACGGTCGAATAACTCGAAAAATAATATGAGTATAATAATATGAGTATGAAAAACGTAAATATACGTGTTAAATATTTTTAAATAAGCTACTCAGAGATACCAAATTTGACCTTCGTAACCAACCCCCTGGGGGTCAGAAGGGGTCCAACCTTGAAATCTGAAATTATAACCCCCATTTTTTATTGCAGATTCGGATTCTACGGACAAAAATACGTAACTTTTGTATTTGATGTTTATTTCGAATCCTCGTTTATCACGGTGTAATTGAGCATATTAAATCGATACATATTTCGGCTTTTCCAACGGGATTTTCCCTAATCGAAACTAATTGGGGAAAATTTATGACATCAAATTCCTCGTCTTTTGCAATAATAGCGTTTCCTGATAATCACCCGTGCCGATTATTTCGGTAGTGCTACACAGTTAAAAATTTGATCCATTTGCTGTAGCGTCACTCCACAGCTTTTATAGAATATTTCTTTCATGACCAATGAGAATGTTCCATAACACAGTAAAGTACACTGTAAAAAAATTGACCCTTTTGCTGCATCGTCACTCCACCGCTTTTATAGAAAACGATTACTTTACTGTGTTATGGAGCATTCTCATTGGTCACAAAAGAGATATTCTATAATAGCTGTGGAGTGACGCTGCAGCAAATTGGTCAAATTTTTAACAGTGTAGCACTATTGAAATAATCGCCACGGGTAATTTTCAGGAAACGCTATTCCTACAAAAGACGAGGAAATTGACGTCAAAAATTCCGCCCAATCAGTTTCGATTAGGGAAAATCCCCTTGGAAAAGCGGGAATATGTATCGATTTAATATGCTCGATTACACCGTGATAAACGAAGATTTGAAATAAACATCAAATACAAAAGTTACGTATTTTTGTCCGTAGAATCTGAATCTGCAATAAAAAATGGGGGTTATAATTTCAGATTTCAAGGTTGGACCCCTTCTGACCCCCAGGGGGTTGGTTACGAAGGTCAAATTTGGTATCTCTGAGTAGCTTATTTAAAAATATTTAACACGTATATTTACGTTTTTCATACTCATATTATTTTTCGAGTTATTCGACCGTTTCCAGACTTTTCGGACACCCTGTATATATATATATATAGATAGATAGATGGATAGATATTATAAACTAGTGATGTGCATTGTACAACCTTTTGGCCAGAAAATTGTTTGTCTCCAGAATAGCTGAAAAATTACGTTTTCTTTTTTTTTTCTTTTTTTTTCTTTTTTTTTTTTTTAATTCAATTGCAAAGTTTTTGTTATTATTATAAGGAAAATGAGATTGCATCAAAATGGCGGTATCTTTTGGCTTGCGGGCCATAGGTTGCGCACCCCTTACATACATTTAAATTTGGGCTTCATGCGTTTAGAACACATATGTATCATAATGAATTTCACACATTGGCATCTGGTGCATGGCTGTATTATTATCTCTTAACCCCTTGAGGGACGGTGGGGTATATTTTATCCCGCCTAATTTAAACGAGATTCTCATCAGAAACTTTTAACGAAATTTCATATTTTTAACTTTGGCGGCAACTTGTTAAAAAAATTGCTTGTCTTAATTTTAAAACAAACTTTTTCGATTTTTCCGGTGAGAATTCTATATTACAGAGACATTATTGTTTGCACCTCAAGAGATTAAAAGGAGAATCAAATCCTGGTAATCACAGATTTTCATTATTTTAATATTTGTTGATAGTAGAGATTTCTTATAGTCTCAAGTGCTAGGGATTCAATATAACGGCTTTTAGTTTTTGAGAAACGGGGGGGGGGGATGTCTGATATTATAACACAACTTAAATACTTACTTTGTAATAAAAAAGCAATGTTGATCGTAGCACAGTTGGTACAGCTATTACTCGTTGTATCGCGAAATCGGATTCGATATCGGAATGCGCTGCATTTGTCTTTAGGATTTTTTAAATAAATATACTTGTAATTATAACTTGATATTTCTTAATTAAAAATCTTAATATATATAGTTGTAATTATAACTTGATGTTTCTAAATTAAAAATCTTAATATCGTGTCTTAATTACAATATTAATATATTTAAACCTTAATTTAGAATTTTTTATTTTTAAATTATTATTTCTCATTATTTAAAGAGATTTTTATAAAATTCAAAATGTAAGCATATGTATTACAAATTTAAAAATCTTTAATACGAAAAATGTATATTGTAATTTAATTCTTATGCTAATTTTTGATAAAAGGTTGTTTGTTACTTTAAAAAAAGTAATATTATAATCGTATTGACTTTCCTTCTTAACCTTTTCGAGAAGACAGACTTTTTTAAAAGTTTTTAATCTTCTATCAACTTTTTTTTAAAGGAGAAATTTTTGCGTAGTTAAATCGCGATAATGCTCAGATAAAATAAGACAAAATTCCTCCTCCCCCCCCCCCAAAAAAAAAAAAAAAAATCTGGTGAGAATAATCGAGGTTTCTGAACACCTTATGCGCCACGGGTACTGGTGGCTCGTCCCAAAGGATTTAAGGCAATAAATAAATCACATTTCTTCAAAATCACGAATTTACACAAATATTCAATTTTATTGCATCGGTAAAGATTACATAAAATAAATTTTTAAAGCAATTTTTAAAAATAATAGTTTTATGATGTTTTATACAACTATATAACTATAAAAAAGAGTACATAAGTTAAAATTATAATTGGTATACAATATCACAATTTTTAATCAACAATGACATTATTAAATTCTGACTAAAAGTGTATTTAAAAAACAAAAATGTGAAAAACAAACTTAGCTTGTTCCAGTATCGAACCAGAGCCCTCAAAACAACTAGCAAACGCCGTACCAACTGAGTTATGATCAACCTTATCCTTTCGTTATAGAGTAAGTATTTAAATTGTGTTACAATATTATACACCCCTCCCCCATTTTCGCAAGAACTAAGGAGCGCTGTATAAAATCCGTTGAAACTGAGGCTAAAGAGTCTCTATCCTACAACACGTACTAAAATAATCAAAATCTGTAACAACCAAGATTAGCCCTCTTGTGTTAGATTAATTTTTATTAATTATTTGTCTATAATTTCCATATTTTTTTAAAAATTTTTAACAGATTTTACGTTTTGACATCGAAGCAATGATGTTTATTCTTTTGATTTTAAATAAAATATGAAAAGTTTAAGGCGTCGTCATTTTTTAAACAGCTGGTACTGCCTGTCAATTTATTTATTTATTCATTCACGCTTCAAGTACTCATATCTCGAAAACGGTTGAATTCGGACTTTTAGTTCCATTGCACGTTTTAATTTACATGACGAGACCTTTCTTTTGATACCACACTCGTCCAAATCGACAACTTACCTCTGGGAACGTACCTTAGTAAGTATAACTTGTGTCACAGTAACTTAGTAAACAAAACTTATATCCATTAATGCAAATGTCATCAACTTATCAGTTAATTGAATAAGGTCTCAAAATTAATGATAATTAAACTTACTATTTTAATTTTTTTTAATGTAAGAATCTGAAATTGCTTATGAAAAAATGGAGAAGGTGGAAGTTTTTTTTCCATGTTAAACAAGATTTATTGATCTTTCTTCTATTTTTATACGCTTAAAAAAGAAATAGGACGCAAAATCTGTTGGATGCCTCACGATATACTAGAAATATTAGGTCATTCAAATACAGGTACTAATACTGTATTAATAATTCATTGCTGAATTAGATTAAAACATAAATACGCTGTTTTATGTTTTTTGAATTTCAAAGCCACTCTATAATCTTCCGTGTTTCAATCAGATAAATTTTTTAAGCATAGCAACGCATAGCCACAACAAAAATAAAACCATGCTCGATGCAGATGGGAATTATTTATCAATGAACTAAATTAACTTAATTTTAAGTGTGTGTGTGGGGGTGTTAGAATCGTTCAATTTTCATTTATCTCAACACAGAAAGAATCAACACTGTGTTTAGAGTTACCAGAATTTTAGTCATTATTATCAGAGATCGGGGATTGTTCCATATAAGCATTATCGTTAAGATTAATATCAGTAGGAAGATTTGTGTATTTATTGCTGAGTTGATTAGAAGAATTCTGCTCATTTAAAGGACGATTAATGCCTTTTTTAATGGCAGTAAAAAGTTCTATTTAATGACTAGATTTAGTTAGTACAGAATCAGAAGATTTTTTTTATAAGTTACAAAGCAGAAAACGTCAAAATAACCTCAGTTTAGCAAATTATCAAAATTTGGCTTCCTAAGCAAAGAAAAACGTTATTTGGATCAATTTCAAGTACTATCCCCCTTAACCCTCTCCGGACACTGTGCCCAGTCTGAGATATCTAATTTTAATTCCAAACTTG
The DNA here is from genome assembly GCA_964019185.1 of Maratus speculifer. NCBI lineage: Eukaryota > Metazoa > Arthropoda > Arachnida > Araneae > Salticidae > Maratus > Maratus speculifer. The sequence goes on from OZ025296.1 coordinate 50,024,381, forward strand.
CAAACAGTACCAATAATTTTTTAGTAAAATTTTGCTTTTACAGGGAAAGCCTAAATTAAGGGTTTCTGAATTTATCAAAAAGTTGTTTCTAAATGTCGGTGTCAGACGATAATTTCTCATTTTACTAACAGAATTTGCCCATGCCGGAAGGGGTTAAAAGACGCACAAACCTTGATATTCGAATAAATAAACAAGTTAGAAAGACAAATTACATGCGATTATTAGGTTTTATTACAACCTAATAAAGATAATCTTTAATGTTTAACAAGGCGTTTTTTATTACTTGTATCACAACTATATGAATTTTAAAGTGCCGGATAGTTTTGATATAACAAAACATTTAAAGTTTGTTGCATCTCAAAATATTATACAGGTATATAAGTTCAAATGAATATTTAAATACATTTACTATTTTATATTTTGCTGTGTAAGGAATTAAATATATTTAGATATTTTACCAACAGAAAAAGCTGCTTTTTATAACACCCGTATTATAATTATATGTTAATTGATATATCATGCTGTCAGGTATTATTATTCATGTGGAGAGCCACATCAGTACATATCCTTTGTTACATGGTAAAAATATACCTGCCGGCTCTGCCTGGTGCGTCTACAGGTCTATCCGTAAGCTTCAAGGATTTTCAAATACATTTTATCAGAATTTTCGAAAAGTAATATTTGCCTTATTTAATGCAAAAAATCTATTTTCAGATATACTTTACGACCAGTACTTTAAGAAAATTTTGATACTAAAACATCTAAAATCTCCCAAATCTGTTATTGCGTAAGTACCCTGCGGAAGATTTTGAAGTTAAATACTAATTTTACCGAAAAGAACTAAATTAAGATTAGGGATAAACCCAGTTTAGCAATTTTATCTGGTTTGAAGATTTTATAGTTTCATTTTTCTCTAGAAGCAATTTTATGAGAATAATGTTAATACGATAAATTTTTCTTCTACATTTATTATTTTTAATTTGTTTTTGTTGTAAGCGTTGGTCTTATCAAAAACTTGTCTATATAAAAGCTGTAGATAACAATAAAAATATTTATAATAAATTCAGGCTATTTAATATCCTGTGTATTGACAAAATCTTTTTTCTTATTCAACTCCTTTTCTTCAGATTATTATTATTATTATTATTATTATTATTGTTGTTGTTGTTGTTATTATTTTGATTAAAGAGTTGGTCCCATGAAAAACTTGTCAGTATAAAAGTTGTACATAAATTAAGAAGAATTATAATAGATTTAAGTTGATTTGATATCTTGAGAAATGACGAAGTTATGATTTTTTTTCTCTTAAAGCCTTTTTTTCCCTTCTTCTTGAGTACATCCTTAATTTTATCAAAAACCTGCCATACATAATTTTTTTGCCTTTTTCCAAGAAATAGTAATAAATTGATTTTATTCATATTATAACTAAGAAGTTTAGGGTTTTTCGGTTTTTACAAAACCCCTGGCTATCTCCATATACCTTTGCATCTTATTTTGTCCATTAACGAACTTGACCGAGTTATTCTGTTTCTTGATTTTATGCATCAGTTTGGAATAGATTTGTGTAGAATCATGGAAGTTATCGTGTCTGAAAAAAGTGATATGAATGGATAGATACATAAAGTTTTTCACTGAGCGTTTTTTTTTTTAGTTATAAGTACATCATGTTTTTTAAAAATTAATTTATGCATTAGATGCAACTAATTCAGTCGTAAAAGGTAATAACAATTTTATACTGACACAAGTAATGCCTAGTTAATTTACTATCAAATTGAAATTTGTATTGTTTGAATTAATAAAGTATTGGAAGTGAGGATATTTTAAAACTAATATGGAAAAATATTTTAATAATATAATATGCATACATTGTTTATACTTATACAGGTGCTTCCACTAATCTTCCGTAAAATATGTGGATTAATTTGACGCATATTTAATACGTTTCACGCCAGAATATTTCTAAAGAAATCAAATTAAGTAAATTCCGCGTAAATTACCCCCTCCCAACCCCCCGGGGACAAGCGACACGTACACATGCCGCAAAAAGACTTAAGAATTCTAGTTTATCCTTACCAGTAAAATTTGGCTTATTAAATCGGAGCTTTTTCTAGATTTAAGAAAGTACAAATTTCTGCTTTTTAAAAAGCGGTGACGAAACATTAAAAATTTCGTAAAAGGCGCCCGTCCCAAAAGTGTTAAGATTCATCTTTTTTTTTTTTTTTTTTTTTTTTTTTTTTTTTTGAGAAGTTAAACTTGATTGAATAAATCCACCTTTGCGCGAAATGAGTTGGAACTTCGCCCATCTCTCTTACATTAATATAGCAATATCTACATTTATATCATAATTCGCATTATAGTAAAATTTTCAATAATCTTTCTTTACAACTTCACTCAATTCCTTTATGAATGAATTGAAAAATGTTTTTGGTCAATCTAATATAAAATTTTACTTTTAAATACTTGCATAAGTTAAATCCTGTTGGTTCTTTATGTATATAGAAGAAAATAGGACATTTAAACATAGCTATCGATACTTTAATAAGCCCTTTTTTTACAAATATATTTTTGTTTATTTCTAGGCCGTTTACCAAATGTAATATACATTTTTCTACACAATCTTAAATTACAATTAAAACATGCAACATGAGTGCTTTTGTTAAAAATATACCTATCAGGTAGTCTAATTATAAATTTTTGGATATCGATTTATGTCAGTATAAAATAATCAATAATAACATATTGAAATATTAATTACTTTTGCACCAATAATTAATTTTTTTATTAATTATGAAATTTTAGCGAAATCTCGTGTTAGTGTTATAATGCCAGTCTATGCTTGAAAACGTGAAAAAAGAAAAACGTGCGTGCGAGGATAGGAATGTTCTCTCAATCGCATTTCGATTTTGTAGTTTGATAAATAATTAAATTAACAAATAAATATAAAAAAATCAAAAATAAATATTTGGATGTTACTAAAAGGTAATTATAATATAATCTATATTACAATGATAGATACATTTACATCAATAGTTTTTTAAGAATGCAATAACTAAAAAAATCTACTGCGATATCACATTTCAGCGTAAGTGATTTTTTTTCTTATGTAAGATTCAATTAAATTCAGGAAACTGAAAAGCTTACATTAATTTTCAATCTAGGCGCGTAAAATGCATCACTTATCCCATTAGTGCCTGAATTATTTTCTTCGATAAAATTCAAATTTTGCGTTTTCCCACCACTTTTAAAGCAAGAAAAACTTTTACCTTAATTTATCGAGGACTTTGTCTCGAGAAAGAAAGTATTTATTTATACTCCTTTTTTACTGGTGTGAAATGCGGTTCCTTCAATTTTTTAAAACTGTCCCAAAAATGGGACGCTAGGCACTAATGGGTTAAGAGTGATACAGGTGCATTAATAATATAATAACGTGATTTATCGATTCCTATAATACAAGGGTGTAAAAATCTAGGCACCAACTCTCACCGCTAAAACTTAAAAGTTTCTTCGATTAAATTTTAATAGCAATTTTGCAGAAATTTTATGCAAAATATCAGATGAAAAATAACGAAATAAATTTTGAAGTAAATGATTACCTGCGGTTGGTCAGATTTTCGCATCCCTATATTAATGTATAATATATTAACGGAATGTAATATGAATTTCAATACGCACTGATGGCCAGCACTGTTCCTAAAATTTTCACACGTTTCTACCAGTATTTTAAATCAAAAATTTTCATGGAAGCTCCGTTTAACATCTACAATAGCATTATACAATAAATATTAAAAAATTAATATAATATACATAAATAATAAATAATAAATTAATATGATAAATAAATATTAAAATATTTAAAAATTGTTGTAGGAAAGTACGAAAATTTTAGGAACAGTGCGAACCCTGCGCACTCCTGGACTTCAAAAACAAAATGCAACATTGGACATTTCCATACATAAAAAAAATTGCAAATTTAATTTATATTAACTTTTTAAAAATAAAATTTTTTTACATGGATACTAGCTACTTTCATTCAAATACTTATAAAAAATTAAAATTCACACAGTATTAATAACTAGAAAACAAGATTTCTGCTTTTTCAGAATTTAGTGTCGCCCCCGATGAAAATAATGTATACAAATAGAGATATATAAGACTTGATCACTCTACCAGGGAGCCAACCTAGAAATGGCAAAGGCATGAACCCCTGGAAGAAAATCCCTCTCCGCCATCCACAGACACAACCACAAATTTTAAGACTTAACAAATACACTTTTATAGTCTGTAAAATGACATCATTTGCATCTGTTGAAGAATTTCACATTTACGAACAAATCGTTAAACAACGCCAACGTCTGTAAAAAAGTATGCATATGACGTCCATACTTGCCAGCCATCCAATTTTTCATACAATATTTCATGCAGAAATACTTGCTTTATAGAAACGCAAAAATTACGCAATTAAATAAAGTGAACATTTCTGTAAGATTACTGGTATCCAAAAAATGGGGAAGTTGACAAATACGGACCTGACTATCGTAGAATAATACACAATGAGAAGGTGGCTATCTAATGATTCAATTGGCTTCCTTTTTTGCAACATTAATATAGATACTTATAATTAAATATTGCTTTATAACTCCATATTTCATAAGAAATTATTCATTTATAATTTTTCAAAGTAATACGATTTTTACTTATATATATATTTTTTCAATTGTTTTAGAAAAATGGTATCCAAAAAATATAATAATCTACTACTTTCCATATATTTTTACCTTATTTTACACATACATAAAGTACTTCAGTCGCCAACTTCAAAGAAAAAGTGTTAAAATCTACAATAATAATAATAATAATAATATCTGAAAATTAAGTTTAATTGCATTTTTCAAACAAATTTTATTTAAAAGCACTTGTTTTCACTATACGGCGGTATAAAAATCGAAAATGTGAGATGCTTAGAGGTTCTAAAAAATTGCAGTAAAGGCTGCATTTTGACTCTGCCATAAATAACGGAACGTTATTTTTGAGAGACGACACTTTAATTACTGACCGAAGGAAATAACATATGGGGGGGAGGGGGTAATAATAATAATAATAACAACAATAATAATAATAATCACTCACTGTGTCTCCATGCCATCTTGAACTGAATGAAGAGATATATCCTTAGGATACAATTAAATTCAGGACACGGTTCACACACGAAATAACTTCCACTAAATTTCAAGCGAGGCACATTAGATCCATCACTTATCAATCGACTGTATTCTTAAATTACAGCCAACTTAGAAGTATTCCGTCATGATGTTCCCAAACGCACTGCTTCTACCGGAGCACATTCACAGAACAACACAAAAAAAAGGCACAACACGGGATTTGGGATGCTCTCTCTCAGTCTCGCCCAGACCGGGGCCCGAAGTGATGTGACATTTGAGAGCCTCCAAGCATCCTCTCCTCTAGCTCTTCCCCCCCTCACTGTCTCTATCTCTCTCTCTCTTTTTGAGATTTACAGGCAGAAGCCCGTTCACAATGGGAAATTCGGATTGAAGCCAGTTGGATGCAAGCCAGTGCGATGCTAGGAAAAGAGTTTTGCAGTGGGGATGAAGACTGGAGCTTTGAAATATGTGACAAATCGCAGTAAATGGGTTGTATTATCATTGTATCTAAAATCTGATAAACGTGCAGCTGACCGGTTGAAGATTGATAGGATTAGTTAAGCGAAATATTAAAAAGAATGCTAAATTGTTAAACTGTCTGATTTAAATCTCAGGCTGTAATTTGTCTTTGTCAGTATACGAGGATTTTTGCAATGGGAATAAGCTTTGAAATATGTAGCAAATCGTAGAAAATTGATTGTATTACCATTGAATTTAAGATCTGATATACGTGCAGCTGACCGGTTGAAAATAAGAAGGATTAGTTAAGCGAAATTAAAAAGAATGTTAAATTACTAAATTGTCGGATTTGAATCAGAGACTAATATTTCTTTGTCAGTATCATCAGTTTGTACGAACATTTTTGCAATGGGAATGAGCTTTGAAGTATGTAGCAAATCGCAGCAAATCGATTGTATTATGACTGATCTAAGATCTGATAAGCGTGCTGACCGGTTGAAGATAAATAGGAGTAATTAGGTGAAATATTTAAAAGAATGGTAAATTACTAAAATTTTCTGATTTGAGTTTGAGGCTGTAAAACTTCTTTGCCAGCATACGAAGATTTTTGCAATGGGAATGAGCTTTGAAGTATGTAGCAAATCGCAGCAAATGGGTTGTATTATCATTGTCTCTGAGATCTGATAAACGTGCTGCTGACCAGTTGATGATAAATACGATTAGTTAAGCGAAATATTAAAAAGAATGTTAAATTGTTAAATTGTTAAATTGTCTGATTTGAATCCGAGACTGTAATATTTCTTTGTCAGTATACGAAGATTTTTTTCGATGGAAATGAACTTTAAATATAAGCAAATCGATCGAATGGATTGTGTTAGCACTCTGGGCTGCAATAGGTGGCTATTTTTATATTCTGCTGGTACCAGTATTTTTACAATATAAATTTTGAAGAATATTTCTCCTCCAAATAAATATTGGCGAAGTTTGTGTTAAGGTTTTCTATTTTGAGAAAGTAGTGCCTGGGTTGCTAGTTAACCTCAACTTTCAATTTAGAAACATCGAATTCACATCAAAAATTCTGAAAAAGAATTTGTATTTTATGAAATCATGAAAATCCTGTCATTAAATAAAGAACACAATAACATACGGATTTTTTGCTGGCAATGTAAAATTTCAGAATTAAAATCGAAGACAAATCTGGCAGCCTCGGATAGTGCCAGTCAGAATTAAAAAATAGACGCTAGTGGCAGTCCTGTCATTGTATCAAAGATACGATAAACGTGCAGCTGATTAGTTGAAGATAAATGTGATAAGTTAATTGAAATGTTATATTATCAAATCGCCTCATTTGAATCCAAGCCGGTAATATTTCTTTGTCAGAATGCGAAGAGTTTTGCTATGGTATTGAGCTTTTAAATATTTGGCCAATCGCACAAAATGGACTGTGTTATCACTATACTTAAGAACTGATAACTGTACAACTGACCAGTTGAAGATAAATGGGTTAATATAAATATTATTGTACATTAATGTAGATACTAATGTAAATGCCCCTTCTAGGACGGTGGGTGAAAATCGTGGCATTCACATAAAATTTGAAATAATTGATAAAAGTATTGGCACAGATGTCCCAGAGACACCGGTATTGCATAAATGCCAACATCTCTTAATTATTCCGGAGCCTGATCCAAGATGAATAGGTTTTCAACTGGAAATTTTATTTAAATAAAAATTACAAAGTAAAACCGAAAACGGACCTCATAGAAGGAACAAATATTTTTCTATATATTCTTTCCGGTATTCAGCATGCAAATTTTGGATCAGACTCCGAAATAACTAATAAATGTTGGCATATATGGTACTGACGCGATGTTTGATCACGCCATTTTAGATAGAAAATGCCTGGCATATCCGGCGCAAAAGTTACTAAAACGGCAATGACCTACAGAGGCATTCATTGCAGCCTTCAGCACAGGAAAATTGTCTCTTAAATGGTCCTTTAATTAATGCTAAAATGTAACTAAAAAAATTCTTTATTGTAAATGCGATTGAACGCATTATGTATTCAAATTAGGTCACATTTTTATTTGTCATATAATTTGCAACAAAATATCATAAAATCTAAAATTGTGAAAAAAAAAAATCATTCTAAACAAATTAAAATAATATGTAATGCAATGTACTTGCATGGGATTTTCCTAAAGGGAGGAGCTACATATTTCTTCCACCAGATGGTGTATTCGAGCGCTTGATGTATGTTTAAAAGCGAAGAGGCGTGATTGAATAGATAAGTTCGTGCCGGAATCGTTGCACTGCGTTTTATTGTATTTAAATTATTAAATAGTCTCATTTGAATGTCAGACTTTAAAAATGGTACATATGCCTCGTGAAATTTTCCGAGTAGGTAATTCTTCGGTACCAATATTTTCTTAAATAAAATTTCTGTTTAAATTAGGCAAAATTTCCCGCAGTTAATATAGATTTATTTTTCAATGTAAAAAAAAAAAAAAAAAAAAAAAAAAAAAAAGAAAGAAAAAAGAAAACTGATATTTTTTTTTTTGAAAATTCAGTACAATGTCAGTACAAATGTCAGTACAAAACTAAGAAAAGTGTTTTGCAATAGGGATAAAGACTGGAGCTTTAAAATATGTGACAAATCGTATCAAATAATTAGGTTATCATCATATGTAAAATCTGATGAACGAGAAGCTAATTGGTCGAAGATAAATAGGATATGTTAAGTTTAAATATTAAAAAAAGTGTTAATTTATTAAACTGTAACATTTGACCCTGAGTTATTTTACTTGTCAGTATACGGTTCTCGGGGAAAATTTTGTGACAGGATGAGCTTTAAAATATGCATGAAATCACAGCAAATGGATTGCGTTATTCGATCTAAGAATTGAGAAACCTGCAACTGACCATTTAACCCTTTAAAGGATAAGGCATTTTCTTTGTTAAGATGTTGAAATGAATGATACCGGTAATTGAGAACAGATACATTTGTAAATAGAAAAGGTGATTTTTCACACTCATATATATATATATATATATATATATATATATATATATATATATATATATATATATATGAGGACCCCAGAAGCCAAGGGGTATAAGTGACAAAATTGAAAAAAATAAACTAAATACACAGACGACCTAAAAATATGCTTTTTTCATTTCAGGTAAAGAAATATAAGTGATTTTCTTATTATTTGCTGAGTTATAGAGGCAAACCACTTTTTTCGAAAAACAAACAATATTGATTAATTATACATTTAAAGAAAATTGTACTCTATTTTTTAACATTTATTGAAATAAGAGTTCAAAGACCAGAATGCAACAAACAGAAATTTCCTATTTCAATTCACTCAATTGTTATTGTTGTTCGAATTTAACATCAATTATCTTTAAACTCAATTTACTCCAAATCGAAATTTTGTCACTTATACCCCTTGGCTTCTGAGGTCTTCATATATAATAATAAAATGGATTTTTAAAAATTAAAATTCCGGTGTTGTTGTTGCATATCACAATTAAAATTTTGTGGTTTCATAGAGAAACCAATGAACGTTAACCCGGGAATGTTCGCACATATCTAAAATATATGCGATTTATAATTTGGCACCAATAAATTCAAGCAAAAATCGTCATATTAATTAATCATTGGCATTGCTCATAAATTTTGCGATAAAATCATTTTAAAATTACTTTAAAAAATTAACGGTGAATAATGTAATAACTGTGTTCACCCTGGGTATGTCATACTCTGCGCTTGTAATTCCGGGTTAAAGGGTTAAAGGTAAAAGAGATTGATTTTAAAAAGAATGTTAAGAGTAGCAGCTGCCACCAATTTTTCGGAGAAACATTACAAAAATGTTTTACAATGAACCTAAGAGCGCAATATTTTCTTCTTAATTTGCATTGTACATGTAAATAAGTAAATAAATATAAAATACAGTCATAATCAAAGGTCGGAACATACAGGACAAATTTTATTGTTCTGAGCAGAATTTCTTACCACATTCTTTATCATATATTCCTATAGCATGTCTTATAAAAATATCTCTTAAAGATTATCCGTAAAATATTCTGGTAATAAAAATTATTTTTTTCCTATATGCTCCAACCCCTGTCATAATCTGTGTTTATATAGAAATATACTTTAGGATAAATTGAAAACAAGTAGTACAAGTCAGTACGATGTTAGGATAAGGCAGATGCGATGGGGACGAAGACTACAGTTCTGAAATATATGACAAATCACAGCAAATGGATTATGTTATCATTGTATCTAAGATATGATAAAAGATCACCAAAATATTTAGAACTATGCACTTTTAATTACTACATCTGAAGTAAACATCAAATAATTAACATTTAAATCTCCAAAATAGGCTAATGTAACAAAGCAAATGTGTTCCTATAATAAATAGTATTTTGTAACAAGGAATAAAAATCATGCACCAATCATAGATTATGAAGAACTTTCCAACACATTTAGTATAATTTAACAAAACTGCACCGTTTAAAAAATTGAAATATTACGTTTCATTCCACCATATTGAAATTTATAACGCATTTCAAAACTAAATTTAAGCTGTTCTCATCTACAAATGGAAAATTATCCGAATTTTTTCAGCCGTGTATATGATATAGAGATTGGTATCTATTAACAAAATGCATTCCAAAATGTAGTTCAATTAAGCGATACATATTTCTCAGTTGAAAATTCCCCTTCAGCAATTTACTCTAATAAGGAGAATGGTATGCGAATACTTTTGTGCAGCTTTATGAGATATAGAATTTAAATATAAAGAGTAATATGCAAAAAACTAATTAAATTTAAAAGCGCATACTGAATTATTAAACGTACTTTCCAGCAATTATTACGCTAAGACAATACTGGAACCGATTTCTTTTGTGCGTAACCGAATAAAAAATACTATGAATGCCCTTTTTTAATGTTATCGTATTGAAATTAAGTAATTTATATCAGTTTCAATACATCTGAAATAGCGTAATATCATCAAAATTTTCTCATAATTTTTACCATTAAACCATAATGTAATCAATATTTTTAGTGATCCTGTAAATAAACCATTAATGGCACATATTTCATAATCGGTAGTAAATATGCATTCGTGACCCTAAATAAGCTTTATCAATTGCATGAAAATCCGAGTATATTTACGGGAGAGCGTGGACAGACAGACTGATAGACAAACCGAATACATAAGCATTTTTCAACTTCCTTGGAAAGTGCTAAAATTCAATCCTACTAAAGGACTTTCATTACTTGTGAGCAATAAGGTGGCCAATATGCATATGTCATAAAATAAACTAGAAACACTAAGCCACTGTTAACAAATTGGTGACAACAAAGTCCCTAGATTGTTTAATTGTCACAGATTTTTTGAGATAGACATATTGGGCTTATTTAAAAATAGATAAAAAATCCTGTAAAATAAGGCTAATTATACTATTTTAAAAAGTGATGAAAGTAAAATAATCTGAAATAAAAAAGTCCCCAATCTGGCAAAACTACATTAAACCAGCCTTGTTCTCAATTCTAACAATCATCCTAAAAGGATAATTAACAATGCTATTAGTTAATGCTCAAATATATTTTTTAAATAATTGTCTTTCCGTGTTTTAATCTCTAAATGGAATAAATAATACAACTTGAGATTTTTTTATGCAGATTTGCCTGCTAGTTTGTGCATGATTATAAGCTTGAGGCGGTGCATCGCTATTTGTCGAGGAAAATGTGAACTATTTTTATATTTACAATATATGAAACTTAAGATGCACCAGATGTAAATGTCACTCATTTCATATTCTTATTTATTATAGTTAATTTGAATTATTGAACGTTCAAATTGGGGCGTTTATTTCTGGTCATCTTTATGTACATATAGAGTATGAAAAACAATATTTTAGAAACTTGTTTTTTACTAAATTTATATACAATATAAATTTAGAGGCAATTATATTTTACAATTGGCAGGAAAACTTTTCTTCTTGTCATTAGTTAAATTTTACAAGAAAATATTTATTAAAAATAAAGATATTACATTATTATCCCATCGACCAAAAAACTATTGCCAAATTATAAGATTAAATGCCAATAATGGCTTATCGTAAATATCACATTCATTTCATGTGAAATATGATGCACGTGTTTGTTACGTCATCAAGTGATTTTTATATCGACTTCTTATTTGTATTCTTATTATTGTTTCACTTATTCATTTGTATTTTTGTTAATTAAAATTAAAATTATGTCATTTTATATAATTTGGCGAAACTGGTCGACAAGGTAATCAAGCATTACCAAAAAAAAAAAAAAAAAAAAAAAAAAAAAAAAAAAAAAAAAAAATCTAGAAAAAGGCTGATTTTTTCTCTATTCGTATATTATGCATATTACACCATGCAAGACAACTTTGTTTCTCATTAATCAAATATCATTTTCTAATTGTTTCTATCATAAAAATATGAAAAAACTAGTCGATGGAGGCCACCGTAATACTTACCCATCATACATATGCATAATATAAAATATGAAAATAAAACATGTGTAACTTATTTATAAATTGCATTGAAATTCCAAAATAAAATTTTAACGCATATTTAAATAGTTTTAATATACATAGTAATGATTTATTAATGAATTGCTGATGAGCCAATTTCGACAAATTATATAAAACGCCAAAATACTCAAGTAATACCGGATTGCGTAAAAAAAATCCTTATAACTCCAAAAATAATAATCATATTAACTAGCAATTTACTGCGTCGGATGAACCTTCTCATTTCCAATTAAAATATATCTTTGAATTCAAATTTGAAGGAAATACAGGGTCATGAAAAATCAAGGAATGTGAAAAACAGGATTACACGTATCTCAGCAACTAATAATCCGATCGACTTCGTTCTTCATGCAAAATTTGTGTTATTTTATTGCCTTTTATATCCATTCCTTAAAATAAAAAAATTCGAAATTTTTTATATATGTTTCATCAGAATGAATTTTTTGAGAGTCCGAAAAAAATTCTTCCGGATAATCGAGGTTACTGATATTAAATAGGCTTCGTCCCATTCTTACATACTAAGAACATACAAAATTTCAACTCTCTATCTCAATTTGTTCGGGAGATAGAGCGGTTACAGACAGACAGACAGACACACAGACGGACGGACGGCAATTTTTTTTCTAAAAATATGTTTTTCGGAATCTCCAGTATCTGAAACGTGTAAATCCGTCAAAAAAAATTTTCGATTTTCAAAACGATTGCAAGACTGACCCTATACTACGTATGATGGGTAAGTAAAACCACATCCCTGTAAAAACTTTGCTTTTGTGGTCAGGAAAACCAAAAGTTGAAGTTTGCGTATTATCATTAAGGAACAGTGTTGCCGCATCGGTATCGTCTTTTATTTAGGCATTCCGAATTATTGCCAGAACGTTTTAATACTTATTTTTGCCTTACATTGTAATAAATATTCCTATAAAATTGCTATTAAAATTTTCTGATATGAAATATATATTTCTAAATAAATATCCGCCAGATGTGCCAAATATTATGAAACTTAACCTTCCTACCCTGTTGAAATTTTACTCAAACTTGATTAAAATATTTCACACCAGAATTTTAATTAAAATTCATTTAACATACTTATTTAACTTAAATCTTTGTGTTATTTTTTAAACTTACTTTATGAAAAAATTTCTGGTTTGATTCGAATGAAACGCCTTATAGGACTGGGTCGATTAGACCCATTCAGGGTAGGAAGGTTAAGGAAACAGTTACGAGAAAAATCTCACTGACTAGGGTATCTTGAAAATTAAAAAGAAACCTTTACTTTTTCCAGATTTTTGAAACAGACAATAATTAGTATTCAAATGAGGCATCGCGATGACTATATTATACTTAAAAATCACTATTTTAAAAAGTGGTACCAAAAAATGGTAATATGTAAAAGTAGGCATATATGTAAATAGCACTGTGACAGCCACAAAAGCAGAGTTTTTTATCTATATACTTACTGCTGAATTAAGCCTTTCCGTCGCGGAGTAAATCTGTTTGAAATATTTAACTTCCGCCAGAATTTATAAACGAATTTATTAGAAAATAAAAATTTACGTATTTTCAGGTATGTTATAAAGGGAAAATTTTAATTAAATATTCTTGGTGAAAATTAAAATTAGGTGTCCTTTTTAAGGATACTGCTCCGGAAAGGGTTATACAGAAACCAATAATGTCAATCCAGAAAGAGAATTTTTTTGAAAAACTTGTTAAACAATGTTATTATCGAGTCGATCGGAAAATCGTTTCGTGCTGGGTTACCAGACATAGCCTAATTTTTTAAGCTGAAATTTTATATTCACACCAAAAATTTTGTATAAAATCGTTTTCTTTATTTAATGACAGACGAGGTTACCTAAAGTAATTTTTTTTCTTTCAGATTTTCTGATGTGAATTTAAAGTTTTTAAATTGAAATTAGAGACCAAAATGGCAAACCATGTGTCGGGTCGGATAATCAATTTATACCGGGAGATTCCGTCCGTTAATTATTTGACATTGATTCAGATATTTATTATGTAATAACTAACAAAAATAATTTTCCGGTACAAATAGATTATTCCGACACGAAACGACTTTTTAATCGATCCCCCCACCCCCCAAAAAATGTAATTTAACAAATTACAACAGCTATTTGGAAAATGATATTTTCAAAAACTTAAATTTTAAAGACTTACAAATTTATATTAATTATATTTAAATGTAATTAAATACTATATTTAAATTAATAATAATAATAAACATCATTTTTAGGATGATTATAACAAGTCATATGTAACGTACGCCGTGCATAAACATTAACATTCCTAGACCAACGATAAAAAACAGTAGATTAAAGATAGATAATTTTAACTGTTTATAATGTGAATTTTTATTCGATGGAGTTAATCAGACTGACTTCTGAACGCCTCATTTTACCTCATCATCACGGATTAAACATTAATATTCCTGGACCCATTGCAAACAAATTTTAAATGAAATTTCAGTTTTACAATTTTCGGAGCTGCAAAATTTTCAACTTCAAAATATCGCACATTTTAATTTTTACATTGTTGCGTAGAGAAAAAAAAATGCACTTTTAATGAAATTTGTTTGAAATTTCTATCACAATTTGTTGTTAAATTATTAATTTTTTAAAAGTTTTAATTACACTTTTTGTTATTGTGGCAACAGAAGTATCCCATTTTTGGACATTAAACTTGGACCAATCAAAAAACGAATAAAATAAAAAACAGAAGTATTCCATTTTTGGACATTAAACTTGGACCAATCAGGAAATGAATAAAGAAAACCCAACTTTATTGCGGAATTGAACCAATAAAAAGATTCGGATATGCTTTAGATTTCCCAATTCTCTACTGAGAACAACAAATATTTTTTCCAAATAGTTAATAAAAATAGAAAAAGGCAATTTTTTTCTTTATTCGTATGTTTCGCACATTATCAAAGCATATCACATCAGATACGAAAAATGATTCAGTGGTCATCATATTTGTATGCAGATAATAATAATAATAAAGCGTTTAGCTTTCCTTTATGCAGAACATGAAAACTTTATCTACAGTAGAAATTCTCTAATTATTTCTAAGATTGAAGAATCTATCCGAAGATTCCTAAGCTTGCTAATTTGAGAACTACCCAGAGAGAGATAACCGAAACTATCTTAGGACACTGCACCTTTTAATCTGTCCTCCATTAGGGTTTGCTGCTCACCAATTGGCCCAGAAGACCCTATCGCGTCAACGAAGAAAGATTTTTCCGATTAATTTCGTTAGAGGACTGAATCGAAAGAAACAAAGAAAATTTAACCTGGAAATAGAAAATATCGATTAATCGATGCACGCCAAAAAGAATTTTGAAACTTGCGATATGGATGGAACTAGATGTTGGTAGTTTAAAGGAGTTTTTATTTGAAATGACCATGAAGTATAATATTGCTTTTCCGTTCTGAAGTATTTATGTTCTTCCATTGAAGAAAGAGAAAAGATTATTACATTCTTACATGTTTTAAAACTATTTTTTTAACGATGGTTTTTATCCAATGGCATGTTATCTAAGATAGGGAACAAAAATTATAAAGAAAAAAGTGAAAAATTCCTTTAACAATAAATTATTTTTGTTCCCTAAATCGTCTTATTTAATGTGTAACACCCGATATAAATGTAAAGCTATCAAAATAACTGATATGTACGTTGTATGTATTTTAAAATGTTTGAACTTAATAATTGATATAATCCATTAATTTAATAATCGATTGATGATTAGATATAGTTAAATCATTATTTTCAGTTAGTGATAAAGTATTTTTTTCAAAAATTATCTAAATTCTTCGATTAGGCAGCTCTCTCAATTTCAATTTATTAACTTTTAGTAGAATTAAGATTAAGATGTATAAACTAGAAAATTCTCCGTTAGAGATTGAATGGCTTCTGATGTTTACATTTGTTGGGAAAGTATTTTGTATATATTGTACGTAAATTATGTATTATATGTATTACATATATTTTAAAATGTATTTATTGCTGGTATGTTGTATTTTCTGTGAGTTTCGTAAGTAAATGTATATGTGATATGTTAGTATATGTATGCTGTAAAGCAAACGATATAAGTAAAAAAAAGAACAAGATATATTCAATAATAAAATTTAAAAAAAATGTAAGTTTCAATTTTAAAATTTCCCAACGAATACAAACGTTAATAAAAGTAATATATATTTATAATAAAAATTATACATTTCATTAACAATTTCGCGGCAAAGAAAAATATTACAAGTTAACATTTACTAATTTAAGGGTAAAATATCTGTTGTTTACTACGGGTGGAAGTTTGCCTCGGCAGGACTAGTCTTACGATGCCGTCGTATTATGATTGCATAAGCAATCCTCCTACCAGTGTCAATGAAAAAAGATACATCTGCCACAGGTGACTATATTTAATTCAAACTGGCATCACTTTCTCAAAACAGAAATGTTTAACACATAATTTCTTAACATTTGCAAGAGAAATATGGTTTAAAATTTTTGATATAAAATTACTGATGAAAACAGAAAAAAGTCGTCTGTGATAGCCCTGACAATACTGCGAAAAAACTTCCATCAGTAAAAGCGAATGTCAAAATTTGCCTTTCTTACGACAAATATTTTCGGAAGAATAAGGCGTTTAAACGGGGAAATTTTTATTCAAGTTTATTGGTGGAAGTTTTCCGGCAAGTTTCCCACGGCAGTAATCAGGTCCTACTGATCCTGTGTAAACACACGACAGATGTGTGATCACTTTGTGATTACTTCCAAAGTTATTTCATTCGTAAGTAGTTGACAATACAATAGATACCCCCTTCTTTTTTATTCATAGCTAAATTGCTAAAAGTGTTGTGGGTTGTTTCTTACTTATTCTATATTAACCCATTAATGCCTGAATTATTTTCTTCGTTAAAATTCAAATTTTGCATTTTCCAACCACTTTTAAAGCAAGAATAACGTTTACCTTAATTTATCAAGGACCTTGTCTCGAAAAAGAAAGTATTTATTTTTCCTCCTTTTTTACTGGTGTGAAATGCGCTTACTTGAATATTTTAAAATTGTCCCAAAAATGGGACGCTAGGCACTAATGGGTTATAAAGGACAAACATATCTATGAGTAACGCACACGTCATTTTTCGATAGGCAACACTTTCCAGTAAAATTTTGGTTATGCAATTTTCGGTACTGCAAATTTTTTAACTTCTAGACAACACACATTTCCAGTCTTTACACCGTGTTGTATAAAGAAAAATATTCACTTTAGAAAAAATTAGCTAAAAACTGTATCTCAATTTATTTTTGAGCTATTACCATAACTTTTCCGATTTTTTGGCCCGGAAAAATTTAATAGAAATTTTTGCCTTTCTTAATCAGCAGATTTAGGCGATTTGGAATGTTAAAATTTAGTATAAAATTTATCCGGGTTAAAAAAAGCGAAAGATGTTGGCAACTATGTATAAGATATTTTGTAGTTTTTAATTATATGTATATCATATAGTGTTTGTGATCATATCGAAAGTCTTTGTCCAGAAAATAGCAATCCCTACTGCAGAACTTGGCGATTCTCACCTAGTAGAATTTGCTTCGACAAGTTAGACAAGCAAACAAAGATAATTTTGGATAATAAATTAAATTATAGGTTTAAAATATTGCCTGATTCCCCAATTTTTTTCCATCAGTCTCTCAACTAATCAAATTGCATTGCTTTCTTTAACCCATTAACGCCCAGCGTCCTCGTTTGAGGACGGTTGCAAAAACAGCAAGAAAGCGGTTTTCCCACCAGTAAAGAGGAAGAAAAATGTATACCTTATTTCACGAGACAGAATCCTTGATAAATTTAGATAAAAGTTAATTTGCTTTTAAAAGTGGTGGGAAATACAAAATTTAAATTTTAGCGAAGAAAATAATTCGGGCGTTAATGGGTTAAGATATCCTATTATAATTTTTCAAAATAACCAAATTTGCTTAATGGAATATTTTATAATTTTCAGTTAACTTTTTCGAGCACAGTGTCCTTAACCGTTTGCGGTGTAGAGTATTTTCGTTGTTTTAGTGACACCGGAAATTTAAAAAAACTGTATTTGTAAATAAGATAAAAAGCCATATTTCATGACGTGATAAACCAAAGTTTTTTTTAACCAAAATCCTGATGCAAATGTGGCCTTTTAAATTAAAATTAAGTAGTTTCATAGACATACTACCGCCTCTCAAGAGACTAAAAAAGGACACCTAATTTTTATTTTATTGGCAACCAGAATATTTAAATAATATATTATATATAATATTTGATAAAAATATTTAATGTATGAATATTTAATACAAAATTTCTTTTTGTAACATACTTGAAAGTAAGCAAGTTCATATTTTCTAATAAATGCGTTTATAAATTCTTGTGTAAGTTATCTGAAACACGTTTTCTCCATACCGGAAGAGATTAACACGAATTTTAAATATGACAAAGTTTAAAATAATCACCGGGTTTTAAATAATGTAAGGTTCTTCAAGTTTTATTCCAAAAGTCTCTCAACTAATCAATTTTTTCTTTAACATATCTAAGTATAATTTTATCAAAAAAAAAAAAAAAAAAAAAAAAAAAAACGAATTTTACTTAATGTAATTTTTTATAATTTTCAATTAACCCGAAATGTAAACATGACTTCTTACTTACAATGAAAAAAATACATAATCTACATATTTACCTGTATTAAAAAAGTCAAACATATCTATGGGTAACACTGATGTCATTTTACGAATGGTAAAACTTTCCGATGAAATTTTGGCTTTACAATTTTCTCCACAGCGATTTTTTAAACTTAAAAATATCATTCATTTTAAATTTTTACACCAACGGCAAGCCAAAAAATCTACTTTTAAATGCATTTTATTTTAAGTATCTTTTAAGTATCTTTTGTTAAAGTGACTGATTTATTGTTTTTTACATAATTTTTTTTTATTCATCTCTGCGAGTCTGTTATAGAAAAGTTAAATTTGCATTTAAAACAATGTAAATAAATTATCATTTGTCTCCAGCTAATTTTTCATATGAAATTAAAACTCCTCTAACAGATATATAAAAAAATATCATTTTTTGAAAAAAGAAATTTACGCGTAATTAAATCGAACGATTTAAATTTTTATGCGGGGGAATTGACGTAAAAAATATTTTTCGGAGTAAATTTGTTTGAAAATTGTGTCACATTTTACTGATTAGATGTCTTTAAAAACCAATTATGAGGAAAAAAAACTGTAAAAAAGGGGAGAACGCTTGCTTTCTTTATTGAAATAAATGAAGAAATAAAACCTTTGAATTTCGTATATGCCTAGGATGAATGTATAGTGAGCGCCAAAAATGTTACACAAAATCTAATAATTGAATCCTGTTTTCTTTTTACGCTAATAACTTTAAAGCTAATAACTCTGACTTTTTGTGGAAGCAAAAGCAAGCATTTTCGCAAATAATTCTTTTCGAAAGAGATTATGTAATGTAATGTTTGTCTTTTTCTTATGTTCTTCTAATATTTGTCTCATTTCTTTTTCTTATGAAATATGAGTAGCTTATAAAGCCGGACTCATTCGATGATGTGCTAATGACTATTAAACACTAAAGAAAATGAGATATCCTTTATATAAGAAATTTTGGACATTTGCTTGGACAGATGATAAACAATTTACACATAAATCAATAAGTATTGTTCCGGATAAATTTTCCTAATGAAATTAAAGCTGTATTAATAAATAAATGAAAGAATGATGTAAACACTCACAAATTTAACATGTAATCAAACAATTAAAATTTTCACACTGCAAAATAAGAACAAAACATTTTGAAGCATAACATATTTGAAAACTGTGTCTCAGATTACAGATTGGCTATGGTTAAAAATAATAATAATAAAATAAAATAAGTGTGAATTATTTTTAAATATATCTCTATCGTGTGAACCTCGATTATAAAAAATTAACCCGTTTGCCCTTAAAACAATGGAAAGAATTCAGAATTTGTTTTCGACTAATGTACCATAGCAAAATTAAAACTTCCTCTATTAATAATAAATAAAGCAATACAAATAAATACGAATTTAACAAACAAATACTTGAACTACGCGCTCAAAGCACTGAATGACCAGAAAAAAAAATTGTTGCCGTAAGTTGAAAAATCTTTAGCTAATAATTTCTGGCATATGTCTACTACCAAAATATCGGTATTTGTAAAGTTCAAAGTTTTATTCGAATACATAATTAATATTTTTCATATAAAAATACTTTTTTCGAGTTAGTTGGCAATTTAAAAACATTACATGTAAAAATATTATTAGTGTTTTCAACTCTTAGTAAAACAAGAAAGAAAAATCATGCGTTAAGCAAAGATCCGAAGTTAGATTATGAAACACTTTCCAACTTTTCCTGAAATCTTTAACAAAACTTCGTTATATGGGAAATAAGATAAGATAACTAAGAAAGCATTTTAGAAAACAGATAGAACATTTTAAAATCTGATTTCAGCATTTACCTTCTGTAGCCAAATATGCATTCCAATTCTTTCGGGCAACCCTGAATTTGATCTGTAGGTTGATATATATACTATATAATGGAAAAATTTAGTGTAGCGATAAAACGCATAACAAATTAAAATTTCTCTTTTAGTTTTTTTTTTTTTTTTTTTTTTAACCAATAGAAGGAAACATACTTAAATATGTTTTATCAGCCCTATAGTTTACCTAATACAGGGCTCCCAAATGGTCCGCGAACTGAACATCAGAATTTTCTTAGAGAAATTTTCTTTTTAGATTTTTCTTGCAAATTGTCAAGAAACCACCTTTGGAAGTTGATTCTAGCGCAAACGTATCATGAAATTTTTTGTTAAAAAATACTGATGTTCAGTTCGAGGACCATTTGGGAGCCCTGCTAATACCTTTATTACCTGCCACTATTTAGCTAAAATTTAATTCAAACTAAAACATTGTTAAAACTACTGACATCACATTTCCAGAAATTATCATCCACAGAAGGCCGTGTATCCTATTCTTTGAATGGCCATGTGTATAATTTTACCTATATTCAACAAACACTTCTTAGTAACCTAAATGGCGTTCGAAGTAAGAAATTAAAAATCACATTTAAAAATCACCTACAATCAGGGTTCGCACCGCTCTACCACTAAATTTTTACAGTATTTTCAATGTATTTCCCTGAAAAAAAATATTGCAAAAATTACGAATCGAGGACGCGGCTGTGAATTCTGTTTCTTAAAAATTAAATATAAATTTTCTTATAGTTAATAGTGGTGCTAGAATCCTTACAAAATATAAGGAGTGTGCGAACCCTGTACAACAATTTACGCACAAGCTCATTAACCTTAACGAATTTTTTTTTGTACTGCCAAGTATATCAACTATAGTATTTAGACACTCTATATACTATGCATAAATATAGTGAGCTTTAAAAGCTTGTATCATAATTAAAATTGCATTGCCTGCCGTCATCGCTTTTATGAAGTATTTCGAATAGGATAAATTATCTGAAATCTTCTTCGTGCTATGCACTTCGTATTACACATGAAATAACTTATAGTAAGCCTCAGAGATGTATATGAATTTTATTATGCATGAAATAGTTTAATATAATTAAAGTATATCACAAACACTTTCCTACTTAACATTATGTAATAGATTTCTTTTATGTGACCCTGTAAATGAATAATAGCAATTCTTTTTACCACGTACTTTACAGAATGCATATTTTACTGCACTTCGTCAATGCTTATTAACTTTATGACGTTTGACAGGATGAAACATCTTTCAAATTCATTTGAAACGAATTTTCTTCATTGGCCGTGATGTAACGGAAAACCTTTGACTGTATCTGTAGATAAATTAAACATGCTGCAATCTTCATTTGAAATAGGGTTCGTGCTAAGGTAAGCGTAAATAACATAAAAAAATTTCAGGGCAATCCGAGTATATTTACAAAAGTTATAGCATGGACAGACGGACAGGCAAACCGAAATCATAAACACTTTTAATCTTTGTTGAAAAGAGTTAAAAAATGATTCTCGCCTTTACTCTGTAACCTAGGATGCCCGGATTTTATCTACTAGTTTATTCAATGATATTACAGTTATTTTAGCTTACGTTAGATGTGTTATTTAATTGAGAACCTGATGTCTAACATTTCATCTCTAAAATTTATATCCAACGTTCTAACCATAGACTAGACGATAAGAAATTGGGAACATCACCCTTATTACTCCATTTATTATGTGTATAGAAAGTAAATGTAAATAATATACTCTGGGATACTATTGTATCTACCTATTTCTCTGGTGTTATTATATTTTCATTATTCTTTAGATGTATGTAAATAAAAAAATAATTGAAATTCCTAAATTGGAACACCCTTTTCTTTTAAGACGTGATAGTATGCCTTAGGATTCTGATTTTAAGTTAACCCTTTGCGGGGCAGGGTAAATTTATTGCTTAGTATTGGAATAACTGACTGACACCGGAATTTCAAAACAACTTTATTTGTAAATATGAAAACGCTGTGTTTCACGCATTCAATAAACCGTAATTTTCTTTAACAAAATTCTGGTGCCAATGTGGCGTTTGGGAATTAAAATTAAGTGGTATATCTATGAAACCAGCGCCCCGCAAAGGGTTAAACTCAATTTTAAAATTTTCAACTATAAGCAGAATAAAAATAACACCTTTGATAATAATAACAGAAATAATAATAATAAATATTTTGGGATATTGATAGGAAAAATTGAGATGAACATTAATCCCATTTTTTATAAATGAATATACCAATATTTAATACTAGAAAAAAAAAAGTGGCACAACAAAGCACTTCCATAGCCAAAACCTTATAACTCTGAATATCATTCTATTTTTACTAAAGTTATTTTACCATTCTCTTTTGTAATTATCTGTCACAAAAAAAAAAAAAAAAAAAAAAAAAAAAAAAACAAGCAGTGAAAACAATTTCGTCTGCTTTCTAAATAGAAAAGCAAAAGGTATATCAAGAAAAACAGGAAATGCCAAGAAGTAAATCCAGATTTAATACAGATGTTAATGTAACCGTTTTTAATTACGTTTTCTTGTGGGCGAAACCTGGTGGGAAAAGAATATTTCAGTTCTAAATTTAAACTCTCTTAGCATTGCTACGAGAACTGAATAAAAAAACGGAAGACAAAGATGTTTAGAAATGAATTCGGAACCATTTTGTTTCTAAATAATGAGCGTCTTTTTTATGTCTATGCGTATTTTTTTTATGTGTTAGTGTAGGAGGTAAGAAAATATTTTTGGAAACTGTTCGAGCATTTTATACCTTACGGCATTACACGGAAATAAGAATGAAGGAATTGCAAAAATAATTGCAACTGTAGGTACTTTTTTTAAGCGGAAATCATAAGAGTTTCTGTTTTATAAAAATAAAATGAAACAACAACATTAAACGATGTCCATATGTACTAATTAATTTTACACAATAGTAATATGAAATAAATACTTTCAATTTATAAATTGTCATGGTTTTGCTGCAATTATTTCTCAAAACTTTTGTTTTACCTCTGTAAAAATAAAGCTTTTAAAAATAGTTTAACGAAGAGATTTATTGAATACAGAGCCACATTTAATAATATTGAAACAATCTTAATTTTTTTACCATTTGGGACCAACATCATTAAACGACATTTTTAATCTCGAATACCAGAATTTTCTTATAGTATTTTTTGTATATGTACTCTTGAAAAGTTGGTCAAAAGGTTGGTCTTAGGTTTAGTTGATCCAATTACCCGCATGGTAACGAAGTAGCTGTGTTTCCTAAAGTTAACCTTTGCTCTAAGACGTATACAGGTTACGTCATAATATACATAAGATTTTTTAATTGGACATTCTGAATTAACTTTGGAAGGTTTTGACTGTTTTTTTAACTTTTGGCGGTTGTGATTAATCATAAAAATATAATAACAATTAAATTTTTGTGGTGTGAATACAAAATTTCAAAAATAAATAAATAAATAAATCTATCGAATGCGGCAATATTGCTTGATAGTGCCATACATCAGCTAACAATTTCAGAGCGCAAACAGTTCCCCCTGACTGCCCAGTAAAAAGGCAAAATTGAAAAATTTTTCCTCAATTTAATTCGAATGCTAAAAAAAGATTATTTTTCGAACATGGTATGATGTAGAATCACATATAGTTTTCTTAAATTTTACATATTCTAAATTACAGTTAAATCTAATCTTTAATTAAATAGCTATTTTATCTTAACGTTTTATTTCGATCCCACAATAACTTTCCGTTCAAAAGAAAAGAAAGAAAAACATCTAGCATCTGCCTTATTACTGAAAAACGGCTGTCAGGTGAAGAGAATTCATTAAGATGCGTATTTCACCCTTGCTGGAAACAAATAAAAAAAGAATAAAGATATACTTTGCTTGCGGTCAATAAAATCACTTTGCTATCTGCTTAATTGTGATTCTAACTTATTCGTTACATAATAATATTTCTATGTGCATGCGGCATTATTGTGTCTTTCATATGTTTTCCCAAAACAAAGTCCTAACGTACGAATTGGCGCGAATTCTTTTTGGCGTATTTTTTTTTAGGACTGCCCATTTCTGGTTGCCCTGCATTAAATTCAAAATCATCTTAATTGTTGAAGCGTAACAGAAAATTTCATGGTTATGATATCATTCACTTTTCATATGCTCCTTTTCGCCAATTCTATGATGCCAATGTGTGAATTCTGAATGAGAAATTCAATTTCCTTGCTCTCCCTTCACGGACTCAGTCATGTAAAGAAGGTCTCTCAAAAAATGCTTACAGGCACCATCCCTAACTATTTCTGTAAGAAATGATTTAATTTTTATAACTCTGCTTCAAATAAACAAAGTTCTCAAAAGACATTTATTTTATTGATCACAGCCTACAACTCTAGCGAATGCATTTTAAAAAGAACCTGGTCACAATACTTTAAAGTACAAATCTACAGTACACATGGCATAAAAAACTTTCTTACATATATTATTATAACCATTAAGAGTATTAATCCTTGCATAATGTTTTCAAACTGCATTAAATTTCTAGAATAATAAATATTAGTTTAAATATCTCACATACTGCAGTAAAACATGCAGCTTAGTTAATGGATATATTAGTTCAAGGCGGTGAAGAGGTAACCTTAAGAGAGAAGAAGACGAACTATTGTCTAAACAACACAAGGGTGAACGCAATTATAATTAAATATTACTATATTTAAGCCCTTAACTGTTCGGGCAAGACGAATTTGCTTATTGCATCATTTAAAGTTTTTTTACACCACTATTATTTTTAAGAAAATTTTCATACTATTGAAGGGCGGAAATGTTAAGACTAAATTTTAGGAATATTTTATTTAAATAATAGTGGTGTGAATCCGTTACTTTCAATTTATTCAACGGAAAAGAATGAACTAGATAAGGAGCTAATTATAATTGCGTATTTAGGGAAGACTAAAAAATGAGAAATATAATTAAATTTAAAAACAATTATAATGATTATATAAAAAGACATAAAATATTTAATTATTCTAAACAGTCGAGTTCAAAGAACAAAAGCCTAAGATTAAGGCAATTCTCAATAAAAGCCATTTACATTTTCTGGTTCCAAGAAATTTAAATCCGCACGCATTCTACTTGTAATGAATACATAGTACTCGTCCTGAAAAGGTTACAGAAACTTGATACTATTAATAAACTTCTAAAAAAGTGAAAATTTTTATTTCATTCGCATCATACATGATAATTCAGAAGAAAAATTCTTTTATTTTATGGAAGAGTAGTAATTGAGGAATCTAATGATCCATGTCTGCCGGAAGCGAAGTGGTGCATAAGCCGAAATTTGATACCACTAGTAGTTGACTCATAGATTTAGCATTGTGTTTGCCGTATAATCAAAGGTGTGAAAAAATGGATAACTGGGTACAGGAAAACACAATGCAAATTTTACAAATCAACCACTAGTGGTAATAATTTTTCGCTTATGCACCACTTCGCTTCCGGCAGACATGGATCATTAGATTCCTCTATTGCTACTCTTCCATAAAATAAAGGAATTTTTCTTGTACTCGATAGCTTAGGGTTTTGTGCGGTCGGCTCTTCGACTATTATAAACATGGAGAAAAAAGCCATATAAGGTTTTTGCTTGTGTGTGAAGTGTTGTGCTCCGTGTTTTAGCAAAATTTACAATACCTCGCAATATGATTCCTGTATAGGTAAAATTGAGATCTTAAAATATTCACAGTTAAACTGATTTTCCTTTAATATTTGAAAACAAAAATCGACTTTTTGTTCAATATTGATGTAAACTGCCCTTTAACTAAAAGCATAAGTATTTATTATTATTATTTATGATATTGAAATAATTTTAGGATACATTTTTTACGCATATAGATGCACACATCACTTAATCATTCCGGAGTCTAATCCAAGAAGAAATATATTGTTCACCCGGAAATTTTATTTCAACAGAATTTTTAAAATGAAATCTAAAATGTAGTTTGTTAAAATTACACATTTTCTCATATTATTTTTCTCGTTAAAAATATGCTTGTCTTGTTCCGGATTCCGGAATAATTAAATAGATGTTGGCATCTATTTTTGCAGCATATTTAGCAATATGTTAAACTCTATGGATCGAAGAAATGGAATCTTTTTCTAATGTTAAATAACCTGTTTCTTTTTTTTTCTTTACTAACACCAAAAAGTAATTTTCCTTTGAAATCTGATAATTCGAACTGTTTTCTTTTTCTCAGAAAGTTTGAATTTAAGAACTGAAGCTGACTTATAATTTATAAAAACTGGATAACTTTTCAAATATTTCCGCCCGAAAATGGCAACTTTGTCATAATACACAAACTTTCTTATGAATTGCTCCTATTGTAAAAATTCTTGCTGCTTACAAGAATCTAAAAATTACCAGACACTCGAAACCTCTGTCTGGTCACTTGATACCTACCCTTTGTTTTTCCCTTTTTTACCTTATTTTACCCCCTTTAAGGAGCTTGTTATGTACCGTCAGCTTGTTTAAAAATAACTGAATGTCTATAAGAGATATTCCTAACACTAGAAGAGGGGGAATATAAGAGAGGATTTACACAAGAAGATGTATTAAAAATATTTTCTTTAGGATATTTCAGGTGAGCATATTGTAAGTGAAAGGAAAAGAAAAATGGGATTTTTTTTAGCTGTCGCGTCGATACTCTGTTCGCCGTATTTTGACTAACTGTTTTCACCAAACTTAATATAATAGAGCAAATAATTCATGTATTACCGTAACATATATATATATATATATATATATATACAGGGTGATTCCAAATTTTTTTTACAATAAAAGAGGGGTGATAGTACACATCAAGACAAACAATATTAAATAGGAGACCAAGAGTCCCAAACGTTTTCCAAAGGAGATAGCCGCCATTAAAGTTTAGGGACCAAAATTTCAAATAAACATAAAAAAAACGAAAAAATCGGTCGATTGATTTGCGGTTTTCACTAAAATTATTCTTTATGTCGGTATTTTCTTGAAATTAAATAACAAAGATAAATTTCAAAAATGCCGATAGAGGGCGCTTTAGACTTTGGAGTAACTATTTTTTGCATATCATTAAATGTTTTCGTAAGCTAAGACTGAAACTTAAATTTTGAGCTCAAAATCTGAAAGTAGGAGTGGTTAAGTAGCACAAACTGAACTGTGTTTAGAGGGTTCAAATTTCAAATGATAATAAAAAACTGAAAAATTGGCTCATTGATTTGCGGTTTTCACTAAAACTATTCTTTATGTCGGTATTTTCTTAAAAATAAACTATAAAGATAATTTTCAAAAAATACCGATAGAGGGAGCTTTAGACTTTGGAGTAAAGAACAACACTTTTTTGGCGTTATTTTTTGCATCTAACTTTGCATCTACTCATTAAATGCTTTTCGTAAGGTTAGACTTAAATTTAAATTTTGAGCTCAAAATCTGAATAGTTGGGTGTGGTTAAGTAGACAAACTGAACTGTATTCAGAGGGTTCAAAATTCAAATGATTATAAAAAACGGAAAAATTGGTCGATTCGTTTGCGGTTTTCGCTAAAACTAATTTTTAAATGAGCATTTTCTTGAAAATAAATTTTAAAGATAAATTTCACAAAATGCCGATAGAGGACGCCTTAGACTTCGGAATACTGTACAACTATTTTTAATAGTTACTTTTTTAATCCCATTAAATGCTTTCAAATGCATAAACTTATATTTTAGGCTCAAATTCTGAATCGTTAGGAGTGTTTATGTAGCGAAAAATTGAATTGTGTTCGAGGAGGAGGGAGGGTTAAATTTCAACTCCTGAAGACACTTGAATTTGCGTTACTTAACTACTCCTAATTATTCAGATTTTGAGCTCAAAATTTAAGTTTAAATCTAAGCTTCCGAAAACATTTAATAAGTTTTTGCAAGTATTTAATTAGAACAAAAAAATGATGGTTAAATTTAACTGTTGGTTACTCTGAAGTTTAAGGCGCCCTCTAATGGAATTTTTTGAAATTTATTTTTAAAATTTATTTTCAAGAATATACTGACTTAAATAATAGTTTTATTTTAAACCGCAAACCAATCGACAAAATTTTCCATTTTCTATGATTATTTTAAATTTGAACATCCCCTTTAAACACAGTTCAGTTTGTGCTTCTTAGCTGCTCCCTACTTATTTAGATTTTGAGCTCAAAATTTAAGTTTAAGTCTAAGCTTCCGAAAACATTTAATGAGATGCAAAAAATAAAGGCAAAAAATAGTTGTTTGTTACTTCAAAGTCTAAAGCGCCCTCTATCGACATTTTTTGAAATTTATCTTTATAATTTATTTTTAAGAAAATACCGACATAAAGAATAGTTTTAGTTAAAACCGCAAATCAATGAACCAATTTTTCCGTTTTTTTTATAATCATTTGAAATTTCAACCCTCTAAACACAGTTCAGTTTGTGCTACTTAACCACTCCCACTTTTAGATTTTGAGCTCAAAATTTTAGTTTGAGTCTAAGCTTACGAAAACATTTAATGAGATGCAAAAAATACCAGCAAAAAATAGTTGTTCGTTACTTCAAAGTCTAAAGCGCCCTCTATCGGCATTTTTTGAAATTTATCTTTATAATTTAATTTCAAGAAAATCCTGACATAAAGAATAATTTTAGTGAAAACCGCAAATCAATCGACCGATTTTTCCGTTTTTTATGTTTATTTGATATTTTGGTCCCTAAATTTTAATGGCGGCTATCTCCGTTGGAAAACGTTTCGGATCCTTGGTGTCCTATTTAATATTGTTTGTCTTGATGTGTACTATCAACCCTCTTTTATTGTAAAAAAAAAAAAAAAAAAAAATGGAATCACCCTGTATATATATACATATTCAATAACAAGAAGTTTAAACTGTAAAATATTTTCAAAAGAAAGCTGATGTTTTAACTGCAATTTCCTGGAGAAAACAGTCCAATCAATAAACTGTGCAGTCAGATAATACTATCGTAGTTATATTATCAAATGTTCTTATTAGCAAGCATAAAAATAAAACTAGGTTTACTTTACCAGATTCATAAAAAAACTGCTGAACAATGTTTTTCTTAATCATTTTAATGAAATTTTTGTAAATTAATGGTATTTTTACCAATCGTATAGAAAATGATAGAAATATAATTATTCTACAAAAGTTTCATTCAACCTGCGATAGTACTACATTGTTAAAAATTTGTAGAAAATTATTCAATCAACCGTTTTTGTAAATAACAGTTGTTTGACTTTATTATGGAACGTTTTCATTGGACAAGACCAATTAAAATTACTGTTAGTGATCGTTCTCTATAAAAATAATTGAATGTCTACACAGTTTGCTGCAATTTTTTAACTGTACAGAAAATGCTGCCCAGATATTTTTCTATGAATCTTGTAAAGTAATTGTACTTTAGGCTTTAATTATCAAAAATCAGAACGCTTTCCACTGCGGTTATATAACAATTATATATAGATGACTGGGAGGTTGTTCGCAGTTATTGCAAATAAAGTTATCGTATTTACATGTACATAACTTTCAACTTTTACGCATTTTTCCTACCACAAAAATTTTATTCTAAATATTATCTTATTTAATCATCGAAATTAATTAAATCGAAAATTTTCTGTATAATTTTAGTGGTAGGAAAAATGCGTAAAACCTGGCAGCTATGCATGTGTATAAGTCGAAGAATTTTAGACAGAGTTTTAGAGTTTAAAATGGCAGGTCAACTTATACACAATTTACTAAAAAAAAATTGCAGATAATTAGCAAATTAGCAAGTCTTATAAGTAATCACTTAATGGGTCTATATTGGAGAGAGAGATAAAACCTGAACAGTGGTCATTTCCCTGTAATTAACAAAAAGAAAAAAAAAAAAAAAGCTCAACAATAATGTCTGTAATTGTTCTGCACCCATTCTCTCTTGGGCTAGAATTTAATTCAATACAGAGGTATTTCTTTCAACATTTTAACCCCTTTTTAAAAAGAGTTCTAACTTGAGAATGCTTTTTAATAACTCTTTTAAAAATTCTGCATTACAAAGAAGTACTGTATTTTAGCAATCTAAGAAGCTGGTTGTCCTTGTAAATAAGGCTTGAATAGATTTTTGAATAGAGAATTTAAGGCTTGAATAGATTGTTTTCTTTTTAAGGATCAATAAATTGAAGTAAATAGGTTTCAAAATATTTTCAGCTTTTGTAATTTTAGATAATTTACAGTTTTGAAACGTTAAATTTTAAATGTCTGATTAGAAACGTAGAAATTGTTTTTTATTAAGTTAGTTGAAAAGTTATTAATTTTTTTTTTTTATCCTCGATTACAAAATTAATTTTCAACATATTACCAGAAATGTTGTTCTACTTATACATGTAAACTCAAATTTTTTCAAAATTTTGTTCAAGAAGTGGGGAGATTCTATTTATAGACGAACATATAGGTATTATTTTCTTGTATCGAACATTTTAAGTATATTCAGCATGGCTTTATGTATGCGCAAGCTCAGAGGTTCGAGTTAAACATTAATAAGAAATGTTTTTTTTATTATCAGATCATCATAATGTTAAAATTATTCGTAAATTTCTCGGCGTTTTTCTTTTTCTTTTTCTTTCTTTCTTTTTTAAAAAAAATAAGTTTTATTTAGTATGTTTTGAAATCAGAATAATGGAATACAGATAGAACTGAGGGGAAAATAGCATTCAATCTACAAATGAAACTTCAATTATAAATAAATCATCAAAATTTGAAAAAAATAAGCATTTTGACTCACGTTATAAGCATCAATTTTGAAAGAATATGGAAATTCGACTTACCTGGAAGAAAAAAATGAAAATTGCATTAGATGACAATAAATAAAAGTTTTATAACATTTGTGTATATTTATTTAGCATACAATGTTAATTATGTTCAGAAATTCTGGTAATGATTTTGCATTGTCTCCCTCTATGTTTATTGCATCCTAATTTTACTTTATCCATATTAAGACGTCAAGAATTTTTCAACTATTATGATCTATTACATAATGATAATAGTTTTAACCATCAATATCTTTACTTTAAGCTGTTGCAATTCAAATAAAAAAGATAAATATTTATCTAATTATTTAGAACTATTGAACTGCAAACGAGGATTATGAAAAGAAAAAAAAAAAATTCTGCTATTCTTTTAAACCCTTGAGGGGCAAGCAATAATGTCTCTGCAATATTGAATTCTCACCGGAATAATCAATGAGTTTTATTACAGAAAAATTATAAAGTTAAGTTAAATGTTAATAAAAATCTCGTTTAATAGTCGTTAAGTGAGATTGAATAATCCCACCGCCCCACAAGGGGCTAAATAGCCGTAAGGCCTCGGTCGAGGAAACGCTCGCGAGCTAATGCAATTCTTATGGGGAAGCATTTTTCTAATAACTCTTTCGCATTTTGAAATTTTTGAATAATTTTTTTTTGCATTGGATAGCTGAGGTGCATGCCGACAGCGCACCTTTTTCACTTTTTTTGATTTTGGTTGCAGATATTTTTTACAAAGTTAGTTACACTTTCAAAACCGGTTTCGAAACTGAAAGTGCTTTTTAAAAAACATATCTGCAAGCAAAATCGAAAAAGTAAAAAAGGTGCGCTGTCAGCAAAAAAAAAAAAAAAAA
Source organism: Maratus speculifer (assembly GCA_964019185.1). Lineage (NCBI taxonomy): Eukaryota > Metazoa > Arthropoda > Arachnida > Araneae > Salticidae > Maratus > Maratus speculifer. Next base: position 50,056,814 of record OZ025296.1, read on the forward strand.
AAAAAAAAAAAAAAAAAATTAAAAATGTCAAAATGCGAGAGTTATTAGAAAAATGCTTCCCCATAGGAATAGCATTAGCTCGCGAGCGTTTCCTCGAGCGAGAACAGAGGCCTTAATGTTCCAACTGAATAAAACAACATTTTCTGTATTTAAATACTGGTACTCACAAAAAAATTGGCTTAGCAGCTCTGAAGAAATTTCTTAATCGTGAACAATATAATATAATGATGCACAACCTTTTTGCCAGAAAATCAGTTGCCACCAGAATATTTGAAAAGTTGCGTTTATTTTATTTAATAGCAAAGTTTCTGTCGTTATAAGAAACAAAATTATTGTGCATGAAAATAGTGGTAGCTTTGTGGACTGCGAGCCACATGTTGTGCATCCCCTAAATAATATAACAACGAACGAAAATATACTGTAACATTGTCCGAATTATCCACAATTCTCTAAAAGCTTCAGAAACCTCAGAAAAAAATATTTTCGCGATTTAATAAAGCATTTGATAAAAACAAATTTTTTTTTTCTTCCACCGACTGTAGGAAATATCTTTGGAAAATCTTTATAGTGTATTTAACCCTTTAATTTTACTCGTGTCGGGATACAGGTGTTGCGAATGGTATCGATAATCAAGTAAACATTTTTATGTTTAAAAGAAAATCCGGTTTTATTGACAAGCATCATAAAATAACATTAACCACTTAATTGATCAATATATATATATATATACAGTAGAACCCCGATAACTCGGATTAACTGGGACCAGACCCAATCCGGATTATCCGGAGAATAAGAAAAAAATGGAATAAAATAAAACATACTTACAGAAATCACCTTTATATTAAACTTATTGAATAATTACAGGCAGTAAAAATGTTTACTTAGCTTAATTCTTCCGAAAAGACTTCAGAAAAAGTTATTTTTAATTCAGAATACGATGATGAAACAAATTAATGTTATGGAAATTAGCCAATTACTTCTCAAACTTGAAAAAAAAATGACCAAACCGATCCGGATTATCCGGAGATCCGAATTTACGCGGTTCTACTGTATATATATTTTTTAACTTTCAAATAATTCCGGTTACTTTTCGGGTTTTTTACGAAATTTTTAATCTTTTCTCACCAGTTGCTCAAAACAGAAATTTTTGGCTAATTGCATCAGAAAAATGCTCGGATTAAATACTACAAAATTTACAATAAAAATTTACTGGTGAGAATAATAAATCATGACTAGAATATACCAGTACGTGGCACAGGCAAATCATGATTTGCAAAAACATGTTGCCCGTATGACCTACAGGCAAATCATGGAAGTGGTTAAAATTAAAATTTATTTATTGTTAAAAAAAAAAAAAAAAAAAAAAAAAAAAAAAAAAAAAAAACGGATTAATCTATGTTCCTACATTTCAAGGACTTTTTATTAGAATTTTTCTAAAGGAATGTTTGCCTTATTTAATGAAAAAAATATATTTTTTAAAGATATACCGACTAATTTTTTACGAAATTTCTGGTACTAAAACACCTAAAATTCCCTGACTCTTTTGATGTGTGAGTGTTGCCAGATTTGGCATCTTTTTTCGTTCTGAGATTTTATGTTCCCACCAGAAACTCTGTATTGAATTGTTTTCTTTAATGTGTCCTTATTCATAAAGTGAAATTTTTTATTTCAAAATTTCTGATGCAAGTTCGAAATTTTTAAATTGAAAGTGGAGGCCAAACTAGAAACCCAGTGATGCCTACGAACCCAGTAATATACTCAATGGCGCCAACTTATATGGGCCCATGGGGCGCGAGCCCACCCAATAATTTGATATTTCTATCCACCCATTATTAATTGAGCCCACCCAATATTTATGTATTTGTTCAAAATTGTTTTGAGCCCATCCAATATTTTTCAAAAGTTGGAGCCACTGAATATACTATAAAAACTATATTCTCGTAAAAACATTTCCGAAAATCAGTGGCAGGAAAAGAAACTTTGCTTACGCTTCTTTGTATTTTTTAAATGTATTGATTTCAGAGCTCTCTAAAAATACAGCAGGCTTTTCGGAATTTCGGGTAATTTGGAAGTGGTTATTGTATTATTTTTGCTTGTATTTATATTTTCGAAGATTTAAAAATATTTATTTTTTGATTAGATCTGTTAGATCAAATCAACACCATCGACTTGAAAGTTATCAAATTCAGAAAATTGTACAGGACATGAAATTAAAGATAGGTAGACATGAAAGATAATTGGTCTTGTTTTAACCCTTAGGTGGCGCGGCTCATTTTTTGATGCTCTGTTTTACACTGGCTTAATATGACCTGAGTTAATTTTCTTTGAGCTATATCTCTACTAGCTTACAGTGAATATTTATATTTTATTACAAGGCTGCCACAGGCGACTATTTTTAAGAAAGTTGTGCGAGATAGAATTAAAAAATAGTCACCAAAAGTCAATTAAAAGTAGCAAACTTATAATTGGTTTTTTTTACTTATCGTTTACTTATCGTACTTGAGGATCTTTCAATTAAAGCTTTGCGCTTTAGAGCTATTAGCAGATGTATATTACTAGTCACTAGAGTTGACACATCTGCAGATTTTTTTTATAGAAATTTTAAATACATACGACAAAAATTTATTTGGTAATTTTATTTTATGTTATTTATGGAAGATAATAGTATTTGTAAAGCAAAAATAAAAGCTAAAAATTTCTGTGAGAAATCGAGCCGTCTAATTTAAAAAACCACCATTTATCAGAACGCACGCTGCGTACTTTATTATCGAAAATGATCTAAACAGCATGACGTTCGCTACTTATATCATAGGGATCGAGAAATTAATTAATTAACTTTAACCTAAAAATTAATTTTAATATATATATATATATATATGCGTAAGACTATGTTTTTAAGAATCCCAATTTTACTTAAAAGCTGCGCTCGAATTCATTTTTCGATAAATTTACGTCTTAACCCCATCGCGGCGTGAGCCTTTTACAAAATTTTTAATGTTTTGTCACCGGATTTTAAAAACAGAAATTTGTGCCTTATTAAATGGAGAAAATGCTCTGATTAAATAAGGCAAATTTCATAATATAATTTTACTTGTTAGGATAAACAAGGATTCTTAAACCTTTTTGCTTCACGTATACTTGTCGCTCGTCCCCAAGGGCTTAAACTGAATTTAAAAATTCATATGGGGTATTAAACATTTCTGAAAATAGATGATGAAATAGTGATGTTAAATGCTAAAATAATGTTAAAAAAGAGGTAAGAGATACTAAAAAAACTCAAATGAAATTATAAAGATCAAAACGATCCGGTGGACTTTCGACTGGTTAATGTTCTTTGATTTCTAATGATTCTAATGACTGGTTAATAATTTCGACTGGTGGTCTTTCTCCATTTCTTAGGTGTCCTTAAAATATGACACTTAATTTTTATTGTATTGACACCCAGTTTAACGAGAAATCGAACTATGATATATATATATATATATATATATATATAAACATTTTGTATTTTAAAAAAGCCTTTCATTGGAAATTTTGTTCCATTTGAATTCGCGATAGTGTGGTGTTTTAATCTTAATTTTATCAGAGAAAAAATAATTTAAATAAAATTATGTTATCAAAATTGTCAATATTTCTTAAGCGTTGTATTAAAAATTCAATTTTTCGACAAATTTAAATCTGAAACGGAATTTTAAAATTCTTATGTGATATCGAAAAAAATGTTAAAAGAGGAGAATGTTGAATCCTAAGATGATGATAAAAAAAGGCTAAAAATGGGAAAGGAGATTAAAAAGGGTGAATGAAATTTTACGGGTGAAAATAAAATGATTTGGTCTAGAAGATTTCCTAAAAGCCTTTTTTCAGTTTATAAAAAATTGATAAAACCATAAAACCGTTGACATCCAAATAAAATATCCAACAGATCAAATCATTGCCTCGCGACCTTGAAAGTTCTCAAATGAATGAAAATCGTACCGGACACAGAATGAAGGGCATTCATATAAACATTCATTTACGCGGAAAACAAATAATCGTGGAATAAACAATCATGGAAGGAAATTGCGTGCTCATATTAATATCGTCTGAAAAAGTGCAAGTATTTTTTTCCCTGATAGATCAAACGGTATGAAAAACACAATTGTTTCTTAAACTATATTTTATGCAACCGAACGTTTCCATAATTACAGACCGAGACGGGAAAGGGGTAAGCTGGGAGAAGTAGTTCACGCATGCGCATGAATCCTTCAAGGTGTTCCTCATCGATTTCATTTCAAATAAAGCTCTTGGCCACGCAGAAATTTGAATGGAATTGGAGACATAAGAAGTATCAGTTTTAGATCAGTACGTTTGGAATAAGAGGATTTTCTTTTTTATTTTAGACTAGATTTATGTCTGGAAAACGAATTGAAATGATAACTTCGATTTTATTATTTCCTAAGTTGTATTTTTTAAGACTTCAGTCCCTTGAATAGTGTCTATTTAAAGTAGTATTCAGAATTTTTACGTTTTGTTTATGCAGTTAACTTGTAAAACAAATAATGATTTATGAAAATTTCTTACAAAAAATATCCTTTTGGCATTTGCTAAAGATAAATAGAATTTTCAAAACTGTATTTTTTTAAGTTATTCTTTTAAAATCGGAATTGCTGATTTACTTTAAACAAAATTTTCTCGAAATTCGTCATAGGTGGAAAAGTATATATTCTATATTACCGGTTTTATATATTTAAGGGGAAAAGGGACCTTCATAATAATTTTTTATTTTTTTTAATTGTCCTTTAAATAACATCGAAGGATACACATGAATAAGAATCATTGCTTGTATTTACAACATAATAAATAAAAAAATAAATAAATCTTGAGTTATAATAAAATAAATAAATAAAATTTCTGAATATTTTAAACATTAAGAACTTTTCAAAATGTCCCATGCGCATTTCATATCAATTAAGGGAAGACATGAGTAAAATTTTTTGAAAAAAAAAATATATATATATATATATTTCTGCTTTATTGACTCAACCCTTTCCGGCGCGGAAAAATTCTGTTAATAAAATGAGGAAATTTCAACTGGCACCGGAATTTCCAAACGGCTTTTTAAGAAATCAATAAATTCTCAATTTAAGCTTGTATTGTAATAGCCAGAATTTATTAAAATATTATTAGTGTCAATTGCCTGTTTGGAATTAAAATTAGGTGTGTCCAGATCGAACACACTGCGCCGGAAAGGGTTAAGAAAGTATTTGATCCTTCCTGAATACTTTGGTATGTCCATGCACCGAATCAAACACCACGCCCATTTTCATTAATTTTACGCCAACGATCTATGCTCATTATTATTTTTAAATTCTACTCGCACCAGTATATATTTTTAATAAATTGTGAGGTATGTACATGTTGACAAATTTCAACTATAGGTCTTCCTATAAAAAAAAGTGGTGTTAACCGAATAAAATTCATGTAAGAGATGCTGATCCGGAAGTTACGAGGGAAAAGACATAGAACCAATAAGGGTTAAAACATTGTCTAATTTATTATACGAAATTAAATCGTATCCAAGTGTTTATATGTAATTTAATTCCTATGTTTGATAAATTTTTGCAAGATCCATACACAAGTTAGAAGTATCTTAAATTCTGTGTGTCTCCTGAAAATTTGCACATTTCAGGGAAAAATCTCATCATTTCCTAAGGAACTCAAGCGATTTTAATAACCTTTTCTATTTTCTGCCATATATGATCATAAGATCATATATGGCAGACAGTTTTAAAAATCTTTAATTAGTTTCAGAAAAAAATTCTGGAAAATGGAAGATTTCTGAAAATTTGTCTTTGCTCTAAAATAGAAAGGTTTATTTTTAATTATAATTAATTTTTAAATTTATAATTAGCAGTGAAAATACGCTTGAAATTATTGAATATTTTTTAACAAGTGACCATCACATTGCTAGCTAAGCGTAGAACAACTAACAAGGAAGGTCTCCATACTGGGCATACTGAGAATTTTATGAAAAAAATACTAATTAAAGTACTCATGTATGTAATAAAGGATCAGTCAAAAAGAGCGGCGGAAACACATTAGATATTATGTAAAAAAATTAAATAGTTTCGAATATTTGGCGTGAAAAGACGAAAGAGTCACTCGATTTGGAGGGCAGCTCTTTTCCTCGCCAAAAGCAAACGATTATTATGCAACCAAAACTGCATATATTTCAAGCGTTCCAACTCCTATGGAAGAGGTGTCCGCAAGATTATAGGCGGGGTCAAGGTATACGCTACCTAGCGGCAGGGGTGCATAACCAGTGGATTATTAAGTAGATTGCAGTTTCTCTTGTGTGAATGGCAACAAAACTTTTTTGTTTCAATTAAATGTTACTTTAAAATATTACGTAGAATAAGTTTTAGGTTTGAAATATTGTAAATAAATATAGAATAAATAAGTGTAGTACGATTAAATATTAACATAAAATATACTAAGATGAAATATCCTTTAACTATGCGATACAAATATCGCTGATTAAAATATGTTCGATTTTGATTATGTTTTTAATATAATGAAAGATGACTCATAATTTAGTAAGTAGATTATATAAATGCAGAATTTTGAAGTAGTGTCACATTTTACTAAATCTTGATGAGCTAAGTTATACAAAATTGTATACACCTTAGTATTTCCTATGATAATATAATGTTTAGCAATGTATAGAATTTAATACTAAATAAAATATTTAACTTTAGCTCCATTTTTAATTATCAATTGCAGACGATAAAAATCCAATGTTTTCTTGGTTGTATCGACTTTTATTATTTAACTTGCAAACATTTCATTCTTTTAATTTAAAAACCTATTTCATTATACGTATATTCGGAATAATTTTAAATGTATGTATTAAATGTTGTTTTGTTAAACAAAGAAATATTGTTAATTTATTTGTTTAAATATTTAACGTTCTAGACAATAATTTTCTTAAAATCGTAGATTACACACTCTCTCTTTCTCTCTTTTTTTTTTCTTTTTTTTAAACAGACAAAGCTATTTCGAGACTTCATATTAAAAATTCAATCACAAATTTCAAGCTATTCTCTCAATCATGACAGATTAATCAAGTCTGTGAGATATATCGCAAAATATTTTTGTTACAGTTTGTATCGATAAAATCATGGACATTTAAAAAAATAGTCACAATATCATTTTAATTTCGGGAGAAAAAGTACTAATTAGTACTCATAAGTACCATATAATGCTACGAAAAGTATTGACTTTTACTCTAAAATTAAAATAACAATGCGACTTTTTTTAAATACATATATTTTTAATAAAAAAATATCTGGGTATTTAAAAAAAAGTCGCATTGTCATTTTAATTTTATTGTAAAAGTCAATATTTTTCGTAGCATTATATGGTACTTATGAGTACTAATTAGTGCTTTTTCTCCCGAAATTAAAATGATATTGTGACTATTTTTTTTAAATGTACATGATTTTATCGATACAAACTGTAACAAAAATATTTTGCAATATATCTCGTAGACTTGATTAATCTGTCATGATTGAATGAAAATTCAGAAAATATGCGCAAGAGATGCGGAGATAATAAACATCTGCGCATATATGACGTCAAACCCGCGCATTCATTTGCACCCCTGCCACCAGCTGGCGCAACTTGTTAATTTACGACAGATTCCAGCATTAAGTTGGTACGCTCTAGCAGCTCTGTATGCAACTCAAAATTGTTGGATGTTTAGAATGCGTGTAAATCGTATTTAATGAATTTAAACATAAACAATGAGAGACTTTAATATATTATATACATATATATACATATTGTATTTCATATATATATTACTTGTTGAAGTAGCTATTTAATTAATCACTGGAAAAATGCTTTCATAGATTAAAAAAAAAAAATCATATTGAGAAAAGTTATCTTCATACATTTAAGCGTATTCAAAAATAAAGCCACAGGTTTCCATAGCAACAAAATCTAATCGACAATTCTCAAATAGACTTTGAGCAGGAAACAAATTTAATTAATTTAAATTACGAATTTCGTTTTAAATCTCAAATTTTGATGATTAAATTTGAACATAAATACATATAAATATCGATATAACAAAATTATACATAAAACAAATTAAAACTTATAAAACTAAAGTTATATAAATTAAATTTATCAAAACAAGTTCAACATGAAACTTTTTTTTTCCCTTGAAGTATATTTGACACAAAGTATTTCTTGAAATTACATTCCTTCGCCAACGGGCGATAAATCGCCAAATAACGAAAATTTCATTATTTTTTTACGGATACTGAATGGTGGTTCCGCCGAAATTTTTTTATAAGCGTATATATCCACACGAGAAGAACATTCTGTAATTTTTTCAGATTTTTCGGGGTATGTCAGTATGGAGACCTTCCTTGTAAGTAAAAAATGTCCAAGCCAGGAATCAAATCCGAACCCTTGGAATAGCGCTCTAAGTGCTCTATCATTTAAGCTACGAGGACGATCCCCGGCTTGGCATTCTCATTCATTTTATTGGTAAGGCTGCAAACTTGTTCTACGCTTAACTAGCGATGTGATGGTCACTTATTAAAAAAAATATTTAGTAAATTTGCGGCCTTACCAACAATATGAGTGAGAATGCCAAGCCGGGCATCGTACTCGCAACTTAAATGGCAGAGTACTTGGAGCGCTATTCAAAGAATTCCGGTTTCGATCCCGGTTTAGACATTTTTCACTCAGTTGGTTTTACGCTTCACTAGCAATGTGATGGTCACTTATTAAAAAATATTCAATAATTTTGCAGCCCTGTTAACAAAATAAGTGAGAATGCCAAGCCGGGCATCGTCCTCATATTTAACCTTCTAGATCCCAAACCGCCCGAGATACACTCATTGCCATAAAAATTTGCCCACCAAGGAAAAGACGTCCAAATGAAACAAAATTTTACACGCCTAAGTACTACTGTGATATACGTAAGTGATTAGAAGACCAAAGAAAAATAATCATTTATTGAATAAAAAAATACAAATGAACTGAAATTTTAGTACTCTATTGGACCCCTTCTAGCGCGAGTGCACGATGCAATACGAGCGTGCATTGAGGCATACAAGTTCCATATGATGTCCTGAGACATCTTCTTCCACAGTTGCTGTAAACGCGCCTCGAGTTCAACCAAATTCGTAGGGTGTCCAGATATGCTCGAGTGGTGATAAATCTGAGGATCGAGCAGGCCAGGGAAGGGTGGTAATGTGGCGGAAACAAGCTTGTGATATTGTTGCTGTACGTGCCTGAGCATTGCTTTGCTGAAAAATGGCTCCTGGGAGCCCTGCCACGAGTGGCAACGCATGTGGCTGAAGGATGTCCTAGACGTACCGATCAGCTGTCATTGTACGATGGATCAATATTAGGGGTGACCCTGTATCGTAAGCAACGGCACACCATACCATCACACCAGCTGTCGGACCAGTGTGTCGTTGTAAAGCGAATGCATGATTGAGGCATTTACTATGGAAACTCCACACACGAACACGATTGTCATCGCTGATCCAATTGAATCAAGACTTGTCGCTGAAGACAACTTGATTTCATTCCGTTGCAGTCCAATGACATCGTGCGCGACACCACTCCGAACGGAGGCTTCGGTGAGTGGGTGTCATTGGCAGCACACGTAATAGGCGCCGCAATACCAGATGTCCTTCAGCCAGGCGCTTTGCAATGCTTCGAAAAAACACAGGGGTCCGTAGTGAAGGTGATGCCTGTGTCTGGATAGCGGCCAATGAGGCAGTTGGCTCTACGCGTGCGTTTCGTATGATATGACGGTCTTCTCGACGGCTGGTCTGTCGAGGGTGTCCCGAGCCTGGTCGCCATGTAAATGATGTCTCTTCAGTCCACTGGTCCCAACACCTCGTCACAGTATAATCAGAACGGCCTATTTGACAAGCTACTCGCCGAGCTGACCACCCAGCTTCCACCATCCCGATGATTCTTCAACACTCCAGCTCTGACAGCTGCTGATATTGTCTTCTATGGCTGCGTAACGGCATGTCTACCTCAGCGTTTCCTTTTCAAAAGAAATGGTACACTCAGACAAGTTCTGCTTACCAGTTTTATACTCCAAGGAGGACGAAGTTCAACGCCCTCTAGTGGCATTAGGCAATGCGCAATCACGCTGCATTTCTAAGCATTTGCATATTTGCCTGATATGTACCTTCATGCCAAGTTTCGTTAGGATCCCGCAATTATTTCTTGGTGCTCAAATTTTTATGGCAATGAGTATATTTTGAGATATTTTTATTCGTATATCCTAATTCCCAAGAGAAAATTACAATAGCAACATTGCCTTCAATTCATAACAAACATTCCGGATTTAAATAAACCGAAATTAGCTATTGAAACTTACTGATCTACGTAATTTCTAGAACGTGTTCTATCATGGAAATTAAAAGGTTAAATGGTTGCTACATTTGAAAATGGATTACCCCCCCCCCCCCCCCCCGTTAAATAACTGAAATATTACATTACAATAATTCTGGTAAAAGATGTTTACATTTCTATCCAGACTACGAATTTTGGTTATAGATATCTTTTGAAAATAGTTCCATTATTATTGCATTTTATATGTTCAACGTGTGCAGCATAAAAATAATTTCTCAAAATTTTTACGAAAATTCGTTTGACATGCACTATTCAAAAACATAGCTTCCGCTAATGGATTTAAATGTTAAATTTTCTTCCAAAATCGGAGATGCCAGTATACTATGCATCGATTTGTCACGAACATTGTTATAGATACAGGGATCGCAGCATCCCTAAAATTTTCGCTGTTTCCTACCACAATTTTAAAACGATAATATTTATTGTAGAATTTTATTGTAAATGTTAAAATAATCTATCAGAAAGATTTTTGATTTAAAATACTAGTAGAAAAGTGCGAAAATTTTAGGGATGCTGCGACCCCTGTAGATACCATCTTTAAATTGCTACATTACCGATAGATTTTAAACTGTTGCATTTTATGCATTAAATATGGGCGTCAAAAAATAATTTCGCAAAATTGTTACAAAAAGTACATTTTGACTACAAAAAAGTACTTTTGACGAAAATGCAGCTTTTACTAACGCCAGGGTTGCCATTTAAGTTTTTATTCAGACCAGTATATATATTTAAAAAAAAAAAAAATTTTTTTTTTTTTTTTTCTTTCTTTAAGACAAATTGTATGTAATAGATTTCTGTTTTGAGAGTGTGATGCGAGATGGAATTAGGAAACAGTAACAACCCTGTAATTTGTCATTATTATTTGGTAGTAATATACATAGATAATAAAACATAATCTATGGTTTTAATAACAAAATTGATTGAATTGTAAATAGCGTCCTATTTCAAGTACAAATAAGTAAATTCGCTAAAAGTAAATACTCCCTCTGTCCCAAATTAGTTGCGACATTTGAATACTTTTGTACTAATTACTGATATTTATGACTTTATGATTTTGTTTGAACATTTTATAGAAAGCTATACTATCAATCAAAAATTTTCATGTGCCTAGCATTCCCTCCATCATTCCATAAATAAATAATTAATTAATTTCAAAAATCCTGGTTCACACGCTCTTAAGCCACGCCCCCATTTTTAAAAGACTTTAAAAGTAATCACATAAAACTATCTTCAAGCTAATCAATCGTGAATTCATTTGCGAGCATTCTTCAAAAATATTCCAACATTTCTGAAAAGCATCTTTTCCCGTAAACATGCTGCAAACAAAATCGAACTTTGTCGAGCTTATTTTTTTCTATTACAGTTTGCTTAATGAGAGATGAATTAAGCTCCAAAATTTTTTCTGTTTTGAGAATCATGTGTAATAATGATTTACGAATTATAACAGCACATGATGATCTTCGCAATGATTGTCTTCGTTTTATTGGGATATCTTTCATTTTGCTCAGTAGTGTTTTTTTTTCGTCCGCATTTACAATTTTTTATAAACTTTCGCTGTATATTTCCTCATCTTTCATTTTTGCCGTCTTTGCCTGCTTCTGCAAATGGGATAGAATGTAAACAATATGATGCACATTGAATTTAATAGCTGCAGCATTTATGGCATTAAGGATTAGTTTACAATTTTTCAAATACCATTTCATACATCCCAGTGCAGCGCTGCGCTCAATATTAGTATTAATTTCTTCCTTCAGAGATTTTTCTATATTATTGTTTCTTTTTCTTTTACTTTAAATTCAAGTTATCATTGCTATTGACACCTAGTACACACCTTTATATTCGTTCTAGTATAATTTTACTGGTGTCGATGTAGTAAACTGCATCATGAGTTATTTATGACTCCGCCTACTTGAAATGTCGCAACTAATTTGGGACAAAATTTTCAACCTAAATGTCGCAACTAATTGGGGACAGAGGGAGTATCTTTTTTGAAACCTCTTTAACATCTCCTGTGACAGTGGTAAGAGCTCATATTAAGAGAGTTTTAGTAAATTACGGGGTGAACTGTGTGTTATTTAGGTAGAGGGTTCTTTTTTCCCTTTTCTGTTGTGGGAGGGTTGATGCTTTTCGAATACTTGGAGGAACTGCTCTTCACGGAGGGAGCGATAACAGAAGGGACGTAAATAATATTATTTATCAGGGCTGAAATTGACTATTTGTCAGTAAACATCCCAATTTCATTGGCTAATATTAAATCATTAAATGGAATGTATTAGTAAATATAAAATATCCCCTCAGGAAATTAATATTTTAAAATTATTTTTCAGTGTGCGTTTTTAAAATAATATCTGTTTTATTTTATTGGTTGTGAAAATATTTATATATATATATATAAAAAATCTATGCCTTTTTTTTTTCGATAACGTGTTGCAAGTAAGATTTAAGCACTTCTTACTAGCAAAATTATGTATATATGTTAGAACTATTTTGACGACAAAAAAAGGAGAATACACATACGTTAAGAATAGACAGAAAAAAAGAAGTTAGAAATATGAATTTCCTGGGGAGATATTTTAAATATACGAATGCATTCCACACGAAAGATTTAACATGAGCGAAAATTATTGTAAAGTTAACCGACCAACGGCTTTAAACATAAAAGAGCGAAAAAAAAAAAGGTTTAACTGTTTGGAGACGAGTATACATTCTGCAAAAAGGCTTCAGAATCTTTATTTATCCCCACCAATAAAATTTTACTGTAAAATTTCCCTTATTTAATTGGAGCACTTCACGATTTAAGAAGGGACAAATTTCCGTTTTTAAAACCGGTGACAAAACATTAAAAATTTCGTAAAACGCTGCCGTCGCGAAGGGATTAAGAGTTATTATTATTATTATTTATACAAAATTGTCTTAACCTTACCGAATCTGATTATGGTGAAAAACGAATATTTAACAAAATCTGCAAATACCGACCAAAACTTTATTAGATAGAGGAATTTGTAAAATAAAGGTAACTTATTAAAAATACGTATTAGCTCAAATAATTTGTTCAACATGATTTCTTGCTTTAAAATCAACACATGCATTTACTGTGCCACTATTTACCGCGTAATCTTCCATGGTGTATTAAATGACATTTAAATTATTAAAATAAACATAAAACTTACATAATAAAATGAGGAGCAACAAAGCTTTAGAAATGTTATTCGTATTCTATAAGAAAAGAAAATGTTTTACTACAAAAAATATTCTTTTGTTTTCTGCTGGAATTTCAAAGCGCTTTCGCATTTTTTAAAAGATAACTGTCATCTTTGAAAGGAAGTAAACACGTCATCTGGTATATTTTCTGGTAGATGTTACCGCCGCCTTAATACTAGGCCTGAGCACTGACACAAAAATGGTGGCTGCCGAAGGCGGATTTTTTTTTCAGCGCGTATACGGTTCCTCTTTTTTATTTATTTATTTATTTATTTATTTAACCAATACTTTTTAAAGCCTTCCCCGTTTCATTTTTATGAGATTAAAATAAGTTAAAGCAATATATTATATTACACTGGTGTCGAAATTTAAAGGACTGTACATATGTTTTAAAAAAACCGCCTTTGGCAGGTGCTATTTTTGTATCAGAGCTCAGGCTAGTATTAAGTAGTATTAAGGGGAGTAACATTTTATTGAAACTCCTGTCTGATTTATTCAAACTGTTGTCATGTGAAGTTTTAAGACCAAGGCTGTAGCACTGGTGACTATTTTTTAATTTCCTTGTCGCACCGCTTTCTTAAAACAAAAATCTTTTAGATGCACATTGAGATCATTTCGAAGAGAAATACACTACAAAATTTATTTTCTAATAATAGTTGTTCAAACGCAATGTAAAAATAGTCATCGTTGGCAGCCCTGGCAGACATTACTTTCCACTTCTTCATTTTACTCGTTGTCAACCTCGTCTTCCTCATAATTTATTAGCGAGCTTTATAAAATATCTGCATCATTTGGAGGTTCTGCGATAAAAATTGCATCGATTCTTAGATAGTCTTTAGGTTTTGCATCTTCACAAATTGTTGTCATATTTTTTTAGTTTTCTTCATTTTTCTTTTAAATCGTAAATCGGCCATTCGTTTTCTTTTTCACTATCCTCGCTATTATATTTAGATTTATATATAAAAAAAATTATTGTCGTTCCATTCACATTATCCCTTAACCTCTTGGGGACGAGCGACATATACAAGTGCCGTGAAAAGGCTTAAGAATACTTGTTTATCACCACCAATAAAATTTTACTGCAAAATTTACCTTAATTAATCGGAACGTTTTTCCGATTTAATAAAGCACAAATTTCAATTTTTAAAAACCGGTGAAAAGCATTAAAATTTTTGTAAAAGGCTCCCGTCACGAAGGGGATAAGTTGCTCATTTCTGAAAAATCAGTCTGTACCCCAATGAATGGGAACATGTCGTGGATGCGAGTAAATTAACTCAAAAATGAGAATAGAGAATGAAGGTCTGTCAGTGGCGCATATTTTCTAATTCTATACCTCACAATTTTTTAAAAACAAAACGAAAAAATATTGCATTTTCTAACAATATTAAAGTTTAAACAATATTAAAAAAGAAAAAAAATACAATAATAATAAAAAAAAAAAAAAAAAAAAATTCCTCTTTATATCAACTTCACGCAAAAAAAGGCATGGAAGCATAAATCATCTATCTATCTATCAATCTAAACAATTAAAAAAACTGTTCATTCAAACTTCCGGAAAAAAAATGCGCAGGAAGATATATTGTATCATTAAAAAGAAAAATGTGAAAATGCATGCTCATTAATCGAATATGTCTTGGGAAGTAAATTTCGCTTTCTTTTTTTAAAACGATTATTTACCTAAATTAGTTTTACAGTGCTAAAAGTTAAGAAAAAAAAAGAAAATAATTATGAAAAAACGGGAAGGAATATTAAATATTTAATTCAAATCACACAAAAACTGCACAGAAAAAAAAAAAAAAAAAAAAAAAAAAAATCTGTGAAAATACACGTTTTTTACTCTCGAACAAATCTTGAGAAGACTAAAACATCGCATTATTATTTTTTTTTAATGATTTTTCTACTGAATTGGCTTTTCAATACTAAATTTTAAACAATAATAATAATAATAAAATTAACTCAGAAACTGCACAGGAAGAATATAAATCATTTATAAAAAATTTAAAACAGGGGTCCCTTATTCGAATATGCTTTGGGAAGTTTAAATTTTCTCATTCTTTTTTAAAGGATTAATCATCTAAATAAGTTTTACAAAGTTGCTAAAAGTTGAACATTAAAACGAAATGCTCTTTATTTCAAATTCCCACAAAAACTACACAAGAAATCATTAAATAAATAATTTAAAATACATGTCCTTTACTCGGGTATGTCTTGAGAAGATTAAAATTTGGCATTTTTTAAAAACGATTATTCATCTAAATTAGTTTTCGAATATTAAATTTAAACAATAAAAAGTAATTCACTACTACAACTTCATACAAAAACTGCACAGAATAATAAATGATTCATTTTTTAAATGTGAAAACACACGTCCTTTACTAGAATATGGCTTAAGTAGATTAAAATTTGGCGTTTTTTAAAACTATAAATTAATCTAAATTAATTTTAGAATACTATATCTAAACAATGAAAAATAATTCTTTACTAAAACTTCACACAAAAACAGCACAGAATAATAATTGAATCTTTAAAAAGAAAACAAAAAAGTGAAAATACAGGTCCTTTACTCGAATATGTTTTGAGAAGATTAAAATTTGGCATTTTTAAAAAATGATTATCCATCTAAATTAGTTTTAGAATAGTAAATTTAAACAATAAAAAGCCATTCTTTACTAAAACTTCACACAAAAACTGCACAGAATAATATATATATATTTTTTTTAATGTGAAAACATACGTTCTTTACTAAAATATGTATTGAGAAGATTAAAATTTGGAATTTTTTAAAAACAGGGAAGATTAAAATTTGGCGTTTTTTAAACGATTATTGATCTAAATTTGTTTTAGAATTCTATATGAGAACAATGAAAAGTAATTCTTTACTACAACTTCACACAAAAACTGCACAGAATAATAAAATAATCTCTGAAAAGAAAACAAAAATGTGAAAACACACGTCCTTTACTCGAATATGTTTTGAAAAATTAAAGTTTGGCATTTTTTTTAAACGATTATTTATCTGAATTAGTTTTAGAAGTCTATATTTAAACAATAAATAGTAATTCTTTACTACAACTTCACACAAAAACTGCACAGAATGATAAATGAATCATTTTCTTAAGGAAAAAAATGCGAAAACACACGCTCTTTACTCGAATATGTCTTGAGAAGATTAAAATTTGGCATTCTTTTTTAAAACGATTATTCATCTAATTCACAAAATAAGTGTCAAGACATCATTGCTTAAGGTGTTTAAAAATAACTCTTTCCAAATCCCTTTCTCCAGAATCTAGCATTGGAAAAATACTTTTCCTTCGACTTCGCTATCTCCTAAGTTCTTCCATGTTTCCAGCCATTCTTTTACCGGTCGAAACTCAGCTATCGAAAATTCGCACAGACAGTAAACGTCATCGATTGATCGTAGGTGGGCTAGAGAACAAAAAATTCCAAGTGAAAGTTTCAGAGTTTAAAAAGAAGCCACAATCGATTGGCTCTTAATGATTTTTAAATTCTGTCACGATACGGATGAAGGAGGTTAAAAAATCATTTGGGTTTGGTTTTAATAGTTTTAAAGCTATGATATATTTTTTAATAGATTGCTGATTACAATGCGTTGATTTTAAGATGTAAATTTTCCGTTTTAAGAATACATGTATTTTTTTAAAGCTATTTTTAATCATTCGTTTTACAAGTTTTAGCTCTGCTTCGAAAATTCGCACAGTATGCATCATCGTTTGATCGTAGGTGGGCAAGTACTAGAACGTCCGGCAATTTTACCCAACCATAATAAAAACAAAATTACACCAGAATTTTTATTTAAAACTATTTCACTTATTCATTTATCTGAGTTAATTTCTATTTGATATTTAACTGATTTTATGAAAAGATTCTGCTTTGAATCGATGTTCAGTCATTTGATCGGCGTCGAATCGACACCAGCATGACATTTTAATGCTAAAGAACAAAAAATTCCAAATGAAAGTTTCATAATTTAAAAAGAAGCCACAATCGATTGGCTGTTAATGATTTTTAAATTGTGTCATGATACGGCTGGAATATATAATGGTGGTTAAAAAATCATTTAGGTTTAGTTTTAAAGCTATGATATTTTATTTGATAGATTCCTGAATATAATGGGTTGATTTTTAGGTGGAAATTTCCGTTTTAAGAATTTCGTGAATTTACTTATTTCTCATTTTAGTACAAGTCAAAATTCTGCCATCGGAAAATTGAAGAGAGAATAAAAGATTGTACATGATGTATTCAAGACCAAATAAATTGAAAATTAAACATTATCGTGTTTTTCCATACAAAATCCGCAATCAAAGGATTCTGAGCGTTATTAATAGTCTGTTGAACAGAAGGACATATTGTACTAAGGTGATTAGAAAAAGTTTAGATTTGATTTTGATGTAACTTTCAAAACTTTACTTACACTTAAAAAAAGGAAAAAAACAGTAATAATTTTAAACAATAATTTGTACACGATCTTTTTTTTTTTTTTTTTTTTTTTTTTTTTTTTTTTTTCAAATTTGATTGTAGATGGGCTAATACTAGAATGTCTGGCAAATTAACCCAACCTTAAAAAAAATTATAATAATAAACATTTTTACATCAGAATTTTTATTTAAAACTGTTTCACTCTTTCATTTAACTGAATTTTCTTTATTTAAGATTTAAATGATTTTATGAAAAAAAAAAAATTGTTCGAATCAACCCCAGCTTGACATTTTAATACTAGCGAATAAAAAATTCCAATTGAAAGTTTCAAAGCTTAAAAAAAGCCACAATCAATTAACTGTTAATGATTTTAAAATTTTATCAGGATAAAGATGGAATAATACGAAGGTGGTTTAAAAATCATTTAGGTTTGGTTTTAATAGATTTAAAACTATGATATTTTTGATTGATTGCTGAATACAATGGGATGATTTTAGAGTGGGAATTTTTCGTTTCAAAAATTTCGTCGGAAAAATGAAGAGGCAATAAAAAAAGTAGATGATTATTCAAGACAAATTATTGAAAATTGAACATTACAGTGTTTTTTCTAGCATTAAAAAATTCGCAATTAACAGATTCCAATCGTTATTGAAAGTCTGCTGAGAATATCGATTTTTAAAATAGAAATTTTTGATTTAAAAATTTGATCAATTTAATTATTTTCAAAAAAAAAAAAAAAAAAACTTCAATTTTTGTATAGGTTGAAATTTTGTTATCGGCAAAATGAAGAGACAATAAAGGTTTGTAGATAATTGATAGCAGATGTTATATTCAGAGCGAATAAATTGAAAGTGAATCATTACAGAGTCCATTCAAACATTACAGAAGTCAAAATCAATAGTTTCTTAAAAGTCTTTTAAGCAGACGGACGTATAATACAGAAGTGATGAAAAAGAAACGTTTAGGTTTGATTTTGATAGAGTTTTAATTAAAAAGTCATCTAGACTTCGAATAAAGATAAATTCGTTCTTCAGTTTTTTAAAGGGGAAATTGTAGAAACTGTCTATTTTAAGATTTTGATATTTTCTCTTTTGTTTAAGGATTACTGAGCTTTTCTTTTGCAGGTTGTAGCTCTGGTATCAATGATTCGCAGAGACAGTGAATGTCATCGATTCATTATAGATGCGCTGAGTAATAGTATAAAGATTCAGAGTTTAATAAATCACAATCGATCTATTATAAAATTCTTTATGTTTGCTTTAAATTGTTTTAAAACTAGAAAATTTTGTTTGATCGATTCTCAGAAAAAAAAAAAAAAAAACATGTGTTTTGTTTTTTAAAGTGGAAATTTCCATTTTGAAAATTGGATGAATCTGCTTATTTGCAACAATTTTTCACTTTTTTTAGAAATCAAAATTTTGTTATCTTAACATGAGGTGAGTCAATAAATGATTTTAGATGAAAGATTATAGAGGGCTTATTTAAGAAGATAGAACATTACAGAAATTAAAGCAGTCAGTCTTAACCCCTTAACTTTTTTTCCGTTCATTAAATTGAAAGTGGTGGACTCACACCATTATTATTTAAATAAAATATTCATAATATTTAGTCTAAACATTTCCGCTTTTAAAGTATAAAATTATTTTTTAAAAAGTAGTGGTTCCAAAAAGCTTGAAATGTTGAATTAAGGTAATTCGTCTTGCACGAACGGCGTACGGGCAAATCAGTTAAGGGGTTAATAGTTTCTTAATCTTGAAAAAGTAGTTTAACCCTCTTCACTCGAGAGGTATTCTCACTGACCACTAGTGTCCCGCGTAAATGGTTGCTCCAAATACTCTGGATACCAGTATTATAAATTAATTTTCATCTCCTTGTATAATGTTTGAATAATCTGTAATAAAAGATGCCGAAATAAACTGTAAGCAGAGCTGCCAACTTCTACGCCTTTTTAAATGAGAAAAACGCGTTTTTAACCAGAAAATTTATTAAATAATATACGTTCTGAATTTATTTCATGATTTGTAGTCCTGCATACTCTTTTAACTTGTTAAATGAAATTTTTGGTTCGGATGGATTTGTTTGACTGTAAAAAGGCGTAGAAGTTGGCAGCCATGTGTAAGCTATTAGTGGGGTCCAAAGCATTTGGCGTCCCGGTTGTTACAAGGGATACCTGACAATATTAGTAAAGAGTGAGAGACATCTCTAGTGTGCAAAGGGTTAACATTTTCCGGCGTACGGCACTTCCTCAATTGCGAAAAAGTTGAAATGACGGAATGACATCGGAATTTACGTACAAATTTATTTGAAAAAAATAATAATAATTTGTCTCATATGTGATAAACGGAAAATATTTATACTAGAATTCCGATGTCGTAGTATTTCGGAATCCTGTTCATTGTTCATGTGCTGGAACACTGAAACACACAGGATTAAGCAGACTGATGTATACTAGATTAATTTATAATACGATTTTTGATTAATAGGATCAATCATTTGATTAATCTGATTATATGATCATTAAGGTTATTTGGGTGAAATAGTCCTCCAGTGTTTGTGTCCGGTATGGATCAGCTGGAAGAGCATTGTCGAATTTAGCCAATACATCCCTGGTTCGAATCCTAGCCCGGACTTTTTTCACCCACATGGGAAATTTACATCTGTTATAAGACTGATATATAATACGAAAATGATTAACCCTTTACATACGTATGTCTAGTGTTACTAAACATCATTTTTCTTTGCAAAATTTGTTTCTGGCGCCAGTAATAAAGAAAAATAAGATGTATATCAGCATGGAAATTGTTGTATGACTTCTATAAGCTATCAGCTAAATGACTTCTAAGTAAAATCGTCACAAGAGAAATCTGATTAAATATTAAATTTCATTAGTTCAAATCAAAAGTGCTACATGCAGTGTATCGACAAAAAGCATAAAAATGAGGAAAGTACAGTGCCTTAATAAATAAGTAGCCTTTTATTATCAAACACGTTGCTAAAGACAATATATTCCAAAATATGAAGAAATGATAGCTGCGAAAGCATTGATCTCTGTAAAAGTTTAACTTTTTTTTAACATTTAAACCCTTCGCAACGAGAGCCTTTTACAAAATTTTTAATGTTTTATCACCAGTTTTTAAAACAGAAATTTTTATCTTATTAAATCGAGAAAATGCTCAATTTAAATAGGGGAAATTTACAGTAAAATTTTAACGGTGAAGATAAACAATAGGAATCTTAAGCCTTTTTGCGGCACGTATATGTGACGCTCGTTCCCAAAGGGTTAATGTATGATATTTTTTTTCTTGGGAAAAAGTTGTATTTGATTCTACTTTTGTTAATTATCTATTGGAAAAAAAAAGAGAAAAGAATTATTTGTTGTTGTTGAACATAATGTCATAATGCTATTCCTAAGTGACATTATGACAGTATGCAACGAAACATGCTCAAAAAACGATAACTTTAAATCACATACTTACTTTAAAGTATTTTATAACACTTTTAATTGTTTGCAGAATTAATAATTATTATATTATAAACATTTAAAAAATAAATAATAAAAAATATAAACACTAGTCGAGCATATTGCAAGCAGCCCTTGGCAGAAACGTGGCGACACGACGATATTGTCGCAGAAACAGCAGGAATCCTTGCAAAAAATTTTCATTCTCGAGAAGCTGAATGTAGCTGATGATTTTTTTTTTTTTTTCGAATAAAAAAGTGTTAAATTTTACTGAACCTATCTCACTTGAAACTGGACATCAAAACCTATATCTTTTACACTAATTTTATTCTAGTGGCACAATCCTTTTATGAAGCACATTTGCTTGTAGTTTGACGGCACAAGATAAATGTACTACAAAATTCGTTTTTACAATATAGTGATGAGAATAGAATTTAAAATAAAAACATATAAAAAAAGCTGGCATTGGACAAGGGCAAAATTTAGTAAAGTTTAATTAAAAAAATGCAGAAAATTTTTGCTGTTAATTTGGACAGTCGCAGAAAGCTTTGAAAAATTCCATCACACAGACAAGCAGTATAAGCAAAAGTTATTATAATATCCCCATCATAACAAAAATAATAAATAAATAAATAAATAAAACTTTACGAATTTGAGTGCATGTTATCACACATACACAGCCCCTTGAAGTCTAGGTTTGTGCGCTCTCATAAAAATGGCGGATATCGAAGGAGGATTTTTTTTACCGTCCCTTGGATATTTGCACCAATAATATTTAAAAGCTTTTTCAGCTGTAATGTTTTATTTATTTATTTATTTTTGAGATTATACAAATCAAAGAAATCTTTTATAAAATACTGGTATCTAAATTTAAGGAATCGTACATACGTTAAAAATAAATCCGCTTTCGGTAGCCGCCATATTGTCTCAGCGCACAGGCCTAGTCTTCAGAGGGCGGTGACATATATAAGTAATACGTAATAGTTCACCAAAAAATTCATATAAAGCACTTAATACACAAAAAAATCAAGGGTAACTCCTGAATTACACCTTGCATTAAAGTATTAACCTTTAAGTAACGCCGTTTGCAATCTGAAAACGGTTAATGTTACTGCTCAAACAGCTAAAAGGTACCAGTAACTTTTATAGTACTTTTTGATTTCATAATAAACATGAAGAAAAACTTCTGGTATTTTTCAAATAAAATTGTTCTTAAATTGTGATGTAAATTAATTGTTTGAATATTTTTTGAACGGAAATGCTTCTCCGTTGAAAGGGTTGAGCAAAGGCGTATATTCTACATTGCCTGATCAAATGCAATAGGCTACAACAAAATTACGAGGGCAATTCGGAAAGTAACCTCCGTTTATGAATTAAAAAAAAAAAAAAAAAAAAAACTAATGAAAGGAAACATGTTTTATTACTTACATATGAAAGACACATTTTTCAGCTACTTCTCAACATAATTGTTGTATTAATTAAAACAATGATCATAACGGTAAATCAGCTTTGAAATTCCATCGTCACAGACTTCTGCCGCAGGCCTATTCAACTGCGATTGTTTTTAAATTCAACTCGCACCACTCTTTCAATCCAAAGAATTTTAACATATTCTTTAATTCATATTGACAAATTCTGAATTGGTCTCGTAATATTTCACTTGACCCACTATTTTTTAAAACATTTCTGGTAATAATTTTATCAGCGAATTATATAGAAAAATATGTTAAAATTCTTTGGATTGAAAGAGTGGTGCGAGTTGAATTAAAAAAATAGTCGCAGTTGAATAGGCCGGCGACAGAAGTCTGCGACGATGGAATTTCAAAGCTGATTTACTGTTATGATAATTGTTTTAATTAACACGGCAATTATGTTGAGAAGTAGCTGAAGAACGTGTCTTTCATACGTAAGTAATAAAACATGTTTCCTTTTATTAGGTTTTTTTTTTTTTTTTTTTTTTTTTTTTTTTTTTATTCATAAACGGAGGTTACTTTCCGAATTGCCCTCGTATATAAATAAAATTTGTAAACATCTTTCATCTCGATGTAGCAAAATTGCAAATGCGGAACTAAGAAAAAAGATTTATAGTATAAAAATAGTTTTGTATGATGCATGGAAAATGAAAAATAAATACTATTACAAATGATTGAAATGTGAGAAACAAACAGCAGAACGCCTTTGCTTATGTATTCTGCAGCTGAACTCATATAGTGAATGCTGAAAACATATTGAAAATTTACATGTTTACAATTAATATGTTACAAATAAAAAGGAAAACTATGAAATAACCTTAAAGATTAATACATTATCTAAAAGTAAAATAATAAGGAATTTGTAATGAATAAGATAAAAAAAAAATCGTTAAATAATTAAACGATTATAAATAAGTAAAATTAGTCTATTTTAACAGTAAATTTGTCTTTTTGAAAACACGTGAACTTTTTATTTTTTTCATTTTAATAAACCATTTGTAGTACTTATTTTCAACTCTTATATTTTTACAATAAAAATTAATAAAATATATTAGCTCGTTACGATATTTTCAAAAATTAGTATGATTAATTTAATTTTTTTTTTCGTTTTTTTTTACGAATTTTATATTAAAAAAGTATTATATCAATAAAATTAAGCTCTAAATTTAGCTTCATCAGATTAAAAATATCATCAAGCTCAGCTTTATACCAATTAACTTTTATAAACAGCTTAAGCTTTTAGCAAGTGCGCTACTTATAGATACAGTTATCTAACGAGCAAATTTTCATAAAATTTTATTTCAATTTTCTTGCATAAGTATTTTTTTAACGGCAATATATTGCTTATTAATGTTCCGATAAGCTACTTTTAGCACATTTCTGGTTCTCCCGATAGCAGTTTTCGTTCAGCCGTTTCGAGCAAAGGATAGTTACAGTTCATTAAATATTAGAATTAATCATCAAAATCGGTAAAAATAGTGTCTAAAGTTCTAAAATTAGAAACTTTTTCTATAAAAAGATTTTTTTTTTACTCACTTTTTTTTAGTAGTTTTGAAACTGTTTTGTAAAAAAACTGATCTAGGTTTAAAATTTAGAATGCAGCCAATTTTTATGCAATGTTTAAAATATTCCTCCATTTTTAAAAAGTAAAATTTAGCAGGCTACCAGACTATGATTTTGAAAATATTTTAAAAGTCATTTTTAAGGTTTAATTGCTAATTTTTACGTATTAAAAAAAATTACTTTTTTTTTTTTTGTCTTAATAGTGTATTTGAGTATTTCAATTTCGAAAGAAAAAAATAATGGATTGAACGTACATTAATCCCTTCACGACGAAAGCCGTTCAATAAATTTTAATGCTTTGACACCGTTTTTTAAAAACAAAAATTTTTGCCTCATTAAAAAAAAAAAAAAAAAAAAAAAAAAAAAAAAAAAAAAAAAAAAATTAGGCAGTGCTTCGATTAATAAAAAAAACTTTACATTATAATTTTTCTGGTGGCATTAAACAAGAATTTTGAGCATTTTTTTTTTGTGGCAAGTATTCAGGTCGTTTTTTCTCAAAGGGGTTAAGAGGCAGTAATGCCATTAAACTAGTTTTTTTATTTTATTTTATTTTATTTTATTTTATTTTATTATTATTTTTTTAAGATTTAGATTTATTGATTGAGTTTTGAATTTTCAGAGTTTGGCGTATTTGCAAGTATTTAAAAAATAAATTTTAGCAGATTACCAGAATATAAACATAGATCGAAACATTTTAGCTGACAATTTTAATGATTAAATTTTGTTTACTATACATTAAACATAATTTTATTTATTTATTTTAAAAATCTATGCAAAAAATACCAGTTCCTTAGAAATTTAAAGATCATTAGAATTTAGGGAGATAACTGTAATTAAACTCATTAAGATCAGTAAAAATATCATCTGCAGTTGTAAAATTAGAAACATTTTTTATAAATATGAAGTACTCTTAAATTATCCGATTATTATCTGAAGTAGTGATATAAAATAATTATCTAAAAAGTAAAATACTATAGATTATTATATCGAGTTGTATATATATAACGTTATCTTTTTAGAATAGATGAGGGTAGTGATCTGGCACTTATTATTAAAGTATCTCTATGAAGAGGCTGGAAAAGTTGTCTTTTGATATCGTTATCATTTTTGATCCATCAGATTCCAAAATTTAATAATCCATTGTTTTTTTTTTTTTTTTTTTTTTTTTTTTTTTTTTTTTTTTTTGTAATTGCTACCGAACGACCGAGGCGTCGAGCTTATTGTTTTAAAACCATATGCAGTGTTGCCAGTTGGGCTACTTTTTTTTAATTCATATTCTTGATTGGCACCACTTTTGACAAATGATAAAATGTGCTTTATTCATTGACATAATAATTATGGCAAATACAAAAGGTAATTTATCGTATCAAAAAAGTGGTGCCAATCAAGAAATCTGAATTTTACAAAAGTAGCCCACTGGCAACGCTGACCATTTGCATTGGATAAATTCGATTCTGTATCCGGTAAAATTAAATCAGATAAACTTTCGTCATCTGAATCTGAATCTAACATGTCAAATTGATTAGAATTTCATTTTCCAAATTATTGTTATAACTTGTTAAATTGTATTATTTTTTATCTGTCCAATCTTTATGAAAATATAAAGTTATAAGCAGAACAATTGAAAGATTGTAAAATTATTTCATTCCAAAATGTGGAATATTCCACTGTTCGCTTTTCCTATTTTTTCCCATATGCTCATATAATTTGTTATTAGAGAAATCAGGCTCGAAATTATGCTTGTAATGTGTAGGGAAAGTGCAAGAAGACAATATTACTGTTGAATCCTTTTAATTATTGACTTTAACAAAATGCTATAATTTAATGCTTTTAAGTAATATTTCTTTAAAGTGGTAGTTGATATAAAGTTATTCCATATAATAGTGATATTTTATGAACTTTGTTTCTTCATTTAAGTCAGAAAAATATAAAAATAATAAATGTAAACCCTGTAAGTCCATCATTTAATCTTCCTAGCCTGAATGGGTCTAATCGACCCGTAGCTATAATTTGTTATATACGATTCGAAACAGAACTTTTTTCATAAAGAAAGTTAAATAACAGATTCAGAAAAATAGGTCAATTAAAGATTCTAAAATGTTTTAAATAACAATTCTGGTGTGAAATGTTTTTATCAAGATTGAGTAAAATTTGAACAGGGTAGGAAGGTTAAATCAGTAAAGTGTGCAAATAATAAATGTAAAATCCTATCTATATATCATTTAGATGAGTGAAGTGTGCGAACAATAAAACTAAAACCCTTTCTGCATATCCTTTAAATCAGTAAAGTATGCGAATAATAAATGTAAAACCTTGCCTACACATTATTTCAAACGCACAAAAGTAAAAAGAAAGACAAATCTTTTTAAAATAAAACAATATTTTAGGCATTGATAATCATATCATAAGAGGGACCGGAATAGGGGTCATGAAGTGATAATGTATAATACCGTGAAGGAAGGAGGGGGTCCAAAATTATTAAAATAGTTGATAACGTTATCATATATGTACAATGATGTAGCCATTGAGGGGTGGGGGTCCAAATGTTCTGAATACCTGTAAGTTTTCATCTCCTTGTTAAGGGTGTATTCGAAGAAATGATTTTCCACCTTCAACAGCTCGAAATTTTCCGATACATTTTCAGACTCAATTTTAAAAGTAGAAACATGAAACTTGCTGGGATGAT
Source organism: Maratus speculifer (assembly GCA_964019185.1). Lineage (NCBI taxonomy): Eukaryota > Metazoa > Arthropoda > Arachnida > Araneae > Salticidae > Maratus > Maratus speculifer. The sequence continues at coordinate 50,084,070 of OZ025296.1, forward strand.
TTTTAAAGTGAGGTATAAGATGCCGTGTGATGTGATTTTTTGCTAAATTAATTAGAATTTGATTTATGAACAATTTTCTCAGTTCGAAAATTTTTTCGTTTTCAGATCTCCCGCTTCATTAATTTCTGTCCAAATTGGCAACTTTGGCAGTATTTTGTGCAATATTTTCTACATTTACCAAAAAATCTACAAACACGGCACGCTATGTACTTTCTAAATAAGAGATTTTGAAAGTTTGGTGCATTTGAGAGCAAAAATGAATATAAAAATAAATCTGAAAGTTAGCGGTTTTGATCGGAATACACCCTTAATAGGTTAAAAAGCCTTAGATAAGAACAGAACTTCACAAAAATACTGGTATCTAAAGCGTTTGGACGTTACACTGTCTACGCCACTGTATATATATATATATGGCATAACTTCGAATTTATTCACTTCAACAGACCGGAAAATTTTAATAGAAAATTTTTGCTTTATTTGCTATAAAATTTTTGTAGTAACCAGAAAATGCAAGATTTTAGCAACAATGATATGACAACCCTTTCCAACTTTTAGAATTTCTTCCCATATTTAAAAAAATAGATTTTCACTGATTCGTAATTGTCAAGTCTCTGGCGTTTTTGGATACCAGTATTTTTATGCAGGAAATGTTCTTTCACTGAATTGGAACATTTAGGCGCTTTAAAAGAACAAAACATTCTGTAATATAATGGTGGTACACAAAAGGCCAGAGACTTGGAAAAGGCGCAGGTTACCCAGACTATGAGCTGTATATTTAAATATTTCTAATGCCATTTTTAATATCAATTACTGAATTAGAATTTATTGGACTTGACATAACTAAAAAAAATTAAAAATGACTTATGCAAAAATTTCATATTATTTACATATAATATTATGTATACCATATAAGAATGTGTAACATTTATTTATTTTCTTTTTCAATTTATATATATATATATATATATAAAAAGAAAAAAAAAGAGAGATACTACCTTTTTAAAACTTATTGTAATATAAATCACAATTCAATTCTAGTAAAAAAAGGAACTATATCAAGAAATTGTGTTTAAAATATAGATAAATCAATGTTTAAACGTTATCAAACTCAGCTTTTCTACCAATTACTTTTTATAAACAATTTAAGCTATAAGTGAAGTGTATTCATTATAGAGACAGTTATGCAACATGATAATTTTCATAAAATTTCATTTTTTTATTAGAAATATATTACTCATTAATGTTCCGATATGCTAGTTTGAGCACATTTTTAGTTCCAGCGACCGCAGACATTCATTTAGTCATTACCAGAAAAAAAAGTGTTTCAACACATTAAATACCAGGAAGATACAGTTATCGCTTGCTTGCTAAAATTAGAAACCTTTTTTTTTTTTTTTGTCATAGCAAAATACTACTTGAAAAAATGCTGAAAAAAAAAAAAAAAATCCGAATCTGAAATTTAGAAAGTGATAGATTTTTATAGCCAAAGTTCAGAAGTTCCGTCTATATTTTAATTTAAATACTAGCAGATTACCAGATTATGACCCATATATTCAAATATTTTAATTTCGACATTTTAAAAAGTGATTGCTTGTGTAAATATTGTATAGTATTTACATAGAATATTTTTCATACCATATATGAATGTATAACATTTATTTATTTATTTTTCAATTTTTATAACAAAAGGGATACATGATACTACCTTTTTTAAACCTACTGTAATATAAATAACAATTCATTTCTAATATATGTATATATATATATATGTATCAAGAAAATTAAGTTCAAAATATAGTTTAGTCAAAGTTTAAACGTCAATAAATTCAGCTTTTCTATCAGTTACTTTTTATAAACAGTTTAAGCTATTAGAAAAGTGTGCTCATTATAGAGACATATACAACATGATAATTTTTATAAAATTTCATTTTTTTCCATTAGAAATAAATTACTCATTAATGTTCCGATAAGCTAGTTAGAGCACATTTTTAGTTCCCACAAACGCAGCCATTCATTTGCCCATTACCAGTAAAAAATTGTTACAGCACATTAAATACTAGGAAGATACAATTAAACATTAAGATTGGTAAAAATATCTTTCTAAAATTAAAAACTTTTTTTTTTGCTACAGCAACGTACTACCTGAAATAATGCTGAAAAAAAAATAAATAAATTCAGAGTCTGAAACTTAGAATGTGGTAGATTTTTATAGCCAAAATTGAGAAATTCTGTCTATATTTTTATTTAAAAGCTAGCATATTATTAGATTATGACCCATATATTCATATATTTTAGTTTTGATATTTTAATCCTTGGCACTCTGTGGTCTCCGCTGCGGAGACATCATCTTTCCTTCCAAAATTTGTTTTTTGGCACCAGTAATAAAGGAAAATAAAATTTTCCTTATTTAATCAGAGAATTTTTGAAATTTTCTACTTCGAGGAAAGTTCTTTTAAAAAAGTGGTGCTAATCGAATAGTATATGTGTAAGAGTCATCGGAGTCCGAAGAGTTAAAACCAAAATAAGTAAATTTAACCCTTTGCGGGGCAGGGCAAATTCATTGCTTAAGGGTGTATTAAAAAAAAAAAAAACGGTTTTCCATCTTCAACAGCTCGAAATTTTCCGATACAATTTCAGACAAATTTTTAAAAGTAGAAACATGAAACTTGCTGAAGGGATTCTTGAAGGGACGTACAAGGTGCCGTGAGATGCCTTTTAACAATAATTTCATTAGAATTTTATTTATAAACAATTGCCTTCTCAGTATGACCCTTTTTTTTCGTTCGCAGACCTCCCGCTTCAGAAAATTCGGTTCAAAATTCGGTTTTTGATTGCTTTTTTTGCAATATTTTCTGCATTTATCAGAGAATCGATGATTACCGCACCCTGTGTACTTTCTAAATAAGACAATTTGCCAGTCTGATGCATATGAGAAGAAAAATGAATTTAAAAATAAATCGGAAAATGAACAGTTTGAATCGAAATACACCCTTAAGTGTTGAAATTAAAATTTGTGTAAGAGGCACCGGAGTCCGAAAGCTTAGAGGTTGATTGCTGATAATAACACACAAGGAAAAATTTATACATTAAAGAATAATGTATGTAAGAATTGCATCCGGTATTTGATGATCTAATTGCAATACTGTACAGTAATATTGCTTTTGAAATCAGGGTTCTCAGTTGATCTCCTTTTTTTTAATTCAGAAAATTCAAATACGCGCCAGATATTAAAAATGGCATATTTTGTTTATTTAATAACAAAATTGTCTTGATTATATAAAGAAAATATTCATCCTTCAAAATTTGTGCTGTTAATTTGAAATTTTTAAATAAAAATAGAAGTATAACTGGCAACACCTTTTGCAGTGATCATGCAAGGGCAAGTACTTCTGTTGCTAAACTGTAAAACTGATTGAACGGCACCGCAACTAATGAACATATTTCTGTAAAAGTAATTAAAAGCTATCCTTCCTGTACATTCTACAAAACAAAATTTTATTTTTAAATTCTGGTGTAAATGCGGCATTTGAAATTAAATTTAAGTTGTAGATTTCATATACCAATGCCCTTCAAGGGGTTTTGTTCATAATAAACAGTTGAATTTGGAACCATAGTTGCCTATACATGGAATATTATTCAAAACTGGTAATTTTTTTTTTTTTATAAAAATGTTCTTTTTATTTAATTGCAGAAATTTTCACATTATATAAAATAAGTATTTCTGAAAAAAAAATTATATTACATTTTTAATTAAAAAAAAATTAATTAAAAAAAAATAAATAAATCGAGAGGTTGGCTACTATGTTGGATTAACAAAGACGAAGTGATTGCAACATTTGCTGGTTTGAACAGACTTCTTCAAAATAACCAAGTTTAATTTTTTATTTAAAGAAAGTTTGTAAAAATTCCTTGAAATTATTAAAATTTTGTTTTATTTTAATTAAAATTTAGCTATTAATAATCTATGCCGGGTGGGCAAAAAGTCCGTAAAAACTTGAAAAATAACCTATATGGAAAACGGTTTGTGAAATTAGCGGCCGTCCATAAATGATGTCACTCTTAGAGGGGGGGGGGGGGAGCTGTGAAATTGTGACAGTTTGTGACAAGGGAGTGGGAGGGAGTAAGAAAAAAATGTGACATCACACATTTTGGTTGGAATAAAAACATTCAAAATCAGCAGCTTAAATTTTGAAGTTATTTTGAAATTAAAATATTTTGCGTTCCTAAAATACAGAGAAAATTTGAAGTCAAATACACGATTAGATTCCATTTCAAATTCCAAAATACTTTGGAATTTATATCCTAGAAAAAATGTATACCCATCCAGAAAGGGCAATTTTAGTATTCATATTGCATTATTATTGTATATTCATTATAATTTTTGTTGTAAAACTTAATCTTATTTCCTACAAAATAAATACACAAATCAATTTTATTGTGATTCTCACAAAAGTCATTAAAAGACACAGTTAAAGTTTAAAAATAAAATTTGAAATATAGCCTATGACTTTTTGCTTTATTTCTGAACTGCAAGTATATGTATATGTATTATAGCATGACATGTGACGAAGGAGAGGAAGGAGGTACGGTGAAGTGTGACACTTTGTGACAAAGAGGGAAGCTGATCAAAAATACTGAAAAAAATGCGACATCATCTATGGACAGCTCTTTAGCATCTATGGGTCAAGGGTTTTTTTTTGCGACAGGAACACCCCATCCCCCCCCCAAAAAAACAGCCTATAGGTGGCTCTAACCAGGGTTCTCGCTGTCACTCGCCATTGCGCCAAATTGCGACTAAATTCTTCATTTGGCGAGTAAACAAGCGATTAGATTCGCCAAATTGCTAGTGCTCAATTTTTACTTTTTTTATTTTCTTTTTCTTTTCATACGGCGAATCTATTTTGCTAATATTTTTTTCATTTGGCGAATTTTTTTTATTTTTAATTAGCCAAATTGCTAACGTTGGTCTAATGTCAGCCAGAACACTGGCTCTAACATATCCAAGTTCAAGAGAAGCTAAGCAAATAACGAACAGAATGTCTCCAAATCCGTAATTATAGCTTACTATGTTTCAGATAAACCCCACCTGACAAAGGATAACAAATTGCAGATGAATCAAAAATCCAGCAGAGAGCAGGCAGTTTTGGATGTATACAAGAAAACGCTCGGTGGATTGCATTTTTCACTTCCGGCAGATTAGATGGTCCAGATCGATACATTTAGGATTTCAAATATCCCCATAATTAAAAGTCTCTCGCTGTCATATCTGGAGGCCGAAAAGACCATGGGGATCAGAATTCCCTGCTAATGATTTTCTTTTTTCGAACGTTTGTATAAAAAATTCCTTGACCGGAGTAGCAATATGATCAGGTTTTCCACTTGCATAAACGTGACGGTAGAATCTCTAACATAAAAATGGCATAACCTTCTCGCGCAGAATTAAATAACACTGAGTATTTACCGTAGCCGTTTTCCACTCATTTCCGTTTCAAGGAAGAATTGTCCTATGATGAACGAACCTGTGAAATCTTACCACACGATCACTTTTGTATAATGCAATGGTTTCTGAGTGTACTCGCGTGGATTAGACGTCAATCGCCCAGATGCAACAGTTATGGATATTAATGTATTAATGTTTCCATAAAGCCAAAAATTGTGCTTCGTCCCTTTAGAAGATGAAAAATTCAGGTGGTATTCTGTTCGATTTCAGTGGAAACCCACCTCGCAAATGCTGCTTTCTATTCTAATATGATATTCACTGGTAAAAGAAAATGACACGATTGTAATCTACATGAGTACTGATCAAGTATTTCATGAATAATATTGTGTATCGAAGATCGTGGTAAATACAAGCACCCGGAAGCTTCACGAGCACTGCCATTGCAACCTAGAGTAGTCTAGGTGGCAATGGTACTGCTGATCTTTGCAATCGCTGATTCCTTGCTCACGTAAAACTACCTCACTAATAAACTTTTATCTTTCTCACTCCAGTATAATTGTTCCAGATACACGAGTTACAACGGTGAACTTTGAGGATTAGGAGCACAAGCTCTTATTACCGTGTCATTTGCATGTTTCCACTGAAGTCATTACTAACAACGCCATCTACTGGTTGTTGTTTTAGTTATTTGTTTTTTCTATCTAAAAAAATTTTCGTTCTCTGTATGTACTAACCCAACAAACCATTTTTAATTTTGATTTTTTTTTCAGGTTTTTATGAATTTTTAGCGTTTATGAGAACTTTTAGCCCACCCTGTGCATTTCTGATAAGAAAGAGTTCTTAAACCTCTTAACACTTTCTTTTTTTCTTTCTTTTCCTTTTTTTTTATTTTTTAAAACAATAAATTGAGTTATTCTCTAAACATCATTTTTCCTAATATAATGTTTGCCTAGTATAATCAAAATCTATCCGCCAATTAATAAAGCTAAACATACAGTTAAATTTTGTCGTACTCAAAAGCTTTTAGTAACGAAGCACGCAAACTAATCTTGTCCGAACATGCGTTCGGGTAAAATAGTTAAGAGGTAGAGGTAATCGTTTATTGGATTTTTTTTTTTTTTATTTAAAAGTTTTGTTCGTATTAGTGGAATTTTTAATTTACAAACACACGCACAAATAAATAAATAAAATAGATAAAATAAATAGATAAAAAATAATCTATAAAAACAATTAAAAGACGGGTTTAACTTCTGGTTTATTTAAACTACTTTTAAAATGAAGACTTTTTTCCAACTTCAAATGAGGCAAAAAGTATTTTTCTAACTAGTTCTTAAACTCAGAAAAGGGCAAATACTATTGGTTTTTTAGTGTTGAAAAAAAAAAGAATGAAGAAGAATTCTTCAGAATTATCAAATTATCTAAGTTGTAATGTTTCGTACACAAAGAAATTTAGTACGACATTTTTTATATAATAAAACGTATTTATAACACTTATTTATATAAATTCCAGATTTCATTAATAAAAAGCGCAGTGTTACTTTTTTAATACAATTGAAATTCCTTAATGAATTTTTTAAATTAATATTTCCAAATATTTATTTTTGGTCCTCCATAATCCAATTTTAGGTTAAAGCATTTTAAAATCATACAAATGCTTAATAAATACAGCTTGTTATTTTTTACTTTGACACAAATACAATTCGTTAAAATTTAAAATTTATTTAAGACATATTTTATATTTTATGTTTGACAATGATCGTTACGTGTTTCTTTTCGACAGTTTTACATTGAAATGAAATTTCTATTTTAGCGTGATTAAAATTCATTTAATGCATTATGTCTATATTTATATTTCTGAAAAGTTATAATTAAATTTGACCGAGTAAATTTAAATTATTACATTTTACAAAAATTGTTCATTACATTATTTAATGCACAGTGGAATTTTTATTTTGTCATAATTAAATTTCTGTAAAAGTGAAAAATTATTCAATTCATCACATATTTGTATAAAAAAAGCATAAATTATTTTTCAAAATTATCATAGATTTTTATATTTAACGAGTATAAACAGATATTTACTGAAATTTCACATTATCTTATCTGAAGCATTCGCAGAGTTTTATGCAAGTTTTTAAAAATTCTTCAAATAACTAAATTAAAATTCATATTTCTCTATATGATGAGGAATTTTTCAGAATTATTAAAGTTATCTTGTATTGTATAACATCAACTTCATCACAATTTATCAAAATTACATATCCCGAAAAGTTTGTTGTTATTTCTATTTCTATTTTATTGCAATTGTTGCAGCTTATTTATTCCTTACGCACTGCTGTTATAATGTAGATTTCCTATATAATAAAATGTTAAAATAAACGATGCTAAAAAGTTAATCGTACTTTCAGTGTCATAACAGCTACACAAATTTATATGATTGTACAGATATGTTTAAAATATAATTACTCCGAATATTATTAAATATCCTTACATATGTTGTATGATATATTATTAAAATACAGTATTTAATAAGTCAATGTGTATATGACTGTATTTTAAACATCTCCTTTGTTATGTTGAGTTATCTCGGTTTCATATATATTGCAATTAATTATTATTCCGAGTAAACTCGGGCGTACACGGATACAACTGGTTACTATTTATATATTATGTTTACATCATTATTTCTAAAAAAAAAAAAAAAAAAAAAAAAAAACATTTTGTAGAATATGACTGTTGCATATGTGTGAAATATTTCTATTTTGAAAAAGTGGTGCGAGTAAGAATTTAAACATGTTAAAAATCATGTCCTAATATGGCCAAATTTTGGGGCTCAGTAGCTGCCACTGTAAGATGGTGAAATCTCGTACGAATATTTGGAGCTCCCTATTTCAACCTCGTTCCAAATATTGGAACTATGCTTCAACAGAAACTCCAAATATTGGTTCAAGATTTCACCATCGTACAGTGAAAGCTATTGAGCACAAAAATTTTGTTCAAACTGGGACAAGATTTTTAACAGTGTAGTCGCCAGTGGAGATAATAAACTGATGATAAAACTAAAGGTTTCAACACATGAAAAGAATTGTAAGTTCAACTTAAAGCCTACATATTATGTTTTCTTTCATTTCTTATATTTAAATATGCATTAAAAAATGCTATTTTTTTTCCAAATAAATAAATAAATAAATAAATAAAATAAATAAATAAATAAATAAAAATAAAATAAAAATAGATAAATAAAGTAAATGAAGCGATTAACACGATTTAAATAATTCGTCTTATTTTAAAAATTATTCTTTATATCTCAGTAGCTAATTCCGCCATGCGTTGTCAGGACGCGCAGTAATAACCTTAAATACGTAGGTGTATCGTAAAATTTTACTTACAGTTGACTATTTTTATATTGTATTTGCACCACTAATTAAAAAAAAAAAGAAAAAAAAACTTGCTAGTATATGTTTCTCAGATGAACTCGAAGTTTATAAAATAATTATTTTTTTAAAAAATGGTGCGAAGTAGCATTAAAAAAATATTTACATGTGTTTAAAATTATATTAATTAATTATATTTACCTGTACTTTCACGTATATACCTAGAATAAGTGATGAAATAAGACATTTTTTTAAAGAGGTATATGTAGTGTTTAGAGCTGTCCCGATCTGTTTTTGAAAATAACCTTCGAACTTTTATGTTTATATAATTTTTTTGTGATTTTATATGAAAATCTAATCTAAATAAAGTGGGAATTGGAGGTTTCACTACCTTCGGTAGCGTACACCAGAGAAAGTTAATACGCAAACTCAGATCTGTTTTTGCTGGAGTGTTGAAAATGGGAAAACGAAAATGAAGGAAAAACAATGGTGATTTTTCTAAAGTACTAAAACAAAAAGTCGATGCGAAAAAAAAAAAAGAATGTGCGGAAACAAATATAAATTCAGCATTCACAAAATAAATGTATACTTTTTAAATAGTAAATAATAATAATTTGTAAAACAAAATATCGTAGTTTGAAAAGTATCCTAAAAATATCTGATTTATTTTTCTTTTATAAATTCTTCGAAATGTCAAAGCTCGTTCATTGAAATTTTTAAATATCTCGGCTAATTATGAATAACGAAAAATCTGAACATCGCGTACATTTGGACTTGTCTTTGTCTATGTTTTTCTACATTTTTAGACTTTTACGTGCGATAGATTTAACTACGCATCATCGACAGATATTTAGACCGACACACTGACATATATTTTCTAAATATGGATAATGGTCATATTCAGCGGTGTAAAAATCTAGGCTCTAGTGGGCCCCGTCTCTTAGCTTAAATTTTATTAGAATTCTTGCTAAAAATTTAGACGAAATATTAGACGACAAAACAACTAATAGAATTTGGTGTTGGGAGATTGCTCGGTGGTGCTTAGATATTTACATCCTGATCATATTCTATTTTTATTAGATAAATTTATATTTGTAACATTTAAAATATTAAATTCTATTAATAAAATATTACTAAATAATAATTTCTATTAATTACTAAAAATGTTTAAAATATTAAATTCTATTATTTACCGCAAGAATAGATTTAAATTTTGGTATCCATAAAAATTCATAACATATCAAAAATATTTCATTAAATATATTAATTTTTTTTTCATTTGTTGTATTAATAAGCTTTTTCAAAATTATCATAAATAGTTTTTATTGTACAATTTTATAATCATAATGTATTTAATACTCATATTACACTCAGTGACTTTTAATTAAAATAAATTAAAACTCATTATAAAGTCAATTTCTAATTCACATAATTTGTTAAATCATTAGTAATTTTTTCAGAAATATTAAAGTTTTTATTTTATAAGTTAGAATTCGAGACATTTTCATTTAAAATAGTCGCTTCCTTTATTAAAAAATGCATCGTTATTTCTATTTCATCGTATTTTAACTCGGTTACATGACATTTATAATGTACACTTTCTTAAAAGTAATTTATAAAAGGTCATAGTATCTATTATTTGCTTGTACTTACATTGAGTTAAAGATTTTTTATTTTTTATTTCTTTATTTTACAATTTATGTTTCTCAGCTGTAATTTTCTGTAGACGCAGTTTTAGATTGTAATTTTTTTTAATAATGTTCACATTTCATTGTTTCATTTTCAAACGGATATTTTGTCGTGATTAAAATTCATAGGAAGTTGAAAATAGTTTAATTAGATGTTTTGACAAGTTATAATTTAGAAAAGTCATAAATGCCTGTAACCAAATTGGCTTAAATTACATTATTTTAAAAAAACCTTATTTTATTTTTCAACACACACACAAACACACACACACATACACACATACTCACAAAATAAATAAACAAAAAAAAAAAAAATTAGGCCAGCTTAATTAAGACTCATTTAAAAGTATTTACCTGTATATGTGTGTGTCTGAAAAAAAAAGATTTTTTTTTTATTTGTAAATTTATGAATTTACTGTACTAGTCGACGTTTTTTGGCAACAAGTACAGTAAAGTCGATTCATGCATGTTTTTCTACAGGGCTATCAAGAACGACTATTTTTATATTCTCTTCGCACCAGTATTTTTCTAATAAAAATTTTGAAATTTATTTCGCTTGGAATTGTTATCAAAGTGCCTGTTAAGAATTCCATTCAAAGGAAATGATTCTAGTTAGTTAAAAAATAGTCGCCTATGGCAGAGTTAGTTCTAGGATTTTCTTTTGAATGAGGAAATGCTTCCATGGATACTTCATGTAAGACATAGATGTCTTACATCCTTCATTTTCGAAATTTTTAATGTGCGACTGTCCAAATCTTTTTAAAACTTACTAGCTGCACCCGTCGAAACTCGACGGAAAAGAATATATATTAGGTATGATACATATAAATCTTATATAGAGAGTAAAATACTGAGCGACATAAACAATTGCCACCTCTTAAAATAGGGATAACATAGCTTTTCTTGATAAAGATGCACAAACTTCAGAAAATAACAAAAAATAAGGAAAACAACTCATAAATTATGTTGGACTTAACTTCAGATACAAATCTTTTTTTAACACGGTTTCTAAACCTTAAATATTATTTAAATGCCAAATTATTTAGGAAGTTAATATTATACCCCGGAAGACGAATTCAAAAATATCTGCATAGTTTATTTTTTCTCCGTTTAAATATCGCTTGATAACTATACAATAATTATATCAATGAAACATTTTAATTATAATAGAAACAGGTACTTACTAAACTGCCTAACCAACCCACTACACATTTACAGCACTTGCAATAAATTTATTTATTGGTTTGTATCCTCCATGAACTTGTAAAAAATAATTTTATTGTTATGGCAACAACAACAACAACAAAAAAAAGATATATCTGTTATTAAAATGAATAAAATTTTTGTATTTGTTGCTAAAATGCAGATTTTTTTTTTTTTTTTTTTTTTTTTTTTTTTTTTTTTTTTTTTTAGCAATAACTTAGTACAATGAAATGATTTTAATTGTTTTTTGATTATGTCAGATAGAAATATAGTAATACCGGCATATCACAGGTTTTGTTCTTTTTTTTTTTTCTAATATGACATCATTTACACCTTCAGAAATACTCATCTTTTCTTAAATAAAAGCGTAATTTATGCAGTTACTTAAGAATTCTTTAGTTTCATAAAATATTCATTATAATTAAATAGAAATGACGCAGTTTATAGAAATATTTTCATTTGTGCACACCACGGACCTTTAAATTAATAGAAGTTCACTTTATTTAGATGCAGGAATTAAAGTCAGTGAATATGACATCATCACAGACACAGCTATAACAATGTATATTATATTCATGGAATAAATTTATCTGGTTTCTGTATGACGACATTTTCTCCATCGACAAAATTTCACTTTAGATATATTTAATTAAAGTTTATCTTCTGTTATTTTACTGACATAATACTTAACAACATTATTCAGTAAATAATCTGTGTATTGCAGGGAATAACTGTGTGCAATCATTTTATTATGATTAAATTTAACGAAAATCTTTATTATTTATTTTTTTTTTTGAAATGCGATTATACATTCACCGATGAGATCAAGCTCCTGATTGGTGGAAAATAATGAAACAAGATAAATTTTGAGAAAAGCTTAACTTGTTGCCACTGTTTTAAAGAAATGTCATGAAAAAGCTTTTAAAATTAAAAATAAAATATAAAAACTGAAATAAATTAAAAATTAGCCAGAATGGGCACATCTACACATAAATAGCTTTCATTTAAAAAAATAATTATCAAAATCGGGCCAGTAGAAAGCTCAGGGCTGATGACAACAAAAACAGCCAGGTGTTTTAAATATATAGATTATAGCTTATACAAGAATGAAATCTTACATTTTTGTGAAATCTGGAGTAATCTGAAATATGCGATGCTGCCATAGTTTCACAAATATTTCAAAATTTCATTATCTTCAATTTCCATTTATTTTTTTATCAGTTATAGACATTTCTGTCTTTTGGATATAATTTAAATTAGGTACAGTTAATTTTTTTATTTATGATTTTAACCCCCCCCCCCCATTTGTGTAAGATGTTTTATGTTGTCTTATAATGGTCATATATAAGTATATATATGCAGTTATTTAACACTAGAACCGCGGTGGCGGGTCATTTTGACCCGGATCATACGGAGATATGTAGATTCCAACCAAAAAATTCTTAATAAAACAATCTAAATAATATGCTGAGCAAAAATCTTTTTAATAAACAACTTAAACAATTCTAAATGAAAATTCCGGTGAGGAATATTTTTATAAAACTTGAATGAATTTTCCCGCGGTTCTAGTGTTAATTACCTAAACTATATCTGCTAACTTTTACGCTTTTTTCTTACCACTAAAATTTTATAGTAATTATTGTTTTATTTAATCATCGAAACCACTCGATTAAACGAGGCAAAAAATCTCCATTAAATTCTAGTGTTATAAAAAATTGTGAAAATTGCTTGCTATGCCTATACTAATATTTTTATAGCTAACATGTGATGATTTTACTCGAAAATTTCCTTATTGATAATTTACTGAAATGCCACATTAACTGTTATTAAATTCAGCAACTGATTTTAATCTTGAATGTAATTAAAGTCCATTTCTTTTTTACATTATTAGTAAATTTTTTACACTATAGCCAGAGATGAGATTTCCGCTTTTTGGACACCAGTATAATCTTAGGAAGAATGTCGTTCTCTTAAATCACGAAAATGTTCCGATGAAATAATATAGCATTTTCTCTCAGATTTTTCTGGTGTGCCAAAAAGCTGAAATCTCATTCCTGACTATAGCATTGACCATGTCTAGTGATGTTTCAATTCTACGATATTTTATGACTAGTGGATCCAAACAGCAATAGCTCCCTGCGAACACTACCACCGCGCATGCGCTATCCCGATTTTGTATTAATCGAAAAATCCGGAGCTAAAAATATTATATAGATGGAAAAATCCGGAGCTAAAAATGTTATATAAATCGACACTGGATTCGCCTGTGTCGATTAATTCATGGTTAATATTTATTCACAATTAATTCATGAATAAAATTTTTTGTTTAAATTGTTTTTCAAAATTTTTTGCGTGAATTTGATGTTTTTAAATGAAAAATCCACCAGTTGCGGCAACACTGGGGCCAAAATTCTACCAAGATACATAAGTAGCAATGTATTAGGTCAATCGGAAAGTTATGACGTTTAGTGTTATTTCACGCCTTTTTAAAAATTCATATCATTGGCACAACTTTTTTGAAATGGTAAAATTTCCAAAGTTTTCACGTTTCACTTTCAGATGAAAATGGTAACGTGAAATAATATTATGCGACAAAACTTTCCGTTTGCCCTCCCCCCCCCCCCTATGCTGATTTGGTTAGAATCTAAGGCGCTTGGAATATTATTGGTTGCTTCAAATGTATGACATATAATTCAAATCCCACATTTTACTGCATAATGCATCTGCGATTGTATTTAAATGTAACTAAAGTAAATTTCACATATCATCGTTATATTTAGGTGATCTTATCAGTTTTAAAGTATAATATTTAATTATAACCTTACATTCTATAACTTAATGTACTAATGGATTTCGATTTAACCCTTTGCGGCGCAGGGACATGCATTGCTTAAGTACTGAAATTAATAACTGACACCGAAATTTGAAAACAACTTTATTTTTAAGTAAGAAAATAACCATATTTCACGTATTCAATAAACCGTAATTTTTTTACCAAAATTCCTGTGCAAATGTCGCGTTTGGAAATTAAAATTAAGGGGTTTCATAGATATACAGACCCGTCGGACAGGGTTAAGCGTAATAAAAAACCATAAACCCCCTTCGCGGCTGGAGCCTTTACAAAATTTTTAACGTTTCCCCACCGGCTTTTAAAAACAGAAATTTGTGACTTACTAAATCGAGAAAATGCTCCAATTAAATAAGGTAAATTTTTCAGTAAAATTTTATTGGTGGGGAAAAAGAAGGATTGTTAATCCTTTCCGGCACACTGTGCCCGGTCTGGGATACCTAATTTTATTTCCAAACTTGCAAATGACATCAATAATATTTTAGTAAAATTTTGCTTTTACAATGAAAGCTTAAATTAGGAGTTTCAAAATATCTAAAATATTCGTTTGTGAATTCTGTGTCAGACGATAATTTATCATTTTACCAACAGATTTTGCCAGTGCCGGAAAGGGTTAAGCCTTTTTGCAGCACGTTACATGTCGCTTGACCCCAAGGAGTTAACAGTAAAAAAAAAAAAAAAAAAAAAAAAAAAAATACTTGTTGTAATACTAACGTATTTTCTATGATAAATAGTAATTTCAGACTGATAATTTGTTGAGCTGTTAAATTTTCATGCATTAACTAATTGAAATCGAATTAAAATTCATTATAAAGTTAAACTAAAATTTATTTTAAAATCAAACTTCAATTTAAAACTAAATTAAGAATACATAACAGTGCATTGCCTAAGCAGAAAAGCATTTGAAACTAGTCTAGTTAGTTTTTATTCTGAAATCATGTTTCGAGTTATGAGATTAATGTTATTCTAATCCCACGTACCTTATAGGAAAGCACATTGCAATTTTTATTTTTATTCCATTCTAATTCATTGCATATTATGTATTAGAAAGCTTTGCTTTTATTATTTAGCACTTTTCTGCCTGGAAAATATTCGAAGATATTATTTAAAAAAAGCTATTAAAAAACAAAAATACTAGTAGTGAAATATTAATCATACTTGCGTCAGTGATAAGAATCTACAGGAATTAAAATATATCAAGATATATGTTAGATATGTATTAAAATCGGATGATTTTATAATTTATTATTTAATACGGATATTAATTTTTATTTTAATGCAATTAAAATGTATTATACGTTATAAAATATTTAACCCATTCGTGGTTATAAGCGCGTATACGCGCCCAGAATACCACTTAATTTGAATTGCGAAATGCCATACTGACACCGAAATTTTTAAATGAAAATTTTAATTTTACAAAGAACGTAAAACAAACATTTATATATTATGAAATAAATTTGTTTTTAAATTCCGGTGTCATTCAATCATTTTAGTATTTTATGAATAGAAGTGCTTTAACCGTCAAAGGGTTAAGTCGTTGTATCATAAATTATTTTAAGTATATATGTTATACACATTTATTATTGCTCAATATTAGATTGTTATTTTACTGCAATAACACATTTTCTTATCTAAAGCAGTCATTAATTTTTTGTCGAATTTACTTAAAATATATTATAAAATCTCAAAGATCATTTATTTCATTACATTTTTTTTTCGGAAATATTATAGATATTCTGTGCTGTAATTCTCTGAATTCTTGATATTTTATTGCTACATTACCTAATACACTTAGTGATTTTCATTTATTTAAATTTAATTAATTCATCATGAAAATTAATAAAGTTAAAATTTATATATTGAATTACATATTTCATTACCAAAGTTGTCAGAACTTACATATCTTGCACTATATGATTTGAAATTCACAAAATTTGAAAATTTCGTCTTCAATTTTTTCATTGAAAACAGTTTCCTTCCTTTGAATTTACGCCGTTTAATTTCAACCTAGATAGTACATAGAAGAATTATGAAATAAAATTTTAGATTTATAATTATTTTAGTTTAAAAAAAACCATAGATGTCTAAAATGCAACATTTCTCTATTTTAAAATATTTTCTTTAAAAAAAATCTGGTGTGAATTAAACATTACAGGAACACTATGACTTGCTTTTGAATAGGTGTTAGCGTAATTTATTTTATCATAGTTGTATTATATTTATCTATATGTTTTTTTATAATGTGTCATTTACGGTGGTTATAATGCACAATTTTTATTTTTAAAAAATCCAAAAACAAACGCTATTGAAAGATTAATCGTACTTACGTTAGAGCCAAAAATCTACACGAATATGTATCAATTGTATGTAGATGTGTGTTAGAATCTAAATGCTTCGAATCAAAAGCATTGCGTTCGCCCTTTAAATACAGAAATGAATCTAACAAAGAAATCATTGTTACATATTAGGACAAGATGCGAAGACAGATGGTGCAACTTTCAATGAGTCGTATTCATAGGGCTTCAACGATTAGTTGTTTCATGAGAGTTTGCATTTTTCTTTATTTTTTTTTTTTTAGAGGTGTCAGCGAATTATAGTGTAGTGCAGTGGAGGTTGATAATAATAAAGTTAGTAGGGGAATGGAAAATATATCTTTTTTAATAAATTGTTCCATTGACCCAATTTCGTGGGGAAAAAATAAATAAAATAGACCACACAAACACAGAAAAAAACTTTAAACCCCTTCGAAGGGCTACCACAGGTGACTATTTTTACATTGTACTTGCACCAGTATTTTTCTAACATAAATTTGGAAGTTTATTTTTCTGGCAACTATGGCTAACGCTAGAACACCCGGAAGGTGTCGATTTGACTCCACACCAGGTGATTAAATTTCGATTCAAAGCAGAAAATTTTTCTTTAAGACTTTCCGAAGCACTGTTCCCAGTCTGGCATACCTAATTTTATTCCATATAGTCCATATATATTAATAATATGCAAATGGCACCAATAATATTTTAATAAAATTTTGCTTTTACAGTGAAAGTTTAGGGGGTTCTTATTTTCACAAAAAGTTTTTCCAAATTCCGGTGTCACACGATATTTTCTAATTTTACTAACAAAATTTGCCCGTGCCGGAAAGGGTTAAATAATTTAAATTTAAACCATTATTAAATAAATCAAGTTAACAAGTTTGATTGAAAATTCTGGTGAGAAATATTATTAACAAATTTGAGTAAAACTTACGGGCTAGAACGCCCGTGTAAATGTTTGTGCAAAATTTCTGTTTTAAGAAATTGCTGTCAATTGGAATAAAAAAATAGTCACCTGTGGCAGCCCTACCTTTGCTATGATCAGGCAAAAAATGTTATCGGAATCCTTTTTTCAATCTACCAGTTAACACTTATTGGAAACTAACTTTTTATACATGATTCTATTTTTGTATTCTATTAACACCGGAATATTTTTAAAATAAATGTTATAGCGTATTTCTCTTGTACTTATTATTAAATTAGAAGTAAAAATATTTCCTAAAAAGAAAGCAGTATTAGACGATTTAAATTCGTGTAAATGATGCTTGTCCTGAAGTCACGTGAGAAGTGACATAGGACCAATAAGGGTTAATTTTAATGGTAGATTTGGTTTTATCGAAGAATCTCTTCAAATAATAATAATAATAATAATAATAATAATAATAATAATAATAATAATGTAGTGCTGAGAAACCTGATTATAATGAAATTAGAATTGGGGTTGAAATTGTACCTTCTGAATAAATTGTTCGATTGACTCAATTTTATTTGGGCTCACATTACAACATGTACTCAAAAAGAAAAAAAAAAATATATGTTTAACTCATTCAAGACGATTGTTGAACATAAGGTTCTTAAAATACTTGATTATTCTATTAATTAATTTTAATGGCAAATTTTGTCTTATCGGAGAATGCATTTAAATTAACATAATAACAATTATTATTACAGCGTAGTGCAGTGACGCTTCATAATAATGAAGTTAATTGGAAAATGGATGGCTCTTAATAAATTGCTCGATTAACCCATTTCATACAGAAAAATAATGTGGATCACCCAAACATAAAATTTCGGAATGACAGGGTTCATTTCGATACAAGTAATATTCCAGGAGAAATATCATAATTTATTTATTTATTTAGAAATAGAAATCTATGTTAAAAACGCAAAATTTCGTCTTATTTAGTTTAGAATTTTCTGTAACAAAATTCAGTTACTGAAGAATTTCCTATTGGGAAACTTCCAGGATTCATATAAATCTTGGAATGATAAACGTATATAACGTTATCAGAATTTTTCAATTTTACCAAGAAGTTCTAATAGCAATTTATTCCATTATGGAGAATGCCTTTAAACCAAGAAAAAAAAAAAAAAAAAAAAAAGGTGATGATGTAGTGCAATGGATCTTGATAATAAAGAAGTTAGAAGAGTGAATGAAAAATGTCTCTTCGTAATTATTTGTTTGATTGACACAATTTCATACAGTAAAATAATATGGACAAGCCAAACATTTTAAAAATTTCTTTTCAAAAAATTTCTTTTCACTACTGCGTTTTAACATATAAGATGCTCAGAATCCTCCATTATTCTACCAATTAATTTTTAAGGTAAATTTTATCTTATCGCAGAATGCGTTTAAATAAATAAATAATATATATATATATAGTATATTGCAGTTGTACTTGATGATAATGAAGTGAATAGAGGAATGCAAAATGTCTGTTCTTAATATATTCTTCGATTGACTCAATTTCCTACTGAAAAAGTAACATGGACCACACACACATAAACAACAACAACAACAATCCCTAGGGTAGATTTTGGCTTAAAGGCCTACCACATTAAAACAAATTTTGTACTTACGGAGAATGCCTTTAAATTAAGAAAAATATTAATGATAATGTAGTGCAGCGGAGCTTGATAATAAAGAAATTAAAAGAGTGAATAAAAAATGTCTCCCAATAATTATTTGTTCAGTTGATCCAATTTTACACAGAAAAATAATATGTACAAGCTAGACATAAAAAAAATATTCTTGTTACTGAGTTATAACACATAACATTCACGGAATCCTTTATTATTCTACCAATTAATTTTTAAAGTAAATTTTAAATTATCACAGAATGCGTTTAAATTAAGAAAAAAATATAGTACAATGTAGTTGAGCTTGATAATAATGAAGTGAGTAGAAGAATGCAAAAGTTCTTAATAAATTCTTCGATTGACCCAATTTCATATAGAAAAAGTAACATGGAACACACGCTCACAACAGCAACATAATAAAAACCCCTAGGAACAATTACCGCATATAATATAACACGTAAGGTCCTCACAATCCTTAATTATTATTCTTAAGAGTATTTTCTAACGGTAATTTTTATTTAATTTAAGAAGGATAATGGGTTTAAAGTAAGAAAATAGTTTTATTAATCTATAAAAAAAAAAAAAAAAAAAAGAAAAAAAGAAAAGAAAAGAAAAAGGGGATAAAATATTACAATAGGTGCCAACCTGACATCGATTATCCGTAATACATGCGTTAATTTGACACTCGTTTAATGAGTTTCGAACCAGAATTTTTTCAAAGAAATGAAATTAAGTATGTTCAGGTAACAGTCCTGAAATTAGATAAATAAAGATTGATGATATATATTTTCTGGTTGTAAATGACGTTAACCTGGATCAAACTAAACCAGGTATTACGGAAGATTAGTTGAAAGTTGGCAGCTATGTTTTACAAAATGCCGCAAACGGATAAATGATTGAGAAATATCCATATCTACCATACGCCAAACTTATTTATGAAAATTCTTTAATTTTTAAATTTTGCGTATGTGTGTGTGGAGGAGGAGCGTCGGTTTGGTAGAAGGCAGTTTAGTCTTCAATATCTATATTTTAATATTGCAGATATAACGTTAGCATAGCTGCCAACTTTTATGCATTTTTGCTACCACTAAAATTGTACAGAGATTTTCAATTTGTTTAATCTTAAGATATCTGCGATTTAATAAGACAATATTTACTATAAACCTTTTGTGGTAGAAAAAATACGTAAAAGTTGGCAGGCACGCGTTAGTACACCTTGTTTACTATGCTAAATAATTTTAATATGGTATTTTCAATGCAGATATTTGTTTTTTAATGAAGTTATTGTAAAAATTTTATTCAAAACATGGATCTCTAAAATCTCATAGGTTCAACAACGGAATACTAGCAAAGGTCACTGAGATCTCAAGTTACCAAATATAATGTTAAATTTAATTGTATAATAATAATTATATTTTATTCTCCAGCGTACTGTTCTTGAAGTCTCCATTTTTAGGTGGGTCATAATTACATAACATACATATCACCTATACAGGGTTCGTATGTTTTAAGGACCTTTCACCAGAATTTGCGTAAAATAATATTTGTCTTATTTAAAGAAAGATGGGCATATTTAAATTTCATTAAAGATCAACGAAACCTCTATTTTTTAATTCTCTTTAAAAAATTATTGCTTCATTAATGTATAATTTTAATATAAAGAAAATTAAGAAAAAAATATCCATACAAATCTTTGCATTGCACATGATCTTAATTCACAAACCTCAGCATATCTGACCGTGACTATTGTAATATTACTCGCAATAAATTAAAAAAAAAAAATCTTACAAATTTTTTAATTACAATTGACCGGAATTTACAAACCTCAGCATAGCTGATTGTCACTATTGTAAGAATACGTCACAATAATTCTTCAGATCATGCCCCTCTGATTTATAACATATTTTCCAAACAAAGAATGATGCTTAAATGATAATTTATTGTATTTTTTTATATTTCATTGTAAAAAGATTAAGTAAAAGCAGATATCTGATTTCAAAAGTGAAAAAAAAGATGCCTGTTCCTGAAATGGTATTCAGATTCTCAGTTCATTTCGTTCTTTTTTAAAAAGCTATATATATCACGAAAATTATTTTAAACAAAAAAAAAGATACTACTACAACTTTTTAAAAAAGATAATCAACATTTTCATTATTTTTTTTTCAATGAAAGTTAGAAGACACACAGACAACACATTTTTTTAAATGTCTACTAGTCCGCCTGGAAAATTATATTCTACCAAATAAATGAAGAAAAAGCACTGCATCAATTTGAAAAAAATTCATATGCAAAAAATAAGTAAACTGTAAATAAATTATTATTTTTTAAGGAAGCACGGAGAAAAAGCAAATCAAAAGCAATGTTTATAAATTTCTTCACGCACATCATAGTAAATATTTTTTCTCCCCAATGCATACTTTTGTTATAGTCAGTAGTTAATTCAAAGTTTATATTCAATAAATGAATTTTAAATTCAGATTTTTTCTGCGTTATTGCACTTTTTTTAAGAATTATTTCGCATATTTTGTTAGTATTATAACTTGCACAACAGGGAATTTTATTAATAATAAAAATATTTATCAAGCATTTAAATAAATGAATTCAATCAGGGGTACTTTTTCTAAAACGTTTAAGTCATTGATTCTTCGAAATCGCTATCAAAATCTTAGCTATTATAAATTCATTTATACATATTAGTTTATTAAATTACCTGTAACGGCTTTGTAAGTTTGACATTGTAGAAACGTAATACGGATTTAAAAAAAAAAATATGTACGTCTTTTAATTTAGTCGGATTTTTTTTAAATTTATTTATTGATAAATTGAAGAAAAACCCGGAAAAAATAAACTGGGAGTTTTATTTCAAATAACAAAAGTATCGTCTTGGGTTCTGGAAAATAACTCCAACAACCCAGCTAATTAGTTACTAATTTGCTGTAGCTGATAATAATAATAATGATAATTTAACAAAATTAGAAACATAAATTGTGAAAATAAATTTTCACAAATTAAAATTGAATATGAGTAAGTTAAATATTAAAAAATATATATATTCCTCATTTTTTGTAAACAATGCATGTTTATTATAAAGGTGAAACATCTCGAGGAAAATATAATTTATACAGTCATTTTCCTGATAAACGATTTATTATTATTTTTTTTTTAAAACAAAATAAAACAATGATAGCGTTTCTTCTTTTCTGATTTCATTCGATTTCTTATATAGTTATACCTTACCGTATCTATCTATATTATAAAGGACAAACGTGTCTTTGCGTAACGCCTACGTCCTTCTGCGAATGGCGACACTTTCAAATTTTAAATGAAATTTCACTTTTACAATTTTCGGTATTGCAAATTTTTAAACTTATGAGCATCGCTTATTTTAAATTTTTACACCGCCGAATAGGGAAAAAATCTATTTTAAATGCAACTTGTTTGAAAGATGTATCTCAATTTGCTTTTGAATTATTATTATTATTATTATTATTATTATTATTATTATTATTATTATTATTATTATTATTATTATTTTGTAGTGTATAATACTTTTTTTGTCATCGTAGCAGCAGAAGTATTCCAAAAATGAACACCACAAAGATTCGAGTATGTTTTAAATATCTCTATTGTTGACAAAGTACAACAACCATTTTCTAAATGGTTAAAAAGAAAAAACTGAAATAATCAAATCGTCCCATTTCTTTGGTGACAGCCAGATTCCAATAACTTTAAATTTTACATGCACTTATGTATTAACATCTCTTCTAATGTTCCACCACTAGAAAAGCTGTTTTTACATAATATGAAGTCACATCATGACCTCTCTACAAAAATAAAGCTTTTTAATTCGCATGTACAGCTCATATTCAAAATATTAGAATAATTACCTTTTTTTTAGAAATTTAAAATATCGTTTGGTAATTTAATGTCTTTTAATGAAAATATGCAAACGAAATTTTTATTAAGAACTTATTGTTGATTAAACTTACTTGTTATCTTAAATTTAATATCATTTTTGAAAAGATTAATTGCAAAAAAAATTATTTTGAAAAGTCAAAATATTAGAATATTTATTCAAGTGGTTCAAAATATTAGAATATTTCACATTAATTCTCCTTTAATTATTACCAATTCTTAACTGGTGGCATCATTAATTAAATTCAGACTATTTTATTTAAAATCAGTATTCCTTTTTGCAGTTTGTTTCTTTTTCGTCTTAAAATGGGCCGTGTGAGTGATATTCCTGAATCTACTAAACTTCGTATGGTTGATTGGAATCGGCACGGTAAAAATCAATGTTTTATAGCGAATTATTTACATTGTTCGCAATCGAGCGTTAGTAAAATACTAACACAATATTCAAAAATTGGAAATTTTCAAAATAATCGCCGAAATGGTGGCCGAAAACCAAAAACATCTGCTAGAGATGACAGGAAACTGAAGCGTATAGTTAAGAAAAACCGTTTTAAAAGTGTACGATTCTTGCACCGAAAATGGAAAGAAGAAGGAGTTGAAGTTTCTACATCGACAACATTAAGACGTCTCCATAAATTTAAATTTGAATCTCGTGTACCGAAAACAAAACCTCTCATGACTGCAAGACAAAAGCGTATAAGATTGAATTGGTGTAAATCAAGACGTTTATGGAGCAATGAAGATTGGAAAAATATATTATTTAGTGATGAAAGTATGTTTTGTGTTTCATATGGTAATCAAGGTATTCGAGTTTGGAGAATGAAGCAAGAAGCATTTGATAAAGAATGCCTTAAACGTTCCATAAAATTTGCTGCTAGTGTCATGGTTTGGGGTTGTATGAGTGCAGAAGGACCTGGAAAGTTATGCATCGTCTACGAAAAGGTTAACTCTCTGATATATCAAGAAATTTTAGAATATTACATGATTCCATCATCAGAAGATTTATTTGAAGATGATTTCATCTTTCAACAAGATTTAGCGTCCCCGCATACCTCGGTGTCAACTAAGAATTGGTTCCGCCAACGCAACATTAAGGTACTTCCTTGGCCGCCAAATTCACCAGATCTTAATCCCATCGAAAACTTATGGTGTATAATGAAGAAAAAACTTCAAGAAAATCCTCCTTCAAGTAAAACTGAGTTAGTGGCACGTATAAAGTCTATTTGGGCTAATATTGATAGAAATGTTTGTAAACACCTTGTATATAGTATGCAAGATCGATTGTACGCTGTTATAAAAGCTAAAGGGGATGCTACAAAATATTAACTACCATTTACTTCATATTCATAAGGTAATATTGTTGCGTAAAATAAAATATTCTAATATTTTGAACCAATCTAAATTTTATTCTAATATTCTGGTGTGTTTAAGGAAGCTGTATACCTAATTCATTGTGCTGTATTTTATATTTTATAAATGTTAAAATCTTATCTAAACATTCCAGATTTAATTTATAAGAAATTTAATTGCATTTACTTAGTATAAAAAATAAATAAATGACAAATAATTTTTTCTTATTACTTTTTCTCAATTATTCTAATATTTTGAATATGAGCTGTAGTTATCTCTTGTTTATTTGTTACAAAAGATTTAGTAAAATTCCTCAGAAAGCAGTATCGCCCTCAATAAATCCCATACATATGATTTTTCTCTTTATAACATACGAAATGTCCTTCTAGTAGATAAAAAAGACAGCTTAAAACACTTTCACTTTTCGCTTTTACTAAAGAATCATCACCGACTTAGTGCATGACTTTCACTTTTTTTTATATTATTATTATTTTTTAAATTTTATTTCTATCATTATTGCGAAATTCCTAATTCTTACCAGAAATTTCAAATAGAAATTTGTATTTTATTTAAGAGCACATGGAGCATAAAATGAATGAAATTTTGAGTTTTTAATTATTGACCTAGAAAACTGAGCTGAAAAATAGATGCTGAACAGAGATGAGTTTAACGCGTTTTTACACACCAGTGTTTTGTTAGAGAAATTGTTATTTCGTTTAATCGTTGCCGTCCCAAGAACAGACGACACGAGATGAGACGTCATCATTTATTGACCAACTAGTGTTGGAATTTACACCGGAAAATTTTGAATGGCAATTGTTTATTAATTTTATTTGTGGAAAACCTATTATGTTACAAAACAATAATAACTATTTAAATTTGCTGGTGATAATTTGGAATCTTAATAAAAAATCAGCCAGATGCGGCAACATTGTAACTCTCCGCATTTAGCTGAACGTTTATTCACGGATTCCGAATCCTCAGCAGTAGGTTTAAATAATCATTATTGTTTTGTAAATTGATAAAAATTATACTAATAAAATAAAAGAAAATTGCTATTCAAAATTTTCTGGTTTGAATTCCAATCGAAATCCAATGAGAAATCGGCCGATAGGTGTGATAATGTCACATTTCTTTCCTCTGGTCTTGAGTATTTCGATGGCTGCTGTTTAATTGGAATATTTTGTGATTTAAGGTAATAAAATGTTCTATAAGAAAATACTAGTGTTCAAAATCCAGAGCACAAAAACGCAGAAATCTCATCCTTTGTGCTAAATGATTATGATCTAAAAATTATGGTGCTAAAAGCTTTTTTTTTTTTCTTTATTATTATTATTATTATTAAGTTTTCTTGCGCGTGTATATACATATATATTTGCATTTTTTTTAACTGTGTTTTTTTATTCTTTCTTATACTTTTCTAAAATTCTATTTTAGTTAAACAGTTTAATTTTTCCAAAATTGTGTAACTAACATTTTAGGTCCGAGTGAAAAAAATGCTTTAAAAAATAAAAAGTATGCCGTTAATTTTTTTAAGGATTTTCGAAGTTTTTGAATAACATGTTTTTAATTTTTTTTTTCTTTTAAGCTAAAAGAAAATCGTTTGCTTTTGTTCTGAAATAGTATATTTTCTGATACAACAACAATTTTTAAGTTATATTCAATAATTTTTTAGAAAAGTGTTCCAAATAGACATATTGTTCGAAAAATATGTAAAAGTTTATTAGTTCTTGAAAACTAATTTTTGCATGAAATTAATTTCTTTTGATTTATATATGGGCTATAATGTTTATATTTATTGAAAAAAATTTATTTCCATCTCCATTTAAGTAAAATACATATTATATATTTTGCAAAATCTGCTTCATTTTACTTTTCCAGATATCCCACGTGCTCTTAATAGTAGACATTTTGTAATTAAATTACGCAACTCTTTTTCTTACGGAATTTCCGCGATGAATTAAATTTTCTAAATTTACACTAGAACGCCGGGAAGATGTCAATCCTACATCGATCACTGGACTAAATGTCGATGTATTAATGTAGTCTTAGTTTTCATCCAACGATTTTATACAAATGCTTCTATATTTTTTTCTTTATACAACTACTTTACTCTACTACTTTTATTCTTTATACAAATTTCTATACAGTAGGTCTGGTAAGATTCTTCAATAGCAATATCTCCATCCATAAATCTTCTACTCATGATTTTTATCATTATAACATACGAAATCTCCACTAGTAAATAAAGGAAGCTTAAGGATTTTCGGAAGCCGTGTAGATGCTGTTTTTTTTCTTTATCCGAAACGATCCTGTAAGATTGAAAACTTAAGTAGAATAAAGGCTGAATTAGTGAACGTAGTTTCTAGTTGGTTTTAAAGGGAAATAACCTTCACCTATATTTATGAATAACTATTGTTACTGACAGTGGAATCATTAAATAGAATTAAAACAAAAAGCAAGTAAAAAAAATTATAACTATAGCTGAAGAAAGTGTTTACCAATTAAATTTACAGTTCACAACAACTGCAACTGTTACTCACACTGAAAAAATACAGAAAATGTTTTTTAATTTGCAGAAATACATGAACCACGAACGAAAATACACAATTATTTCTTCCGAATTTCTATTGATTTCAAAAAACGCTCTTTATCATTAAAAACTTCGGAAACTAATATATTTTCAAGATTTAAAGGCACAAAGGCACCTTCACATATAATATGAAGCAGTTTTTGTGAAATATGTTTTACTTTAAGGCAGGGGTGTAAAAATCTAGGCGCCACTCGTAGGTTTTTCACCACTTAAATTTAAAAGTTTTCTTTGATTAAAATTTTATAGCATTCTAGCAAGAATTTTACACGAAATATTACATGCTAAAAAACGAAATAAATTTAGTGGTAAGAGACTGCCTGGTTGCGCCTAGATTTTTGCACCCCTGCTTTATGGGTTCGGGACACAAAAATCTTCAAATTTTCAAACAAACAAACAAAAAAAAAAAAAAAAAAAAAAAAAAAATCAGGATGAATCTGTTTTATATGGGTAGCAATTGACATGCGTAATATATTTAAAGATTTCAGAAATATAATGGTCATATAAAAATTCTTAAATGTATAGCATTTCGACATAGCAGCTTTGCTTGATTTCTCAAAAGTTTAGAGTTTAGGGTTTTGTAGACTTTGAAATCACTAGTTTATTTGTTAATAAAGCACTTGTGGATTTTCAAAAGCCAAGTGCACATGCCTTTAAAAACAATCTAAAACAATTCTTAAAAGTGTGAAAACATAAGTCGAAAAAAGGCACCGGAACGAGAATGTAGATATAACAAAAAACCGAAGAAAAATAATCTGTACCTATTTTATTTTATAAATATGCATAATTAAATGTGATATATATATATATATATATTAGGAAGTAGCAACTACAGTGAAATATCCGCTAACCGGATCTTTATCAACAAGTATCTCTGTACCCTTTCAGATGCAAGCAATTGTGTTTGTTCAATGACGAATTCCCTCGGAAATTTGCAAAAAAATTACTTCAAAATAAAAAAAGCATTTTTTCCCAATTTTTTTTTTTTTTAAACCGAAGTTTTAAAAGTAAAACCCAATTAAAAGTTTCCGGTGGCAATCTTATTTAAAATTAGGTGGAATATAATATATCCCACCTCCCTTCAAGGGCTCAAGGAAATCAGATATAGCAATGAAAAGAATGAAGGAAAATACAACCCTTATGCTGCTAATGTAATCACAACATAGTAAAGTACACCCGTGTTCAAAATTAGTTCATTCGACAGTTTTAAAACTGTAATTAATATTATAAGATGTCCATTTAGTAAAATATCATTCAATTATTTTCAAAAATCAGGATATTTTATAAGAATTAATTTACCTGCTAAAAAACAAAAACAGACGAAGAAACAAACAAAAACAAAATGCTATTTCCATCACAAGAAATTGAATAGAAGAAAAAGAAAATTTTTAAAGTTAAGTTTAATTTTAAGAAAAAAGGAAAATTTAGAACGAAAAATACAAAACTGCATACATAAGAAATTGCGTTAAAACTTACTGAATGGGCATAGAAATCGACAAGTCAGTCACTTACCTAAAAAGAGAAAAAAATGGCGATAAGCAACCATGGAAAATAATAAATAAATGAAAATAATGTAAAAATACATAAAAATACATACATACATATGTGACAAAAAAGACACCTTAGACTGCACTATGTAACTCTATATGCTTCTAATTTGCTCACTATAGAAAAAAAATATCCTAAGAATTCGTTATTTCACCGAAAATTAACTACATGGGGGTTGAAACTTATATATATATATATATATATATATATATATATATATATATATATACCGGATGTCCCAAAATGACTGATGGATTTTAAAATTCAATAACTTGCAAACGGTGACAGCTATTAATTTTTTTTCTGTTGGAGGGTTATGTATAATGTCAGGAGTTTTTTTACCGTAATTTTTTATTTTAGTTCGCATTTCAAACAATAGGTGGCGCTGACGGCGATTGGAGGCCAGGTCGACGCCTCAATCAGCACTGATCACCTGGCCTTCAATCGCCGTCAGCGCCACCTATTGTTTGAAATTCGAACTAAATTAAAAAAAAACTCCCAACATTATACATAACCCTCCTGCAAACTTTTTTTAAATAGCTGTCACCGTTTGCAAGTTATTGAATTTTAAAATCCATCAGTCATTTTTGGGACACCCGGTATATATATGTATGTATGTATATTTGGCCTTCATTTTGTGAAGCAAGTATTTACTTTGATAAAATTAATTACATTTTTGAATTACTTTTAAACGTAAAATTCAGTTATTCGAATCCAAACTCAACAAATTCCTCTTCCAAACTATCTTTTTAAAGTGAATTTTGAAGACATAATCTTAAAGACCAGTAATACAATTTAGAGCATATCCGGATTCACCGAGCCATTAAACCGCAAATTCACTAAATTTGATATTAATTTCAAGGTTAACGTTAATCTGTCTTTTCGATGAGAAATTTTCGTCTTATTGGAGCTTATTATTGAAGCTTATTCTTAATCTGTGAACAAATGCGACAAACTTTTTTTTTTTTAATTATGGCGTGAAATATTGTTTTCGAATTCATGTTACGGCCAGGCGTGCATAATTAGCATGTTAGTTTTAATTTGCTATAAGCCACATTATATTTTATTATAAAACACAACCATTTATTTAACATACCTTTATTTATTTATATATTTATTTTTATATAAACACACAAAATGTTCAATTTACTCTAACCAGGGATGAGATTTCCGCATTTTATTCATTTTTTTTGTTTATTTTTTCTATCCGCCTTTTTTTTTTTACCAGTATTTTGTCAGAAAATGCTATTTTACTTAACCCCTTAATAATCACATTAAATTACGATTTAAAAATTCAAATTCATTACTGCCACCAATTTTTTTTCTTAAATATTCATCTTATTTGATGACAAGTAACATGGTATCAGAATAAAACCAATTACACTATTTTATAAAACTGGTGAAAAACAAACAATTCTCGGTTACAAGCCGTGAAGCTTGTAGCCCTTGGATGTCTCGGCCGCGACGATTAAAAGGTTAATTAAAACATTTTTGCGTTTTAAGAGAAAAACATTTTCTCTAATAAAATACTGGTGTGAAAAAACGCGGAAATATCATCCTTATATAACACACATGCACACAATCTGATCTACTGGACTACAATACGAAGCAAAATCTCTCCAAAATTGCCGGATTGCTACCTTGCCCTTAAAAATTGCCTTTTTGTAAACTTCGGTGCATCTGCGACAGCTGTACCTTAATTTAAACTTAATGTTAACCGTCTTTTTCCTTTTTAATTTGCTCTCCCTCAACAATTTCCAACAGCAATATGCCTGCCAATGTCAATGTTACATTATTGTAGCAATCAAATATTCTTTGTTTAGATAGATCTAACAAGATAATTATATTATATGTAAAATATTTAGATAATTATATATGAAGTATTTAAATATCCATAAAAGGATCCAAACGGAAACGTTTTTATAATATTTTCTATAGGGTATGAGTAAGTTTTCTCGAACTAGAATATTAGTTTTTTGATTATTATCAATTTTCAATTTAACAGTTTCAGATATATATATCAGTAAATTTTTCGAAAAGTGTTCGCTTGATTTAATCGCCGAAATTGTGTGATTGTATAAAACAGGTATTTCTGCATAAAAATATTGGTATGGGGAATCAGGAGGTTGGCAACTATTGATGCTAACCAATGATATAGTCGTAAATAAAATAAAATAAAATAAAGCAGAGAGTATCAGAGCGTATTCTTGAGAAAGCGAGGTATAATGTGTTCCTTAAAAAATCTAGAAGATATACGGCGTATACTTTCCACTTCATCCCTGATGTTAAAAAATTCGCGACGGTAAATGATTTTCGTTTTTATTGCAAAAAACAATACTGACTAGAGGCGTGGTTTCTTCCTTTCAAAAAATGAATTTATATCATTTTGCCCGTATATTATTTATATATCAAGACTCTTTTCATATGAGATCCGTACATTGAAAGATATTACTTGCTGATAAACCTGAGAAAGCTATCTAGAAAATCAATTTACCAATGACTTTCGGAAGAGGGAGGAGTTACTACTGCTCTAAAACTCAGATGTTACAAAAACCTGTCATTAGTGTGTTAATTTAGCATGTTCGTCTGCAAACATATTTTTTGGACATGAAAATATTTAATTCAGAATGGGTAGCATAATAAATAACGATATACCGATTTGAAAAAACTGAGTGATACACTATACTCGAAAACGTTTCCGAAAATTACTGTCAAACAAACAAACAAACAAAAAAAATGTTTTTATTCAATTCCGTTTTCTAGGTTTTAATGAATTCATATTTGCTAAAGCTAATCACGTTGATCAGTAGCGGCTTGTCAGGAGGTGCTGCATTAGTTTATTCACACTACTAAAATTGTACGGTAATTTCAGTTTTATTTAATCAACAAAATGTGTCGAATAAATAATAAGAAAGATTCTGTTAAATTTTAGTGGTATGAAAAATCTGATGCAGCACTCCCTGACGAGCCGCTACTGTTTATGATTATATATTATAAATCAGTCAGCTATTTCAAATTTAGTAAATTTAATTTACGTAGGAGAAGAGATTCAAAATCCATGTTGGCACTGGGTGCAAACGATACATGTCTCAGCCCTGTCTAAAGATAAACAACGTTTTTTTTTTTTTGGAATGGTGGGTAACACGGGGAAAGTTATTGAGCATTTTCGTTAGTGATAAGATTACATATTATTAGTCTAAGAAACATTTGCCGTTTTCTACTCATTTATACTTTCTCTGAGTTTCATAATTAGTTGTAGTGATATAATTGTACATAACAGTGTCTTAAAATGAGAGTTCGAATACATCAATGGATTCAAAAGATTTTAGGTGTTTTAGTGCCAGAAATTTCCTAAAGTACCATTTACTATATCAAAAGACAGATTTAAAAAAAATTATTATTATTAAATAAGAAAAATATTTTTTACGAAAATTCCGGTATCAGCGCTGTCACTGCCAACTATTTTTTGTATTCTGTTCGCACCAGTATTTTTCTGATATGAATTTTGAATTATATTTTTCTTACAAATGTTTTTAAAGTGCTCATTAAGGATTTCTGTTTTGAGAAAATGATGCCTGTTAGTATTAAAAAAAAATAGTCGCCTGTAACAGCCTTGCGGTAAGATCTCCTCGAAGCGAACGAACCCTAGAAATGCTTTTTAACACGTTCGCTGCCGCTCACGCGAAAGCGCGTGATATGGCGCGAACGTTAAGGGGCCACGCGTGATGTGGGGTGATGTCCAATAGCCAGTCACGCGCTGGCGAGGGAAAATCTTTCACTGATTCTTTGTTATAAAAAGTAAATCGGCTTCTGGGAAAAACTCACTTCTACAGTGCGGCATTAACTATCACCACATCTTCATGTAAGCGGCAGCGAACGAGTTAAAATACCCTTATATGGTCCAAGATGACCGGCTACTTGCGATTTTAGACATTTTGTTAAATATCTAAAATCATACATGAGGAATTATACTGAAACTTCAGGTATGTAAACATAATAGTACAAGTCATACATTTCCTTGAAGATTTTTTCCGAAACGCCACTGGGGACCGTCAACAAATGGAAAAATAACGAATATCTTTTGGATAACCCTGCCAAAACTAATGTAGTAAAAGCGTTCAAACTGTAGGTTATTGCGCTTATTAATTAATCGCGTTATTGATTAAGGGGCTTATTGTAATAAACTGGGTTCATTTTTGTGTGGATAGTATATATACTCGTAGAGAAATTAAGATTTTCATAAAAACAGTCCCAAAATTTTCCAAGTTTTTTGCTTGTAATTTGTAGAGTTCTTAATAATAATGTTCTTTTCCGAAAACATGACAAAAACATTGCACAGAATAATCTGAATCAAAAATCAAAAATAATAAAAATTGTATAAAGAATGAGTAGGTTTACTGAATAATTTTTCACTGGCATCTGTGACGACTATTAAAATTTCATTCGCGTATTGTGTTAGCTAAATGTTTACAGCAACTTTTGTGAAAGTCTCAAAAACATAGCTTGAAAATACTGAAAATGATCATCGATAGTATAAACTCAAAATCCGTTAATCCCAAAATGAAACAAACAGATTCGGGACTGTATCCATATATCCACTGATTAGTATCAGTATAGAATACACAATATGGCACGAAATACTATATTTGTATACAACCCCTCATTTTTTTGCTTCATTTTGGTATTAACGGATTTTGAGCTTATTCAATCGACGATCATTTGCAGATATTTCAAGCTATGTTTTTGAGATTTTCACAAAAGTGGCTCTGTACATTTAGCTAACTCAATATGCAAATGAAATTTTGATAGCCGTCACCTATGCCATGTCAAAAATTATTTAGTAAACCTGCTCATTTTTCATACATTTTTTTTTTATTTTTTAATTCTCATTACAGGGTATCATGTACAATGTTGTTTGTCATATTTTCTGGGAAGATAATTCTATTGTATTAGAAACTTGGCAAGTTATAATTTAAAAACTTGGAAAAATTTGGTACTTTTTTATAAAAACCTTAATTTCTCTCCGAGTATACATGCTAACCACAAAAAAAAAAAAAAAAAAAACCACAGTTCTTTTTTTTTTTTTTTTTTTTTTTGTGGTTTTTTATGGAGCTTCGGGAAAAGATCTTCACGATAATATATGACCAATCCAAATGTTTACAATCTGGAGTTTCAGGATAATTCCACGTGTATTTTCTAGATATTTAACAAAATGTTTAAAATCACAAGCGGCCGATCACCTTTGGCCATAAAGTGTATATAAGAAGGCTTTAGATTTTTTTTTTTGCAACCGTACAACGTTTGAGAAAATTCACAAAAGACACAATTTACAACTCTTTATTTGTTTGTGATTTTCTGCTGCCCGTTGTCGATTTGAACTGCATTTACAATTAGGGGTATTTCAACATTATATGAAATTTTTTGTAATATATTCATATATTACTAATGCTTTTCTTCATCACTGTAACGAGCACAATAATGCCTCTCTTTTTCCTATTAAACAAAACTACCACCATAGATTAATTTTTGTCATCATATCATATCTGTTCATATCTTTCAGTAACCATTTAACCCATTAGTGCCTAGCGTCCCTTTTTAGGGACGCTTCAAAAGGTGCACTCAGTACTGTTTTTGACACCTGTAAAAAAGAAAAGCAATAATTATTTTATTTAATTGATGCATTTTCGTGATTAATGAACTAAACTTAAATCTTCTAAAAATAGTGGTGCCAACCAAATAAAATTTACGCAAAAGATGCTGCGCACGAATAGGTTAAGTGATCAATATTTTTGAACAAACTTTTAAAGAGTGCCTATATTTTTCATGTCTTTAACAGCATTTTAAAACTTTTACCACAGGTTTTTCAAAACAGAAATTTTTACCTAATTGAATCGGAAAAAATGCTCGAATTAAATAGTGCAATAACAATTTATTGGTGAGAATGATAAATTATGATTGGGATATAGATGTCGTGCTTGGTACGGGCAAATCATGATTTTCAAAAACATGTTGTACTTATCGGGTACATTCAAATCAGAGAAGCGGTTCAAATTTAACATAAACACTGAGACCAAAGATATTTTATGATTGCTAAAAAATTTTATACATGTCATTTCGGTAGCACGTAATACCAACTATAGTATTTTGTTTCTAGATAAAAATAAATAAATAAATAAAATATACGTGCATGCATGACCCGCTGTAATAAATGTTAATTTCAAGTTTCCTATGCTTCAGCGAATTTAACAGGTAAAATATAAGTTTTTTTTATATGTAGAAAAATAAATATTAGTTAACTTTTTCCGGGCCAAGTAATCGTGTTTCTGTAATGTTGAATTCACATTATAATTTTCGATAAAATTGCTTGAAATTAAACAAAAAATATTTTTATTAACGCATTTCTGCCAAAGTTATGAAAATAAAATTTAATTAAAAGTTTCTGGTGCAAATCTTAATTAAAATTACCGCCACCCATTAATGGGGCATCGTTCGGCATTTCACATTATCATAAAAAGAAATTTTCCATGGGGAAAATTGGTACCGAAGAATTTCCTGGTTTGTAAATTACCTGATTATTACGAACTCTGATTTCCACACACATACATATACATAACATACAAATAGTATAAATTTCTGTGGGAGATTAGAAATTTAATCAATATTCCTTTCAACCTAAGAGAGTTATGGCTCTAGTGACCTTGAATAACGAGTTCCTACAATTTCTTGTAATGTTTATAGATCCCTGCTAATTCGTAGACATTTGTCCAGCTAAATGTGTGCAGATGAATTCCATCGCTGTTCTAAAAAGGAAAATTATCTCTTCACCTGTAGTCAGACGGCAATTGTTTTTACCTTAGAACAAGATTAATTTTATTTTTAGATAATTGTCAATGTGCCAAGTTTGAGGTCTTTTTTTCTTCGTCGAGAGTTTTTTGTATGTGTGCGATTTCTATACATTGCGTGAGGGAGTTGAATGCATGCTTATTAAATGAACGAAACATGGGTTTTAGCAAGTGATTCGCTACGACGTGATTGTAGCAGGCAGGAGGACTTGCAGTTCTTTTTCACCAAGCCTTAATTAAATACAAAAAGAACCTAATTTTAACTCTTCATTTTCGTACGTGTAAAAGCTTTAGTTTTCGGATAAAGTCAGGGGTCAGATACTTTTCAGAGGCTAATTATAGAGGCGAAATTGAATAGCTCGCATTATACCCAGCGTCTTAAAAGTTTCTTAAACATTAATTGGATTATTCATTTAATGGAAGTTTATCTACCCTTATACTGGCAGCGTCAAGAACAAAACCTTTTAATTACTCAAGAGTCTTTAGCTTTCGAAAAAATATCCTACTTGATTTAAAGTATCAGCAGGCATTATGAATTCTACAGAATGTGTTTAATCACATTTATGTGTCATGATTTAAATTTTTTATAAAGCGAAATATAACTCGTCAAACTAATTAATAAAAACCTTTACCGTAACTCAAATTAAGAAAAAATTATTAATTGATATTGATGACTACTTGACATGCTATGTCTTTTATCATTAATTGCCGTTTATTAATTTTTTTATCTCTCTTTTTGTATTTTGTATATGTAAAGTTAGATTTTGTATTTCTTTTTATATTCTTCTTCTTCAACGTTAACAAAAAATTGTCTGTTAGCTTTACTGTTTGTATTTTTTAATCCTGTAGAAAATACACATTTCTTTTTAAATCGACAGTATTTTTATGTTTCTGACTTGTTTAAACCTTTTATAAGACTGGTGAAAATTTTATGTCTTTTATAAGGGGAAAAAACATTTATCTAAAAAGGACTGTTTTTGACTTAGTGTCAAATAAAATATTTTTTCATCATTTAGACAAAAAAAATATCTTTCTATTTAAAAACTTTTAAATAGACCGAACAATCTATTTAAAAGCTTTAAATAGACTGAACAATCCATTTGCTTTAGGAACTATTTTTACAAGTATGTATAACGCATCACAAATTAACAGCTATGAAAGTGTGAGAAACAGAAAGCCGATGACAATGATATGGCAAAAATATTTGAGCCCCTCTGTTATTGGTTACTAAATGATTATAAATCTATCGCTAAATGTCATTTAACCCTTTCATTCCCATGGCAGATAACGTTCTAAAATTTCCGTACTTCAGATAATCTGAAATTACACCAGAAAAATTTACTGATAAATTTCGCTTTATTTAAACAGGGAATGCCTGTTATTAAATAAAACAAATATTTCCATTTTAATTTTCTGGTGTGAATTTGGAATATCCAAATTAAATATAGAAAAATAAATAAGGAATATCATGATGCCATTTGGACTCACTGGGAATGAAAGTGTTAAAACAGCCAAAGTTCCAAAATACAAGTTTTATGGCACTATCATAGCTGCCAACTTGTACAGATTTTTCATACCACTAAAATTTTATAGAACATTTTAACTTATTGAATCACCGAAATTCATGCAGGTTCAGTCAAAAATTTTCATTAAATTTTAGTGATAGGAAAAAATCGTACAAGTCGGAAGCTATGCAATATGTTATTTTCGCGTGACTCTTCCTACATATATATCAAAAAAGATTTTTCGGACTGATAATTTCCAAAAACGAACTTTCAAGCATTTAACTTACAAGTGCCTAATACAGGACTTCCACTGGTTCGTTTTTTTGAAAACCAATAATTTTTTTGAATTTTTCGTGGTAAGTTTCTGCAACAATTCAAAAAGGGAAAAAAACTGTTGTTCTGGCCCGTTTCTACGAAATTTATAAATAATTTTTATCTTATATAAAAGTGATGTTCAAAAATAGGACCAAGTGGGATCCCTGCTAATATCTGTTGCTCAAATTGTTTTATTCAAATTTTTAAAGAACACAGTGAAAACTTAATGTCATGGAATAAGTCTTGATGCAGATATCAAAAGTATTAACGTATTCAGTTGTAGAAAGGAATGTTAATTATATTGTTTTTCTAGAAGAAAACTGAAATTCTGGAACCAAATAAAATAAAACTTTTAGTTGTAACTCGAAATTTCAATCCCACACTAGGAAGAATTTTAACATTAAATTTGTTAAGCTGGAAATTGCACACACACACACATGTATGAAAAGCTACAAAAAAAAAAAAAAAAAAAAAAAAAAAAAAAAAAAAAAATCTTTTTCAAAAGCTTTTTTTCTTGAATGAAAATCGTGAAATAACAGTTTATACACAATCAAATGTATTACAGAATTTAAATATCGAAACAAGAATGTTATTTGTATTGTTTGATAGCAGGAAATGGAACTCTAAGAATCGAATGAAATAAACTTTCTATACGAAATGGAAATTATAAGAATTTACGAAAATAGCGGTTCCCAACAGAATGGAATGGTTTTACATTTAATATTTTTTATCATAGCAGAATTTTGTCGAGCCATTTCAAATTTTATGAAAATCGAAACAAAACTTAAAAAGATATTAGTAAAAAATTCCTTCAGTATATTTAATCCTATCATACATTGCCTATAATATCATAATTAAATCCAATGACACCTTATGACAGGTAATGATTCTAGGTTGTCATGGTGATGACGTCCTGTTTAAGATTGAGCGATATTATTTTCGTATTGTTGAATTTAATCCAATAATCCTTTAACTTTCGCGAGGATTATGCTCTCTGAAATATCAGTGAATGTCGAAATCGCGACCACAGGCGACTATTTTTATTTTCTGTTTCCACCATTATTTTTACAAAATACATTTTGAATTATACTTTTCGAATAGTTTTTGTTGCATTTAGCAGGAAAAATTGAATATAAAGAGGAAATTTATGAATTTTGTGGTTTGAAAATTAAAAAGAGTTTTCATTATCAATGACAGTGGTGCCAAACGCCTTGAAAATTAAAAGGAAAATGCAAACACTGTAATTTAAATGTTCCCGAGAGGAGCATAAGTTCGTGATAAAATATAATACCAAAATAATTCAGCCTCAGAAAAATAAATTTTATTGCTTGATTGCAGAAAATAGAGTTTCAAGAACCAAAAAAATTACATTTCTGCTTCAAATGGAAATTTCAAGACCATAACTAAAAAAGAATATAATACTAAAATTTCATTGAAAGAAATTGCATATTTATGTGTAATTTTAAATATCAGTATAATCATACATTTTACTAAGATATGTCGCGTGAGGAACATAAGTTCGTGATAAAGAAAATCTTATGTATTTTCACAAATTAACCGCAACAAATTTTATTATTTATTTAAGAATAAGTAACAGGATTTCTAATCCATTCCATCTATTCTATTCTTTTCTAACATGCTAATTTAAATACTTTAACAAGTACTCCTAAAACAAACACTTTTGAATTTTAAATATAAAAACTGATGTATGAATATTGAAGTAATGATAAAATTTATTAAAGAGAAAGAAAACTTAATCGTACTATATGGTAGAAAAATACAGAAATTCCAAAACTGAAAATGTCAAGAACTTACTGAAGAGGAAATTATTGTTAAATTTTATTTGACAGAAATTACATATTTTATTGTAATTTACTGTCACTAAATATATAATTTACTTATTTAACTATTGCTAAATACATAATTTATGCATAGATACATCGCTTGAGGAGCATACGTTCGTGATGAAGAAAATGTTAACAAGAATTTTGATAATTTACCAACAAAAGAGGTTATTGTTAATTTTAAAGTAAGCTCACAAGATTCTTATTCTTTCAAGAAAATAATTAAATTACTTTGAAAATATTAACTATAAACTAATTTAAATATTTTTAGAAGTACTCTTAAAATAAATGTTTTTGTGTTTATAAATAAAAGCTGAGGTACAGATACTGATGTAAAAGGAACGGAAAATCAATTTCAAACGGTCAACGTATATGGGTTGGTTCGGAAAGACGTGTCTGTTTTGTAAAATTAATTTTGTACCTAAATATTCTCTCATTTAATTATTAAATATTGTTCCTGATATCTAATGTTTAGTAATTAATGGGCAGATTTTCCCGAATCAGTATGAATTGATTTTCCAAAACGGACACGACTTTCCGAACGACCCAATATTTCTCCAAACACAGACTTCTCTTACACGAATTTACTCACAAGGAAAATCTCTATACTGGGCATACTCAGATTTTGTTTGAAAAAAAAAAATTACTAATTAAGCTACTCATGTATGTAATAAAGGATCCGTGAAAATTAGCGGCGGAATTGCAGTAGAAAACGTGTAAAAAAATAAAATACTTTCGAATATTTGGCGTGAAAAGACGAAAGTGTGACACGGTTTGGCGAGTAGCACTTTGCACCGCCAAAAGCAAACGATTTTAATGCAACTGAAAACTTTTGGATTTTTAGAATCCGTGTAAATGAATTTAAACATAAACAATGAGCGAGTTCAATATATATATATATATATTATTTGTTGCAGTAGTTACTTAATTTACCTCTGGAAAAAATATTTTCATATATAAAAAATTCTTATTCAGTAAAATTATTTTCAGACATTTAAGCGTATTCAAAAATAGATGTTTCCATAGCAACAAAATCGAATTGACAATGTTCAACTGGACTTTGAATTTTAAGCAATTTTTATTAATTTAAATTTGAATTTCATTTTAAATATCAAATTTTGATGGTTAAATTTGAATATAAATACATATAAATATCAATATAACGAAATTATACTTAAAAGAAATTGAAACTGACAAAACCAAACGTATTTAATTTATCTAAACACGTTGAACATGAAACATTTTTCTTTAAAATGTATTTGACATAAAAAAAATGAAATTGCTTTTCATCGCCAACCAATGATAAATCGCCAAATAACGAAATTTTCATCATTTTTTTACGGACTGGGTACGGAGGTTCCGCCGAAATTTTTTTTTGTAAACGTATATATCCTCATGAGAAGAGCACTCTGTAATTTTTTAAAACTTTTAGGAGTATGCCCGTATGGAGACCTTCCCTGTCAGTTGGCACCACTCTTTTTTGTAGACATTTTTAGTTGCACTTTTTCATGAGACGTACAAAAGAAATATACTTAAAAATATACTTCTAAAATATATTGGTGTGAATAGATTATAATAATAAAATTATGTATATAAAGTTTGGGCGGGCATTTACCACTTCAATGGGTTAATTATATAGGTTAATTGATAGATGGAAATGTAAATTCCGAAACATGGAATGTCAAGAACTTACTAAAGAGCCATTTAATGTTAAATCTTACTTAACATTACGCACAATTATGTGTAATTCTAAATGCCACAAAATATACATTTTATACGTATAGGTATGTCGCATTAACCCCTTGGGGACAAGCGACACGTATACGTGCAGCTAAAAGGCTTAAGAATCCTTGTTAATCGCCACCAGTAAAATTATGTTGTAAAATTTGTCTTATTTAATCGGAGCAACTTCTCGATTTAAAATGGCGCAAATTTCTGCTTTTAAAAACTGGTGAGAAAACATTAAAAATTTCATAAAAAGCTCTCGTCGCGAAGGGGTTAAGAACTTAAGTTGGTGATAAAGAAAAAGTTAACTAGTATTTTCACTAAATACCCGCAACTGAAGTTATTACTTATTTTCATGAAACTTCATGAACTTGTTTTAAAGTAAGTTCATAAAAATTCTTATTCTTTCATGACAGGAAGTAAAGTATGTTGAAAATATTAAATATACACTAATTTAAATACTTACATCAGTACAGTCAGAATAAATACTTTCGCGTTTTTAAAATAATTATTGAAGTATGAAGATTGAGGTAAAAATCAGATATATTAAACAGACGGGAAAATTAATTATATCATTTGGTGAAAGGGAATATAAATTTCAGAACTGAAAATTTCAAGAACTTATTAACCTTTTATCTACCAACGATACTTATAAGTACCATTAAAATTACTTATTATAAAACTCTTTTAATACGACAATTAGTTGTAATATTGTTTAGAATGAGTTACAGATACATTACTTTATTTTGTTCCAAAAGTATTATTGGTTATACAAAACAAAAACTTAAACATAAAAGGATGATTTCTTTTCCCTTTGTATATTTACAGCTTTCTTGGCGCTGAGGGAGAGGGGTGGGGATTTTTTCAATACGGAAATTTTTTATATTTATATTGTAAAAACATCATATTTGTACCTTTTATAATCCTACAAAATATTAAAACAATCTAAAATAAAAGTTTGAGTGGGGTTATAAATATTGCACAAAATCGCTGTAAATTCAAATTTAATTAATCCTTCAAAATCCGTCAATAAAAATCCTTCAAAAATTTATTAAATGATTATGTGAATCTTTTAATTTAGTTTAAACAATTTACGTAAAATGTTTTAGAATGTAAAATTTTCATGAATTCACAATGCGGTAGATAAAGGGTTAAAGAGGAATTTAATGTTACATTTTTTTGACAAAAATTTCGAATTTAAGTGTCACTAAATGTATAAATTTTACATAGATATGTCACATGAAGAACACAAGTTCGTGACGAAGGAAATGTTAACAATTATTTTCCTAAAATACAAAAAAAAAAAAAAAAAAAAAAAAAAAAAAAAAAAAAATTATTTATTTATTTTAAATTAAGTTCATAGAGATTATTACTCTTTCATGGGAGAAGTTAAAATACTTTGAAAATATTTAATATAAACTAATTTAAATACTTGTACAAACATATATTAAGGGAAATAAATACTTTTCCATTTTTAAAATAATAGTTGTATCATTAATACTAGAGTAAAGAGACGGAAAAATTAATTATGTTATTGTATAGAACAATACTCAACCTCAGAAATCTTTGATTCAGAAATTTCAGAACTTACTAAAGAGGAATTTAATGTTAAAATTTGTTTGACAGGAATTGCATATCTAAGTGTAATTTTAAGTGTCACTAAATATATAATTTATACATGGATATGTCGCGTGAGGAACATAAGTTCGTGACGAAGAAAATGTTAACATGTATTTTCGCAAATTACCTGCAACAGAAGTTATTAGTTTTATGATAGCTTTATGGGCTTTTTTTTTCTTTTTTGAAAATATATTGATAAAAAAAATGTATTCTCACAGCTCACATTTTTTGAATCAAAAGTCAAAGAAACGAAGTTATGACGAAGTTCAAGGACAGAATAGAATACAGTTATATAAACAAGAAAGTTAATTATACTGATTGATATCAAGAAATGGAATTTTTTGCAACTGAATGAAAAAGTAACTATTTATAGTAAAATAGAATCCCAACAGGTCTACTAATTTGAATTTTAACATTAAAACTTATTTGATAGAAATTATATAAATATTTATAATCCTGTCATTAAAACTGTTATGTATATATACCTTGTGTAAGTGTACAAGTTAAAACATCTTTTCATCTTTTTCATCTTTTTCATCATTGTCATATTTTCATATATATTCATTGTAGATGTTAAATAGTAGTATGTATAATGGTTATATATATACATGTATGTTTGTGCATGTGTGTATAAGTCAGATATAAAATCTTTCTAAATAATTTCTTTTATTGTCTGAGCGAAGCGAAGTCTTTATACTCAGAGATACGTAACGATATTAAAAGTCAAAAAAATTCTTTCGTCAAGCAAATCTCAAAAAGTACTTGTCGGATTTTGATTCTGTTTGTACCAATAGGTACCTATGAAGGTAATCTGGTGAATGCACTACATACGAAAAATTAGTTCCAAATAGTTTAAAAGTTATATTAAAAAAACTGATAAAAAAAGCACAATTTATTTGCATACGTCACAGAAATTTGGTGTGCGTGATTTTCACCAGCTG
The DNA here is from genome assembly GCA_964019185.1 of Maratus speculifer. NCBI lineage: Eukaryota > Metazoa > Arthropoda > Arachnida > Araneae > Salticidae > Maratus > Maratus speculifer. The sequence continues at coordinate 50,127,716 of OZ025296.1, forward strand.
GATATTTTCGTAGATAACCGAATCAGTACATGGAGTAAATAGTAATCATTAACGCACTCAAAAATATTGAATGCAATAAAACATTTTAAAATTTAATCATGCAGGAAAATAGAACTGTTATTTTTTTTATATTAAAAAAAATGTCATAAAAACTTTGATTTTGAGATTTTGTGATAATCTCTTAATCGCTTTTTTTGATCGCTAAAAGAATGTTTTATATATTTCGCGTGTGAAAATTAGAAACAATTACGTTTTTAAATAAAAAGTTTCTTTTACGACATCATTTTCCCTTTATATTTATTTTTATTGCATATTTTCTTTTAACTTATACTAGGGGGGCCCCGCCCCCCTGCTCGCTATGCTCGCCAACCCCCCGCGTAATCGCTTCGCGATTCCAAATTGTTGGCTACCCCTGCTCGCCAACACCCCATGGTATGAATAAGCAGTTGCAGACCTTTCAAATGATGTGTCACACGACTGGTGTTGTTGTAAAATGAAATGAAGTGAAACTAATTGAACGCGTAAATTAAGAAAATGAAAATATCGTCTGATTTTATTTATTATCTTTCGAAGAACTTTGACAAGTGTGTGAGAACGATTGAGTTCTCTGAATGTAATGAAGGAATGTGCCTTTTAGATGGAATTAAACTACATTTTTTATAATATATGGACTTTTAGATGAATTTGAACTTAGAATAAGTTTATCTCAACAGATGATTTTCGATTTTAATTCAAAGCTCCGCGCATCGCATAGATGCAACCCGCAAATGAAGACTTGCATGGTTAGTAAGTAATTTTTAAACTAACCCTATTTTCGAATTCTAACATACTGGTACCCTCGGCGGGACAGGAGTTTTGAATTTCAATTAATTTTAAATGAAAAAATGGATCTGAGTAGTTTGAAAACTCAGAGAAAAGGACTGAGAGCTGCTTTTACTCTCACGTTTAAGAAAATTGAAACTGAATTAACTAAAGAAATATGTGAAATTAAAGAACTTTCTATTCTGAAAACTCAACTGTTTGATAAATTTCAACGGATGGACACTTGTCAAAGTAAAATTTCGGAAATATTGTTACAAGATAAGGACGAAAAATTGTTTACCGAAGATTTTGAAAGTGCAGAAGAATATCGAGAAAAATATATAGAAATATGTGCACGTATTGATGAAAAGATACAGGTTTCTTCATCTCCTGGCGAAGAAGTAAAACGCAAATTTAAATTACCGGAGATCGAGCTGAAAAAGTTTAACGGCGAACCAAAGGAATTTTTATCGTTTTGGAGCCAGTTCAAGAAAATACACGAAGACGATTCTATTGCCGCTGAAGACAAGATGCAGTACCTATTCCAATGTATGGAACCGAAATCAAAAGCGGAGCGTTTAATATCAAGTTATCCAGCTACCGCGGAAAATTATCCGAAGGCTATCGATCAATTAAAACAGAGGTTTGGACGAGATGATCTTCTTGTGCAAATTTACGTTAGGGAATTATTAACCCTCGTAATGAAAAATGCCACTGCGCCTAAAATGAAAGTTGACTTAGCCTCTTTATACGATGAATTAGAAAGCAAACTTCGTGCCTTAGAAAGTTTGGGAAGAACTCAAGAGAAGTATGGAGACTTTCTCATGCCCTTGGTTGAGAGCTGCCTGCCTGAAGAAGTTCTTTTGACCTGGGAAAGAAGTCGAAATCACGATACATATTCCAGTGAAAATTCCAGGACTTTAAAAAATCTGATGGACTTTCTACGCCAAGAAGTTCAAGGAGATGAAATGGTGTTTTTAGCAAGAAAAGGTTTTGATTCTATTGTTAGAAAAAAGAACATTTTATCTGAAATTATTAGCAAACCTGATCCAGCCACCGCCTCTGCATTGGTGAGTATAGAAAATAAAGGTAAGAAAAACAATTGCATATTCTGTGATAGGTTTCACCCCTCTAATAAATGTTTTGGGGCTCAAAAAATGTCTTTAACTGATAAACAAAAGATTTTGTTAAAAAAGGGGATTTGTTTCACTTGTTTGCAAAAGGCTGGTCATCTGAGTAAGAATTGTAATATTAAAAATAAATTAAAATGTAATTATTGCCATAAACCACATTTTGAAATAATGTGTCCAGAACAAAATATAAATAATAATCAATTTGATTCTTTAAAATCTGAAAATTCTCTTTCTAATTGTAGTAGAAATAAAGTTGTGTATATGCAAACGCTTGGCGTGCGCATTCGATCGCAAGGTCGCCAAAAAGTCGTACGCGCACTGCTGGATTCAGCGAGCCAAAGTAGTTACGTAAGCGAGAGAATAACGAAATCACTGAAAATGCATCCTATAAGAAAAGAAATAATTATTCACGCGCTGTTCGGGGGGGATGAAACGGAACCTAAAAAACATGATGTGTTTTCGGTAGAAATCAGTGAATTAGATGGAAATAATGCGTTTTGTTTTGAAGCATTTTCCGAAAAAAGGATTTGCGGATTTGTACCTAAAATTAAAGATTATAGAATATTAAATGAATTAAAAAGAAATAAAATAAATCTATCTGATGATTTTTGTAAGGAATCTGAAATTGATCTTTTGGTGGGGGCTGATATGATAGGAAAATTATTGACAGGAAATTTAATTCAATTAAATTGCGATTTGACTGCCATAGAAACCAAGCTCGGTTGGACAGTAATGGGGAAACAAACGTGTGGCAAGAAACATAACGTTTTGACAACATTGTCTATGCACGTTAGAAATATTCCTTTGAATGAATTATGGGAACTTGAAACCATAGGAATTTCTGACCCCATTCAGAGTTTTGAAAAGCGGGAAAACTTTGATTTAAACGATTTTAAAGAAAAAATGAAAATTCTTCCCGATGGCAGATATGAAGTAGGGCTTCCATGGAAGTGTAATTTTAAGAATTTGCCCGACAATAAAGTTTTAGCTCGGAAGAGATATGAAAAAATGATCAATAAATTGAAATGTGGGGGATTTTTCGATGAATATCAGGAAGTATTTAAGAATTGGGAAAAAATGAATATTATTGAACGTGTTCCAGAAAATGAATTAAGTAATAAATGTCATTATTTACCGCATAGGCCCGTTATCAGGTTAGATAAGGAAACCACAAAAATACGCCCTGCATTTGATGCATCTGCTTCTGAGAAAGGGAAACCCTCGTTAAATGAATGTTTGTATAAAGGCATCAATCTTATAGAATTAATACCTGATATTCTTGATCGTTTTAGAATGTATCCTATCGGTATAACTGCAGATATAGAAAAGGCTTATTTAATGTTATCTGTTATGCCTAAAGATAGAGATTTTCTTAGATTCTATTTCCCATGTAATGAAGGACAATTGATTTATAGACATTGTAGAGTTGTATTTGGTGTCTCTTCTAGCTCTTATTTGCTAAGTGCATCTATAATGCATCTTTTAGAAAATAGTCCTCCTGAATATAAGGAAACTGCTGAAAAATTAAAGTGTTCATTTTATGTAGATAATTGTGTATCAGGTGTTTCTAACATTAATGAAGCTGAAATGTTTATTGAAAATGCAAAGTTATTAATGTCTAAAGGGTGTTTCAATTTGCGTTGTTTTGAAAGCAATGTAGCTTGCAAGAATGTTGATAAATATTCTGGGGATACTTCAGTTTTGGGGATTATTTGGAATTTAGATAATGATTCTTTGAAATGTTGTTTAGATTTAGAAACATTAACGTGTGAAAGGAAAATTACTAAGAGATTAATTTTGAGCATTGTGCAAAAGATTTTTGATCCTATCGGTTTATTCTCTCCTGCTACATTGCTTCCAAAATTATTGCTACAAGACTCATGGAAACAGAAAATTCCATGGGATCGAGAATTACCTTGTAACATTGTGAGTGCTTTTTTGAAATGGTTGAAGAATATTGATGTTTTAAAAGAAGTAGCTATACCTCGATACTTAGAAATTAATGCTTCATCTGAACTTCATGTTTTTGTTGATGCGAGTAAAGGGGCATATGCAGCGTGCGTCTTCGCTAGATCAATAATTGATTCCGAAGTCAAGGTTACGCTTGTTAGAGCGAAGTCTAGGGTTGCTCCCCTCAAAACTTTGAGCATGCCGCGTTTAGAGTTAATGGCTTGTTGTATAGGTACTCGACTTGCGAGTTCTATCATCAAGGCAATAAATATGCCAGGTCTGAAAATCACATTCTGGTCAGATTCTACTACCGCAATTTGGTGGATAAAGGAACATGGGAATTGGTCGGTTTTCGTGAGCAACAGAGTCAAAGAAATTCGACAGATGTCCAATATAGAGTCATGGAAGCACGTTCCAGGAAATTTGAATATAGCTGATATACTTTCACGTGGATGTTCTCCGCAGAAAATGCTTGATTCGCGATGGTGGGAAGGTCCTAAGTGGTTAAAAGAAAATCCTGAATGTTGGCCAATTGGCGCGATTGACTGTCAGCCAAAAGATGTTGATTTAGAAAGAAAAAAGATCGAAATTACGAATATTGATCTAGCTAAAGACACACCCCTTTGGCTCTTAGATAATATATCTAATTATGATAAGATGATAAGAATATTTGCTTGGATTCTGAGATTTGTAAATAATTGCCGAAATGTTTCTAATAAGTTTAAATATTCTAATCTTACTCAAAATGAAATTGAAAATTCTGAAAAATATCTAATCCGTTTAGTTCAGAGCTGTTATTTCTATAATAAAAGGTCATTAAATGATATTGTAACATTCACAGATGATAATGGAATTTTAAGAGTTAAAACTAAAATAACTGAAAGAAATGACCGAGAATCATTTTTGTATCCAATATTGTTGCCAGGTAAATGTGAATTTACTAAATTATTGATTAGATCAGTACACCAAAAGAATTGTCATGCAGGGATAAGAACAACGCAATCTTTAATAAGAGAAAGATTTTGGATAATTAGAGCTAGAAGAACTATTAAAAATGTATTGTACGACTGTATTGCATGTAAACGTTTTAAGGTAAAGTCTTTGTCAAGTGAACCAACACCTTTGCCACCAGATCGCGTAACAGATTGTGCTGTCTTTGAAATTATTGGAGTAGACTTAGCCGGCCCTTTATTTCTAAAAAATGGCGAGAAAGTTTGGATAGCATTGTTTACTTGTGCCGTTTATCGCGCAGTTCACCTTGAACTAGTCAATTCGCTATCTTCTGATGCTTTCCTGCTAGCACTTAGACGTTTTATAGCTAGACGCGGTAGGCCCAGCACTATTTATTGTGATAACGGAACAAACTTTAGGGGGGCTTCCAACGAACTTTCAAAATTAAATTGGGATAAAATTTTAAAAGAAACCATGACGCATAAAATTGTTTGGAAATTCATACCTCCCACTGCAGCTTGGTGGGGAGGCTGGTGGGAAAGGTTGGTTCGCATTGTAAAAGAATTGTTAGTACGTACTTTAGGTAGATCTGTATTGACTTATGAAGAATTGAATACACTTATATGTGATTGTGAATCTGTGATTAACTGCAGACCTCTAACCTATATCTCAGAGGACCCACTGGAGCTAGTACCTCTCACACCCGCTATGTTTCTTACTGAAAACCGAAGTTTCAGCAATTCGGATATTATCGAATTAGATTCTCAAAGTTTAAGGAGAAGGTTGAATTACAGAGCTAAACTTCTTACCGATTTTAGGCAACGTTTTAGAAAAGAATACCTCAGCGAATTAGTTCAAAAACATACTGAAAAATATACACGTGAACCGCGAGTGGGAGAAATAGTCTTAGTTGGGGATGATAACAAAAAACGTTTATTTTGGCCTTTAGCAAAGGTGATTCATTTAATTCCAGGACGGGATGGTAAAGTTCGTGCTGTTAAGTTGAAAACTCAGCACGGCACGGTTTTACGTCCGGTGCAGCGCATCTTTCCTTTGGAAATATATTCGAATGAAATAATTGAAATTGCATCCAAACCGTCGGGTGAAGAGAAAACTAGTTCCAGTGAGCATGATGATCATGAAAATGTGTCTTCTCCTGATAGTGTCATACTTAAGAAATATACCTCTTCTGGAAGATGTGTAAAAGCTCCAAAGAGGTTGGATCTTTTTAATAATAATTGTTATGTATTTGAAACTCTCCCCAAGTTTCAAAGGGGGGAGGATGTTGTAAAATGAAATGAAGTGAAACTAATTGAACGCGTAAATTAAGAAAATGAAAATATCGTCTGATTTTATTTATTATCTTTCGAAGAACTTTGACAAGTGTGTGAGAACGATTGAGTTCTCTGAATGTAATGAAGGAATGTGCCTTTTAGATGGAATTAAACTACATTTTTTATAATATATGGACTTTTAGATGAATTTGAACTTAGAATAAGTTTATCTCAACAGATGATTTTCGATTTTAATTCAAAGCTCCGCGCATCGCATAGATGCAACCCGCAAATGAAGACTTGCATGGTTAGTAAGTAATTTTTAAACTAACCCTATTTTCGAATTCTAACAGGTGTTGTAAAGAAATTAAAAATGTGCCCAGCTAGGGGGCAGAGTGGGGGTGATACACAAGACATCCATAAAATCAATAAACAGTTGCAGACCTTTCAAATGATGTGTCACACAATTGGTGTTGTAAAGAAATTACAAAATGCGCCCCCTCTGAGGGCAGAAGGGGGGTTACACACAAGATATCCATAATATGAATAAGCAGTTGCAGACCTCTCAAATGATGTGTCACACAATTGGTGTTGTAAAGAAATTAAAAATGTGCCCCCCTGGGGAGCAGAGTGGGGGATGACACACAACACATCCATAATATGAATAAGCAGTTGCAGACCTTTCAAATGATGTGTCACACAACTGGTGTTGTAAAGAAATTAAAAATGTGACCCCCCTGAGGAGAGCAGAGTGTGAGGGTGACACACAAGACATCCATAATATGAATAAGCAGTTGCAGACCTTTCAAATCTTGTGTAACACGACTGGTGTTGTAAAGAAATTAAAAATGTGTCCCCCCTGAGGAGCAGAATGAGGGATAATACACAAGACATCCATTATATGAATAAGCAGTTGCAAACCTCTCAAATGATGTATCAAACGACTGGTGTTGTAAAGAAATTAAAAATTTGGCGAAATATTACAGTTATCGCCAAGTTGGCGTCACTTTTGACAACTAATTTTGGTCGCCAAATTTGGCGATATATCGCCAAGTTGGCGACAAACTTGGCGATTGTTGGCGATGGTAACCTTTCCTCTCTTTATGGTAACCCATACGGCGATGCATAGACGGAGCCCTTTCCTGATTGGTCTATTCGACTCATGGAAGGAGTGGACAACCCGGATTCGTTAGTTCCGGAAATCTTCCACATCAGCATCATTCCAGGAGTCATTCCTTTTAAGGCTAGTTTTTTTTTACTATAGAAGGATTTTGTTTGTGTGTGGAAGTCAATTCTGGTCACTAATTTTTCGGCACAGATACCACAAGGGCATCAGATTTGGCGCAATTTTTTTCAAAGCCCATTTGGCGAAAACCCCGTTTTCAAATAACGCTTACATACACATTTTTAAATAATTTTCTATTTTCAAAAAGACCTTACAGTAAATAAAATAATAATAATAATTAATAACTATAAAAAGAAATATTTTATATAGTAATTAAAAAAAGGAAATGAAAGTAAATAAACATTTTATGAGTAAATAAACAAATAATAAATAAATAAAGCCGGGTTACCATCTGAGGTAAAATAATGCCATTTTGAAGCCAATTATGTACCCTGGTGCATATGTGACATCTTTTCCCATTTTTCATCCATTTCCTGTTGGCATAGAACTTTGAAATTTGGAATATGTATGCATACCTGGGAGCAATACTGGAATTAGACATTGATTTTTTTTATTCGATCCAAAAAGGGGCAACGGGGGCTATTTTTTAAAGATTTATACTGCATAAAGGAGCCATTTACCTATTTTTATATACAAGAAGAAGTAAGTGGTATGTAAAAACAATTTTAGTATACATAAATAAAATACTTGAGATAATATACTAGAGATATAAGCACCGGGTTTGGCGAGATATTTTATGCCAATTAGGTGAAAACATCGTTTTGATTACCAGATACATATAGCATGCTATAATAACACGTTATTTATTTATTTCAAAATGAAAAAAAGGAATAAACGAAACATTTTCTGTTATTAAAAAAAGAAATAACAATCAATAAATGATAATATTTTAGAACAAACAATTTATTATAACATTTATATGATAACCAGCATGTTAGGCAACTGAACGCCATTTTGGCACCGATTAGGTACCTCGGTGTGTATAGGGCATATATGTGCCATATTTATTTGTAAAACTGAGCATGAATGTTTACCAAGTGTGTTTTCATAGTCGCATATATCTTTTTGCAACATAGCGCACCTTCCGAAGCCAAAACTGCACAAAAGAAAAAAAAAATCAATATTTGCAGTAATTTTTTTTTTTTTTTTTTTTTTATAATGCACATTTTGTAATCAGACCCTCGATTACAAAAGCAGTAGGCTCGATAATCAGACCTCGTTTTTTTGCTTTCAAAGATGATATTTCATATTCTTTTTTGGATTCGTCGTTTTTCCATATTTGATAGTATGCGTCTACTCCTTTTGTAACTTTTTTTGTAACTTTCTTCTTTATTAACAGCGACATTTGGATTTCCTATTTAAATAAAAATTCTTCTCAATACAAAGAATTTTGTTAAACTAAATAAATAAATGAAATGCGGACATCTATTGCTCAAAGCACAAAATTTTTCCTATTGAGTTAATAAAAATCAGTAAAAACATAATTTTTATGATAATAAAAAGGTGACTTATGTAATAATAGAGTTATATATTATGTACGTTATGGATTAAGTATGAATATTTCTCCACCATTTATAAATAATAATAATAATAAAATAAAATGCGGACAGACCAATGTCTATATTTGATTGAAAACAACAACCATTTTCTAAACGCTTTAAAAAGATGGCCAATGAAAAGTGATTTTTCAAAAGTATTATGAAATTAGTAAAAAACCATTTATTTTAAACTAAATGAATAAAAGATTTATATTTTTAATGAAATAAATGGGATTTGAAAAATTATTGGAAATTTATCAGCATAGATGTATCAATATTACAATCAGTACTTTGTATGCAAAATGGAACAATTAGCAATACTTTTTGAACCCGAAAAATGGTCGTTGCTTTTTTTAAGGTTTAAAAGGAGGTTACGAAATATTCCTATACAGAGATGCCAAGCCCCCGCTTATTGCATAGCAGAATTTTCTTATAGGAAAAATTATTTTTTAAATCCGCAGAATGTTCTATTTAATAAAAGATTTTCTGTATTAAAATACCGGTATCCAAAATGCCCGAGACTTGACAGCTCTGCCTATAACATTTTAATTAATCGCGGTACTTTTTTAAATCGGATTCAAATTTAGTGAAGACAACGTTTTTTGGCCAAAAGCAGCTTTTTTCCACATGTGTAACTACGATACAATTCCTTGATGCTGAAATAAAATGTTTTGACTTATGCTATTATTGCTTTCTCTTACTTATTTATTTTAATTTTAAATAAGATGACTCAAAATCGTGTTTTTTAAATGTACGGAAAAAATGCATTTCGAGAGAGGGCGAAAAGAACAATATTTGGCGATTTATTACCTGCGTTTGGCTAAGTTTCTTACTACCTTGTATTTAATACTCTTCACAATACTTCGCTGTTATATAGACTTAGGCGCTTTTATAAAAAGTTTGACGTAGTTCGGGCTTAAGAAAGTGAGTATTTTACTGAATAATACAAATAAATGAAAATGAATACTAAGAATTACTAATAAAAGAAAAATGAAGCGTTATATTGATCTATGTATGTCTAAAAATGCATCTGCTAGCACTATTTAGATAATTTATGTGTATATAATAGGAGATAAATAGCTTTTGATTCTGTATTTCTATGCTTTAAAGCATTAACGTTTGTATGTTTTTCGTTATCATTGGGAGTACCTAGCCGATTTAAAACTAGTCGTTGGGGGCCACCCTAATACTTACCCATCATGGATATGTATATGATAATAAAACATGTGAAAACTATTTATACAATGCATTGCAATTCATAAACAAAATTTAAATATTGTTAATATACATAGTAATGCTTTATTAAAGAACTGCTGATGTACCAATTTCGACAAATTATATAAAACGCCAAACTACTCAAGTAGTACCGAACTGCGTAAAAGAAACATCCTTATAACTCCAAAAATAATAATTCTATTAACTAACAATTAACTGTGTCGGATTAAGCTTCTCATTTCCAATTAAAATATACCTCTGAATTGAAATTTGAATGAAATACAGGGCCATGAAAAATCTAAGAATGTGGAAAACAAGATTACAAATATCTCGGCAACTAATAATCCGATTGACTTCGTTCTATATGCAAAATGTGTGTTGTTTTATTGCCTTTTACGTCCATTCCTTAGAACAAAAAAATTCGAAAATTTTTATATACCTTTCATCAGAACGAATTTTTCGAGGGTCCGAAAAAAATAGTTCCGGATAATCGAGGTTGCTGATATTAAATAGGGTTCGTCCCATTCTAACATACTAACTACATACAAAATTTCAAGTCTCTATCTCAATTTGTTCGGGAGATAGAGCGTTTACAGACAGACAGACAGACAGACAGACAGACGGACGGCAAATTTTTTTTTCTAAAAATATGTTTTTCGGAATCTCCACTATCTAAAACGTGTAAATCCGTCAAAATTTTTTTTTCGATTTTCAAAACGATTGCAAGACTTACCCTATACTACGTATGATGGGTAAGTAATAAATAAATCGCATTATTCTCCCAATTCTGCAATATTGAAAGCTATCTAATTACTATCATTTTGAAGAATATTTTTTAAATTAAAATACAAAGATGCTTAAAAAATAATAAAAGCAGCTCGTGCAGTTACATTTGCAAATGAATAGCTTCCACTTAATATATATATAAATATGTATAGGTATACATTTGTAAAATTGGTTCAGTAGAAAGCTCAAGACAGATGATTAAAAATGAGCCTTAAATGTACAAGTTATATAAAATTATGAAAAATTAAATCAAGCAAATTTTGTTATTTTTATAAAATATAATTGAATGCCTTAAGGAATAGCAATAAAATTTTATTAGTCCAGAGAATTTTGGTTAAAAACTTGGGGAACTTGATATTATTGTAAACCTCAAATTATCGCCAAGATCTTGGCAATTTTCTTATCTAACTCGACAATCATTATGTTGTTTAAAATCTATCATTGTTTTTACTTACCCATCATACGTAGTATAGGGTAAGTCTTGCAATCGTTTTGAAAATCGAAAAAAATTTTTTGACGGATTTACACGTTTTAGATAGTGGAGATTCCGAAAAACATATTTTTAGAAAAAAAATTGCCGTCCGTCCGTCTGTCTGTCTGTCAGTCTGTAAACGCTCTATCTCCCGAACAAATTGAGATAGAGACTTGAAATTTTGTATGTAGTTAGTATGTAATAATGGGACGAACCCTATTTAATATCAGCAACCTCGATTATTCGGAACTATTTTTTTCGGACTCTCAGAAAATTCGTTCTGATGAAAGGTACATAAAAATTTTCGAATTTTTTTGTTCTAAGGCATGGATGTAAAAGGCAATAAAATAACACACATTTTTCATATAGAACGAAGTCGATCGGATTATTAGTTGCCGAGATATTTGTAATCTTGTTTTCCACATTCTTCGATTTTTCATGACCCTGTATTTCTTTCAAATTTCAATTCAGAAGTATATTTGAATTGGAAATGAGACGCTTAATCCGACGTAGTTAATTGTTAGTTAATAGACTTATTATTTTTGGAGTTATAAGGATGTTTCTTTTACGCAGTTCGGTACTACTTGAGTAGTTTGGCGTTTTATATAATTTGTCGAAATTGGCACATCAGCAGTTCTTTAATAGAGCATTACTATGTATATTAACAATATTTAAATTTTGTTCATGAATTGCAATGCATTGTATAAATAGTTTTCACATGTTTTATTTTCATATACATATCCATGATGGGTAAGTATTACGGTGGCCCCCAATGACTAGTTTGGTAAAAAAAACTTTCCACCTGACCATACACACTATGTGTCACTACTCTTCTATAAAGACAGTCTAAAATTTTGTAAAACGTTACACTTTAACAGTCTGTGATACCGGACCCATTGTGACCCAAAATGACCCTCTAATAAAAGTTTGTCAACATACTGCGTAATCCAATGGTCCCCCTATTCCAAAAACGATAGAATATAAAATTTAACCAAAATAATTTGAGTCGTTTTTTAGAAAATTAGCTTGATCCATAATGACCCAAAATTAACCCAATAATCAAAATTTCTCAAACGTGTGACCTAGCAAAATGATCTTTACGTGCCTAAAAACGGTATAGTACGAAATTTTATCAAAATCGTTTGAGCCGTTTTTTAGATGGAAATAGCTTGACCCTGACTCATTGTGACCCAAAATGACTCACTAATCGAATGTTGGCGAACTTGCAACCTAGCACAATTGTATTATTGTGAAAGAATACGATAGAATGGAAAATTTTGTCAAAATCGTCTGAGCCATTTTCTAGATAAAATTAGTGTGATCCAAAAATGATCCATTTATCGAATTTTCTCTAACGTGTGACTTAGCGCAATGGTGTTCTTTTAATTCAAAACAGTAGAATATAAAATTTAATGAATATCGTTAGAACCATTTTTTAGATAAAGTTGATTAGATCCATGATGACTCAAAGATGATCCATTAACCGAACTTTCTCGAACATGTAAACCTCCAAATATAATCCCAGTATAATAAATAAATATAATACAAGTGAAACCCAGTAAATATAATCCAAGTATAAATCCCAATAATTTTTTCATGGCCGAAAACGACTGGATGCATAATTTATTCAAAGTTATTTGAGCCGTTTTTCAGGTATAAAAATCTTGACTCTGACCCATAATGACCCATTAATTGAATTTTCTCGAACATGAAACCCAGCACAATGGTCTTCTCGTGCCCGAAAATGGTAGGGTGTAAAAATTTTTCAACATCGTTAGAGCCGTTTTCAAGATAAACTTACATACACAGACACACACTGACGCAAGATTTGCTCATACCCTCATAGCATGCATGGTCACTGTGAGGCACTGTGGTCACATCACATCTGACACCAAAATGCCACCACTCGGTGACGTCATATTGTGACTGAGATGTGACTTTCTTAAAAATCTTTAGAAAATTGCAAAAATTCTTCAAAACATGTTATTTACTTTTGTCTCAACGTCGCTTTTGTCACAGTTTCGTCACGATGTTAATGTCAAAGTAGTCACAATTGACACATTTTTCACAAATTTGCCACACCGTGACTTCACAAAATGGTCACAATGTGACGTCACAAACGAGCTCTAAAACGGCCATAAAGACTTCACATTGTAGTCACTGTGACTTCACATCGACGATTGATGGTCACAAAGTCACACGCAGTGAAGTCACCATGCCTTACGGGTATTATAGTAAAAGATATAAACTAGTCGTTGGGGGCCACCGTAATACTTACCCATCATGGATATGCATATGAAAATAAAACATGTGAAAACTATTTATGCAATGCATTGCAATTCATAAACAAAATTTAAATATTGTTAATATACATAGTAATGCTTTATTAAAGAACTGCTGATGGTCCAATTTCGACAAATTATGTAAAACGCCAAACTACTCAAGTAGTACCGAACTGCGTAAAAGAAACATCCTTATAACTTCAAAAATAATAATTCTATTAACTAACAATTAACTGTGTCGGATTAAGCGTCTCATTTCCAATTAAAATATACCTCTGAATTGAAATTTGAATGAAATACAGGGTCATGAAAAATCGAAGAATGTGGAAAACACGATTACAAATATCTCGGCAACTAATAATCCGATAGACTTCGTTTTATATGCAAAATGTGTGTTATTTTATTGCCGTTTATGTCCATTTCTTAAAACAAAAAAATTCGAAAATTTTTATATACCTTTTATCAGAACGAATTTTTCGAGGGTCCGAAAAAAATAGTTCCGGATAATCGAGGTTGCTGATATTAAATAGGGTTCGTCCCATTCTTACATACTAACTACATACAAAATTTCAAGTCTCTATCTCAATTTGTTCGGGAGATAGAGCGTTTACAGACAGACAGACAGACAGACAGACAGACAGACGGACGGCAAAATTTTTTTTTCTAAAAATATGTTTTTCGGAATCTCCACTATCTAAAACGTGTAAATCCGTCAAAAAAATTTTTTCGATTTTCAAAACGATTGCAAGACTTACCCTATACTACGTATGATGGGTAAGTAAAATAATGTGGGCAAAAAATGTTGGTAACTATCTTTGCTGCAAAATATACTATAGGTTAGATGCGCCAGTAATGGACCACCTTGCAGTAATGGGCCATCTCGCACTTTTTGGTTTATAAAAAAATAATAAATAATAGTTAAGCTTTTCTTATTTTTTTCTGAACTCCACCTTGCATGCTTTATAAGCTGGATTAATTTTTTACACTTTTCGTCAAAACAATTAGGAAGCAGAAAATAAAGTTTCACAGTTTTTCTGTTTTTCACTGAAAATCTTAATGAACATGCAAAGAGCTCACTTTACATACTTAGTTTATATATTTTTTATTTTTCCGTAAAAATTGAATGTTTTTGTTTGGTTAGCAATTTAAAACATTGAATTTAATATACCAATGGCCATTTACAAAATTTTATTTATTTTTAAGATTTTAGGAGGGGTGGTCCATTACTGGATTGCTTATTTCGTGATTTTCCAGTAATGGACCCACCTAAGTGACCAATACAAAAAGTGTAATTTTAGTAGAGATAAAATATTTTGATTTAACTGAAAAGCTAAATAATCAAATTTAATACTTAAATTTTACCTATTAGAGTTTAATAAAGGCAATTTCTTTATAAATAAATGTTTTTAAAAAGTCATCCAAAATTAGTACAAAAAACAAGCAGAACATTTGACAAAATCTAGATGTATCGTTACAAAAGAAGTTGTTTTAAGTTGGTTCAGAAATGTAAAATCATATTTGGAAGAAGATATTAATATTTTCTTCCGAATTCTAAAGCATACAGAGAGAATTTTCAATAAGGTTAAAACAAGGTTTCTTTTGTGCTCTTAAGACAAGGAAAATTTTGGGACCAAAATCAGTTAAAGATGTGTATTATGTAGTACCAAATAACGAAAAAGAACAAATCACTGTTATGGGATGTTTTCCAGCAAATAATGAGATTGTTCCATTTGTGACAATATATCCGTATAAGCATCTCTAAAGTAAAATTGTAGAATAAATCTGTGCCAAATTGATGGGCTATATGATTATTTGAAAATGATTGGATAGTACAAGAACATTTATCATTTAAAATGCATTCTAAAATTCCATATTCAATAGTTTGGACTATCGGAAAGGAATGATAAAATTGAAGATCTGTTATTTATATTTCATAGTTTCACAGCACATCATTTAGATAATGATATGAATGAAGATTGGAAACTTTTTTTTAATGCCTTATTTTATCTAAACTTTATTTCAGTAAAACATTGTCTTTACCTTATAAATCCTTTAAATTTAAATATTTTGTTTTATATCTTTACAGTATAAATCCTTTAATGTTAGTTAATAATAAACAGTTAATAATATCATTAATATTTTGTTTTATATCTACATTATAAATCCTTGATTATAATAAATTCATAACTTAAATTTAAATATTTTGTTTTATATTTTTTCATTATAAATCCTTTAATGTAATGAATTTCTAACTTAAGTTTTAATATTTTGTTTTATTAGTATGCTTTCGTTAAGTTCTGGAGTAAAATACAATTGAAACAAGTTGAAAGTCGCACGTGAGGCGTAGCATATGAAGTACGTTCGTACGATAACGAAGTTTTAAAAATGTACAGATCTTCCTGATATAGTAGACAATACTTCGGATACAGAACAGTGGTTGAACTCTTTGTGTTTCTATAAACATACCGGAAGTAATTTTCATTACACCTTAGTAACGTATATCATATTCATAAAATGTGACACAGTTTAATATAATTAAAACATGTCCCAAACAATGTTTCCCTGTATAACATTATGTAGTGGAATACTTTGGTGTGGCCCTGTAATTTAATAATCAATATTCTTTGCATCTCAGATTGTACAGAATTTATATTTTAGTATATATATACGTCATAAGTTCATGTCAATTTTATTATATTCGAATGAGTGTAACACCATTATAATGCATTTGTAACTTTTTTCCCCCATTGACTGTAATGTAACGAAATATTTTTGATAGTCCCTATGTAACGGTTGGGTGCTCGTACTGGGAGTTAAATGCAGACATAACTCAGGAATTAAGATAAAAACCGTTTATTTAAAAACGATAAGGGCTCAAGGACAGTGGAGCAGTTCTTAATTTTAATAACTGGTAACAATGCTAAAAGATTAAATTCATACTCACAGCTCCGGAACTAGCTCAATCAGGGCACCTCAGATTACTTCTCAGCTATCTTTCGGCTAAACTGCTAGATAAAGCTTATTAGACTGCCCGTGACTGTATATATTTCTTTATTAACTTTGAGATGATTAACGCAATTACTATTAAATTCTTACCACTGGCCAACTTCTCGAGTCAAATACCAAAACTCCTTAGCAACTCACTGGAGGCTCGCTAACACTCGATATCGCTTGCTCTGGATCAATCAACGCAGCTAGACACACTCTGCTAGACACCAGCGAGAAATCACCGCTAGAGACACTCTGCTGGCTAACGTCACCAGAGACACTCTGCTAGCTGGCTAATGCCGCCAGAGACACTCCACACACACTCAAACTCCAAGCTTTTATATGCTGCAAACTGAGATACTTCAAATTTACACATTACTACTAACCGCGACCTAACTGTAGAATCCGAAAGAGACACACACGCTCTAGAAAATTAGAGTAAAAGAGAGGATAGATGTCGCTTTCACGCTTACACATGTTAAATTATTGACGTCACGATCTCAAAAATGCTAGAGTGCCTTTATTACAAAGGTCACTCCCTCACACCTGTAATTGATCTATGCATCTGATTACCATAAGATCTGAAATAACTCGACAAAATTATGTAATAATTACATGTTTTAAATTTCAAACGATTAAAATGCATTTTAAACTTTTTTCCCTATTGATCGTAATGTAACGGAATCCTTTTGGTTTTCCCTGTAATTGATCTATTCATCCGATTTTCATAAAATTTGAAATGATTCGACAAAATTATGTAATTATTATGTATTTCAAATCTCAAACGATTCGGTTGGATAGTTTTCGCGTTGTTACATGCGGACAGACAGAGAGACAGACGGACAGTCGGACAGACAGACAGACGGACGGACTGAACGACAACAATAGGTACTACGTATTTACATAATTAGGAACTCATCTAAAAACAATTATCTGTTTTTTTTTTTTGTAGGGTGGCCCATTACTGGAACATAGGTGGTCCATTACTGGGCTTTTGGGTCTTAAGACATATTTCTATTATTTAAAATTAAATTTTTATTTCTATTGGGAAATGTAACTATGGGATTAGTTAAATATTGTTGAAAGATTAATATAATATGAAAAAATTGGAATACAATAATTATAACTATTGATAAAAAATTATTTTTTAGAGAAATTCCTTAAGGGGGTCCATTACTGGCACATATCTACCCTATTTTGCGTAGGAACAATATACACCATGAATGCACGAGCGAATTCTTTGATGTCGATATGACTAAAAATTTAAAATCTTTTTTTTTTTTGTGGCAACATTTAGGATATAATATTCTCGTTATGAACGATTTCTAAAACATTCGACAATTTAATTTCACAAATTAAACATTTTTTTTCTAGAAAAAGTTTTAAAACCAATTTATTGAGAATATTGCAATTTCTAGGATACTGTTGGAGTCAGAAACTATAACTTTGGCATCACAGTAACTTATAAGATGTAAGTGCTCGTTTAGGACAAATTTTTAAAAAAGGATTCCTTAACTCTTATCGACAACCTCATTGCATCCGTGGAAAACAGATATTCAACATTATAAACTATTCGGACGGATTTCACACCGTATAAAATACACTCCATTCTCTTCAAACATAATAGTTTATGTTATTTATAATTTCTCAAATCGGTGCGAAGCTTCTGTTTATGCTCATGACATCATTTCAAAGAGGTATATTTCCAATATAGGAAAATTTGGTGTTTTATTTTCTGTATTACTTTTAACATTTTGCATATTTCAAATTTTATATCCATGCATGGTTTGCTTTTCTTTTATAAAAATAGTATATGCAACTTTATATATAAGATTTTGTAATTCTATGATACAATATGCTTATTTTCATCATATTTTATCACAATGAATGACCAATTAAAGGTAACATCTCATTTTCTTTACTTATCGAAAGTTATTAAATGTTTATTCTCAGCAATATCGCTCAGACTAATCCCTCTGAGGGAAGTCCTAGTGAAGGTATGAAGTAACAAAGTAGAATAACATTATAAAGATTTTATTCTTTCTTCTTCACATTCTTTAAATCAAAGGTCAAATAATCGAAGTTATGACAAATGTCAAGTGCACTACAGAATTAAGTATAGAGACAAGAAATATAATTTACCAGTTTGATAGAAAGAAATAGAATTTTTAGAAATAAGTGAAATAAGCTTTTGTTGCAAAATAGAAAATTCGAGAATGTACTGAGGAGAAATGTAACATTATATCTTATTTAACAAAGTTAAATTTAATTTGATCAAAATTGTTAAAAGACAAGTCATAAATGGTAGCTTAAATGGGTAATTTCTTAAACCCTTTGACGATCATTGGTTTCTCTCCGAAAGCATAAAATTTTAATTCCGATATGCAACATCGACACCGGAATTTTAATTTTTTAAAAATCCATTTTATTATGTAAGTGAAAAATCACTTTTTCATATTCACAAATATATTTGTTCGCAATTACCGGTGTCACTCATTTATTTCAACATCGTAGCAATAAAAATGCTTTGTTCCTTAACCCTTTTCGGTAAACTGTGCCCAGTCAGGGATACCTAATTTTAACTTCAAACTTGCACACAGCATCAATAATAATTTAGTAAAATTTTTCTTTTACATTGATAATTTAAATTAAGGGATTCTAAATTTCTAAGAAAGTCGCTTATAAATTCCGGTGACAGTCGATAATTTCTCATTTTATCAACAGAATTTGCTCGCACCGGAAAGGGTTAAAGGGTTAATAAAAATACAGAGTAAAAAATATTACACAGTCTACAGAAAAAAAAAATGTACAATAAAGATATTTTCCCCTCTACTCAGGTTTATATATCTCGGGTGTTCCAAAAAATAACGATTGGATTTCTATGAAAACACTAATATATTGTTTTCTTTTACAAGTGTTTGAAGAAATGCTCTCTTTAGAAGAAAGAACAGTCATCGTTTCCTGGGAAAATAGTGATAAAACATATGAAGATGTGAGTCAACTGTATTATCGAAGATACTGTAAACAGCCACCAACAAGGGCTAATATCAGGCATTTTTGAGCAAATCCAGACGAACCGGTAACATTCGGATGAAAAACGTCCTGGATGACCATCAATATCATCAAGACAGGGCTGACACAGGCGACTATTTTTATATTCCGTTCGCACCCTTATTTTCTTTTTCTTTTTTTTTTTTTTTTCAATTTTTTTTTTTTTTTTTTTTTTTTTTTTTTACAAATGTTGTCAAAGTATATGTTAAGAATTTCTGTTTAAAAAAAGTGGTGCCAGTTAGAATTAAAAAATAGTCGCCTGTGGAAGCCCTGTCAAGAGCATTTATGAGGCAATTGGAAGAAGCCCACGTTCACAAGTAGCCTGTTATTGGTCCTTGTAGATGGATATTTACCATATTTTCTATGGTACAGTTGACGCAACTCTTCATATGTTTTATCAGGCATTTTTCAGGAAAGTTCATCCTATTCTTTCTTCTAAGGAGAGCATTTCTTCAAACATCTATGACAGAAATCAATAAATTAGTATTTTCATAAAAATGAGTCGTTACTTTAGGAACTCCCGTATATGTATATATATGTGTGTGTATATATAACCATTATATAATATTCAAGGCTGCCATAGGCGACTAATTTTTAATTCTAACTGACACCACTTTACCCAAACAGAAATTTTTAATAAAATCTTTAGTAACATTTTCAAGAGAAATTAAAATTAAAATTTCTATTATAAGAATACTGGTGCAGATAGAATATAAAAATAGTAGTCTGTGGCAGCCCTGAATATTACAATTCAACATCTACAGTGAATATAGAATAATAATATAATAATAATAATATAATAAACTTAAACATGACAAGAAAATCAAATGAAATTAGCAATACTGGAAACATTACAAATAAAATTGGAGATTGTGAAATAATTTATCTACAATTTGATAGTTAAAATAGACCATAATAATAAACAGACAGCAATGAAAAACTTGTAGCATCAAACGGAAATTCTTAAAGAAAAGTATCAAATAACTACAAAAGTAGAAATCTAAATGATGATACACGATGAAAATGTTCAATGCAGCAATAAACTTAGCGCATAAAAATTAAGAAATTTGCTAATGTTGCAAAATATTTAACTAACCGGTTATATATTAAATAATATATCAGATACCCAAAATAAGAATTGGAGTTTCAAAATGAATTTTCCAGTTCAAAATTAAAGAAAAGTAAATTTAAAAAAAGCATACATTCATAATTACTTGCGCTTTTGCTTCCTAGTAATTTGAATGCTAATATAAAATCATTATATAATACTGAAATTCAACATCTACAATGAATATAGAATAACCCAATTTAACAAACTTAAACATTATATATGTATATATATGCATATATATATGTACCAAAAATCAAAGTACCGTAATTTCCGGCGTATAATCCGCGGATCAAACAGTTATTTTTAGACCCAGAAATTTTATTTAGTGCTTATTGACAAATATTAATGGCGATCTAATAAGATATAATTCTTTTTAAAAATTTTCTGGGTCGAAAAATGATTATTTGATCCGCGGATTATACGCCGGAAATTATGGTATTTAAGTTGCTACAAAAGTTAAGTGTACTATAGAATTAACTTATCGGGAGAAAAAAAGTTAATTATGTTGCTTGATTACAACAAATAGAATTTTTAGTAGCTATTTTTAGTTATAATTATTATAATTGTTGTTGTTATTTTCCAAGTAATTAAACCTTCATTAATTTTTATAGATAAAAGATATATAAAATGATTTAGTAAACGGCCTGCCTAAGTCATTTCTGAATATTTTATCTGAATATCTTTATTTAATGGCATGCTGAGAATAATTAACAATATTTGTTTCAGGAAAGTGTTTGTTAAAAAAATAATATATTTTTTTAGAAGTCAAATTAAGTAGAACTTTTCTGAACAAGTAACATTTTACAGTTTATGTTTAAGGCAATTCTAAATTGCGGAAATAAGCAGTTTAATATAGTTTTTACTATTTTATACACTTTTAAATTAAATTTGTTATTTTTTTAGATTTTCTGCTGATAATTTATATTTTACTTTTGAAGTTAGTTGGATAAATCTCTAGAAGAAAGTAATTTATAAATTAAAATAGCAAACATTTCAATTATTTATGTTGCAAATTATGAATTCATGGAAATTCAACCTTCTAAAGCATTTTTGGCGAATTTTTGTAAGTACATTAGAAAATTAAGGCTACCATTTAATGAATTTTTGAAAGATTTTGCCAATTAAAGTTAATTCTTTCATGCACAAATTATTTTTCATTATTCGCAAAAAAATGTATTTGTGCTAAATGAAAACTTATTATAAAATTATTTTATTATTGTACTTTATGCTAGCTATTATATGTTCAGAAATCAGATCTTCATAAATGAATGCTGAAAATTATTTTTGCTTTATAAGGCAATACTTGGCCTCATATGAAGTCAGTATGAATATTATTGTTTATTAAATGTGAATTTCTATAATATTATGTGAATTTGTGCAATTTTATAATTCCACTCAAATCTTTTATTTATATTATTATTTTAATATTATGTAGAATGAAGAAAGAGAAAAAAAAAATGAAAAATGGAAAATATCTGAAAATTTGCCGTTACTTTAAAACAAATGCAAATAGGCACAGAAAAAAGCATTCAGCCATAAATCTTGAGCATAATCCATTGAATGAGTTTCCTCAAATTGGCTTGGAAGTTTCTGAGGAAAAGAGACTTAACCCTTTTGAGACGGCAACTGTTACACATATTTTATTTGGTTGGCACTGCTTTTTTAAGCAAGTTCCTTGTGGGATGCAAAATAAAATAAAATAAAATAAAAATACTCTAACTAAAAATTTCATTTATTTGTTAATAGTGCACAAACTAATTTCACGTGCATCTTCTGACGAGGAATCACCCGTCTCGAAATGGAAGCTCGCATATTTCCAATAGTTGCACTGAATCTTGTCTTCCTTAAACACTGAAATTGGCTTAATAATGTTCAAAAAGTGTTTGATGTAAAATATTTTTTTTAATTTAATAAAATTTCAGGCAAATTAAAGTTAAAACTTTTTTTAGTATTTCATTTTATTTTTTATCTGAGCTTCCTTTTCATTATATGACATAATCAAGATTATTATCGATATCGTTTTTAAAGCGTGTTCGATACAGATTACTTTTTATAGAATCCAATAAACTGAAACTTTTAGTAAATTTTTTCTCTGGCACTTTCTGGGAAGTGTCGACGAACTTGTTTGAAGTTCAAATGCGAATGGACTATCGTTTTATGGTAAAAGTCGCTTCAAAGTAATTTTTTTTTATACAAATCGATTTCTTTCCCATATGCGATAACAAATATGTAATAAACAAATTGATATTAAGTTTAAAATAAAACTGCTTTTTAAACAGTGTGTATTAATTTAGTAACCGTTTCAGATTATAAATATTACATCTTTTAAATTTTAATAAAAAATGGACCCGTTCTAAATTGAATAAATTACATTTATTACGAGGAAATTCAAGAAATATTATAGTAAAATGAATAATATTAAAGGAATATAAATAAGTGCAATGGAATAAAGATTAACCACTTCCTAAAGGTAACATGTTTCTGCCAATCATCATTTATTATTCTCACCAATAAATTTTTATTATAAGTTTTGCCTTACTTAATCCGCGCATTTTTCTGATTCAATTAGACAAAAATTCCTGTTTTGAAAAACCGGTGATAAAGGATTAAAAATTCTGTAACAGACAAGACAAAAATAGGCATTATTTGAAACTTTTTTTTCCGAAAAAATATTAATCAGTTAGATGGTTAAAGATTTCTTTAAATGCAATTTTTAAAGCAATTTTAAAATCGTAAGTATTAGGCGCCATTTGGTTTACCTCTTTAAGGCGTAGAGCAGGGGTGCAAAAATCTAGGCGCCAGAGGATAGTCTCTCACCACTAAAATTTTAAAGTTTTTTTCGCTCAAAATTTAATAGCATTCTAGTAGGGATTTCACACGAAATTTTGACGAATAAAAACGAAATAAATTTTGTGGTGAGAAACTGCCTGCTGGCGCCTAGATTTTTGCACCCCTGGCGTAGAGCATATTCACTGTGAAAATATTGAAATGACTGAATAACAAAGGAATTTACCTACAAATTTATTTGAAAATCAGAAAAAAGCTATTTCTAAGCGGCTTTTGACTTACATCCGCTAGCAGTTCTAGAATGCAAGTAGTTAATTTAGACTCATGCATTTTTATTTTAGACTCATGCTAATGCATTTTCATGCATTATCTGCCTTCTACATGCAAAACTTACTGTATGAGTTCCCAAACAATACGAATTTTTCTGAGAATGATATAAAATTTTGTAACAAATTGCTCTTTCACTTCAACATTTCAATATATTGTGCAACAAAAATTTTTATTCATAAATTAAATAAATAAATAAATAAATAAATAAATAAATAAAATTATACAATATATTTAAGACTATTGTCATAAAATTTGAATATGGAGTTTTAAGTTTCGCCATTGAGATTTAGATGACACGCTCTACTATTTAAAATAATAATAATAAGAAGAAGAATAAAGGGCACATTTGTGGATTTATCTGTAATCCCTTGGGGGCAAGCGATATGTATACGCACCGCAAAAAGGCTTAAGAATCCTTCTTCATCCCCACCAGTAAAATTTTGCTGTAAAATTTGTCTTATTTAATTTTTACATTTTTGTCGATTTAATAAGGCACAATTTCCGCTTAAACCGGTGACAAAACATTAAGCATTTCGTAAAAGCCTCCCGTCGCGAAGGCGTTAATTCCGTTCTTTTCCTAAAAGAATAGAATATGGAACGCTATATGGAAGCCCACAATTTCAAAATTTTCTTCCAGGTAGTTTTAAATTGTGCTTAAAGAACATCAAAATAATGGTTTTGAACGGCTGTCTATCTTGAGGTGAAAAACATAATTTGAAAAAATATATATTTAACTCATTTTAAGGAAACATTTATGCTGTAATAATCGAAACTTATTAAATAAGTGGAATGGTCCGATTGGCAAGAAATAATGCATTAATAAAAGTGACTAAGTCATTTTATATCATTTCAATAATCGAGTACCGATCTTCAATTTGCATGCATTCCTAAAAATATACGTATTAAAAAAATTGAAAGTAATCGTTTCAATTTTATTAAACTTTGAATTTAGGCTTATTGAAGGGCATAGAATTTGCTTATGATGTTAAAATTAGGTATCATTGGTGAAAAAAAAAAAAAAAAAAAAAAAAAACCTAAAGTTTAGATTTGTTTTATATATAGAAGATCCACTAATCAATCATTTATAACGTAGACTATATTTCCAATCGTTCGGTACCAGTCACTTCCTTCGGCGATAATTTGTTGCAGAATTAGTAGAGTGTTTATTGCATTATATGACTGGACTTTGCAAAGCAATTGCGTTTATATAATGTTGAATTCTCACCAAAAATTAAATAAAGAATACTGCCCAGTTAAATTGATGGCATTGAGCTCACAGACTACAAATACTAATTGTACATTAAAGCCTTATATTTTCAAAGGTTAATTCCGTTCGAAAAAAAATAAGAAGGGGAAACAGCTCTCCCCTTTCCTCTTTTTTATACTTAATCATTGAACCTCCTATACTATCAAAGACATGCTTTATCATATAAAAAATCTATATTCAAAATTCAGAGCAAATGAGATAATTCTTAATAAAAACCCATTTAGCATTTATATAATTTAAAAGGAGTTATCCCCCTCTTTTATACTTAACCATTAAACTTCCAAAACTATTCAGAGATTTGAACGAAATCTGAAAATTCTGCTTGAAAAACCCATTTATATAAATTAAGGGGGGGGGGGCATTAGAACCCCTGTTCCCCCTATTTATACTTATTCAACAAACACCTAATAATAGTCACGGAATCGCCTCATCAGAATGATCCTAATCTAAATTTTGAACGAAAACTTAATTCTGCATGAAAATCCCATTTATATCAACTAAGGGGAGGGGCATGAGCCCCCCGTTCCCCCTCTTATACATATCGAATGAACTCCAAAAACTAATCAGGGAACCGCCTTGTCAGGATATACCAACATACAAAATTTCAAGTGGATGGGATGTTTTTATCACGAGTTATCGCGTTACGCACGAACGCACGTACGAACGTATATACAGAACGGACTGGCACATAAGCTCTCAGGCTATGATAGTCTGTGAGCTAAAAACATATTTATTTCAAAACAAGGAAAAGACATTTACATTTTCTTACCAATAAAATAAAAGCAAAATTTAATTAAAATTTTCTGGTACAAATCTTAATTTAAATTAGGTGGAATATAATATATTCCACTGCCCTCCCCCAAAGGGGAGAAGAATAAATAAGCTCAATGCTATTGTGGTTGTTCTTTTTTTATCACATTGGTGACGCAAAACTCAGCATCTTAAGGCGCGACACTAGGCACAGAAAAAGACCTGGACGATTATGTAAAGTCAAAGGGGGCGTTTTTTTCAAATATTTCGTCCAAATTTTAATATTTTTAGATGAACAAGATAGCTGAGGACGATCCGCAACCGGCCTAGTTTTTACTTTTTCAGTTTTGGTTTTAGATTTTTTTAAAAAAATTACTTTAACTTTCGAAACCGGTTTAAACCGGTTCTGAAATTGAAACTATCGTAATACGAAAAATATAAAAGCAAAATCGAGAAAGAAAAAAACTAGGCCGGTTGTGGATCTTCCTCAGCTATCTTGTGCAAAAAAATCATGTAAAAATATTCAAATTTGAGCGAAATATTTGAAAAGAACGCTCCCATAGACTTTACATTATCATTCGGGTATTTTTCTGTGCCTAGTGTGGGGCCTTAACACCGGACATTTTAGTCAAATTTTATAAAAAATATCTCACATCAGAATTTTGATTTAAAATAAACATTTTGACATTTTTATTTAACATTCACTTCCTCTTTGTATCTTTTAAACTTATTTGAAAATGTAATTTCTGGTTTTGAACTGAAATCTATTTATGTGATAGCGGTCAATATGACCGCTCATGGTCATTCTAGTGTTAGATACCTCAACATTAGCTTTTAAATGTTTATGTTGAAGGCTGTGCTTCATTATTTGTTAAGAAATATTCAATTTAACAAAATTCCACAAAAAGAAAATCTAAATCACTTTTTTAAAAATAGTTATCGTTAATAATTCAAATAGCAACTACATATGTTTTTTACATCTCTAAGAGATTTTTTCTTTATCAAATATCACAATAAAGTTTGAAATTAAGATTTATAGTAAAAATTCAGAAAAAAAAACTACGTACCTTTTTTTTTTTTTTTTTTTTTTTTTAAAGTAGTAAGAAAAACCTATCTAACTTTTCATTCTTTCAATTGTTAGAAATTTATTTCAAACAGAGCTGTTTTCAGAATAGAGAGAAAATTTGAATTGATAAATAATTTTCTGATTTTCTAAGCAATATGAAACATCACAGCTGAGAGTTAAGAAAAGAAAATAATGGATGCTTCTTTCCATTAGTAAAATAAAGTGCTTTTCTAAACATTCGCTGAAGTGTGCAAATTTACGTTGTTTTAATTCTTTCGTGAGACATTTGTGAGACACATTTATTCTTTTAAGAAACAAAATTTTTTAATATTCTTAAACAATGGGAATGATGTTATTTTATTCAATTTTTAAAATAAATAACAGTTGTAGTATTAGGTATTGAGATTTATAACGGACTATTGATTCAATTTCAGTAAAGCTAACTTACAAAAAAAAAAAAAATAATGTTATCTTATTGATATTGAGTACTTTCTCTTTAGCAAATATTAAAGAAAACGCTATCTTAACCTTCAAAGAAGATAAGAAAAAACCAAAGTTTTATCTTCAATTTCGATAATACCTGTAATTATAACTATGTATGTATATATCTATCAATCATACCAGGTATCATAATAGTTTTAAAAATAGGGTTTTTTCTTCGTGCTTATATATATATATATATGCCTATATAGAACCATTAAATAATACTACAAATCACCATCAAAATATGGAATAAAAGGTTAAATAACAAACGATATCAAAAATAGGAGTTGACAAAAATTGGAACAAGATTGGAAATGTGATATTTAGCTCGTTCTCAAGGGCAATGCTAAATATACACATTAATTGAGGTTAATTTCTGATTAGAAATCAGGATAAACCTAAAAATGATTTCTAAATTACCCGATTAATCGCAATGGAAAACATAGTTCAAAGAAAAATATTAGAAAAATAATAAGGCAACAATTGAATTATCAAAAGATTAATTGTAATGGAAAACATAGTTCAAAGAAAAATATTAGAAAAATAATAAGGCAATAATTGAATTATCAAAAGATTAATTGCAATGGAAAACATAGTTCAAAGAAAAATATTAGAAAAATAATAAGACAATAATTTAATTATTAAAAAGATAAACTTACACAATAAATCGCCAACATGCGAGATAATTTCAAATTTGCAATCTCACTTTGCCAACAGTTATAGTTGACAGTTAACAAAGAAAAATATATCAGAAACCAAAAAGATATAATTAATAATATATAATTAAAATAACTGTTATTAAAATAATTAATTACAAAACATTAATAAACAAAAATGTTATGAACTTAAATAAAATAGTTAAGTTATTTTATACTAATAACAAGTTTTAATTAGTATCGATGAAAATTTACTTTAAAACGATCAATATATCGATGAAAGTTTACTTTAAGTAAAATAAATACGAATATACTATACAGAGCGTCATCTATTGTCACAAAAGTTAGTAATTAGATTTTATTAAAAAGTAAGAAATAAATAATGACATTCAGATCTTAATCTAAAAAATGAGAATTAAAAATGTATTTTAAATTCCAGATAAAAATAAATAAATAAATATAAAAGAAAAGAAAATAGATAAAAAATATAAAAAATACCTTTATATATATATATATACGGAATGCTATTTGATGCTATTTGAAAGCTTAAAAGTTAAATGTATCTTCAAGTCGAAAGATAAATTTTATGGACAAAGTAATATATTTTTATTTTGAACTATTGGAAGAATCATCATCATTTTTTAATTTTTAAATATTCCAAACGATGTATGTGTTTTAACGAAATAGTATTTAAGATTATTCTTTTTAATAAAAATTATACAGAATGCTATTTTCTATGACTGAAGAATATAAATAAATGTATTAAAGCATCCAGAGTTATACTGTATGTTTATAGACTACATTTAAAAAAAGCACATAGAAACAACCTCATTTTTAAAACTATTATAATACCTGGTATGATTGGTGGATATATAAATATACTTAATATTAACTCTTAACATACACTCTCAAAACGAAAGAGTGAATTTAATTTCTCAGGGAAAAACTATAATTTATTGGATTGTAAATGAGATGTTTTTTTACCCATCTTGATTTAATTTGCTTATTTAAATAACACATCTTGATTTAAATTGCTTAACACTAGAACCGCCATTAGGGGTTAAAATCAGAATTACCTCTGCCTGATTGATAATAGTCGTTTCGAACCAGAATTTTCTTCATAAGCTATGTTAAATATATGCTGCAGAAAAATAGACTAATTGAAAAAGTTATATAGTTTAAAATAAAAATTCTGGTGAGAAACACTTTCTATAAAGCTTGAGTAAAATACCCGGCGCACAGTGGGGCAAAAAGCCTTCAAAACTGGCAAAAAATCGAAAAAATGAAATTTTATTTTGAACTACCGACATACGTCACTTTAATAGAGCAGATGTCAGTACACATTTTCCTAGCATTAAAATTTGCGCAAAGTTATGTTGATCGTCACTAGAGAAAGAAGTTAAACTGCATATTGTGCTTTGATAATAAGTGAAAAAAAAAATTAATAATTTTGTTTCACCATTCGTTTGTTAATTTCGCTATAATAATTTAAAAATAATTTTTTTTGACTATGGAACCTTTAACTACAAGTATGTAACAATAATTCATTAACTTTCAATTTGTTTTAATACGATTTTTATAGATATACAGACGCTTAGAATATATAGTGGTGAAATTTATAAAAAAAATTAACACTGTCTACAAACATTGTAGGTTTTAGTTATGAGTTAAGGCGAGTTAAGTGTTAATTATAATTTTTTCTACTAAGTATGAGTTTTAAAAGGACAAATATGCCAGAAAATCTTGCTCCTTTTTGCCACTTTTTTAATTGTATGGTCATTTTTATAGCTAATCATCCTTAAATTTTTGTTAGTGTACGGGTGTGCCAAACATGATTATAAATATTTTCTTTGTTAAATACGAATTTTAATGCATTGTTTATCACAAAACAATGTATTTAAATGAAACTGACTATCATAAAACGTTTTAACAAAAAACTTTTGAAAAGTAATGTGATTTTATGGTAAAAGAGCTCCATAATCGGAGAAACTACGAACAAGTAGTTTAAATGAAAAGAAGATTAGATGTTTTAAAGTTTAATATAAATTCCGATGAGCAAAAGCCTGGCGAAACAAGGGAAATGCTTTAGAATTAACAAAGAGTGGCTTGACAAATCGCTTTCATTTCCTCGATTTGAAAAACAAACAGAAGCGTCAATGAAAAGCAAACGTGCCCATCTTCATATTCCGTCTGACTTTGTTCTGGACGATCAAAAATATCAAGAGTAAAACGGTTATACAATTCCAGTTCTACATATTCGTTAGTGTACGTAACATGTACTATGAGTTTAAGATCTGAAAAACAGGAAAACAAAAAGTGTGTGTTAGCACTAAAACAACAGAAACAGTTTTTCTTCTGCTGTCTTTATAGTAATACGTACATTTTGCCTGAGAAAGGTTGATCCAATCCTTCAAAACGAGTCGCTAATATTCATTATAAGGTTTGCTTGAGAATAATAAAAATTACTAATTATGTTTACATTTTTTAATGCGATATTATGGATGATTTATAAATATCTAATAAGTATAAAACTATCTTAAATTCTTGTTTTTAACTCATTTTTCTACAAAAAATATTGAAAAAGGTTTGTAAATTAATTAATAAATTACTATTTAGCTTATGTAAAAGTTTAAAATTTTACTACTTTTCTTCTACAAAAGAATCCGTGATGTGCTTTTTTTGTTCAAAATAAATTTTATTTTTTGCCAACTTTGGAGGCTTCCAGCCCCACTGTGCGGCGGTTCTAGTGTTAAAAACAACTCATTCACTCGAGTTGTTTCAACTCTTTATCAAAAGCTGACTTTCAAATCGTAAGATGTGTAGATTTCGGCTTAACCCATTAGTGTCTGGCGTCCCATTTTTGGGACATTTTCAAAAAATTCAAGTAAGCACCTTCCACACCAGTAAAAAGGAGGATAAATAAATATTTTCTATCTTGAGAAGAAGTCTTCGATAAATTAAGATAAAAGTTATTCTTACTTTAATAGTGGTGCGAATTCGCAAAATTCGAATTTTAGCGAAGAAAACAATTCAGGCACTAATGGGTTAACTTGAATTATTCTGTGGCTGAGGTTTTAAGAAAGTACAGTAACTTTAACCCCTTAATGGTCGCATTAAATTACGGTTTAAAATTCAAATTCATTATTGCCACCACTTTTTTGAAAAAGAAAATTTTCATTTTTAATGACAAGTAACACGATACCAGAATAAAACGAATTACACTGTTTTATAAAATTGGTGGGAATCAAACTATTCTGAAAAGCCGTGAAGCTTTCAGCCCGTGAATGCCTTGGGCGCGATGATTAAGTGGTTAAACACATGATTCTATTTTTATGTTCTGAATGCACCACTATATTTTAAAAGGGAATTCTTTGGTAAATTTCTCTTGCACATGTTATCAAAATGCAAGTAAAAGTGCCTTTTAATGAAAAAGTGATGTCTAGAGAATAAATATAATTAAGGGTGTCCATGCCACTTACATGACGTCATCGGTCCAAGAAAAGTTAAAATTAATTTTAGAAGTTTTAAAGATGTATATGCACAGTCTGGCATAAATGAAATTTTCACCCAATGTTTTTTGTTCTTCAATCAAATATTGCCTTTATTGAAATTTTCATGATTTAATTTTTGCAAATCCTGACTAGAAACTGTTGGGATAAACTAATAGATGTTTATTTCCATAAGTCAATGAAGTGCGCTACTAAACCCTTTAAGTACGTAAAGTTACGTTGTCTCAATTTTTAAGTGAAACTCTATTTAATTCTTTTAAAAAACAAAAATGTTAATCCTTTTCAAGATTGTGAATGTTACTATTTTAGCCATAATAAATACCGTAATTTCGGGTGTATAAGCCGCAGATCAAACAACTCTTTTTCGACCCAGAATTTTTTAAGAAACAAATATAACTAGTTAGATCGCCGTAAATATTTGTCTTCAATTACTAAATAAGATTTCTGGGTCCAAAAAGAATTGTTTGATCCGCGGCTTATAAACCCGAAATTACGGTATGCATTATGGTATTAGATATTGATATTCATAGAACCCAAGCGCGGATCTGGAGAGTCCTCAAGGGGGGGGGGGGATTTAAAAATTGGGAGAATCGAATCTTATGCGTGGGTCGGGGCTAATATTTTCACTGCAGGTCGGGTTTGGGTCCGGTTGACCTCTATTTTTCAAGTGGGCGGAGTTTGGGTCCGATTGACTTCTATTTTTCAAGCGGGTCGGGTTATGGGTCCAGTTGATTTCTACTTTTTGCTTCTGGTCGTGTTAACTAATCAGGGGCGTGCGAACAGAAAACTACGCCTGGGCTAAGTTTCAGTTTACCCCCCCCCCCCCTTTTCAAAACGACTTTTCTTGTGACAGGCCAAAAATGACGTTTTTAGTATAAATTTGACGTCCTTTAAATTTCCAGATCCGAAGCGACCGCCCCTTTCACCCTCACACTTTCGCACCGCGCTGTAACTAATATTTAAAAAAAAAATAGTTTTTGAATTTTTAGATTCCCGTTAAATTTATTTCAAAGAGAAGCATTTTCCGTTTTAAGAGCAAATTTGCATTGATAAATAATTTTCTGAATTTCTGAGCAGTGAGAATTATAACAGAAGAAAGTTAAGGAAATGAAAATGATAGATGCTTTTTCCCATTAGTAAAATGAGGTACTCGGCTTGGCGCTCGTTGGAATGCGTTTTTTTTTTCTGTTTGAATGCAAAATGAAGTAAAAGCCTGTCACATTTGTCGATCCGATTACCCTGTTGTCCGAAATCCAAAAATAGTGTGCAATTTTTGTTTTCACGAATACTAATAATCACTTCCCTGATTTGACTGTGCGTCATACGGGCAACGTGTTTTTGCCAATCATTAATTGCTCGTACCACGTACGAGTATACGCTAATCATGATTTATTTTTCTCACCCGTAAATCTTTATTGTAAATTTTATATTATTTAGGCTGGGCAATTTTAAGATTCTACTTTGAAAAAATTTCTATTTTGAAAACCCGCAGATAAAAGATTAAAAATTCTCTAGAAGACATGAAGGCAATAATGCCCAAGGTTCGCACACTCCTTGGAATTTCCAAGGACTCTAGCACCACTATTAACAATAAGAAAATTTACATTTAATTTTCAAACCACAACATTCGTAATCCCCACCTTCATTCACAGATTTTACGATGTTTTGCTGTAGTGAAACACTTTGAAAATATTTTTAAAATTTAGTGGTAAAAGTGTGCGAACCCTGAATGCCTATTTATTTATTTTTTGTAAGATTTTTTTTTAATATTGATCAGTCAAGTGGTTAAACATTAAAATTTTCGTTCTGTTTGCTATAGTTGACGAAATGAGTCAATGATGTTCAACTTCATTTCGCGAACATTGATTTACTGTTAAAAATATTCAAATATCATTTTGTCTGTTTGAATACGAAATTAAAAGCCTGTCACATCTGTCTACTTAATTTCCATGGTGTCCATAATCGAAGAAAAGAGTGCGAGTTTTCT
This sequence comes from Maratus speculifer, assembly GCA_964019185.1. NCBI lineage: Eukaryota > Metazoa > Arthropoda > Arachnida > Araneae > Salticidae > Maratus > Maratus speculifer. The sequence continues at coordinate 50,161,289 of OZ025296.1, forward strand.
TATAATCAATTGTATTGAACACTAAATTTTTCATCCATTTTGAAATAGCTGGATATCTCACAGATATTTATCTTCATTTCGCTGATATTGATTTGCTGTTATGATTATTCAAGTTTCGTTTTTTTCTGTTTGCATACTAAAACGGTATAAGAGCATGTCACATTGGTCGACCTAATTTCCATCTTGTTCCATATACAATTATAAAGTACAGTTTTCCTTATGATCATTAATATTAAACGTTTAAATGTTCAAGGTAAATTTCTTTAAGATATTATTAAAAGATTCCATTAACAAACTAATTATATTACAGAACTTCTTTTACAGTAACTTTTGTGTCAAACACGTATTAAGTCCAGTAACACAGTTGAGTTCTTTTCTATTTCTAAAAACAGATTCTATGCAGAAATGTGGAAATGAAGTTATTGCTCATTTATAATTAACTTTTATGTGTATATTAAATATTTCAATTAAAAATTCAGCCTTCGATACATTTTGAAATACGAGGAATTGAGATTGATTGATCGAAAGATGAAAATGAAGAACTGAATAGTATTTATTAAGTCGTTAGGAAAATAACGTCTATTTGGGAAAATCAATTCGCACCAGAAAATTCTGCCCATTAATTAGTAAACATTCGATATGGAAATCAATATCTAATAATCAAATGATAGAATTTTTCGGTGTGAATTAATTTCCCCCAAACGGACGCAACTTTCCGAAGAACCCAATATTTTGAATGAAATGTTTTATTACTGTTACATAGTCTCCACCATTTGTGCCGTACTTGACCCACTAAAATAAAATAGTGAAAATCTACCTGAACAGTGGAGTAGTTTTGAGGGGTTTCCTAAATGACATGAACTTAAAGTGGCGTAACCAGAGTGGTTGCCCAAGTGCTCTGAATACTGGTAATTTTTTGGAGTTCTGTTCGTCTTATCTAACCAGAAAATTTTTTGCTATGAATCAAGCAGAAAAAAACCTTACATTATTATTGGTTTTGGGCACCCACCCTGCTTACGCTACAGACTTAACACCCGGTCTTGTGAACGAGATATGTTGTAATGAGCCTTAGGGAGAAAGTTTAAACATAATATAAACTACTTAATTTATAAAGGATAAATTAATAGAGAAAAAAATTTAAAAATTAATGGAAACATCAAAAGTAACCAGTGTTCTCGCTGTCGCTCGCCATTGCGACAAATTGCGACTAAATTCTTCATTTGGCGAGTAAACAAGCGATTAGATTCGCCAAATTGATGTGCTCAATTTTTGCTTTTTCTTTCTTTTTCTTTTCATTTTTCATACATATGCAGATATGCATATTTTTAATATATATGTAGCGGATAGTTGAAATTAGATTAATAACAATCGTTGTCGCAGTTATAAAAACTTAGGTTATTTCAGAAATATTGAAAAATAGGGGGTACATTAAAAAATTATTATTTTTTTTTTTTTTTTTGCTACACGGCGAATCTACTTAGCTAATACTTTTTTCATTTGGCGAATGTTTTTTTTTTTTTTTTTTTTTTTTTTTTTTTTTAAATTAGCCAAATTACTAACGTTAGTCAAATGTCAGTGACAACACTGAAAGTAACGATTTAAGTTTTTAAACTTAAGTCAAATAAATTAGTGGGAAGGAATGGAGTAATAGTTTAGCTGTAGTTATTCAAATTACTATAAAAAATTTTAAATGATTAAAACAAAGTTAGTACTTGTTCAAAAGCTAATCTTACCAAGAAATTGCAGAAATAGCTGCAAAGGAGACGGCAAAAAGCCACATTAACAAAAAGACACTAATCAGACGAATATATATATATGTATATATATGTAGATGCTTTCTTCCATAAGTACAAAAAGAAACAGCAATATATTATTTTAATAAAAATATATAAAAAAGGATTAAAAAAAGAAAAAGTATAGACAGAGAGCAATCTAAAGTGGTGAACGCAGAATCACTGGGTGTCTACGATGTTGGAAATCAAAGGCAGCTCCCCCACAATTCATTAGGGAGTTCGTAGATTTTTCTATAAAAGTTTTTAGCTATATCTTTGATACGTTGGGTAATAGTTTTAAGGCCCTCTTCGGACAATAAAGTTGCGTAAGTAACGGGAGGCGCCAAGGACAATGCGCAGATACTTGTTATGTAAACGACTAAGTTTGTCCATAGAGGATTTGTAGATGAAGCCCCAGACCAGACTGGCATAGGTAATTATAGGTAGACTGCATAAGTTATAATGGATAAGTTTATCGTGTACAGAAAGAATTTTACTATTTAAAAATGGTGAGTTGTAAGCTCCAGTGACTCACCCTTAATGGAACGAATGTTTTTGCTCCAAGTTAATCTACGGTTGAGGATGGCCCCTAGTGTCTATTTGGATTGATCATTAATAAAAAAAATTCTATTAAATTTTACTGATAGTTGAAAAAGTGTTAAAGCTAACCGCTTCCTTTATTATCCCAAGTATCTCCAGATTGCATATATGACTATTAATTATTATCCCGAGAAAACTCGGGCGTGACATAATTTGTCACTACGATTACTTTTATCATGTTTTTGAATGATGTTTGAAAAGAAAGAAACTATTTCTACATTATATAATTAAATTATGTATAATACAATTAGCATACAATTAAATTATATATAATATTTAATTGACAGTTTTCCAAGTTTTGTGATAAGAAATGCAAACGATGAGAGCAACCATATGACTGCAAAAAATGTGATAATTTTTTGCAGTTAAAAAAAAATCATAAGGGCCGCGGTTAAAATCTATTCTATCGTTATTTTAAGTTTCTCAAAATAAATTTATGGAAGTAATTTTTCCTACAAGATAATTGGGTTTCTTTTCTAATGTATTGTAAACAGAATATTTTATACTGACATTTTTGCTCAAAAGAGATATTTTTCAGTTATTCAATTTTTATTTTTTTTTTCTTGTTGCATGCGGTCAGATCTAACTGCTCAATTTCATTCTCTTCAAAATTACAGAGTAAAACTCAATTTTCTTTATACATTATAGCTCTAAATATTGAAATTACTATGTCACTCAACTTTAAGAAGTTGTTAGAAATTTCTATTAAAGAACTAATTATATTTCCAGAAGTTCTTTTAAATAACTTTTGTGTCAAACAAGTATGAAATCCTGTAATTGAGTTACACTGTTTGACATTTTCAAAATTGCTCCATTACTGACAAGTGGCTATGTATTACTTGACCACTTAAAATTCTCTTTTAATTTTTTTTAATGTTTTTGTTATTTGAAAGTGAGCATTCGACTTGAAAATACTTTAAATCACGGAAATTTCAGATTCATCACACGTTAGATAAAGAGCAGGTATTGAATATGCATTTGAAATTCAATGATTGTCGTTGTTTTTTTACGTTACGTAAGTAAAAATTATCTAAACAATGTTTGCAAGGGTTCTATTACATAGCTTTCAATATCCTACGCTTTTTTGCATAACGAAACTTTTAACCCATTAATGCCCAAATTATTTTCTTCATTAAAAAAGAAATTTTGTGTTTCCCACCACTTTTAAAAAACGAAAAACTTTTATCCTAATTTATTGAGGAATTTGTCCCGTGAAAAATAGTGCTTATTTATCTTTCTATTTACTGGTGTGTAAAGTCCTTTATTGCCTTTTTTATAATCGTCCCTAAAAAGGGACGCTAGGCACTGATGGGTTAAACTAAATTTGATCTTTTTAAATTGCTGAAATCTGCCGATTAAATAAGGCAAAAATTTTTGTTAAATTTTTAAGGTACAAAAAGGCGAAAGTATTGGCAGCCAATTAATGGTTAATTATAATTTTATACTTTAATTTATTGTAAAAAAATAATTTAAATAATAATAAATTATTTTATGTCAAAACCAATCAATTTCAAATTATAGGTTAGTAAAAACATAAAGATCATAGAACTTTTTCATTGTACTGTTAAAATCATGTCAAAATTTGATAATATTTCCCCGGATCTTCAATTCGCTAACATTGATCTGTTGTTCTGATAGTTCAAGTTTCAATTTTTCTCTTTGCGTGCTTAATTGGAAATAAAAACATGCCAGTTTGTTGACCTATTTTCCTTCTTGTAGAAAATATGGATTTAAAATATAATTTTCACTATAATCAATAGCATTAAATATTGAAATTACCATCACAATTCCCTTATGATATTATTAGGAATTTCCACTAAATAATCATATTAACAAAACTCTTTTTTATACAACTTTCGTTTCAAATAAAGTAAGTTGCTTCTTTTGGCAATTATAAAAGCAGATTCATTTAAGGCAACTAGAAATAGATTACTATTTCATTTAAAAAATTCCCTTACTATTTTTTTAATTGCAAAAAATATTTTTTTTTTATTTTTTTTTAAATTCTACTTCACAACACTTCCTCAATGCAAAAAAAGTTTGATATGGAGTTTGCCAACATTTTCCAGACAAATATACTGCAAGAGGGTATAGCCGGATTTCATAGTAAAATATGCCCTTTAGTCAATCACATCGAGTCGTGCATAGATCGATAGCCCATAAAAAGAAATTAACTTCTCCCCAGTTTTATGTTTGTATCTCAAGACCATGGGGGTAATGGCCCTAAAGGCCTGTTTTGGAAAAGAGCGCATTGTGACGAAATTACTAAGCAGATTTCAGCGAATAAAATTAGGAATGTAAAAAAACCACCGTATGATTGTTTGACAATTTTTTCAGATTTTTTTAAACTTAAGAACAAGTTTTCTAACATTTTTCCTGTTTTTAAATGTACATTTTAATTAAAAATAAACTGAAATTTCTGAGTGGCCACCTTAATTTTTTTGCATGAAATACTATAAGACATGATGCATATTCGCTATCAATTTCAACTTTCTACGTATGGTGCATCATATTAAAAAAAGGGCAAAATCATATACCGGCGGCAATGTGGGGCATGTCTCAGACAGATTTCACGCCTTCTTTTAAAAATACCTTGTGATATTAATATGTGAGATTTGAAAAGAAGGCGTGAAATTTGGAAGGTTTAAGTAATTTTAACTAAAGTAATTCGTAATATCTAATAACTTCAGTTATAAATTCTAACGTAAGTTAACCCTTTGACGGTTAAAGCACTTCTATTCATAAAATACTAAAATGATTGAATGACACCGGAATTAAAAAAAAATTTTTTTCATAATATATAAGTGTTTTTTTTACGTTCTTTGTAAAATTAAAATTTTCATTTAAAAATTCCGGTGTCAGTATGGCATTTCGCAATTCAAATTAAGTGGTATTCTGGGCGCGTATACGCGCTTATAACCACGAAAGGGTTAAACATTTCAAACAGATTTATTCCGCACAGGAAAGGGTTAAATTTCTTTATAATTTATAATTAATTCTTATTTTTGAAGTTTCACTGCAATTTTGACAGTCTACATCAATTAAAATATCTTTCTCGTTCATTTACCACAATAGATTATGTAATGGTCTTATGCCCAAATTGATGGAAATATCGACTAATCATGTTTTTACATGGAAATTATTTCTATTTACATTGCAAAACTTGCTATTTTTCTAATCGATATTTCTACTTGTTCCTTCTATTGATTTGGAGTGCCTTTCGATCGAAACTATTGATTTTTAAATGTTATACTGGTTAAGAGAATTGTTTGTAGAACAGAAGTGGAGGGCTAAACTAACATATTGTCTACAAGTGATATACCATGGTAGTTAGACTTTTATGGAAGACGCCATCTTTTAGTGAATGAAAAAAAAATAACATTTTAGAAAACTATCGATTTAAAAATTTGAATAATTAGCTCTTTATTTGAAATTAATTATTTAGAAACATATCATCAATCAGAAATATTGATTACAATTATTGAGGATTTTGTAGTTTGACAAATTTTAATTTCCAATGTCTTCAGAATCCAATTAATTTAAAACTGATGATTGTAAATTTTTGGATTTTGAACTAAACCCATTTATACCAATTTAAAAAAAATCTTGGTGTTTATTTAATTATTACATTTTATGCGTAATGCAAAAAAAAGAAAAAAAAAAGTAATAAAAAAATGTGACAGCTCTGCTGGTTGCTTATTTTATATTACAGATATAAGCGATGTCGTCAATAATTTATCCCTTTTTTTCCCTTAAAAAAACTCACTGCATTGCTTCAATAGCAATCTTTAGTTTATTTTAAAGTTAGTAAGTTTCTTTTATAATAATTTGTCACAAAGTTAGTAGGAAGTGTTACTTTTTTTATGGCTATGATTGTACATTCAATGAACTCGTGTGAATTACTAATGTTTTGTTAATAAAATTAAAATTACTCAAACATGTGTTTCCTTCATGAAACAAATGTAATTACGCAGTTATTCAAACATTATTTTAAATAAAGAACTTTTGAATTACTTACATTCTTTAAAATAATAACTGAATAAATGTAATTTCATATCTCTTTTTTCTCTTACCTGAGATAAAGATAATTATATAAACTAAAATAAGATGCAGTGTTAAAAAAAAAAAATAAATAAATAAAATAAAATAAAATAAAATGATTGTGCATTTGTGAAAAAAATTTACTTGAAAAAAGAGAGATAATTTAAATTCATATTTCACCTTTTTATTATTTTTTTAAGTTTTTTATAGTTTGAATAAAAAATATAAAAAAATATCAAATATTTGTTTTAAGTTAGTTAAATTTTTATTTTTTTATTTTTTATAAAATCGATCTTCTTTCTTTAATATTTTTATCGATTGAAATACCTCATGAGCATTTTTTTATTTTTGTAGATATTTTATGAAAAGTTTATTGATTAAATACCATTAAATGTGTGTACCATACCCTTTAATCATATATAGAAACTGACTGAGAAGTTTTGTTAACTTTCAATTTATTATCATTAGCTGGCGATAAATAAGAAACAAACTATTTTCTACATGTTTCACACAATTAATAACTCGTTTATTGAAATGAAAAAAATATATATATTGCTTTGTTTATATATATTTTTTAATAATTGTTTTAATATGTATTTCAACTGCATAATCGAATAGAATTTTAAAATAGAAATAATCTATTTTAAGACTAAAACGTCCAACATGAAAATTTATCTGAAATAAAGCGCAATTAGAAATTATCCGTAAATTATTGAAACATAAGAACTAACATTAAAAATAAATGTGAATTTATAACATTTTCTAAAACTCAGTCTCTGAAAAACAAAATGTTTTATTTTCCGTAGGTGAACATTCTGTTATTTTTTTTCCTTTAATTAATATTATTTTGTTTCGAAATTTGTTTAACCCTTTGTGTTTCAGTGTTACAGTACATGGAACATCCAACATGATTAATTCCTTTGCGACGGGAGTCGTTTACGGATTTTTTTATAATTTGTCACTTTTTTTTTTTCTAAACCAATGTGCTTTGGCAAATGAAGTAATGCTCCGATTAAATAAGGCAAGTTTTACAATAAAATTTTACTGGTGGGGCTAAACCAGTGTTGGGCACGTTCACAAAATAAACGAACTAACTCCAACTCACGTTCAATTTCTGAAAAGTGATTTAAGTTCACGTTCAAATTCAAAAATTTTCAAACGAACTCGTTCAAATCAAACTCACTTGTAGAAATGGACGAAGTTCACTAAAAAGTTCACTTTTTAGGTGCGTTCGTAATTATGTAAATACGTAGCACCTATTGTTGTCGCTCAGTCCGTCCGTCCGTCTGTCTGTCCGTCTGTCCGTCTGTCCGTCTGTCCGCATATAACAACGCAAAAACTACCCAACCGAATCATTTGAAATTTAAAATACATAATTATGACATAATTTTGTCGAGTCATTTCAAATTTTATGAAAATCGGATGGATAGATCAATTACAGGGACAATCAAAAGGATTCCGTTACATTACGGTCAATGGGGAAAAAAATTTAAATGAATTTTAATCGTTTGAAATTTAAAACGTATATTTATTACATAATTTTGTCGACTCATTTCAAATGTTATGAAAATCGAATGCATAGATCAATTACAGGGACAATCAAAAGTATTCCGTTACATTACAGTCAATAGGGAAAAAGTTTCAAATGCATTTTAATCGTTTGAAATTTAAAGCGCATATTTATTACATAATTTTGTCGAGTCATTTCAAATGTTATGAAAATCGAATGCATAGATCAATTACAGGGACAATCAAAAGTATTCCGTTACATTACGATCAATGGGTGAAAAGTTTCAAATGCATTTTAATCGTTTGAAATTTAAAACCTATAATTATTACATAATTTTGTCGAGTCATTTCAAATATTATGAAAATCAGATGCATAGATCAATTACAGGGACAATCAAAAGTATTCCGTTACATTATGATCAATGCGAAAGAAAGTTTCGAATGCATTTTAATGGTGTTACACTCATTTGAACATAATAGATTTGGCATGAATCTTTGAAGTATGTACTAAAATATACATTCTGTGCAATCTGTGATGCAAAGAATATTTATTATTAAATTACAGGGCCACACAAATGTGTTCCACTAAATAAAGTTATGCGGGAAAACATTGTTTGGAGCGTGTTTTAATTATATTAAACTACTTCACATTTTTTGAATAAGATATACGTTAATGAAGTATAATAAAAATTACTCCCTGCATATTTACAGGAACACAAAGATTTCGACCACTGTACTGTATCCAAAGTACGCTCTACTATATCAGCAAGATCTGAATATTTTAAAACTTCGTTATCGTACGAATGCACCTCATTTGCTACGCTTCACGTGCAATTTCCAACTTGTTTTTTTAATGTTTGGATATTATTGTCCAAATTTAGAAAACTTTGTGAACTAATCATTTGATTATTCGATATGTAAGATAGAGGTGTGCACGGGCGGAAATTTCCAAGGCCGATCCATAGAAAAAAAATGTCCGGCCCGATATTAAAATAAAAATTTCGGCCCGAGCCCAGCTCGGCTCGTAGAGAAAATTTAGAAGTCCGACCCGGCCCGATATAATAGCTAAAAACAAGGCCCTGCTTGGCCCGACCCGGAACAAAAGTTGAAATTTCGCACCGAACCCGGTCCGACCCCGAGTACATTTCTACAGACATTGATATTTACCCTTACGGAAGAGTTCTGGCCAAAAAAAACTTACCTTAATCTGTTTATAATCTTCATTTATGCAGAAGTGCCGTAGGCTGCGATGTTTATGCTTTTAATGAACCTTTTTTAGTTGTATGTAAATGTTTCAGCTATCATTAGTATTATTAATCCATCTTCCATGTTATGGAGATATAAAAATCTAAAAAATGATATATGGTAAAAGTAAAATCTTCTAAGATGAAACCGCATTGGAAAGAAAAAACTATAGCTATTTTCGGTGAAATTGTATACAGCCCAGGTCCGGTTCGGCACGACCCGAGTCTGCAGAAGAAGTAAGACTAGGATACTGCCCAGAGAAGTGATATCCAGACTTAACCCGTCCTGAGGCTCGTGTAGGCCTCTAAATGGCATTTGAAAGAGGGAAAAAATGTACTAAGGTCGGGAAAAATTTTAAATAAATTATGAAAAAATTGAACGTAAATTTGAACGTAAATTTCGTTCAAACTCGTCTATTTTTTGAGTTTCCGTTCAGTTCACGCTCGTTTATAAAATAGTGAACGAAGTTCAGTTCAAAGTTCACAAATAGTGAGTGAAACTCGTGAGTTTTCGTTCAGTGAGCGCGTTCATACCCAACACTGGGTTAAACAAGGCTTCTTAAACTTTTTTGAGGCATGTATGCGTGTTGCTCGTCCCCAAGGGGTTAAGAAGCCACAGTGACAGCAGAATTTTGGTATAAAATTAAAAATGATATTACAAAATTGCACAGTCTAGGGTGCCTTGAACTAAAGCGCCACAATTCAGTTTTTCATGTTCCGCATGTTATTATTTTTATTATTATTATTTATTTATTTAACCCCTTCGGGACGAGAGCCTTTTACAAAATTTTAAATGCTTTGTCACCGGTTTTAAGATACAGAAATTTGTGACTTTTTAAATCGACATAATGATCCGATCAAACAAGGCAAAATTTACCGTATAATTTTACTAGCGGTGATAAACAAAGATTCTTAGGCCTATTTGCGGCACGTATACGTGTCGCTCGTCCCCAAGGGGCTATTTATTTATTTTTTTTTTTGAAACCATTGAGAGACTTGTGCCACAGTTCTGATACATTTATTTTGATTTTATACTTTGACTTCCATAAAAATGAAACGCCATTATTCTTACACGCCCATATTTAAAAAATTACACTAAAACATTGTTTTTCAATGGTTTAAAAAAATCAGGAGTTTGTGAAATACCCTTTATTTGACTAGACGGATGAAAAAATTTCTATATTAGAATGAGAAGCTAGATATTTTAATACAGAAAGAAGGAGCATATAGTTGATGTTAAATATAATACATAAACAACAATCCTTGCAAAAGTACATCGAGAAGAAAATATCATTATAAACTTCAACGAGAGTAAAATAATTTTTCCCTCCAAACAATATTATCAATTCATTATAAGTGAAACGATATAGATTATTACACGTAAAAATTCCATATGTAACAGTATAAAATCATTCAACCTACCAAAACTGGCACAAGTTGCTAAATGGTTTCAAAAAATAGAAATTTAAAATCCAAGAAAAATGAAAAAAATAACATGCTTCATATGAAAAACGGAATAATGTCGTTTCGTTTTAATGTAAATAAAAGTGCAAAAGCAAAATAAATGTACCGGTACTGTGGCGCGAATCGCTCAATGGTTTTTAAATGAAAGAATACAAGTAAAATAATAATAAAAAAAATAGCGTACGGCACATGAAAAATTGAATGATGGCGTTTTAGTTCAATGCACCTTAGACTGTGCAACTTTGGAATACAGTAGACTCCCTCAAATCCGCAAACCAGAAATCTGCAACTCTCTAAAATCCGCACATATTTCATGGATGTAAACAACGAAACTTTCATTTGGATATTGGGACAAAATTTGATTTTTTTAAGTTTTATATCAATTATTATCATATATTTTTTAATTTGTAATTTTCTTAATAATACTCTATTTATATTTTTTCATGAAGGAAGAATAACATTTTTTGGAAAAAACTCAATATATTGCTGATATCACGGGTAATCAGAATCATCTTACCAAATATATTTATGCTTTAATCAAATTTTTTGGTTATTAAGCCAAGCTAAACTTGAAAAAAAAAAAAATCCACTTTTTATGATTTTAATGTGAATTAGTAATGCACTTTTATGAAGCAAGTTTTGTTGAATAATTTTGGAAAAATACATTTAATCTTTATAATGAACATTTAATCATACACTATTGATTATTAACTGGACCTTTGCTATATTAATATACTTTAATCATCTTAAAAATTATCTAAATTTTTATTATTTTAGTTTATTACTTATTGTAATATTTTATTATATTGTAAGCATTCATTATAGTTACATTTGCACTATTAATTGCACTCAAATTACTGTTTAAAAAATGTAAACAAAGGAACAACCAGAAATCTGCAAAATTCTAAAATCCGCACAACCTCTGGTCCCAAGCTGTGCGGATTTGAGGGAGTCTACTGTATTATTTTTAATCTGTCTTGAAAATGATTCTATGATGAGTTAAAACATGTTAACAAAATATAACTATTTTTCTGTTTTTAAAATCTTCATTACACCTTTTAAGCAATTGAAAATATTATACTATTTTTTAAGTAAATTATCACAAAAATGACTTACTTTCGACCGGTGTTACAGGAATAATCCTTAAAGATGAATTTTTATGCCCCATTATCCTTAATATGGCGTCTTTTAAAATATCACAGAACTTTAGTGCAGAGCATTTAAAATGAATTCTTGAACTAGTATGATCTGAAGCGATCCTCATAGAAAGCACACCACAATTTGTTACTTGAATTGAACGAACTGCAAATCAATGCCCTAAAATTTGCCATTTATAATATCGGAAGCTGTTCTGTTGCTAAGCATGTGACCAACGACCTGTAGACAAAGCCGCCAAAAAAGGAATGGACATCCAGTATATAAGGTGTGTTTTTAACGGGAATTATTGATGAATATTGATTTTTTTCAGGGGCAGGGCACTCACTCACGGTGATACTGCTTTAAATAATGGAAACTTTATCGTCAGGAAAATATATAAATGAAGAAAAAAGGGCTCTTATTGTCGAATATAAATTGAAAAGTGTTATTGTTTACAATAATATGGTCAGATGGAAAAATTTCTTTTTAGGTTTTTCTATAATAGAAAAAGTTGTTTATTTCTTAATCGATATTATGGATTAAAAAGTGAAAAACACATTTGATATATAGCTATTCTGTTAATGAAGATGATGTTTTTCTATAATATTCATGTCTGGTAAACATGCTTTGAAATCGATATTTGTATACACATTTACGTCTGTTGGTTTAAAAAATCATAACATCTTTAAAAAAATAGTATTAGGGTTGCCGCTAGATTTCTTGTTTTTTTAATTTCACGTAGCATATTTTTCTAAACCAAATTTTATCACATGGGTTTTGCAAACATGTGCAAAAGAAATATATACAGGGTGTCCCTAAACTAATGGTATATACGCTAGGGGGTGATAGAACACATCAAGACGAGTAAAAGTAAATAGGAAACCAAGGGTCCCAAACGTTTTCCAAAGGAGATAGCCGCCATTAAAGTTTGGGGTCCAAAATTTCAAATACACATAAAAAACTGAAAAATTGGTTGATTGATTTGCGGTTTTCCCTAAAACTATTCTTTATGTTGGTATTTTCTTGAAAATAAATTATAAAGATAAATTTCGAAAAATGCCGATAGAGGGCGCTTTAGACTTTGAAGTAGTGAAAAACTATTTTTTGCCGTAATTTTTTGCATCTCATTAAATGATTTCGTAAGCTTTGACTTAAACTTAAATTTTGAGCTCAAAATCTGAATAGTTGGGAGTGGTTAAGTAGCACAAACTTAACTGTGTTCAGAGGGTTTAAATTTCAAATGATTATAAAAAACGGAAAAATTGATCGATTGATATGCGGTTTTCACTAAAACTATTCTTTATGTCGGTATTTTATTGAAAATGAATTATAAAGATAAATTTCAAAAAATGCCGATAGAGGGCGCTTTAGACTTTGGAGTAACGAACAACTATTTTTTACGTTTTTTTTTTTTTACATCTGATTAAATGTTTTCGTAAACTTAGACTTAAACTTAAATTTTGAGCTCAAAATCTGAATAGTTGGGAGTGGTTAAGTAGCACAAACTGAACTGTGTTCAGAGGGTTTAAATTTCAAACGATTATAAAAAACGGAAAAATTAGTCGGTTCGTTTGCGGTTTTTGCTGAAACTACTCTTTAAATCAGTGTTTTCTTGAAAATAAATTTTAAAGATTAATTTCACAAAATGCCGATAGAGAAGGCCTTAGACATTGGAGTAGTGTATAACTAATTCAACCGTTATTTTTTTTTATCTCATTAAATGCTTTCAAATGCTTAGATTTAAATTTTGAGATCAAATTCTGAATCGTTGCGAGTGTTTAAATAGTGCAAATGTGAACTGTGTTCGATGTGTGTGTGTGTGTGTGGGGGGGGGGGTTAAATTTCAACTCCTGAACACATTTCAGTTTGCGCTTCTTAACCCCTCCCAACGATTCAGAATTTGAGTTTAAAATTTAAGTTTAAATCTAAGATTTCGAAAACATTTAATAAGTTTTGGAAAGCATTTAATTGGATACAAAAAATAACGGTTAAAATTAGTTGTTGGTTACTCTGAAGTTTAAGGCACTCTCTAACGGAATTTTTTGAAATTTATCTTTAAAATTTATTTTCAAGAAGATGCTGACTTAAAGAACAGTTTTATTTTAAACCGCAAACGAATCGACCATTTTTTTTATTTTTTATAATCATTTGAAATTTGAACCCTCTGAACACAGTTTAGTTTGTGCTACTTAACCAGTCCCAACTATTCAGACTTTGAGCTCAAAATTTAAGTCTAAGCTTACAAAACCATTTAATGAGATGCAAAAAATCACGGCAAAAATAGTTTTTCACTACTTCAAAGTCTAAAGCGCCCTCTATCGGCATTTTTAGAAATTTATCTTTATAATTTATTTTTAAGAAAATACCAACATAAAGAATAGTTTTAGTGAAAACCGCAAATCAATCGACCAATTTTTCCGGTTTTTATGTGTATTTGAAATTTTGGACCCCAAAGTTTAATGGCGGCTATCTCCTTTGGAAAACGTTTGGGACTCTTGGTTTCCTATTTACTATTACTCGTCTTGATATGTTCTATCACCCCCTAGCGTATATACCATTAGTTTAAGGACACCCTGTATATATATATGAATAAAATATAAAAACATATAAGAATTGTTTTGAAAGGAAATTATTAATGAATATAGATTCTTTTCAGTTTCAGGGCACTCATTACAGATACTGCTTTAAATAATGTAAACTTCATCGTCAAGAAATAATATAAATGGCGAAATAAAGATATTTATTGTCGGATATAAATTGATCAGGGTTCTTGTTTATAACAATATAGTCAGTTGGAAAATTTTCTTTTTAGGTTTTTCTATAATAAAAAAATAGTTTATTTTTAAATCTAATTAAAAAGTGATATTCTAGCTATTTCGCTAATGAAGTTTATGTTTTTCGATAATATTCATGCCTGGTAAACATGTTTCAAAATCGATATTTGCATAAACTTTTACGTCTGTTTTTTTTTTTTTTTTTTTTTTTTTTTTTTTTTTTTAACGAATCATAACACGATTAAAAAAAATGAAAAATATACTTTTAAGTGTTAAGATAATATTCATTTGATGAACATAAATTTACCTGTTATGAACGCCTTGGGTGTTTTTTAGTTTTTTTGAGCTGTCACTTGATTTTATTTATTTATTTATTTATTTATTCATTTATTTATTTATTATCTTTATTTTATTTTCTATTTTTTTAAATCCATCTCGCGCCACTTTAATTAATTAGAATTTTTTTTATATAGTTTTTGCCAAATGTGCAAGAGCCATTTAGTATAATTAATTAGTGGTTTTAATAGAATAAAAAAACATAAAGGTGTGTTTTTAACCCTTTCCGGCGCGAACAAATTATGTTTATAAAATGAGAAATTGCTGACTGACACCGGAATTTACAAAAGGCTTCGTTAGAAATTAAGAACTCCCTGATTTAAGCTGTCATTGTAAAAGTAAAATTTTACTAAAATAATATTGGTGCCGTTTGTAAGTTTGGAATTAAAATTAGGTGTTGCCGGGAGTGGACACACTGCACCGGAAAGGATTAATGGAAATTATTGGTGAATATTGGTTCTTTTCAGAGGCCGTCACTCATAATGATATACTGATTTAAATAATGGAAATTTTATCGTCAAGAAAATATATAATTGAGAAGAAAAGGTTATTTATTGTTGGATATAAATTAAAAAGAGTTCTTGTTTATAAAAATATGGTCAGTTGAAAGAATTTCTTTTTCAGTTTTTCTATATTAAAAGTAGTTTACTTTTCAATCGACATTATGGATTTAAAAAATAAATTGCGTATTTGATATTTTACGTATCTAGCTAATGAACTGATATTTTATATAACATTCTTATTTTGCAAACGTGTTTCACAATCGATAATTGCATGATATTTTATGTCTGTTGTTTTAAAGGGTCATAACACCATTAAAAAAAGTGTGAAATACGCATTTAAAAAAAAAATTAAAGCATATTTTCAGGAGCTTCTATAATATTTATTCGATCAATATTAACGTACACGTTATTAAACTAATATACAAACAAATGTTATACATAATTAAAATAAGATTATTTCTAGTTAAAAATTGAACATTTTTTGCATTACTTTCAATACAATATACAACTTGTTTTGCCTAGGAATTATTCATGAATATTAATTTTTTTTCAAAGGCGGTGATAAACAATGGGACTTTGATGATATAATCTAGAAAATATAAAAATAACCGAAAAAATATATTTATATCTATATATACATTAAAATTATCCATGTGTAAAGTAATGTGTAACTATATGAGTGTGTAAACAAAAATATTTTTCGACATACAGATATAGAAACGAGCGAATTAATATTCAGACTATATCCTTACTAATATTGCATATCGATATTTTTCTGTGATATATTTTTACCTGTAAATAGGTATTTAAAGGATAGGTGATTAATATTGATAGACTGGCAAATACAGATGGTTGATAGATTGGTATCTTGTTCAATATCGATTTTTAATGGGTAATATACTGACGTTTATTTAAAAAATGGAAACTTTTTCATGAATAAAATGTATAAATGACGAGAAAAGAATATTCATTGCTGAATATTTTTTGAAAAGTATTCTTGTTTACAGCAATAAGGTAAGTTGGAAAATTTTCTTTCTCAGTTTTTCTGTAACAGAAAAAATGGTTTGATTTTATCGATATTATAGATGTAAAAACTTAATAGTGCATTTGATATTTTAGCTATTGTGTTAATGAAGTTATAGATAGATGTTTTTCTATAATACTCATGGCTGTTAAACATGTTTCAAAATCAATATTTGCATGAACTTTTACGTCTAATGTTTCAAAGTATCATAACACCATCAAAAAATGTAAAATACATTTTCAGGCGTCCAGATAATATTTATTCGAACAATATAAATCTGTATGTGATTAAAATTATGTACAAACATAATTTATAAAAATGAATAAAATACGATTATTTCTAATTAAAAAATAAACTTTTCTATGCATTCCTTTTATTACAACATACGATTTGTTTCGCATAGGAATTATTGAGAAATATTGATTTTATTAGAGGAAGTACCAATAGAAACTTTATGGCATAGAAAATATATAAATGATCGATTAGATATATTTATACGCATTAAAGTTGTTTTTGTGTACAGTAATGTCTTTGATTAGTTTATTCCTTCTTTTTTTAATTGTCGTCATTATAGATGTAAAAAACTAAATAGCGAGTTAGATACTCTGAAGTTACATATCTATATTTTTTACCTGTAAATATATAATTTAACGATTAACATGATTAACATTGATAGATTGGAGAATATTGGTGATTACTGTATCATGAAATTATAGCATTTAGGTCTGCATGCAGGAATAAAAGCGTGTATAAAGGCCTAAAACTCTTAAGAATGAAGACGAAGTATAAGGATTGAAGACTTCAATAATTTTATTTCCCCACACAACCTAAACCTCTTTTGAGGTCATATAGAGTAATGAAGGGATTTTTCATATAAGTATACCCATGAAACTTTTTATGTAGAAGGACTATGACAAACCAATTAATGAAATAAAATGCAAAATATATTTTACAAGTGCGTCATTTTTCTTCCGAGTGATCGATAATATTCTTACCAATTACATGTTTAGAAGACGTATTGTTATACAGATACAGGTTAAATTAGCCTTATGTTAAAATTGTTTTTTTTTTAATCAAACTTGAAAACCAACAAGATATAACAACCTTGTTGATACATTCATGCTTATACATCATACACACACATATATATACAGGGTGAGCAAAAAGTCCGTAAAAACTTTAAAAATTCATAAAAACCGAAAAAATAACCGAAATGAAAAAAGGTTTGCAGGGTTAGTATCTATAGGTCACGGGGATTTTTTTAAGACATGAAAAAAAATAATTCAAAAAACAGCCAATAGGTGGCGCTGACGTACCCAAATCAAAGAAATGATACCCAAATAAAGAACAGAATGTTTCCTCAAACCGCCGAACAAGCTTTATGAGGCCTGCCGCTGTTAAAGGCCCCTTTCCCGTCCTCAAATCCTTTTGAAATCGGAATTTACGCAAAGCAATAGTCGCTGATTCATTGTTCATGTAAAACTAGCGTCTCAATATAGAGAGGGCTCCCGCAGTAGGGTTACTGTATTTGGCTATTTATCGCTTGCTTGGCTATCTATTTAAATATCTGGTAGAGAGGGCTCCGGGTGAATATGAAAAGAGAAAGTTAATGGATGAATTGGACTACTACTATTGCGAAATAAAAAATTTATTCGAGAAAATCTGTAGTTATATATGTTACGTTTCGATGTAACAATTTTAGTTGGTTTTGTATTAATGCAAAAATTAAAATATACTTAATTATGATATTATTAAATTTGAATATTAGACCTGACCTTCGTGTTTTCTAAATCTAATCAAAAATTTGCAAAATTTATATGCTTATGTCTTTTTAAAATTTACAAGATAAAAATATGACTTATATAATTAATGAAAAAAATTTTTTTTAGCAATTTTGTTTAAAAAAAAATATTTTAAGATCTCGTTTTTTCTCTTTTCATGTTATAATTGATAAGAGAATGGTGAATAAAAAGATCTAAGCATAATAACAATTTAGGAATTGTAATAAATTTAAATATTTCCAATGTTCAATTAAGATAAATTTGAAGCTCAGAAAAAAAAGTGATTGGGGGGGGGGGGGGCAAAGCATTTGAATAGTTACAAGACAAATTTCACTTTAAAATAATTAATTAATAAGAATAAAATTCCAAATCTCCCTCGGGAGGTGTTGTACATCCCGTAACAGAGACTGTAAAAAAAAAATTGTCATTGAGAATTATTGATTAGAAAGATTTTTAAAAGGGTCTCAGTTACACCAAATAAAATGTTATGTGCTACAAAGAAAAAATAAGGTTCTAAAGAAAACTGTTGAAAATTAGATTGTTGTAGTGTGTTATCGTGGGAGTGGTGTTTGTAGAGAAGACTTTCAATTTGTAATTTTTATTTGACATTAGTCATGGCTGCTCGTGCCCCACCAGTGGCCGAGAGGTGAGGTTCTGACCTCTCAATTGGTAAACGGCAGGTGCTGAGTTCGAACCCAATCGCGACCGTCGACCTAACCGTTCGGAGTTTTCGTGGTTTTCTTCGAGCCTTGCATAACTAAGGGTTAGGTTACCTTATAAAGACCCCCACGAAAGGCACTCCTCCCTGGGCTTATATCCCTCGAGTAGATAATCGGCCGACACAAAATAAAACCAAACCAAACCATGGTTGCTCATCAAAAATTATAATTTAAAGCAGTTTTTTTACCTGACATGTTTTATGTCACTACAAGAGTTAAGATAAGAAACTGATTGAAAAGAATTTAAAAAAAATAGCAATAAGAAACTGATTAAAAAGAATTTAAAAAAATAGCAGTAAGTTTCGAGATGTAAGACGAGTATTATAAGTCTTTTTGATCATTATTGTAATTATTAAAGGCATAATATTTCCATTAATTGAATTTATTTTTAAGTATATTTTTTATAAGTGTCCTGATTTTAGATTTCAGAAAAGTAACAAAACATAATATTTATTTATTTCACCATTTTAAAAGTTAAAATTAAAAATAGTAAATTATTTTTTTAGATAATTCTATTGATGTTTCCAGGAACTTCAAAATTTCCTGACAAAATTGATGTTTAAAACCAATTTTTAAGATGTACCAACATTTAATAAACTATTACTCTCTATATATATGCACCCCCCCATATTGCTAATAAAAAAATATTAATAATATATCATGCAAACAAAAAAACTTTTAATTGTATTTTATCACATAAAATTACCATTCAAATTTCTTATTTCATCTTCAAAAATGGAGTGGAACAGATTGAAAATATCCAGTATTAGATAAAGAGAATACGTTTTATTTGCTTTAAGGATAATTATTTTGAAAGAATTAAGTTTAAAATAATAAGAATAAATAAAAAAAACAAAAACGAAAATGGGTATTGAAGCTAGAAACCGTAGAAAAATATTTGAATTTTTTATAACTTAAACAATAAAAAAAAAGGCTTATGAACACATAATATTCACAATATATTAGATAAAAGTGCTAAGAAATTTTCCCTTTAAAAGAAATATACCGTTACAAATAATTACATACTGTATTTAAAAATTTAATTTACAATTATTAATAAATTAATTAACAGTAATTAGTAATGTACAATAATTTTCAAACCTTATATTATAAAATTAAATTAAGTATTTTTAAATATACTACACTGATACAAATTGATGAAATAAATAAAACATTATATTAAATAACATGATTAACGATGATTAAAAGGAATCAAATTACATAATAAAAATTGATTATGTTTCCCCCCCCCCCCGCTTCTTTTTATAACATAATACAAATTGATTCTAATTAATTTACCGTTTGAATGGATGAACTTTTTTATCATAAAATTAAAAGACTTATTTTTATATAAATAGCACTGATACAGACGGACGAAATAAAACATTATGCTAACTAACTATATGACTAATGTTGATTGAAATGTTTGCATGAATCAAACGACATAATAAAAATTAAATCCAATTTTTCCCCACTTTTTTTTTTTTTTTTTTTTTTTTTTTTCACAACATAAACACTGATTCTCATCCCCCTCTCTCTTTTTCTTCACGAAATAACCCCCGAAACCGACCCCCCCCTCACACACACATATTTTTAGAATTGATGTGTTTACATCAGCATAAAGAAAACCCCCGCTCAATTCATTTTCAGCGCGTTGGCGAGGAGTTGCCGCTGAACGCCAAATGAAGAGGGAGCCGACAACAGGCGCATGCGCTGTCCAAGCTCTCCTTAAGAGCCGTCTCTATATTGAGCTTATACTTTCATGTAAAATAACTCACCAAAAAAGCTTTGTCTTTCGCAGTGAGCATCCTTGATGAAGTTCACGGCTCACAACGGTGAACTAGTTGTGGATTAGGAGCGCAAGCTCTTATAACCGGTTCATTTGCATATTTCCGCGGAAATCGCAAGTACCAGCGCCATCTGTCGGCTATTTTTTGAATTATTTTTTTTCTGTCTTAAAAAAATCCCCGTGACCTATGGATGCTAACCCTGCAAACCGTTTTTCATTTCGGTTATTTTTTCGGTTTTTATGAATTTTTAAAGTTTTTACGAACTTTTTGCTCTCCCTGTATAGCATTCTGGCGAGTGGTCAGGGAAAAACGTAGTCAAAAAAGTTTTAAATACCAGTATTTTGTTAAAGAAAGATCAACTTTCCTTAATCCTTTTATTTTACTAAAGATGTTTTCTATAAGGAAATACTAATAGTTTTCTGTCTTTTTGACTGCGTTTTTCCCTCACCACTCGCCAACCTGTATACATGCTGGCAAATATTATTGTGATAATGTTACACACGAAGGAGGATTTTCCGTTACCTTAACCCCTTAACTGGTTTGCCTGAATGCCGTTCGGGCAAGATGAGTTTGCTTGTTGCATCATTTAAAGCTTTTTGACACCACTAAAATTAAGAAAAATTTTCATCCTATTAAAAGGTGGAAATGTTTATATTAAATTTTAAGAATATTTTATTTAAATAATAGTGGTGTGAGACCGCTATTTTCAATTTATTCAACGGAAAAGAATTAACCAGTTATGGGGGTAATTTACAATACAAATGCTTCAACAAATGATTATTAATACGATCACAGAGCTTTTATCATGAGTAAAACGACATTTTCCCGGATATTGATTTCTACGAGCAACTCTAATGCTTCCTGAAATAAAATCTCACTTCAAAATAAGCAGCTAAATATTTAAAAACTCTTGTACTTTAAAATGTTTGAAAATTGTTTAAAACATTAAACATTAATCTTATTATTTAATTTTTTTTTCGTTATAATCAATAAATAAAAGAACTGATCAAGCACGTTTCGCACAAACTGGGTAAGCTATCTTCAAAAGTAACATATATATATATGTATATGTATCAAATAAAAGATATTTTTAACAAATAAATAATCGCCAACTTTTCTTTACAGAATTTTAGTATAATACCATAAAGGTTCTCATTCGTGACTAGCAGAGAGTTTGCGGTTTTTTTTTCTACTTCGCCTGAATCGAAAGTCAGAGAAATCTATTGTGAAACGTGGATAGAAATGAAAAGAAAATACTCTGCTTACTGCTATATTTAATTGACTTAAAAGCTATCTATTGTTGTTATTCTTTTATTTTATGTTACTGTTAAAGTTGTTGTTATTATTATGTAACAAAATGCTTTATATGGAAACCACAATAAGTATTGTTTGTTAACCACTTAACATTTCTGAAAAAACTTTCAAATAATGCCTATATTTCATGCGTTATGCAGGAATTTTAATACTTTTTTAAGGGTTTTTCAAAACAGAAAAATGCTCAAAATGCTAATCGAGACAGAAAAATGCTCGGATTAAATAACGTAAAATTTACACTAAAGATTTACTGGTGAAAATAATAAATTATGATTGGAATATGGATGCTCATACGTTGTACGGGCAAATCTTGATTGGTGAAAACACGTTTCCCGTTTAACCTACGGGGAAATCAGGGAAGGAATTTTAAAAATGAAACTCAGAAAATAAATAAAAAAGTGTAAATAATTACATGCCAGGTTGAGTCTTTTTATAATCTAATTTCATATACGCATAGTTGCCAATGTTACGCATTTTTGCTGCCACTAAAATTGTACAGAGATTTTCCATTTGTTTAATCATAAGTATTCGACGACTAAATAACACAATATTTATTATATAATTTTTGTGGTAGGAAATATGCGTAAAAGTTGGCAGCTATGTATACTCCTATGTTCTCTTATATATTGAGAGCTCACAGTCAGACAATCTCCTCATCGAGCTGGAGACTGAAATTCCATAATTAGTGCAGAACTTGATTCGTAAATTAAAGAACCATTGCTCTGTCAAGACGTATCTTGGTGAAAAACACCTGAAAATCCTATTTCATTGGTTGACTTGTGGGTTTACCGATGTGTTTCCATGCTCTTAGTCCTAGATGTTTTCATACCTTCGAATCCAGGAAAACGCAATGATAAATCTACGAGTCAACCAGTAAAATTGAGTCTGAAGGTGGTTTCCACCAAGATACGAATTGCAGACCAAATACATTTTAATATGCTTATGGATTCCTATCTAATCCTTGAATTTCAGATTCCATTTAAAGAAGTGATTGCCTGTGCAGTCACCTCATTATTAATAATTGCAAGTTCAATAGAAATAGCGTTTTAAATCATGCCCTTTTTTAAATGATCAAATATAATTTTTACGGTATAACAATGTCCATTTTTATATAGGATATAAAGAAAACTTGTAATAATGATTAAAGAGGTTTCTTTTAATAAAAAAATGCTAAAGTTATAACATATTAAATTCACCAACAATAAATAAATAAAATTTGTATAATCGCAAATAAAACCATTTCAAAGTGCTTTTAACCCTTTCCGGCACACTGTGCCCGGTCTGGGGTAATTCCAAACTTGCAATCGACACCAATAATATTTTAGTAAAATTTTGGTTCTGCAATACAAGCTTAAATTAAGGAATTCAAAATATCTAAAAAAATGGTTTGTGCATTAAGGTGTCAGTCGATAATTTCTCATTTTACTTACAGATTTTGCCCGTGCCGGAAAGGGTTAAGTGCATTTCTATAACATAAAACTATTTAAAACAAATTAAAACACATTAAAAATATATCAAAAATCAAATTAAAATTCTTTTTTTTTTTTTTTTTTTTTTTTTTGGTAACAAAACGCATATGGACTTTGCTAGTGGCTGTTTAATAAACATAAGGAAGTGATAAACATCAACTTAGGTAAATATGGTTTGAACAGGAAGAACGCAACTAACACGCTCGACACGAATGGGATAAAACAATCTCCAAAAACAACTTTATTTTTACATTTAAGAAAATAAAAACCACTAAAAATAAAGAAATTATCTGTATCCCCCCCCCCTCTCTTTTTTTCAAAATATAGTTCTGAAATTGTAACATTGTATTGTGCCATAAAGATTTTTGTTCGTGGCCAGCACAGAATTATCTAGCTTTTACTGCCTTAGGTTAACAAAAAAGTTGGAAGGTATTTTTTGGAAATCACGGACAGAAACGAAGAAAAAACATACTGTTTACTGCAATGTTTAAATGAATTTAGAAAAGCTATCTTTTGTGATCGTTTTTTGTAACAAAATGCTTGATACAGAAATAACAGACTTTTAGAAAAGATTGAACTGGGAATCTTTTGAAGCAAAAGGCACCTATTAAAATAATTGAACGCAAAAAATAAACAAAGATGAAATGAAATACAGAAAATATCACGTTTCAGTTTAGAAGTTTTATCAGATATGTATGTATGGTGATATGTTTTTAGAAATTACAGTAAAGCATCGTTTATACAACGATCACTTATACGACGTTTACATTTATACGACGCACAGTGGGGCAAAATCCCGAAAAGCTGGCCAAAATTAAAAAATGTTAATCAAATTGTACGAAAATTCGTATACAGGTGTTTTTGAAGATGCTAAGTAAAAATACAAAATTAAAATTAAAAAAAAAATAGCGGATACAATATGGCGGAATAAAAATTAAAATGTTTCGAAAGTTATTCAATTTATATGCAATTTCGTAAACTTTTCAGGATGCTAATTAGGATTCAAAAGTTAAATTTTAAAAATAAATAAATAAATAAAATTACAGATTAAGAGTAAAAACAATAAGATTTAAATAAAACTTAAAATTTCGAGGTAAACTTAAAAGGGAATTTTCAAAAAACCAAGACATATTTAAACGAAATTTAAGTATGTTAATGGAAAGTAAAACATTAGACTATTTAATTTTTATATTATAAAATAAAAACGAAAATATATTCCAGAAATTAACCTTTAGAATCAACTGTAGTATAATAAAAATATTCTTCAGAGGTCAAGGTGTCGAAATAGTTAGCAGAACTTGTTGGCGGTATTGGAAGATCCTGTGACTCTTAGGATCAATGATTTTAATTTCTTCTGCGGTAATTTACCTAAACTGGAAAGGAAAGAATCTGATGACATTAAAAGACGTAAAAATAGCTTTTTTTCTCGCTACTGCATCTTTGCGATAAATCTTCTCGATGCCTTTTGATCAGTTTGTTGCATGATTCTTGAGTATCTTATGGCATTTGACAAATTGGCAGTAATGAAGATAATGTTATTTCTTTGTCATTAATAAGTAGTTTGTGTACTGAAGTAAGCATATAGAACCAGGGGTGCTGCTCAAATCTACGAGCTATTTGTAAGGTAAATATTTCGAAGTTTAGCAAATAAATAACATGGCTACAAGAAATTACTTATGGCATAGAAGCGTTTAATCAAATCTTCGTATATGCTCGTTTAGAAACAAATAGTTGCGTTTTCAAAGAATCGTTGAAATGTATTTCCATCATTTGTGCTTCCAAATCTGGGATTTAGTTTCTCGACGAGAAGTCTTGATTGTAAACGAAATATTTTTTGCATATTTTATTTTGCAATTTCAGTGTTCTTCTTTTCATGCAGAGTACGAGCTTTTCATTTTTTCTATCCAGTTGTCTGCCAGGTGTAAGGCCTCTCTAAACATCTTTGCATGTAACTTAGATATTCTGAATTCTAAATTATCTCAATCCACTTTTAATAAAAAATGTCAGATCGGTAAGATGCTGTTTTGATGCTATCTGACATAGGTAGCAACGTTGAGTATTACACTAATTCGTTTTTAACGACTTTTTCTTCTGTATCAATGATTGTATTGAACGAAATAAGTTGATTCTGCGAGCATTTAATGCAATTCGATTCTTTGACAGTTGCTTCCGTATTTCTTGAAAAAGAAAAATGGATCTTGATTGGCCCGATAAAATCAGTAAAATGAAGATCTCGATATTTTCAAATTGACGATTCGTGAATTATTCGCAATATTTATGTATTCTAGTAGCACGGAAGAAAAGAAAAATATATTAGACTTCCTACTATCTTCATAGATAAATATTTGTTTAAATGTTCTCAGAATAGATGTGCCATCACATCCTCACTTGCAAATCAAATCCAAATTACTAATATAAGCGAAAGTGATATTCATAATGATTTTTACTCGCATTAATGAAATACGCTCAGTAGTTTGATCTAGCAAATATAGCCATTGACAAAATAATTCTTCTAATTATAATAGAACAAACAAAATTACTACCTATAAAGATAAGAAAATGTTATTCTTACCGGATCAGTAATAGAGAATTATTTTCATTTTTTCATTACTAAGCTTACCTATGAAATAAATGTAATCTTATGATTATAGTACTTATTTACAATATAATAGGAAATAAACTATTATAAAATTGAATAATTCAAAAATTTGAAAAATATTTATCAGCTAAATAATGTAAAAAGTTGTCAATTTCAAAATTTTTGAGGCGGCCGAAAAAGTGGCATTTTTACTTGCGGTTACTAAAATATGCGTGAAATGCAGAAAGGCAGTTTTAGGCAGCTGGTTTTTTTATGAATCACTAGACAATAGCCCAAGTTATTATTTCCATTAAATTTCGTTGCGGAACACTGTGGAACATTTAAACTTTTTGATGTTTAAAAGCAAAAAAATAAAAAATTTCTAAAACTTTTTATTAAAAATGACAATGAATTTTTTAAATTTTACGTGCTTAATATAAATTTTGTAATACGTGCAAATAAAGTGCATACTATCATAGTATGAATCCATTTCAAATCATTAAAATCGGATAATATTATAAAATATAGCACGCGTTTAGAAGAACTGTTGTTTTGCTGTTTTTGTTCGCTCTAAATGATACTCCTTCAAGCATCATTTTTGAAATGATGCTGCTTCTAAGGGCAAAGCAAAAATCTTTTTTTAAATGCAGATTCTGACTCTCCAAACATTATTCTAGCCAACTGTACAATCGAAATTCCCTAAATCGTAACTTCATTTTTCGACTTTTGGCCAGCTTTTTGGGTTTTTGCCCCACTGTGCGACGTTTTAATGTGGTTCCGATTCATTCCTATTCATTTTAATGTAAAAATATATCTTTTATACGACGCCCAAAATCGTTTATACGTCGATTTTTCGATTTTGTATAGGCTTATTTTTGTTTATTTTTCTTGTATATTTTACGAACGAGCGGAAGTTGGCAGCTATGAATGACACCAAAGAGCGTGTTTAAATGCACTGCACATTATAAAAGTGTGGGCTGGTGTTCGATTAGTCTTCTGAAAAATCAGCTTACTTGTAACAGATTACACTGGGAGGGGTCATTCTTTTTTCGGGGATTGTCAGCTTTCGCGACCTGTTTTAAGTTGCAAATAGACTATCCTTCTAACTGTTATCAGTATTGGCGACTTTTAGTTGGCCACGCGGGGTTTTTGATCTTTAACTTTAAATGGAAAGGAAATGAAGTACTGCAAATGAGGAACCTTTCGGTGAAACATAAATAAAGGTACGCATATTTAAATTGCTTACTAATCCCCCCCCCCGTTTTTAAGATTATTTGTTTATTTTGGTTTGTTTAGTTAAAAATTCATGCAAATCATCACGTTAAACATTAAAATTAAGTGAAAACAAAATTAATTCTAGTTTTGCAGGTGAAAATCGATTATACGCCGTTATCGTTTATACGACGTTTTTCGGTAGTCCCTTCGGCGTCGTATAAACGATGCTCCACTGTATGTGATTTTATAGAGAACTGATACTAAGGGTTAAAAAAAATTTTCTTATTTATAAACAGATGAAAGTATTACGTCATAAGCCATTTTAACATTAGAACGTCCAGCTGGTGTCGATTCGGCATCAATTATAAGATAAAATGTCAATTCGAACCAGATTTATTTTCGTAAAATTGATTAAATTTTAACTAAAGCTTACTTAATAGTGAACATTCATTTTAAGGGGCTTCCACGCTATCGTCAACTTTACGCCCAGTCTATTGATAAATGTCTTTCAATTAATGAGCAGTTGGAAGGACTAGTCTAACTCAGCGGTTCCCAAAGTATGGGTCGCGACCCACTGGTGGGTCCTGGCTATTGTTTTGGTGGGCCGTGGAACAATCAAGATCTGACCCAAAAAATAAATTTTATTTCCCCTGTTTAAAGAACATAACAATTTTAACAGCATATAATATTTCAAAGTAAAATCCTCACTCAAAATAAATTTGGTTCAGACCCCGGAATATATCGTACTTTAAAAAAGCAATATTTCCACACGCAAAACCAATGTTTTTAAATAAATCGTTTAGATTTCTATTCTTAATATTATATACAATATATAAAATACTTTAGAAAGTTTCCGTCATCTTTTACGATGTATTTTTCCTATCCTAAAAGAATCTTTCTATTCGTGACTGGGAAAGTATCCACAGTTTACTTTCTATTCCATGCCGTGACGTGAATAAAGTTTGCTGCAAGAGTTGTGAAAAACATGTAAAGCTTAAAATATATTGTTCGCGAGATTTTATAAAAACAGTTTTGAAAGGCTTATTTTTTCTTTGTTTAATATTATTATTTATTTATTTTGCAAAGACATATTTGCTAGTAATGCTTTTTATAAAACATATCTATGGACTTCATATGTTATAACTTTACTTAATCTGAGTGCTTTTATTAAAATTACTGTTTCTAATTAAAGGCAATTTTTCTAACATAATGTTGGATATTTATGTAGGATGGCGAGTAGTCAAGGAAAAACACAGTCAAAATAAAAGAAAACTATTTTCGATAGAAAATATTTAAAATAATATAAAAGAATAAAAGGAGGTGAATTTCGGCTTAACAAAATACTGGTAACTTTAGATGTAAATTTTTCCATTTTTCAATATTGGGTGAAAAAAGTCCGGGCCAGGATTCGAACCAGGGATGTATTGGCTGAAGCCGCCGATGCTCTACCAACTGAGCTATCCCGGACACGAACACTAACTCGGACTTTTTTCACCCAATATTGAAAAATGGAAAAATTTACATCTATAATTAATTTACCGATTGAATAATCGTATTTCTAAAATTAATCTAATTGGTAACTTTCACCTTTTTTTTAACGTCGTTTTTCACTGGCATAAAAGTGAAAAACGCCAAACAATGAAGAAAATTTTTTTCGTCAATACAACGGCGCTAAACTCTTATAATTTAAGTGTCATGTTAACAGAGAGTAAAATTAAATGTAAGTGCACGTATGATTGCTTTTTTCCGATCCAATTATGTGAAATACAGTCATAATTTTCCAAAACAAATATTCTGAATAATTCAGCTGTTAAATCCCCATACCCCACCCCCCCCTTTTTTTTTAAGAAAAGGAAAGAAAGAAACTAAATCTCCCTGCTACATTGATCTTTGCTTTAGAAATACAACTCAAAAAAGGTATCACAGATATTACCCAAATCTGTTGTATAAATAGCATAAAAAATTCTATTCCAAAAAGAAACTTCCTTTCACTTTGAATTTTCAGAATAAAAAAGATTTTATTTTTGAAAGACATTCAGAACAATTTCAATTACAATAGTTTTAGATGTTCATATAGAAGCTCACTTTTCAGTTTATACCTATTTTGTGCAACAATTCAAGAACTAACTCCAAGGGTTTGAATAAGCAAATTGTCCAATAATTAAATTTTGCCCCCCCCCCTAATTATCCTTGTAAAATTTTCTTTGCATTTTTGCACCAATCCAGAGATTGAGATTGATTTAAAAAGGCACAAAATTACTTTTAAAAAGGTGGAATTCCTCCTTTAGGAGAAACTCTTTGATGCCTTCTCCAGCCTGTTCTGGCATATATTATTAATCACTTAACCCTTTCCGGCACACTGTGCCCGGTCTGGGATACCTAATTTTTATTCCAAACTTGCAAACGGTACCAGTAATATTTTAGTGAAATTTTGCTTTTACAATAGAAGCTTAAATTAAGGAATTTAAAATATTTAAAAAATTCGTTTGTGAATTCCGGTGTCAGTCGATAATTTCTCATTTTAGTACAGATTTTGCCCGTGCCGGAAAGGGTTAATTGATGAATATTTCTAAAAAAAACCTTTCAAATGATGCCCATTTTATTGAGTCTTTTACAGAATTTTTAATCTTTTGTCGTCGGTTTTTCAAAACAGAAAATTTTGCTTAACTGAATCAGAAAAATGCTCTGATTAAATAATACAAATTTACAGCAAACATTTACTTGTGAGAATAATAAATCATGATTAGCGATCATTTCTCCTTACGTGGTATGGGCAAATCTTGATTGGCAAAAACACGTTGTCCGTATGGCATAATTTTTTTTCCAAGCACCTTCGTCGTTCCAAGCCCAAGCTCGCACTCTGATTGGTTGTTGCTCTCGGCACTGTTTTCATGTAACTTGGCGATAATCATTACTTGGCGTAGCGATAGATGCTTCCGTGGAGGAGTTTGATTTCCTTCCGAACCGAGTACAAAGTAATTTTTCTCTTGCAGCATTGGATTGGATGGAACGTGTCTTACTGAAAGCTGTACTCTTTAAAAGTTTTTACACACAAGACCACAAGAGCACGAGGATAAGAATGAAGGAAGAATAAGAGTGAGTAGGTTAGGTTTTAGGTTTACTCGTTCACTTACGAACGAAGTATTTTTCGCCAAGTACGGTTATCGCCAAGTTACGTGAAAACAGTGCCGAGAGCAACAACCAATCAGAGTGCGAGCTTGGGCTTGGAACGACGAAGGTGCTTGAAAAAAAAATTTCGTGTCCGTATGACGTTAACCGTTTCCTTTTTTTG
Organism: Maratus speculifer; assembly: GCA_964019185.1. Taxonomy (NCBI): domain Eukaryota; kingdom Metazoa; phylum Arthropoda; class Arachnida; order Araneae; family Salticidae; genus Maratus; species Maratus speculifer. The sequence goes on from OZ025296.1 coordinate 50,191,851, forward strand.
CCCGTATGACGTACGGGCAAAAAAGGGTTAACTCAGCTTTGCCAATTTGGTGACTGAAACCCTTTTGCATGAAGCGATTCAATTGTTGAATTTTTTTCCCCAGAAAATGAAAAATTTTGGTGTTAGTTGTACGCATGAACCCTGGGCCAAGCGACTGCTCTCGTGTTAATAAAACTTCGGACTCAAAATAAATTTGATTTAGACGGCGGAAAATATAGAACTTTGAAAAAGAAATATTTTCACGCACGAAACACCAATGTTTTTAAATATATCGTTTAGATTTCCATTCTTAATATTACATACAATATATAAAATATTTTAGACAGTTCCCATCGTCTTTTGCGATGTATTTTTCCTATCCTAAAAGATTATTCTATTCGTGACTGGGAAAGGATCCACAGTTTACTTTCTATTCCATGCCGTGACCTGAATGAAAGTTTGTTACAAGAGTTGTGAAAAACATGTAAAGCTTAAAATATATTGTTCGCGAGATTTATAAAAACAGGTTTGAATGGCTTATTTTTTTTTCTTTGTTTTTTAATATTATTATTTTATTTATTTGTATATTTATTTTGCAAAGAGAAATTGCTTTTTATAAAATATATCTATTGACTGCATATGTTATAGCTTTACTTAATCTGAGTGCTTTTATTAAAATTACTTTTTCTAATTAAAGACAATTTTGCAAACATAATGTTGGATATTTATGCAAGATGGCAAGTGGTTCGGGAAAAATACAATCAAAATAAGAGGTATCAACCAGTATTTTCGATAGAAAATATTTGAAATAATATAAAAGGATAAAAAGAAGATGAATTTCGCTTTAACCCTTTCCGGCACACTGTGCCCGGTCTGGGATACCTAATTTTAATTCCAAACTTGCAATCGGCACCAGTAACATTTTAGTAAAATTTTGCTTTTACAGTAAAAGCTTAAGTTAAAGAATTCAAAATATTTAAAAAATTCGTTTGTGAATTCCGGTGTCAGTCGATAATTTTTCACTTTACTACAAATTTTGCCCGTGCCGGAAAGGGTTAACAAAATATTGGTAACTTTCATCTTTAACGTTGTTTTTCCCTGACCACTCAAGACCCTGTTATGGCATTCATTATTAATCACTTAACTGATAAATAATCCTAAAAAAAAAAAGAAAAAAAAATTCAAATAATGTTTATTTTATTGCGTTTTTTACAGAATTTTTAATCTTTTATCATCGGTTTTACAAAATAGAAAATTTTGCCTAACTGAATCAGAAAAATTCTCGGATTAAATAATACAAAATTTACAATAAACATTTACTCGTGAGAATAATAAATCATGATTGGTGATCATTTGTCCTTACATGGCATGTGCAAATCATGATTGGAAAAAAACACGTTGGCCGTACGACGTACGGGCAAAAGAAGGAAACGGTTCACCCAATTTTGCCAGTTTGGTGACTGAAGCCCTTTTGCATGAAACGATTCAGTTGTTGATTTTTTTCCCCCATTAAATAAGTTAAAGATTTCTTTTTGAAGAATTGTGGTGTTAGTTGTAAAAACCACATGAACTCTGCATAGTCATGCCCCAAGCGACTGCTCCCGTGTTAATAAAATGTCTGACTCAAAATAAATTTGGTTCAGACGCCGGAATATATAGAACTTTAAAAAAGAAATATTTCCACGCACAAAACCAATGTTTTTAAATAAATTGTTTATATTTCCATTCTTAATATTATATACAATATATAAAATACTTTAGAAAGTTTCCATCATCTTTTGCAATGTAATTTTCCTATCCTAAAAGATTCTTCTATTCGTGACTGGGAAAGAATCTACAGTTTACCTTTTATTCCATGCCGTGACCTGAATGAAAGTTTGCTACAAGAGTTGTGAAAAACATGTAAAGCTTAAAATATATTGTTCGCGAGATTTTATAAAAACAGTTTTGAACGGCTTATTTTTTTCTTTGTTTTTTATTATTTTTTATTTATTTATTTTTCAAAGAGACATTTTTTAGTAATGCTTTTTATAAAATATATCTATGGATTGCATATGTTAAAACGTTACTTAATCTCAGTGCTTTTATTAAAATTACTGTTTCTAATTCAAGACAATTTTGTGAACATAATGTTGGATATTTATGCAAGATGACGAACAGTCCAGGAAAAACACAGTCAAAATAAGAAATATCTACCAGTATTTTCTGATAGAAAATCATTTTAAATAATATAAAAAGATAAAAGAAGGCGAATTTACATGATTGTCACGAATAAATATATATAAAATGAACTGATTTTAATGACGGATATTTTAACCTTGTGTGAATGATTCAAAGAATGCGTTTCTAAAATTAAATTGCTAAAAGCCTTTTATGGAAAAAAAATTGTTCTCCAAAAATGTTCAGAAAATTAATTTCCACCTTATTATACGAACAAATTTAGTTGAAAATAATCAAAACCGTTTCTTCATGTATATTATAAGATCAAAATTGTACTAAAAAATTATTGGTGACAGTTGGCAATATGAGCATTAAAATGAACCATTTGCAGACTGCAAACGGCGCCCCTCAATGGGTTAACCCTTTGAGTTGTAGTGATATATATTATATAATACCTAATTTTAATTAAAATCGCCCCAGAAACTTTGAAATAAGTTTTAGTTTTATAACTTCGGTAAAGAATTGTTATTCGTTATTTTGAAATAAATGTTTTTCAAATTTCCGGTGGAATTTCAAGATTACAGGAACATAATTGCTTGTCTCTCAAATTGTTAAAAGCAATAAAAACAATCGCATATAGCTAATAAGTTAGTAATTTATACAAAAATAAATAATGATTATTATTTCTCTTTCTAAAAGCATATATCCTTTGTAAGATGGAATCTATTGTATTACTTTAAATGAGTTGTAATTGCTGTAAAAGTACTTCTTACTGTAAAAGTCGCAAATCATTAGTTTTTAAATAATTCATTTAGATTTTCAATCCATTTTTTTTTCTTTGTGAATTTTTCATGATTTTTTATAAAATTTTATTTTTATGAAATTATATTATATTTTAGTTTCATAAAATTTTAGTATTTTTTTTCCCTATTCGTAGAGTTATTTCTTCTGTTCCTGACTGGATGCGGATCTATACACCACAGTCACAATCATTTTGACGCTGTGAACTGACTAAAAGATTCATGTAAAAGCAGTAAAAAACATGTACAGAGTTGCGAGTGATCAGTGAAAAACAGGGCGGAAACCGGTGGTAAGTATTTTATTAAAAAATAATTCGCCTTCATTATATAATATAAGAATAATATAATTATTTTTTTATACTATTCAAAATATTTTCGAAAGAAAATACTGGTAATTTCTTCCTTTTTTTGACTGTGTTAGTCCTAAGACCACTCGCCTCCACCAGGTCGACGCTTCACTCAGGACTGATCACCTGGCCTTCAGTCGCCGTCAGCGCCACCTATTGTTTGAGATGCGAACTAAAATAAAAAAATTACGGTTAAAAAACTCCTGACATTATACATAACCCTCCTGCAAAAATTTTTTAAATAGCTGTCACCGTTTGCAAGTTATTGAATTTTAAAATCCATGAGTCATTTTTGGGACACCCGGTATGTACGTATGCACATACGTATGTACGTACGTATCTACGTAATGCGATAACTCCTGATAAAATATCCAATTTGCTTCAAATTTTGGACATAGATTTATTCTGATAACGAACTTCCCAGATTAGTTTCAGGAGTTCATTGAATAAGAATAAGGGGATGGGGAACAAAAGGCTAATGCGCCCCCCCCCCCTCCCTCCTTATTTTAGTTAAGTCAGTTTTTCATACAAAAGTATCAGATTTTATTAAAATTTTAGGTATAAGATCATTTTGATAAGGCACCTGCATGATTAGTTGTGGGTGTTCATTGTTTACGTATAAAGAAAGAAGGAATCGGAGGTAACCCCCTTATTTACGTAAATATGTAATATGTATAAGAGAAAGAGAGAGGGGGGCGAACAAAATCAGCAAATATAACGGTAATTCTAGTTTGATCTATTTGGAACTTTAAGATAGTTTATGACACATGATATAAATTTATAAAAATATATTCCGCGTTAAATGCCACTATTTACGAATAGTAATTTTTGCAAAAAACTTAAATTTTTGTTTTGAAGCGCCGCGACATCGAGTAACATATCTACTGATAGATTGTTTAACGGAGTTACCTTCAGATACAGTTTTGTTGATAATAGGGTGCGTTCCCTTTCGTAATGGGACTTTTTTTTAAATTTTTTATCATGTGTCATAAGCTATCACAAACTTTCAAACAGTTCCAATAAGAATTTAACATTTTTACAAAAATTAATAAAAGAAAATAGTGGTATTTGACTCGGCATCCTTTTTCTTAAATATTTAACATAATTTTTTATTATGTTTCTAAAAGTTTCAAATAATGTTAATATTTAATTAGCAGCTAAAACGTTAAAATACGCTGAGCTTTTTAAAAATTTTTTAGCGTCCCCTTATTCTACCCACCCCCCATCCTAAATTTCAAGTGTCATGCTTTATTTAAGCTTTTTCTTATTTTTATAGTTAGATTTTTAATATGAACAATTTCGCGTGAAGTCATGTGTGCAAAACCAATATCTGTTACGAATTAAAAATCTTTTTATAAAACCAAAAGTCTTTATCCGATTGAAAAAATAATCCATTCTTCTTTTATATTTAATCTCAGAACACCCAAAATTAATCAGGTAAATGCCTTATCAGAAGGAACCTACATCCAAAATTTGAAACAAATCGGCAAATTCGCCTTAAAAAAACCTATTTACATAAATTAAGGGGTTATCCGTATTCCTCCTTTCTTTATACGTAAACGAAGAACACCCGCAACTGATCATGGAGGTGCCTTATCAAAATGATTTTATTCCTAAAATTTTAATAAAATCTGATACTTTTGCATAAAAAGCTGACTTAACTAATTTAAGAAGGGAGGTGTGCGGATTACCCTTTTGTTGCCCTTTTCTTATTCTTATCCAATGAGCACCTGAAACTAATTAGGAAAGTTCGTTATCAGGATAAATCTATGTCCAAAATTTGAAGCAAATTGGATATTTCTATCAGGAGTTATCGCATTACGTACATACGTACATACATAGGTACATACATACGTACAAGGTTACCTACACACACACAGAGTCTGAGAGCATATTAGCTCTCTGGCTTTAATAGTCTGTGAGCTAAAATCGCGTCAAATTGCATTGGCCAAGGATAAATTAGATCAAAACTAGAAAATTAGCGCCTTGCGGTCTTTAGATTCAATAAAATCACGCCAAATTGACTTGGCCTAGGACAATCTAGATCGGCCTAGGATAAACCAGTTCAAACCTATAAAAAGCAGGCTAAACTAGGTTATCCTAATGACAGTTCGGCCAAACTAGTTTGTCCTTGGAAAATCTAGTTTATCCCATGGGTGTTTGGATAGACTAGTTTGGCCTAGCAAAAACAAGTTTATCCGATGGGCGTTCGGATAGACTAGTTTGGCCTAGGAAAAACTAGTTTATCCGATGGGCGTTCAGATAGACTAGTTTGGGCTAGGAAAAACTAGTTTATCCGATGGGTGATAGGATAGACTAGTTTGGCCTAAAATCGGGTTTGGCCTGTAACATATATACAGGGTGGTTATAATTAAAGTTACCCTGTTTGGACCTACGTAGAGTCCGCCCTGGTTGACCGATATCGCTGAAACTTGGAATATAAGTTATATGGACCATGGGGAAACGAAATCTGCAATAAAAAAAAATTAGTTCAAATTTCGACCACCAGGTGAAAAAAAGGCGCTTTAACCCTTTCCGGCACACTGTGCCCGGTCTGGGATACCTAATTTTAATTCCAAACTTGCAAACGGCACCAGTAATATTTTAGAAAATTTTGCTTTTACAATAAAAGCTTAAATTAAGGAATTCAAAATATCTAAAAAATTCATTTGTGAATTCCGGTGTCAGTTGATAATTTCTCATTTTATTACAGATTTTGCCCGTGTCGGAAAGGGTTAATACCAAGTGTCGGTATTCTCGCAGTGCAACTGACAAATTACTGCCGTTCTGATAAACCAACTGTACCAGTAACGCTCGTTCCTTCTTTTCTAGCGGCATGATGCAGAATGAATGTACGACAGAGAGTACTGGCTTTTTAAAACGCTCCAAATTTGCGTAAAATCCTTTCTGGCGGGTGAAAACCGCCATCTATCGGTGGAAATTTGAAAGATTTCTGTTTCCAGTTTGAGATTTATGGTCTTAAAGCGCCTTTTTTCACCTGGTGGTCGAAAATTGAACTAAATTTTTTTATTGCAGATTTCGTTTCCCCATGGTCCATATAACTTATATTCCAAGTTTCATCGATATCGGTCAACCAGGGTAGATTCTACGTAGGTCCAAACAGGGTAACTTTAATTATAACCACCCTGTATATATATATATATATATATAAACGGCTGCAGGCATTACATATGATAGGACGCTTCTTTGAATAATAACCACACTTAAAAGATTAATTAACTAATATGTAGTAATAAATATTAATATTATTGAATCAAATAAATATAATTATTTATTATATTAATTTTAAACTATTAAACAGTTTTGTGAATTTTAAACAAATTATATTACTTTTATTTTATTAATATTCATTATATTATCTATTTCAGGATGTATCCAATAAGATTAATTAACTAGTGTGAAATATATATTTTCATTAATATGAATGCTAGATAGAATGACAGTCTTTCTTTCATAAATGAAATTATTTAAGCATGAAAAAAATAGTGTTACACTGGCGAGTTAATTATGTTATCTAAATCAATAAACATTGTTTAAGCAACCATTTACCAACAAGCTTATTCTCTACAATAAGGAATTTAATAAACATGTATTTTTTAAAGATCCAAGACTTCCAGGCATAAAACCAATGTTTTTAAATTAAATCGCGTGGATTTTATTCTAAATAAAAGTTCTTTTGTGAAATTTCCATCTTCTTTTAAGAGGTATTTTTCGTACCCTAAGATTCGTGACTGGGAAAAAATCCGCATTTGGACTTTTTTTTCAATACTGCGGCGTGAATAAAACACTGCTACAAAAATAGTGAAAAACATGTAAAGCATAAAAATGATATTGTTCATGAGAATGATTGAAAAAAGTTTTGAATAATTTTGTAAAAAATGGTTTTTTTTTTTTTTTTTTTTTTTTTTTTTTTTTTTTTTTTTTTAATACTGAATATACATTATAACTCTAATCATTTTATGCAAAAAAATTAGTGCTCACTCCGATATTTCAATAGATTTTTAATTAAAATGTTAATTAAAAACAAGAAAAATGTTATAAAACTTGTCCTTTTGATAAAAATCTTAAAAAATTATCAAGTATTCGTATCGCGGTTTTATACATACCTTATTTTTTTCGTTAAAATCCGTTTAATAGTTTCGTCAAAATGCCCTCTTTTCCAAAACAGGCATTAAACGTCATAACCCACATGGACTTAGGATGTAAGTTTCAAACTGAGGAGAAATGCATTTCTTTTTGGGGGCTACTGATTCATGTAGGACATAATATGGTTGACTCAATGGCATATTTTACTAAGAAACCCGGCTATTCCATTTGAAAATAAAGTCCCTATATACTTTACATTGGTGTTCAATTTTATATGTTTGTACAATTTTACATGTTTGTACAATTAACTATTTTTAAATATAATTAATCCATTTATGGAATTGAAATAACTTTATTTATGAAAAATTTAATTATAAAAAAATTTAATTGCTCTAAATCAAATAGACCTTTATTTACAAGTATAATTTTAATTGAAGTAAAACTGTAATACACGTTGAAATAAAAGAGCAATATATATTTTTCTTTTTGTATATATCACATTATAAACTTTATTTTTTACAGATATAGATTATTTTTAATTTATTTTAAATTATAAAGCGACATTCTTTCTTCTTTTTTAATATAGTTTTTCATAATTTTTGCTTCATAATTACAAAATTTTCAGAGAATTTTTGATAAGAAAAATGTTTGATAAAAAAGAAATAACTTCTAATAAAATTTGGAACATAATTTTTGAATTCTTATAAAATTATTATTTTTGCGATAAAATGTAATGAAAATTATTTATTGTTTTTGCTGCTTTCCTATTTTAAAAATGAATAAGAGATAAGTAATGTAATAAAAAATATTATTTAAAGACGATTTTTTGTATTTTGTTGCAAGCTTAGACGCAATATACATAAGATTTCTGCTGAGATATTTTAAATACAGTAATGGAAGCACAATGACTTATGGAATATATGTTTAAATTATTTATTTTTATTTAAATTTTATTTAAATGTGTTAATTGGCAACAAGGATAACAATAAAATTAGAACTTTTAGTATTTGTCTGAATATATAATTACTTCCATTTATATATATATATATATATATATATAAAGAAAAAACATAATGTATATACTAAATGTAAATTTGCTGTAATTAGTTATAATTAACGTTCGCAAATACAATTCATATCTATTTTATATAGCAGTTACATGGAAGATAAAAATCACCATAAAAATTTCCCAGCGCTTAGAAAATGCTTTTATCAGAACTTTAAAAATAAAGGCTTTGGGCTTCTATTCTAAATAATTTATTTTCAGGAATTATTTGAGAATTTCACATCTTCTTTCAAAAACTTTTTACTCTATATTGAAAAGTTCCACTTTTCGTGTCTGGGAAAAGATCCAAATTCTTTTCAGCATGCAAATTTGAATGAGAGGCTGTAAAGATAGTGAAAATTTTATAAAGTATAAAAATTATATTGTTCACTTGAATGTTTAAAAGGAGGTTTGAATAGCTGACTGATATTTATATATTTTTATTTTTTAAATAAAATTCATGAGAAAATTTTATAATAAAAATGAATTACAATTCTTAACGTATTTATTAAAATTTAAGTTTATTCATTTTCATAAATGCAAAAATAATGTTTGCTCATTTTGATACATTTTTATTTTTTTAATGAAATTTTGCGAGGAAATTTTATAACTGAAAGAAATTGCAAATCTTAATGTATTTATTAAAATTTAAGGTTATTCACTTTTAAAAGTGTAAAAACAAATAAATATATAAGCAAGCAAAAAAGCTTACTTGTATTTAACTTTTTGTATATAATATGATATTTACTTGTGGGTTTTTTGCCGTTGTTATTTATGAAGAGAAATTCGTTGTGACAATTTGTGTATATTAAGATTTATCTGCAATCATAAATTACTTTTTATACAACACAATAAAAACACTAACTTGTTCAGATGGTTTAAAAGACAGAGTAGCCTCACGAAACAACATGGTAAGTTTAAAAATATGCATGCTTTTAATAAATTATGCGCTAATTATAAGTGTTGTTGTAATTATATTAGGACGAGAATCATCCAGGCATACTAAAAGTAAAATATGCATATGATTGTACTTAGACATTAATAAATTTTCCTAATGTTTCATTTATATCTACTTTTTGAAATTTTGATTATAATGCAGATTTTCTTTTTGGTAAAATTACTTTAAACTTCTTTATTGTTATTATTATTATTATTATTATTGTTGTTGTTGTTGTTGTTGTTGTTGTTGTTGTTGTTGCTGTTTTTGTTATTATTCAGAAACATTTATATATTTAAGATAGAAAAATTTTGGCTACATATTGTGTAAAGAAATTTTAAGAATATATATAAACTGGTTTTTAGGCACGATACATGCATCATAAATTTTACATTTGGACATTATGCAATTATCAAATGAGACAATTATAACTGAAGATTTAAATGAAGATTCTACAAATATATATTCCCTGTAAAATAACGTCGATAACAAGTAAAAAATCCTACTTTTTTTTTTTTCTTTTGACATGAAACTATCAATTTTCAACAAGTTTCTAAAAATGTTCTATTTCTGGTTTGGCAGTATCGCTTTTTGTTAAAATGACCAGAAACTATGTAGAAAATAGAGGCTATATTAAGGGTAGCGACGGTTCGGGGGAAAAAACATGGTTAAAAAAGGTGTTAAATACCAGTATTTTGTTATAAATAATTTCGCCATCTTGAATCTTCTTTATAATATTCTTTATTATATCTCTTAAATTTCACTGTTGTCTGTGACGGTAGTATTTACATTGTTGCTAACTTTTACATTTTTATTTTATACCGCTTTTTTTTTTACCCCTTAACTGGTTAATTATTTTCCGTTAAATAAATTGAAAATAGCGGATTCACACCACTATTATTTAAATAAAATATTTGTAAAATTTAGTCTAAACATTAAGAAAAAAAAAAAAAAAAGAAAGAAAGAAAAAAAAAGTTACAGGATAAAAATGTTCATTAAGTTCAAATAAGCAAAGGACGAAAAAGCTACCAAAGGGGTGCCCCAACTAGAAAAAAAAAAAAAAAAAAAAAAAAAAAAACTCTTTACTGTGACCATACATTTTTAAAGAAACAAAAATTGTAAAGTTAGTATAACACTAACAGACAAACAATTTCTATAAAATATAGACAGTTTCTGTCTATATTTTATATAAATTGTAAAAAAAAAATTGTTAGTCTGTTAGTGTTATACTAACTTTACAATTTTTGTTTCTTTAAAAATGTATGGTCTCTGTAAAGATTCTTTTTTTTTTCTAGTTGGGGCACCCCTTCGGTAGCTTTTTTGTCCTTTGCTTATTTGAACTTAACCCATTAACGCCCAGCGTCCTCTTTTGAGGACAGTTACAAAAAAAGCAAGAAAGCGGTATTCCCACCAGTAAAGATGAAGATAAATATATACCTTATTTCGCGAAATAGAATCCTCGATAAATTTAGATAAAAGTTAATTTGCTTTTAAACGTGGTGGGAAATACAAAATTTAAATTTTAGCGAAGAAAATAATTCGGGCGTTAATGGGTTAATGAACATTTTTATCTTGTTACATTTATTTTTTTTATTTTTCTTTTTCCTATTTAAATTTTTACTCTATCCTTTTTATAATATGTTAGCTAATCTTAAATATTTTAATTGTTATTTTTTCTTCTTATAGCTCCCTAAGCCCTTGCAACACGGCTTATATTGTTACCCTGGATATTAAGTTGATTCTTCAACTAGGATGTCCAATTCTACGAATACATTGTTCATTATTCTCCTTTCAATAGTATGAAAATTTTCTTTAAAATAATAGTGGTGTCAAAAAGCTTTAAATGATGCAATAAGCAAATTCGTCTTACCCGAACGCCGTTCGGGCAAACTAGTTAAGCGGCCAATAGATTTTTTTGTAATGCAAAATAATCGATTTAAAGTCTCTTTTGAATATTAATCACTGTTTGCTTTATACGTTTCCATCGAATGAAGATTTCTTTATATTTCGTAGTCAGTAAGATTTTCCATAACTTTTCCTTAATGTCAATAGGATATTTCAATTTTTCGCTATCACGATAGAACTAACTTTAAAATGACATTGATGACACATATACAAAAATTGTGATACACGATGTATCTGGAAATGAATATTTAACTCTCTGTGTTTCAGTGTTCCAGTACATGGGATAATCAACATGCTTCCGAAATGTCACAGTAACACCAGAATTCTAGTATAAATATTTTTCGTAGTATATGTATGAGAAAAATAGCTTTTTGTTCTTTTCACATAAATTTGTACGTAAATTCTGGTGTCATTCAGTCATTTCAACATTTTTGCAATGGAAGAGCCTTGTGCCGAAAAGAGTTGAAAGATTTTACATTTGCATGGTTGCCATCTTGTGCGGATATTTCTCACCATTAAAATTTAATAGAATATTTTGTCTTCTTTCATCGCTGGAAATCGCCAGATTTCGGAGATTATTTTTGTAAAATTTATTAAATTTTAGTGGTATGAAAAATCCGTACAAGCTGATAGCTGTGTATTCGGCTCAAAAGCAAGAATAAATTTTTATTTCTTTCAACATACGTGACTTTACAGAAGTTTTGACAGTAAAATTTTGAACGGGACTTAATGAGCAAAGTATTGTTTGTTATAAATTTAAAATTTTGTTTTAAAGAACACATTGCGAAACATCCCTTAGCAAAAAATGGCATAGGATTTTTTATGGAAACACATGGTTTTATATGGAAAATCATAAAAAAATTATGTCAATATATGTAAACATATTGTATTCATATGGTAAACATTCATCGCTCTATGGTATTGCAGAGCAATGTCTATGGTAAAGTTATAGGATAATGATATATACCATACATTTTATGGTATCCAGAGAAATGTGTATGGTAAAGTTATAGGATAATGATATACACCATACATGATATGGTATTCCATAACCAGGTGTATGGTAAAACTATAGGGAAATGAAATTTACCATACATTCAATGGTGTTCCATAGCGTGATGTATAGTAAAATAATACATAATTGTTTGCACCATAAATTGTATAGTGTTTCAAAGCATGGTGTATGGTAAAATCTTAATACCTTTTGAACGTTTATAATATATTAGATTTTGTGTAACTATAATCTAAAATTACTCGGTTGTGGTCATCTCAAAACTTTCTACTATCTTTATGTATGTCTTATGCACTTCTAAAAAATAGAATCATAGCAACGACACTGATTAGATAGTTTAAACCAAAATCTATTTAGGAACAACTTATGTTAACTTATAACCAGTCTAATGAAAATCCCTTGATCTCAAATTAATATAACATAAAATAACACATTATTTTATTCTTATATAATTCATATATATGAGTGTGTAAATGCGTTACAAATAAAAAAATCTTGAGAAAAATAAATTATTCAATAAAAATATATAATTGACATATTTCTTATAAAATTCTAACAGCGATTAAAGGAGTCAGGGACACACATAAAAAATACTGCATTAAAAATTTATCTGATTTTTTATGCTTATAATGACATTTTTTTTAAAATCATATTTAGAAAAGGAAATATTATGGTTTTTTTTTTTTTTTTTTTTTTTTTTTTTGTTTTTTTGTTTTCAGCATCTAGCTTTTAAGCATTGATTGTCATGGATAAGACTTCTTGTATGCGTTTTTCTTCTTGATGGTTTTTCACAATTTCTCACATTTAAATTGTTATAACTCAAGAACCGTTAAACATAAATGCTTTAAAATTAGAACATATGCCTTTTTTTAATTGCTTTACTTTAATTTTGATTCAGCAAATTTGAAAAAAATATATTTTTTGAAAGTATTATTTTTTTTTTCAAACTTTTACATTAAATGAATTTTTTATTAATATTTAAAAAAAAGCTGAATCAAAATTAAAATGTAGGTGTTTCTGTTTGTTTAATTGCTAAAAAACTAAAATTTCCACAATTATTACATTGAGTTACAATAATTTTTAATTTCCATCCACTTTTTTAAATAAATTTTAAATAAAAAAAAATGGAGAGAAGTTTTATCATGTGATTTTGTTTTAAAATGGTATGTTTAATATCACAAAAAATTGCGAAATTTTAATTCAATAAAAGATTTTTTAATGTGTCCCGGACCCCCTCAAAATAAACAAATTGTCAAAAATAGCCTATAATTATTTAAAGAAAATCTTTTTGAATTTATTTTAAAAAGGACCTACAAATATTTGAATCACCAAAAGAATTTTTGAAATATCTTTTAAAAATATTAACAACAAATTATTAATACATACATATTAATATAATATATTATAATATGCTAATTAAATATTAATAAACTTAATAGTAAAAAAAAAAAAAAAAAAAGGTTTATAATTAATTCACGTTATTTGATAATTTTAAAGTCATTTTATATGGAACAACAAGGATTTTTATTTTATTTAAAAGTTAAAAATTATTAAAAAGATTAAAAATTATTTTACGATCTATAAAAATATAAAAAAATCTACCGATATTTTTATCGACCTCAAATTATGATAATATATGAAATAATAGTGTTATTATTTTGTTCTTATGTATTTCATATATGTGAGCAGAGTCTATGCGTTATAAATAAAAAATCCTATGGGAGAAATAAAATGATTTAACAAAAATATATATTTGATGACATATTTCCTATAAAATTCTAACAGCGATTAAAGGAGTTTGTAATTACAAACTTCAAAATTACAAACTTCTGTAAATACAAACACATTCTTAAAACTGCATTAAAAATTTCTTTATTTTTTCTTATGCTTATAATGATGTTTAAATCATGTTTTCTATTATAATTCGAAGAGACAATAGTCAGACAATAGTAGTATTTTTTAGTTTTGATTTTTATATTCATTTATATTCATTTTATATGCAACAACAAAGTTTTTATTCTATTTTATTTAAAAGTTAATAATTATTGAAAAGATTAAAAATCATTTTACAATGTATAAAAATATTGAATATATCTATTAATCTTTTTGGTATTAAAATTTAAAAGAAAGATTCAAAATTTCCGTAAAAATTATCTAAAAAATAGTAATATTTTTTATACTTTAAAATTAAAAAATGCTCGTAAATAAGGAATTAAAATAATACATTAATATAATCATTAAAAATATATTATATACTAAGTTATCAAATGATTTCTTACTCTTATTAAATATTATTTCTTATCAACTTTCTATTTTTTTTAATTAATTTTAATAAACAGAAAATAGTTTTTCCTTTAATTAATAGGATTTTATAACTAAATAATATTTGCTAAGATATTTACTCCATTCATTAAAATAATAAATTAACTTATAAATACATGTCAATAAAACAATTTATAAAAAAACCCCTTTAAAACTAGCTTCTTTTGTCAACCATTAACTTAGAACGACAAATAATGATGATTTACTGAAACGCTTTATTCATATAACGTTTTATAAGCACAGATCATCACACCGCATGGCCGAATGGTTAGGACGCTCGTCTCCCATCCCTACCGTCCGTGGATCAAATCCCACTGCTTCCCAAGGTCGAAGTGCATTAGTAAGCTTAGTTCCCAGTATTCCTAAAAGATGGCGCCACCAAAGTTGATATCTTTATTATTTTTTAATATATAGTACCATAAAGAATTACCATACACTTAACGTTTATATGATTTTTCATAAGAATTACCATACACTTAACGATTATATGGTTTTCCATAGAATCACTTTTACCATAGGCAAAAATCCATATGATTGCACTTATGGTGTTTTTTTTTATGGTAATTCTATGCCTTTTTTTGCTAAGGGATAAAAAAATAAAAAAAATTTTATTGCCTGTTTTCTTTACTGATTTTAGAAACAAATTGCAATTTTGTAATTTGCAAGATTTCTTTGTATTTAGTGATTTTACTAAAGCTTTCTTGTAGCAAACTAAATTATATCAACAACAAGTCTCTGGTCGTCTAGCGAATTAAACAATCTGAATCTACATACCATTTTAGAAAATTCTTTTTCTTATTTTTTAAATTTTATTTATTTATTTGTTTTTTTGTGAGATCTTTTGTGATCGAGCACAATTTCTTACAGCTTTCTTTTAAATCCTTGAGGGGCAAGCCATAATGTCTTTGTAATATTGAACTCTCACCGGAAAAGTCGAGAAATTTTATTTTTAAAATAAGGAAAGACAGTTTTTCAATAGGTTGCCCCAAAATTAAGAATATAAAAATTTCCACCGAAAATCTTGTTTAAACTAGGTAGGACAAAATATATTCCACCACCCATTAATTGCGGTTAACTCTTTGGGTACGAGCGGCCGTTATAGGTGCCGTTAAACAGGCTGAGAATTCTCGATTATTATCACCAGCAAAAATTTTTTGTACAATATCCATATTTAATTCGAACATTTTCGCGATTCAACTAGACAAAAATTTCTGCTTTAAAAATTGGTGATAAAAGATTAAAAATTCTGTAAAAGATGCTCGTCCCGAATAGGTTAAAGGAGGGAGTGCATTTCCACCTGTTCTACAAATAGCGGCGGTAGTAATTTAAAATTAACCGCTAATCTATTTTGCCCGTACGTCGTACGGGCAACGTGTTTTTGCCAATCGTGATTTGCCCTTACCAGGTAAAAGCATACTTACTTTAATCATAATTTTAATGTAAATTTTGTATTTAATCCGAGCATTTATTTGTTATTTAATTAGGCAAAAATTCCTGATTTGAAAAATCGGTGATAAAAGATTAAAATTTATGTACAAAATATGAAAAAAATAGACATTGTATAAAAGTTTTTTCAAAACTATTGAGCAGTTAAGTGGTTAGTAATCATATATTGGTCAAAAACTTTAAAAAATGAATAAACGATTAAATATATGTAATTCTTTACAGAATTCCTTTGTTTTGTTGTAACCTGGTGAATTTAAGAAATAATACAGTCCAACCTCGTTAACATGAACCTCAAGGGGAATGGAAATTTTGATCATGTTAAGAGTTATTCATGTTATCAGTATCAAATATTTGCATTCGTCTTTAAAACAGGGAATTGTGAATACAATTCATGTTAAAAGTAATTCACATTAAGCGTGTTCATGTTAAAGAGGTTTGACTGAACTTATTAATATATTTATTTATTTATATTTTATATTTAGTAATATTCTTAGCAGTTTAATTCAGGCATAGAAAAAGTGTAATAAAACACAGCAGGGAACATTGACATTAGAAACGAAAAATTAGCTAAAATAATGTGACTAAATTCTTATCTGCATACTTCCCAAGACAGAAATGTTATAGTAAATTAATATAACAGAAAATATTTCAAGGAATAAGAAATTTCATTTTAATAAATTCCTTGTAAGTGTTTTATTTTTCAAAAATCCTGAATTTAAGTCAAGAATATAATAAAACTGAATCGTGACTTGAATTGAGATTGCACCATCTTTTTTAAGGGTGGAGACTGCCATAATAAAAGTAATAAAAAGTGGAGTATGACGCAATCCAGTCACTTAATTTGATGTACAGTGAAATATAAATAAGGCTATAAAAAGAGATGGCATTTGACATTATATAATGCATATAAAAAGTCGAACAATTTCTAATAGACAAGATATTTTCAGATTTAAGAAATATATTTGTAATGCACTGTATCCAAATACAAATATTACACAATATTGCATATGTTATATTAGACTAATAAATGGATATATGGATACAACCCCTCATCTTTTTGCTTCATTTTGGGAACAATGGATTTTGTGCTTATTCTATCGACGATAATTTTCAGTATTTTCAAACTATGTTTTTGAGATTTTTAAGAAAATTGCTCTATACATTTAGCTAACACATTATACATATTATATCTTGATTACATTCGGGCAAGTGCTGTGAATTATTATTTAGTAAACATGTTCGTTTTTCATACAATTATTACTATTTTTTAATTCTGTTTGCAGGGTATTGTGTAGAATGTTATTTGTCATATTTTATGAAAAGAACTTTTCTTTAAGTATTTTACATACACATTTACAATTAATTATAGTTATAAAATAAATCTAACTATTTTATGCTTTTCTTTATTAAAATAAAACAACAATTCCTCTATACCATAACTATTTATTCTTATAAAATTTTACACTTACATATGCATTTCATCAGATGATTTAAGTCTGTAAAAAACAGTCACATTTCCCCCTCCCCCCCCTGTCGATTCAACATTTCTTCTTAGCACATTTTTTACGAGCTCGAAGCACTTTCCTTGGTAAGTAAAAAGCATTTATCTGGCCTTCGGAAGCATTTAATCCTCGCAGTTATTTAGTTTCGGGAATTTTTTAAAGGAACAAAATTAGACTGACCCACATATCGGAGTAGAAATTGAACCAAATGATAGTTGGAATTTTTTTTTTCTCAAGTCATTTTGGACAAAGAAGCAAGAAAAGTTTTAAGGAAGGATATTATCTTCACAATCAAGAAACTTTTTCTATTCTCAAAGATAAGTAGAAAAGCCGTAAATTCTGCTTTTTCGCTGTTTAAAATGATACAGAAGGATGTTTAACCGCTTCACTACTTTACTCGTACGTCGTACGGATAATGTGTTTTTACCAATCAATGATTTTCCTAACCACGTATGAGCATCTATACTTCAATCGTAATTGATTATTCTCACCAGTAAAATTTTATTGTAAATTTTGTAATACTTAATACATACAGTAAAACACCGCTAATTCGGACCCCGTTAATCCGGATCTCTGCGTAATCCGAATCAGTTTGGTCAGGCAGTGTTGTCAGATGGGCTACTTTTTTTAAATCCAGATTCTATATTGGGACCACTTTTTTGAATTGGTAAAATGCGCCTTATTTAATGGCATATTCATTAAGGCGATAATAAAGAGAATTTTACAGTTTCAAGAAAGTGGTGCCAGTCAAGAAATCTGAATTTAAAAAAAATAGCCTATGGTCAGGCAATTGTAATCAGAGATTAGTGTACTGACTCTGTGTCATATGCAAATTTCCTCCTTGCACCATAATCGAGTTTTTTTATGGAGGGGAGGATTCGCAAAACGGTTTTTTGTGCGTGCATAACATGTCCGTTTCTTCCGATACACGTACGGTTCCAACGCTCTTTATGGTTTTCGCATGCGCTGAGCATTTTGCGTTAAAAAAAATGGGTGTTGCCATTAGAAATTTTCGAGTTTCTGTAACTATAACCGTAACCGTGAGCGCCATTTTGTTGTCGTTCACAGAATCTCGAGCTCATACCTCTGAATAGCTATATCTGAAATTTCATTTCGATCGGTTGAGCGGACTGGCCGCTAGAGCTCCGTATATCGGCAAAGTTTTTTTATGACCACCCTGTACATAAAAAACGAATTTGTAAAACTCCGAACTTTTGACCAAGCTCATGCGAATTTCTAAAAATAAATATATATATTGCTTTATGGTTATAAAATGGATATTACTATTTTATACTTTTCTTTATCAAAATAAAACTTCAATTCCTTAACGGTTTATTTTTATAAAATTTTATACTCACATATACATTTCACAAGAGGAATTAACCCGGGAGAACACGCACATACCCAGGATAGAAATGGTTTTAACTTTGTCATCAATAAAATCAAATTATAATCGTCATTTTATTAAGGCGGATACAATCCTTACAAATTTTGCGATAAAATAAGTTGAAGGTTACTTTTAAAAGATAAGTGGTTACAATTGCAAAAATCATACGCACTCCGGGTCAAAAAGACCCGGCGCGTGTATTCCCGGGTTAACTCTATAAGAAACACAGACACATTTTTTTTTTTAAACTGCATATTCAGTATTTTTTCTTAGTACATTTTTTAAGAGCTCGAAGCACTTTCCTTGGTAAGTAAAAAGTGCATTTATCTAGCCTACGGAAGGATTTAATCCTCGCAGTTATTTAGTTTCGGGAATTTTTTAAAGGAACAAAATTAGTCTGACCCACATATCGGAGTAGAAATTGAACCAAATGATAATTGGAATTTTTTTTTCTCAAGTCATTTTGGATAAAGACGAAAGAAAAGTTTTAAGGGAGGATATTGGCATTGCAATCAAAAAGCTTTTTCTACTCTCAAAAGTAAGTACAAAAGGCGTAAATTTAACTTTTTCGCGTCATTTAAAATGATATAGAGAGATGTTTAAAAATCCTGTGAAAATTGGCATTCGGCATTATCTTGTAGTGTTAAATTTGAGAATTTTAAAACGTTAAATTTATTTTATTTCTATAAGTACTTTTTATAAAATAAATAATGTATTTTTCGTTACAGAAATATCATGAATGCAATAGAATATATTTCTTCTATTAAAAAAAGAAAGAAAAAGAAAAAGAAAAAAAGAAATCGTAGCATTTTTATTCTAAATTACTTTACTCTTGAATTACTCCAAAATCTAAAACGCCTTCTTTCAAGAATATACTGACATAAAGAATAGTTTTAGTGAAAGCCGCAAGCGAATCGATAATTTTTTTTCGTTTATATATATATATATATATATATATATATATATATATATATATATATATATATATATATATAATCATTTTAACCCTAAACTTTAATAATGCCTATCTCCTTCGGAAGACATTTGGCACCCGAGGTTTCCGATTTAATATTGTTTGTCTTGATGTGTGCTATCACACCTTAAATTTTTGCTCATGAGTTTAGATTCACCATGTATGTATACTTTTTTCATAACGCTGCGTTACGAGATCAGCCCATTTTACTTGGTGAGAAAAAAGCGGTTATCCGACCTTCAGAATCTCACATTTATATTGTTTTGGAAAGGGAAAGAAGGGCTTGGACATGTTGGCAGCGTCATGCAAAGAGTTCATTTTTTAGGTGAACAGATTTTTTGCGAGAAAGAGACAAATAGAAGTCGGAAGGAGCAATGTCTGGAGAATAAAGAGGATAGGACAGAATGTCTCAATTGAATGCAAGAAGTTTGTTTCTGACAGTTAAAGATATATGTGGAATGGATACGTCATAATGGAAGATAATACTTCATTTGTTTGCTATTTTGGGATGTTTCATGGCTATTGTTACCTTCAGTTCGTCTAGTTACCTGTAGTAATTTTCAGAAATGATGGTCTGGTTGGGTGGAATTCGTTCGTAGTAGACACAATTTTGCCAAATAGAGACCCAAACTTTCTTCTGTAAGAGTCCGAATTTAGCTACACGAATTGGATCTTTATCTCGACTGTATCAACAATGTTTGCGTTCCTGATTGTTATAAAGTGTACAACTTTCGTCCTCGGGATCAAAGTTGGACCACAGGATTTTTTTTTATGTTGAAAATGCTATCAACAAAGTTGCTCGCCAACTGATCATGGACATATCGGCCACTATCAACTGTTTTTATATTCTATTCGTACCAATATTTTTTAGAACACGTTTTGTAGCATGTTTCCTTTTACAAAGGTTTCCGAATTCTCACAAAAATATTTCTGTTTTCAGAAAGTGGTGCTAATTAAACTAAAATTTGCACGTGAATTGCACAAAAAGCTTTTGGGACAATTTTTGACAGGGGATGACAAATTCCATGCGTTCGATTGAAATATTCTGACCCGTATTACTCTTCGGACATTGCTATCCGAATACTATTTGCTTTTTTCTCTCGAAAATTCTCTTTGCCAAAACAAAACAAAACAAAACAAATAATTATTAAAAAGTTCCCTCGGTAAGTATTTTGGAACCAAAAAAGTATTAAAAAGAAGGCGTTATAAGACTCTTGGAAATGTAGAAGAAGGCTCGTAGAACAAAATATCAAAGAAAATCTCGCCGTTTTCAAAAATTGCTTGGATTGAAAAATATAGCAGAAACTTTTGGGACAATCTAATATTTGCACATCTATTTAAGAAAAAAAAGCTAACTTTGTAATACATTTTTCTGGCAAATGTTGTCAAACAATATGTCAAACATTTTTGTTTTGAAAGAGTGATGCGAAGTAGAATAAAACTATAGTTGCCTGTGGCGGCCCTGCTATTAATATTAATTAATTAAATTTGAATTTATCGGATTTTGTGCAATATTTACAATTTCACTCAAATCTTTTATTTATTTACTTATTTTTGTATTTTGTGGAATTAGGAAATATATAGTCATGATGTTCTTATAATAGAAATACAGAAATATTTCCTAACTGACAATTTTCCTTTCCAGTCTTTCATCATCAAGAAAACCAATGGAGTATCCAGGGGTGGGTGCACAAAATTAGTAATATTGTACCACCCTGGTTACGCCACTGTTGATTGTTTTGTTTATGCCGAATGAGGATATTTAAATTTGAGCGATAACGCGCATCATATTGCAAACAGATTTTAAGGCATACTGCACCCCCATCTATCTCTTTCCTCCATGATTTAAAGTTATCATTAAGGACCAATGTAATTCCGGATTGGACAAATGGTTTAAAATATTTACGTTGCACTGCCTCAAAATTATTTTTAAATTGTTCAAATGCAAGCATGTATTTTTTAAAGAAATATATAATTAAATTGAACTAACCAAAAATAATTAAATGACCAAAAGGTATTTATTAATGATTATAAATTCTAGAAAAATATATGAATTCTAAAAATTTTTTTATAATGTACAGATACTTGTTAAACCTAAATGCAGTAGCTTCTCGTTACATCGAACATACAGGTATACACAATAAAAACTCGATGTGTACGCAATACAACCTAAAACAATCATTTAAAAATTAACGAGATTATAACAAAAAATGAAACGGTCTATATCTGCCTCTGTTGTTATTACTATTTCCGTAATTTACTATATTTGAAAGACATGTAAAAACAGTGGTTATAACCGAATGAATTTTATAAAGTGGCACGGTATATCAAGAGGCTGCAGTAATATAAATTAATATTTTCTTGAAAGCAATTTTGTTGTATGAAATAAATAGGAAAAATTAACTTCACCAAAGAACAATCTCATTTTTAGTGCATTTTGAGTTCGCTTAAGTCATAAAAAAGACATAAAAATTACTTGCATCTTCCAAATATGGAAACAAGGGAACTTTTTATGATATGAAATTCTAGCAAAGGAAGCGGAACATTATTAAGTTTATGGAACTAGAATTCTTGCATTATTTTAATGTGAACAGCTTCTAAAATAATACGAAAAGAAATCACTTAGAAAAGAAATTAATAAACAAAGTAGTAATTAACTTAGATGGCTACTAATATATTTATTAACGCTTATTTATAGCTTAATGACATTTATCTTGTTTTCATTAAATTATTTAAAAAAATTAGGTATTGCAACGCAATGTATATTATACCAGAGCCTGCTGTTCAAGCAGTGAATAAGGTGTAAATAGACTAAGCATGTATCAGACAGGGCGGCGAGTGGTAAGGGAAAAATTCAATAAAAAAATGTGTTAAACATCAGTACTTTGTTAAAGAGAAATTCGTCTTCTTTAATCCTTATATATTATTTCATGTATTTTCTAGAATAAAATATTGCTAGTTTCCACTTTTTTGACTGTGTTTTTCCCTGACTACTCGCCACACTGTCAGAGCTGTCAAGTCTCAAGCTTTTTAGATATCTTTATTTTAACGCGTTGAGAGCCGGTGGGATATATTATATTCCACATAAGTTTAAGTAAGGGATTCGCACTAGAAAATTTTAATTAAGTTTTATTTTTATAGTTTTGTAGGGAAAATGTTGAAAAAATGTTTTTCTCTAGTTTTGAAGTAAAATTTTAACAAATTTCTGGTGAGAATTGAGCATTGTACAAACGTAATTTCTTGCCCCCAAAGGATTAACACAGAATATATTATTTTATTTAATTGAAATTTTCTATTTGTTTAAACAGTGGAGTTGAATAGAAAGGGGAGGAGACATATAGCCAGCTGTCCAGAAGTTACGAGTTCAGTAATTGAGGAGGTTGTCACAAGATGATTACTGGTTTCTTAATTGGTTTCACTGTCTCTGATTACCGTCGATGAAAACTCCCACCAGTAAACTTGAATAGAATATTTCTTTTTATTTATACACTTTATTCGTGAAAATAACTTTAAAAAATAGAGTATAAAATTTTTATTTCTTTTTACTGGTGTCAGTTTTACAAATTTCTTAATCTGTCTAGAGGCATTAACCACTTAGTTAAACAATATTTTTGAAAAAAAAAAAAAAAAAAAAAAAAAAAAAAGCTCCAAATAATACTTATTTTTTCAATGTCTTTACAGAATATTTAATCACATATCACCGGTTTTTCAAAATATATACTGACTAATTGAACCAAAAAAAAAAAAAAAAATGCTCGAATTAAATAATCTAAGATTTAAAATTTACTGGTGAGAATAATAAATTATGACTGGAATATGGATACCCGTACGTGATACGGCAAATAATAATTGTCAAAAACATGTTGTCCGTAACCGTATGCCGTACGAGCAAATCAGGGAAGGCGTTAACAGTAGGTTGCCTTGTCACAATAAGGCGAAAATACTATCGCTGAAGCAAACTTCCACCAGTAAAAATCAATATATAAGTTTTTATCAATATTTTAATTAAAATTTTCCATTAATAAGGCATAGAAAATGTCAGTTATATATACTGGGGAAATTTTCCCCTACGATAATGGACTCTTGTGAAAGCGGTTACAGTTGAAGCTGCATTATTTTAACGCTACGTCAGTTTTTCTTTCATAATAGTCCATGGTTTAACCCTTTCAATAACAAAATCTTTCTGTCAAAAAAAAAGTTCAAATAATTAATTGACGCCGCAATCTACGGGCAAATTTATTTTAAAATAATCAAATACTTTTCTTCACGTATGTTATAAAATCGAAATTATACTAAAAAACTATTGTGGCATTTGGCAGTTTGGGGAGGGAAATTAACCCTGAAAGGGTTAAAATAAGAACATTTTCTTTAAGATAATACTGGTGTGCAAAAAAGCCGGAGGCTTGGCGAGTCTGATGTATAAAACATACTGCGTTTATCGATCTTGGGATATTAACAATTTTTCAAAACAGTTTTGATGTTTCAAGCGGAAACTAGGAATTACCATAATGATTAATTCATTTCACAATTCAAACCGTCTGCTGCAAACAGGATTTCGATTACTGATTGGTGAAATATATCAGCGATTAAGAAGATGTAATAATGAGAATATAACGGGAAAACCATTAAGGAAGCAGATGTAAGAACTATCACTTTATTAGTTTTTTTAAAAAAAAGAAAAAAAGAAGCATTGATAAGAAAAAACTTTCACAAGTCTAATCAGTACATAGATATTATTAGTAATGGGTAGAATAAATGATTTTACTAACAAATGAATCATTCTGGCCATGCGCAAAAACATACTTTTCACCCGTTATGTTTATTTTTATCAAATTCTTTCAGAAATTTAGTAAAATAATAATAATAATAATAAAGAAAAAAGTAACATAGAAAGAAATATAGCTGCGACCTTCGTAATTTTATTACTCAATTATTATTTTTTAATTTTTAAGACAAAGAATTTACAGTTCCTTATTACAACTTCAATTAAAATACAAAAAATGTTTTTCAATTCAAAATGTTTGATATGAATTGAATTAAAATTAACAGTAATATATATATATATATATATATATATATACACTATATTGCCATTGATTATTGGACACTTGCGATTTTAGACATTTTACTAAATACCTAGAAAAATACATGAGGAATCATCTCGAAACTCTTAGTGTATAAATATAATTGTATACGCCATACATCTCCGTGGAGATTTTTTACCGAAACGCTATAGGGGACCGTCAACAAATTAAAAACGAATGAATATCTTTTGAATAATCCTGTCAAAACTAATGTAGCAAAAGTGCTCAAACTCTAGATTATGATTGAATGTCTTATTGTAATACACTGTGTTCATTTTTATGCAAATAGCATGCATACTCGCAGAGTAATTAAGGTTTTTATAAAAATGATCCCAAATTTTTCCAAGTTTTTTCCTTATAATTTTCAGTGTTCTTAATATAAAATAATATTTTTTTCAGAAAATAGGACAAACAACATTGCAGACAGTACCCTGTAATCAGAATTAAACAATAATAAAAATTGTATGAAAAATGAGTAGGTTTACTAAATATTTTTTTACTGCGCATGCGTCAAAGATATCGAAATTTCATTTGCATATTATGTTAGCTAAATGTATAGAGCAACTTTAGTAAAAGTCTCAAAATCATAGCTTGAAAATTCTGAAAGTAATCGTCTATTAAAAAAGGACAAAATCCGTTGTTTCTAAAATGAAGCAAAAAAATGAGAGATTTTATCCAAATGTAGTAGTACGTCCCGTATTGTGTATTCTATATTGACACTAATCAATGAATATATGGATACAACCCCTCTTGTTTTTGCTTCATTTTGAGAATAACGGATTTTCAACTAATTCAATTGACGATTATTTTCAGAATTTTCAAGTTATGATTTTGTGACTTTCACAAAAGTTGCTCTATACATTTAACTAACATAATATGCAAATGAAATTTTGATATCGTTGACGCATGCGCAGTAAAAAATTACTTAGTAAACCTACTCATTTTGTACAAAATTTTCATTATTTTTTAATTCTGATTACAAGGTACTGTGTGCAATGTTGTTTGTCATATTTTCTGAAAAAAAATATTATTTTATATTAAGAACTCTGAAAATTATAAGGAAAAAACTTGGAAAAATTTGGGACCATTTTTATAAAAACCTTAATTACTCTGCGAGTATGCATGCTATTTGCATAAAAATGAACAAGGCGTATTACAATAAAGCATTCAATCATAACCTAGAGTTTGAGTGCTTTTGCTACATTAGTTTTGACAGGGTTATTCAAAAGATATTCATTCTTTTTTAATTTGTTGATGGTCCCCTATGGAGTTTCGGTAAAAAATATTCACGGCGATGTATGGCGTATACTATTATATTTATGCACTAAGAGTTTCGAGATGATTCCTCATGTATTTTTCTAAATATTTAGTAAAATGTCTAAAATCGCAAGTGTCCAATAATCAATGGCAATATAGTGTATATACAGCTGTGTTTTTGCGTATTCCGGAATCCTTTGAATAGAAAAATCATTTATTCTGCTCATCACTAGACCATAGGACTATTAACCCTTTGCACTCGAGAGGAATTCTCACTTAGTGGTCCGAAAAAATGCAAAAATTGTTAGTTCAGGAGATTAAAAATTAGGTAAAAAAGGAAATAAAACCGGCTTATATCTTCCGGTCGCGCATGTGCTGTAAAATTTGTCGAAATATGAAATTTTTTTCATTATTAGATTTCTTTCTAATTAGCCTCTTCACGCAATATCAACGCCTTATCAACGTAATAGCTGAAATTTTTATGTATTGGAATAACAAAATATAAAATTGAAATTTTATTTAAATCACTAACATCTTCCGGTCGTGCATGTGCTCTAAAGTTGTAAAGAGCTACTACACTTATATATTAGGTAGCTAAGTGAGATAAAAAATTATCGTGAAAATGTTATTTTTTACAATTTTAGAGCACATGCGCGACAAGAAATTGGTAGTGGATTTAAATAATAATTCAACATTTTTTTTTAGTTATTATAATACATAAAAAATTTAGCTATTACATTCATATAAAGGTAATTAAATAATAATAATAATAATAATGTGATTTTTTGCCGCTTTTCGGCAAATTTTACAGCACATGTACGACCGGAAGATATAATCCGATTTTATTTCTATTTTTAATGAATTTTTAGTTTCCCGAATTTGAGACTTTTCTGTGGTATTACGACTTGAAAAGCAATTTTGTAGGTCCACCCTATTGACCACTAATGCCCCACGTAAAAGGGTGTTCCAAATGCTCTGGTCAATAGTATTTTAAACTAATTTGCTTCCCCTGACCAAATATTCTGCGATAACAAAAATGTCGAAATAAACTAAGATATTACTGGTGTCCAAAGCATTTGGCATCCCGATTTACGAGGGACACCTGACAACACTGGTGGTGAATGACAGGGACCTGTTGAATGAAAAGTGTTAAGTAAAAGGTGCTGACATATCCTTATCAGTGTTGGGTATGAACGCGCTCACTGAACGAAAACTCACGAGTTTCGCTCATTATTTGTGAACTTTGAACTGAACTTCGCTCACTATTTTATAAACGAGTTTGAACTGAACGGAAACTCAAAAGATAGACGAGTTTGAACGAGTTTTACGTTCAAATTTACGTTCAATTTTTTCATAATTTATTTAAAATTTTTCCTGATCTTAGTACAAATTTTCCCTCTTTCAAATGTCATTAAGAGGCCTGCACGAGCCTCAGGACGGGTTAAGTCTGGATATCACTTCTCTGGGTAGTATCCTAGTCTTACTTCTTCTGCAGACTCGGGTCGCGCCGAACCGGACCTGAGCTGTATACAATTCCGCCGAAAATAGATATATACAGTAAACTCTCTGTACAAGGTGGACTGTGTAAGGCGGAAATATGTCTAAATCGGAAAGATTTTTAAGAAATCGGAAAATTTTTAAAAGAAAGCATAAACATCGCAGCCTACGGCACTTCTGCATAAATGGAGATTGCAAACGGACTAAGGTAAGTTTTTTTGGCCAGAACTCTTCCGTAAGGGTAAATATCAATGTCCTGTAGAAATGTACTCGGGATCGGGCAGGGCTCGATGCGAAATTTCAACTTTTTTTCCGGGCCGGGCCAAGCTCGGGCCTTGTTTTTAGCTATTATATCGGGCCGGGCCGGGTCGGGTCGGGACTTGTTTTTAGCTATTATATCGGGCCGGGTCGAGCCTTGATTTTAGCTGTTATATCGGACCGGGTCGGGCCGCTAAATTTTCTCCACGAGCCGGGCTGGGCTCGGGCCAAAATTTTTATTTTAATATCGGGCCGGACATTTTTTTTTCTATGGATCGAGCCTGGAAATTTCCGTCCGTGCATACCTCTATCTTACATATCGAATAATCAAATGATTAGTTCACAAAATTTTGTAAATTTGGACAATAATATCCAAACATAAAAAAAGTGAACTTTTTAGTGAACTTCGTTTACTTTTACAAATGAGTTTGATTTGAACGAGTTCGTTTGAAAATTTTTGAATTTGAACGTGAACTTAAATCACTTTTCAGAAATTGAACGTGAGTTTGAGTTAGTTCGTTTATTTTGTGAACGTGCCCAACACTGATCCTTATAACAGTGATTCTTCAACAGTAAACGCTTTCACTGAGATTCATTACCACCGCTTGAAACCTCCACTGTAACTTTAGGCGGAAAATTTCTCTTAATTTAACCGTCTCATTAATGAAAAAAATTCAATAAAAATAATGACAAGAATTGATATTAATGTTTACTTTGGCGATAGTAGTTCCGCCAGATTGTGACAACTAAGACAACCTGCCGTCTGTGGCAGTTAACCACTTATGGTCGCATTAAATTACGATTTAAAAATTCAAATTCATTATTCTTACCACTTTTTTGAAAAAAAAAATACCCATCTTTTTTAATGTCAAGTAAAATGTTATCAGAATAAAACCGATTACACTATTTTATAAAACTGGTGGGAATCAAACAATTCTGAATAAAAGCCGTGAAACTTGCAGCCCGTAAATGTCTCGGGCGTGACGATTAAGTGGTTAAAAGATTTTTGTACTCGGTAAAGCTGACACCATTAAAAAGATATGCACTTTTTTATCATATTTATGAGAGAAATTTCCTAATAATAAACTGCTTAAATTAGACAAAATTATCTATTCAAGTTTACTGGTGGAAGTTTTCCCCGGTGGTAATCAGAAACTTGAGGTCAGAATAAATGAAACGGACGTCATCTTGTGGCAAACTCCTCAGTTACTTCACTCGCAACTGCTAGATAATACTCTGTATGTCTCTACCTCTATATTCACAACTCTATTCACTAGATATTATTCTTTATATCCATGTGCAATATCCGTAAAATGTAAAATATCACTTTAACTTTAGATAGATTAAAACTGTCAGAAATAAATGGTGCAACGACTTTTTGTTTCTTCCTTTCACTCATTTATTTACAAAAGTTACACTTTTTTTTATTCCCCTTGCCAGAACTGATATCGATCATTAGACAAAATTATCTATTCAAGTTTACTGGTGGAAGTTTTCCCCGGTGGTAATCAGAAACTTGAGGTCAGAATAAATGAAACTGACGTCATCTTGTGGCAAACTCCTCAGTTACTTCACTCGCAACTGCTAGATAATACTCTGTATGTCTCTACCTCTATATTCACAACTCTATTCACTAGATATTATTCTTTATATCCATGTGCAATATCCGTAAAATGTAAAAAATCACTTTAACTTTAGATAGATTAAAACTGTCAGAAATAAATGGTGCAACGACTTTTTGTTTCTTCCTTTCACTCATTTATTTACAAAAGTTACACTTTTTTTTTTATTCCCCTTGCCAGAACTGATATCGATCATTGATTTTCTTTATCTGGTGACCGAGATAAGAGTGCTTGTTCGATATAATCGCGGTGACACTGCATATGTCTCAACTCCTTGTTTTTCTCCTAATATTACTCTGTTGGATCTTTGCCCGTGGCGTTTTGTGAAATATAGTACATCAGGGTTGCCACAGGCTACCATTTTTTTATTAGAACTGGCACCACATTCTCAAAAATGAAATCCTTAGCACCTTCGCGACGAGAGCTCTTTGATTAATTTTTAATCTTTCACCACCGGTTTATCAAAACAAAAAAATTTCTGTAGTTTAATCACCAATGTTCCCTGGTGACATAAAGTAAGCTTTACTGCAATTACAACAACATAAAAAAAGCAAATAGAAAACCTTCATTATTCCTGCTCGGAAGACAACCTTCAGTGGCGCATATACCGGTTGCTTGTCCCCAAGGTACTAACACACGTTTTAACAAGCTTTGCAAGAGAAATATACTTAAAAATTTATATTAGAAAAAAAAATATATTAGAAATAATTATTTTACTGGCACAAACAGAAAAAAAAAATAAAATAAAAATAGTTGCTTGTAGCAGCATTCACTATATACACTACTCCTTTACTGAAATTACATGAACTTCGAAGTCGTATTACAGGGCTCCCAAATGGTCCGCGAACTGAACATCAGAATTTTCTTAGAGAAATTTTCCTTTTAGATTTATCTTGCAAATTGTCAAAAAACCGCCTTTGAAAGTTGATTTTAGCACAAACGTATCATGAAATTTTCTGTTAACAAATACTGATGTTCAATTCCCGAACCATTTGGGAGCCCTGGTATTATTGTCGTTATGCGGCACCGTCTCGATATATACGACCCTTGGAGACGGTACAGTGCTAGGGCATCTAGAGTTCTAAACAAGACGAAGACTGTACACCAAAAGTGTCAAATGAGGTGCGGATGTCGTATACTAGTTTTATAACTATTTAAATCTTGATGCAATAGCTTTTCCACTTGCATGCAAAAATACATGAATATAAAATTTGATCCGATTATATATATTATAAGAGGAATTTTGAATTTCTTAAAAAGTCGTTTGTGAATTCCGATGTCAGACGATGATTTCACATTTTAGCGACAGAATTTGACCGTGCCGGAAAGGGTTAAAGCTTTTCTGTGTCCTTTAAACGTATTTTATTTGTTTAAACCTTGTAGCTTAACAATACTCTGAATTTTTTAACTTTTTAAAGTTAAAGTTATTCTGGATTTCTTAAACTTATTTTATTTGTTGAAATCTTGTAGATTAAAGATATTCTATCTGTAAGTCGATAATTTGTCATTTTGTTAACAGAATATGCCGGAGGCGGAAAGGGTTAAAGCTTTTATGCAGGTCTTTATTCTTGCATGTTGAGATGAAAACAATAATTTTATGTTACAGTAAAATAGTGCACATTTTCTTTTGTCTCTCCTTTAAAATTTACTTTTGCGAGATGTATCACTTTTCTTGCCAGGAGAGGGATATATATTAAATTTCAAACCATTCCGTTTGGTAGTTTTTGTGTTGTTATAGGTGCACAGACAGAAGGACTGACCACACGACGATTATAGATACTACGTATTTATATAATTACGAACGCTCTTAAGAATGATTAAAAACAAATCATTTCATAGAGAGGAATTGAAATAATTTGGTTATTGTTGAGCTACAATGAATGTTTATAAGATTTCTCTTTGTAAAAAGTACAAAACAAATTAAGTAGAGTTTATTAATTTGACAGTTATCCAATAAATTATTAGACCTGTGTCTTTCGTATTTTGTATGTAAAATGTCTGTCGTTACATTGAAATAGAGCTGATAAATTCGTAATACTTTGTATAACAGTAATTTTTTTGTATAAGAGTAGTTCTCTTTTTGACTCAGCTACAAAGCGAAAATAACGAGAAAACTCTAAAAGAATGTAAATTATTTTTTTTAATTTAAAGAATAATAACTTACAAGAAGTATAGGAATACATAGAGAGGGAAAAAAAGATATAAATGTACCATTAACTTTATAAAAAAAAAAAAAGCGACAAAATATAAAATATTTTAAAATAAATATTTTGGTGTGATTTTTTATTTTATTTTTTTCATAAAAATTGGATAACGAGAAAACTAAAAAATAATAACATAAACGGGTTTTTTTATTTGAAAAAATAATAAATTACAAGAATTATAACAATATATGGTGCGGGAAAAAAATAAAAAGTTATGAATAGCCATTAACTATTTATTAAAGAAAAGTACTATGCGACAAAATATAAAATATTTTAAAATAAGAAAATTGGTGTGATTTTGCTTTTTTATAAAAATCGAATGAAATTCTCGAACATTCTAGTTTTAAACATACTTCTTAACCACATAACTGTTATTGAACTGATTATTGAACTGATATTTTTGAAAAAAAAAAAAAAAAAAAAAAAACTTTCAAATAATGTTTATTCTTTGAATATCTTATCACAAAATTTTAAATTTTTCACCATCAGTTTTTCGAAACTGAAAATTTTGCCAAATTTAATCTGAAAAATGTTCGGATTAATAAGAAATAAAAATTTACTGGTGAGAATAGTAAATCATAGTTGGAATATGGATGTCCATATATGTTACGGGCAAATCATGATTGATATTGCCCGAATGGCGTACGGGCAAATCAGGGAAGTTATTAAACAATTTGATCTTGAAACCAAGCAGATTCTTTGTCACCAGACATTATACTTTTGTTGAAATTGTAAATAGAAAACCTTTTGAAGATTCTATGCGCTATTTAAAAATATATAATACTATATTTACTTTTCATTCTGTAAATTTCTTCCTCTAAACGCTTTTAGTTTTAACAGTAAAAATAATACTTTGATAATCTATTTTCTAAGTATAATTTCTAGGACTGCAATTGTCAAAACAAATAAATTCTTCAGGTCCGGTTTAATAAATAGTAAATTTAAATCATTCTGTAATTTAACAAAACATGATATTTTTATTCAAGTTAAAATTATTCCAAATAATCGATATATTTATTTATTTTTAATTGGGAGGTCATACGTTATTGTTAAAATTGCTAATAGAGAGCTAAGTAAATATAAAATATATGACGGAATGTAATTTTCGCATTGCTTTTAACATAAAATGTATAATATGAACTTTAAAATGTTAAGGTTTACTTAAAAAGCAATTAAAATAATCAACTATAGATGCTAATAGTTAATTTTATTTAAAAACATTTTACTACTTTCAAACCTTTTAATTTTAATAAAAGATAAAGTAAAATAAAATAAAAGATATAAAAATTACTGAGAATAGCATACTTGCAAGTTTATCTCACTATACCCGTCGATTAATGTGGAAGAAATTAAATCGTTTATAGAAAACTCCATTGGAACAGGACTAAAATCTGATATTCATATAAAAAACACTTTGAAAACAGGATTAAACCTTATTACAAATAATGTTTTTGTTTTTAACGGAAAATATTACAAGCAATTAGAAGGAGCCCCAATGAGTTCGCCTATTTCTGGATTGTTTGCCGAAATTAAATTACGACCATTAGAGGAAAGAATATTAGCTGAGTTTGATATGAAACCTACAGTATGGTATGGATTCGTAGACGATATTTTTATTATTTGGGAAAATAGTTTACACGAATTACACCTTTTCCTTAACAAGATAAATGAGATTGATGCCAATATAAAATTTACTCTTGAGATTGAGACAGATTGAAGCTGATCCTTTCTTGACGTCAATTTAATTAAAAACAAAGAAAATCTTTATACAGCATACTTTATACAGGTAGCAATAGTCACAGAAACATACTCTTCGTCAGCGGATTAATAATCAATATATTGAAATTATTCTATATATTAACACAACCAAACAGTTTTATGCAAATTAAGAATTATTAAAATACACGTAATGAAATATTCATTTATTTATTTTTACAAATTTCTGTATGGGAACATTTTCATTTACATCACTTCATCAGATCAGTTTGATAATTTATTTTGTAAGCATACTTTCTAATCAATATGTTTTCGAAACCAAACTCTGTCACCTGACATTATATTGTTGTTCAAATTGAAAGTTGACTTGGGATTCTAAGCATTATTTAACCCTTCGGACTCCGGTGCTTCTTACACAAATTTTATCCGATTAGCACCACTTTTTAAAAAGAACTTTCCTTGAAGTAGACAATTTCAAAAATTCTCTGATTAAATAAGGAACATTTTATTTTATTTTATTACTGGTGCCAAAAACAAATTTTGGAATGAAAGATGATGTCTCCGCAGCGGAGACAACGGAGCGGCAAGGGTTAATAATATAGAGTGCTATATTTACATATTTTTGTGTAATTTTTTGCACTCAAATACTTAAATTTTAGCAATACGAAGCATCTTTTGATAATTTATTTCGTTAGCATACTTTCTAAAGCTAGCAATTGTCAGAGAAACACACTCTTCGCCACCGAATCAATAATCAATATATTGAAATTATTCTATGAAATAACAGTATCCGAATAATTTTATTTAAATTAAGACTTATTTAACCACTTAACTGATTTATCCGTACTTCGTACGGGCAAGAAGGGTTAGAGTGATCTACCACTTACAACTGTTTGACATCACTATTTTTTTAATACAATTTCATATTATTTAATAGCAATGGAACAATGGAGCATTATGATCAGGTTGATGTACTAAATAGTTGCGAGGCAGCTTTACATCCAGCGCAGAGGTAAGTTGTGTTGCTGAGGCGTTAGGGAGCCGTAAAAAAATTGGTAGCCACAAATTAAAAAAAAACTATTAATAAATAAAAAAAAGCTTAAGAGTATAAATAATTATTGAAAATATGTTAAATACATGTAGTTTAACAAATTGAAAAATAAAAAGAAAATAAAATAAAAAAGAAAAATTCCATTAGATCCATAAGGCCATGGCCAGGCGTAAAAGCTACCGGGGAATGCCCCAACTGTAAAAAAAAAAAAAAAGACTCCATTCAGAGACCATACATTTTAAGTTAACAAAAATAAATGCTAATATTAGCAGATTAACTTTTTGCTATTTAATTTTAATAGCAGTTATTTTATTTTAATGGCAGAAATGTTTAGACTGAATGTTCCGAATATTTTAGCTTAAAAAAGTGGTATTCATCCCATATTTTCAATTTATTGTACGTAAAAAAAGGAAAAAAAAACTAGTTAAGTGGTTAAAATGCACGTAATGAAATATCGATTTATTTATTTTTATAAATTTTTGTACTGGAACCATTTTCAATTACATCCGTTCATCAGACCACTTTAATAATTTATTTCTCAAACATACTTTCAAAAGCCAGTGGTAGTCAAACCAAACAAACACTGCTAAATTAACACGCGAGATACACTTACATCCTCTTGCATTAAACCTCACGTACCTGCTTATAAAACCATCACCTGTAAAGCCTTACAAGTTTAGCTGTGTTTATGTTCGAAATCCTCTTCACTTCCTCTCGGCAGCAAAAACTCGTCAAGTTCTAATTAAAAATTAATCATAAATTCAAATAAAAGGAGACTTAGATGCAAAGCTTTCGAACATCATTTCCTTTTAGCTTTTATATATTGATGATTTTTTTCCCTCTCTTTTCCTTCTCTTCAATTACTCAGAAAAGACATTTTCTCAAAGTACTCAAATATTTGGAACCACTTATAGAGAACACGAAACCAGCTGAATATGGAAAGTCCCCAATCCAATCCTGCGCATCAAGATATCGATTTTTTTATCTTCTTCGCGCTCGCTCGTCCCTCTTGTAATACTCAGTTTGGCCTTCATACGAATTCCGTATAGTTATCTTTGAGTCTGAACTTATGATCAGCCGCCAAGATTTTTTTTTGTATAAGTGTCACGTATTGTTAAATCCAATAAATTGAAAAAAATGGAGATGAATTTATATGAAAATTGCTGTATATTCTGATTTTTTAATACCCTTGAAATAGCATTCAGGAAAATGTGTTGTAAATGTACATAAATATACATAAAATCAAACGTATATAGAACCATACAGGGCTGCCACAGGCGACTATTTTTTAATTCTAACTTGTACCAGTTTCTTTAAACAGAAATCTTTAACAGATATTCTGAAAACATTTGCAAGAAAAATATACTTTAACATTTTTATTAGAAAAATATTGGTGCGAACAGAATATAAAAATAGTCGTTTGTGGCAGCCTGACCATATGAAATATCAATATAATTTTACAGGGTGCTTCGTAAAATTTTGTATTTCTTCAACTCTGTTATGCAATATTTCAAAGCTTCTAAGTCTTACACATCTTTGATAATCAATACATTTTTTTAAACTTTTATAATGTTAGAGCAGACTTCATACGAATTCCGCATAGTTATCTTTGAGTCTGAACTTAAGATCAGCCGCAAAGATTTTTTTTGTATATAAGTGTCACGTATTGTTATATTGAATAAATTGAAAAAATGGAGATGAATTCATATGAAAATAGCTGTATGTTCTGATTTTTTAATACCCTTAAAATAACATTCTGGAAAATGTGTTGTAAATTTATATAAATGTACATAAAATCAAACGTATAGACAGGGTTCGTACGGTTGCTGGAATTTCATGATCAGGAAATTCTTCTCTACCAATATTTTCTTATAGAAAATCTCTAATTAAACGAGACAAAATTTCGCATGTTTGACCTAGAAAAAATTTCTAGAAAACAAATACTGGTCGTTCACCTGAAAAATTACGGTACCCGTACGAACAATGATATAGAACCATATGAAATACGAATATAATTTTACAGGGTGCTTCGTAAAATTTGATATTTCTTCAACTCTGTTATGCAATATTCCAAAGCTTCTTAGCCTTACACCACTTAGATAATCAATACATTTTAAAAAAATTTTATAATTTTAGTTCGGACTTCATACGATTCCAGTATAGTTATATTTGAGTCTGAACTTATGATTAGCCGCCAAGATTTTTATCTACTATATATATATATATATGTCACATATTGTTATATCCAATAAATTGAAAAAATGGAGATGAATTCGTATGAAAATTGCTGTATCTTCCGATTTTTTTAATACCCTTAAAATAACATTCAGGGAAATGTATTGTAAATGTACATAAATATACAAGGTTCGCACACTCCTTATATTTTATAAGGACTATGGCACCACTATTAATGATAAGAAAAATTATATTTAATTTTTAAGAAACAGAATTCATAAACCACCACCTTTATTCTGAAATTTCGCAATAATTTTCTGCAAAGAAATACTTTGAAAATATTGTTA
The DNA here is from genome assembly GCA_964019185.1 of Maratus speculifer. Taxonomy (NCBI): domain Eukaryota; kingdom Metazoa; phylum Arthropoda; class Arachnida; order Araneae; family Salticidae; genus Maratus; species Maratus speculifer. The sequence goes on from OZ025296.1 coordinate 50,228,984, forward strand.
AAATTTAGTGGTAAAACTGTGGGAACTTTGATATACATAAAATCAAACGTATATAGAACCAAATGAAATATGAATGTAATTTTACAGGGTGCTACGTAAAATTTTATATTTCTTCAACTCCGTTATGCAATATTTCAAAAGTTCTAAGCCTTACACCGCTTAGATAATCATACATTTTTTTAACTTTTATAATTTTAGTTCGGACTTCATAGGATTCCAGTATAGTTATTTTTGAGTCTAAACTTATAATCAGCCGCTAAGATTTTTTTGTTTTTGTTTTTGTTTTTTTTAAGTGTAGCGTATTGTTGTATCCAATAACTTAAAAAATGGAGATGATTTCATATGAAAACTGCTGTATTTTTTTATTTTTTAATATCCTTGGAATAACATTCAAGGAAATGTTACGCATAAATATACATGAAGTCAAGCGCATATATAACCATATAAAATATATATATCATTTTACATTGTGCTTAGTAAAATTTCATCTATCTTCAACTCTGCAGTATGCAGTATTTCAAACGCCACTTATTATTTTTATATGATAATATATATATATACATATAATGTTAGCTCGGACACCATAAGATTTTCATATAATTATCATTGAGTCTAAACTTATAATCAACCGCCAAAGTTTTTTTTTTTTTTTTTTTTTTTTTTTTTTTTTTTTTTTTGTATAAGTGTTACTTATTGTTATACCCAATAAACTGAAAAATGGAGATGAATTTATATGAAAATTGCTGTATATTCTGATTTTTTTAATACCCTTGAAATAACATTCAGGAGAATGTGTTGCAAATGTATATAAATATACATAAATTCGAAGCATATAAAATATGAATATTACATCCATACTGGGTGCTGAGTAAAATTTTATACATCTTCAACTCTGTTATGCAGTATTTCAAATCTTCTAAGCCTTCCGCCTCTTATTTTTATATGATAATCAGTAAAAAATTGTTTTATAAATTTCAAAATATTTTTTAATGAATTCTTTTAGCTCAAGAAATACTCCTTTAGAATTTATTCAACCTTTTACTGCTTTTCCTTTGTAACTTTCTTAACAATGGGAAAAGATTTTTTAATGACTCAGGCGTTTTAATACACAATGGACCCTTTCCCTTCGAACTAATTTAATGTTATCTGTTTTCTTGTAATTCTGCAAATTGAGGTTTTCGACTAATTTAAGGTTTTAAGATATCTTGGGCTTCAGTGCATTGTTGGAAATTTAATATGACAGAAATAGCTCCTAAAACATGATTTACAATGCAGAAATGCCAGTTTTTTAAAGCGAATATTATTTCTGAACATATTGTTTAGACAGATAAAGATATTTTAAGAGATAAAATTTTGCATGAAAATGATTTTTGTATGAATAAAGTTAATTTCGAAATTTAACTTTAACTATATAGAAAATTTCACCAATTTTGACCACAAAGCAAATATTTTAGTATTATAAGTATAAATACAGTGAGTGCCTGAAGTGATAGAAAAAAAGTTAAAATGTACTTATAAGGTCGTAGAATCATTTAACCACTTTTGTTTATTTATATTTTATACACAAAAAAGTGAAAATATGGGATAAACACCACTTATCTTAAAGCTAAAATGTTCGTAATAGTTAGGCTTAACATTTCTGCCATTTAATAGTATGAAATTGTAATTATAAAAATTTTTTTAGTGATATATCAAGCAAACTCTCTTGCCCATAGGGATATGGGAAAATCAGTTAAGTGGTTAAAACTGGCATTCTTTTTCCCACCAGTAATTTCTTGTAATTTTCTGTAATAAATTTTCCAGAAAAATATTACTAAGGCAACGTAAATAACTCAAAAAGAATTTTTCTGTGAATTAAGGAAACTGCGAAATTCATCTTTAACTATATAGAAAATTTCATTAACTTTGACTTCAAAACAACAATCTTCAAGATGATAAGTATACAGTGAGTGAACAAAGTAAAAGGGAAAAAAAGGTAAATATATACTTGCAGGTGCGAACAATCCTATTAGAACAGGAATGGTCATTCCCACCAGTAATCTCTTCTAATTTTTGTAATAAAGTTTTTACGATTAATAAGGAAAATAAAACTACAGGAAAATAAATTTTGTATGAATAAAACAAAGTGCGAATTTAACTATGTAGAAAATGTCACTAACTGTAACTTCAAAGTAATTATTTTCAGAATAATAAGTATAGTGAGTGTCAAAAGTAAAAGAAAAGAAGATTAAAATATATCTGCTGGGGCGAATAATCTTACTAAAATTGGTATGTTCATTCCCACCAATAATTTTTAGATAATTTTTTCTAATAAAATAAACAAAAAGATTTTGCAATTCGTAAGAAAAGGCATGATTAACACGTTAACTGCCGACTACGAGATAACTCGTAGGTTGTGTTCTTTTCTAGGAAGCCAACTACGAGTTACCTCAAAGTCGGCAGTCAATGTGTTAATTCTATTTTTCCTAAACAGCACCAATTTAAAAAAAAACAGAAATGCTTGACACACCTTTTAAACAACTTTAGTATTTATATTAGAAAAATACTGGTGGGAGTTTTTAATAATATAATGTGATTAAATCAAATTGTCATTTTAAGCCAGATTTCTGAAAATTTCCGTGGCAGTCAACGTGTTAAATAAATTTAAAAATATGATTTTTGTTTTATTCGCTTAAAAAGTTCTTCGAAGCTTCCTGAATATATTGTATGCCCGTTTTATTCCCGACCATGAAAAGTTGTGCTAAAAACTCACCGACTCGGATACATCCGAGTCCGGCGCAAGGACGGATGCGCCGAGCCATGTGCCCATTTATATTAAATTTATGCTAGCATAGTATACTTAGTTCGATTTCAATTTTACTCGCACCATTATATTTTTAAAATAAATTTTGTAATATGCATATGTTGTCAAATCCTAAGTAAAAGTCTTGCGTTTAAAAAAGTATATTTTTATATAATAACGTAATTTCCGGCGTATAATCCGTGGGCCAAACAATCATTTTTCGACCCAGAAATTTATCAAAGAAAAATGTAACTTCTCAGATAGCCGGAAATATTTGTATCCAACCACAAAATAAAATTTCTGGGTCCAAAAAAATTGTTTGATCCGCGAATTATATGCCGGAAATTACGGTATATATTGCTTATAAAATTCGATTAAGAGATGCTGGTCTTTAAGAACGTTGGAAGTGATATAAAATCCGTGTGGAAGTGTTAAAATATTACCTCATTTATTAATGAAACTAAATTTTATCCAACTGTTTATGAATAACTTTAATTCATGTGTTGGATAAAATTGTGCAAGAACTTCACACAACTGAATTGAAACTTCCCATTTGGATGCGCTAAAAATCAAAAATGAATTTAAAAATGAGTTATGATATAAGCAGTTTGGATTTGCGAGTTTTTCTTCAACTCCTACTTTTCTTTAATTTATTTTTGCTATAAGAATTGGTCCTATAAAAAACTTATCAATTTAAAAGTTGTAGGTATTATTGAGTAGATGTAAAATAAGTTTAATCGGATTTGATAGCTTAAGAATTGACGATTAAGAGTTGTGGATTTTTTTTCTTTTTAAAAGAAGTTAGACACTTCTTTTTAAAAAGTTAGAAGTGTCTAACTTTTTGTCTTTCCTCAGAAATCATACTTTTACGTAAAAATCCCAACCCTGCCAACCCTGTACTTTATTAACTTAATGATCCATAAAGTAAAAACTTTAATAATTTGCTTTACGTCTCAGAATTAAAATATCGTATATTTGTCATTAATGTTATATTTTAGATTCCTGCATTTTATTTTTTATCGATAGTAAGTAAAGAGTAAAGTAATGACGTAATTATGAGTTAACCCTTTTTTGCATAGTGATGCAAATTTACATCACCTTTTATTTAACTTTTAAAAAATAAATTAAACTCTTTGCAACCATTATATTTATATAGAAATATTTATCCTGTAAAAATTATAAAAATCTGCCTCTATATAAGGTTAAATCTAAAAATGTATGGTGTCTAATCCTTAATATAAGAATAAAAAACACAATTATAAAAGAATAATTCATGCAGTTAAGAGTTAACACTCGAATTGTGAGCCTCGATAAATGGCCGAGGCAATGCATATCAACTCTGTGGCAATTTTGTTGAAAGCAGGGTTTCCCAGGTTATAATTAAAAGCGAACAGATATAACATGATCTTATGTTTCTTTGTAGTTTGTTACCGTTTTTATTTTAGCTGAAGGTTAGATCAATGACCTCAAAGTCCCCTCGTTTACGCATATTTTATGATGTTATGCTTGATATTGATGTTGTAATTAATTGTTAGTTATTTGACATTATTTATATTTTCTCACATAATAACAGCGACACAAAGAAATTTCTTTTTAAAAACTCAAAAAAAAAAAAAAAAAAAAAAAAAAACGTATACGATCTACAAAGCTTTCTAAAAAATTCATTTTTCTGTTCAGAGTTCGATTTTTGAACTAATTGTTAATATTTATATATAAATACAGTAATATAAATATATTATTATACAATAATAATATACAATAATGTTGACGATGATGAGAAAAAGAAAACTTTTTAGAAAAATCTTCACACATTTCTGCTCATAATTAATGCCATCGGACTCTATTTATTTATAAAAGAAAATCTGATATTCTGCAGATTATTAAGTCTTTTAAATTCTAAAAACCATATTTTTAGAGGCATTTTAAAAAACGAGTCATTTTTGTGCATAAAGCACTAGTAAATAATTCATACAAATTATCTAACTACTACAGTTAAATTACACGGTAAATGCTTAATTCATGTTTTAAGTATAATCGTGCAAATATATTTTGTCCATTTACAGTCAACTTAAAAAGATTGCTCGTCAAGTCTAAAAGTGCCTTCACAAAATTATTTTACAGTAAATTTAAACATAAGTAATTTTATAACATATTTAGATTTAAATGCTTTCTTGATTTTACGGTCCATAAATTTAGCTATCTGGAGCTAGAGAGAAACCTTGATCTGAGAACTTTGAATATATTTTTTTACTTTATGAGTTTAATAGGTGCATTCTTAATTATATAAATACACAGCAACTACAGGGTGATTATAAATTCACCAATATTAAGAGTTGGTTCTGGACACTGTAACAACCAGCCGCCCTTGGCGACCAGTTTGGTCTCCCTGTCCATTCTTATAGTAAAAAAGTAACAGCAAAAGTAATCACATCGATTCATTTAAAAATCGATTTTATTTGCCAAAAAAAGTTCGAAAAAAAAAAAAAAAAAAAAAAAAAAAAAAACAGGATATCGAACTCTTCCCCATAATCCTTTAACTCATTTCATTTATAATACATAACTCTAAACTGAAGCATTAAATACATGAATTTTATTTATTTGTTTTTAAATAAAAAAAACAGAAAAACAAAAACAATGATATTTTGAGGCTTCATACTCGCAGCGAAAGAGCGAAACAATTTTCTGAGGTTTTGTTTGGGCGTTGCCATTAAACAATAACAAATAATCGTGTTTTTTGTGCCACATATGTTAGCGTAATATAGATATAGATCATTTATTGTATAGGAATTGACGCATTCATGTACAAACAGTTGGTTGCTTGTATTTGTGATGGCCAACTATCAGCTCGAGGGATATGGCAAGGAATTTAAATAGGCGTAGTAGTTGGCAGCCATGCATACGCTGTAAAAAATAAATAAAATAAAATAAAATAAAATAAGCAGTTTTTAGAGAAAAGAAACTTTTAGAAATTTACTCTGCATTCAAAATACAATTGACTTTTCGAAATGTCATTAATTTTCTAAAATGGTATTTGATTACTATTGGTGTTAATATTATTTATATCTATATCTATATATGTATATGTATATATATATATACGAACATTATCACTTGTCAGACTTATTTTACTTTGCTCGAAGTAAATATAAAATTCTGGATGAATTTTTACTGGAGTACACATGCTATATACGTCAGATAAGAAAAAGTCTTCAGGGAAAATGAATAAGTTGACAGTCTTTGACGAGAAGAATGTGTCAAAAATATATTCCATATTAAGTTTACATTTAAATTCTCGAAATGTCAAATTCCTTTCTAAAAAAAGAACAGAATCTTATTACTATTACTATTACTATGTTGATGTTTATATAAAAATGAACACTTATACCTATCATAATTATTTTAATTGGCACCATAAAAGTACAAAAAATTGAAAAATTTTTAACCAATAAGCAGTTTTTAGGGAATATAAATCTGCTGATTACGAAAGACTCAGTTCGGGAATTCTATTTCATATTAAATTTATACTTGATTTTATAACATGTGAATAATTGTCAAAAGATGAGTTTGGATTACTTTCACTATACACATAACATGGACATTACCGCATGTTAAATTTATTTTTCTTAGTTCTACGAAAAATAAAAGATTTGGATGTGTTTTTACTTGTTTACACGGTACACATTGTTTTGAGGGATAGTGGATATGTTCAAGTAGAAAATCTTCCAGTAGAAGAAATTTTAAGAATTTTCTTTATAATAAAAAAATATTTCAATTCTTATTTCTAGTCTTTAATTCCTTAACCCTTTCGCGAAGGGAGCCTTTTACGAAATTTGTAATGTTTTGTCACCGGTTTTTAAAAATAGAAATTTGTGCCTTATAAAATCGAGAAAATGCTCCGGTTTAATGAGGCATATTTTACCGTATAATTTTACTGGTAGGAATAAACTAGGATTCTTAAGTCTTTTACGTACACGTGTCGCTCGTCCCCAAGGGGTTAACTGATTTGCCCGTACGCCGTTCAGGCAAGACGAATTTGCTTAATTCATCATTTAAAGTAGTTTGACACCACTATTTTTTTTAAAAATAATTTCATACAATATGAAGGCAGAAATGTTCAGTCTAAATGTTCAGTCTTACGAATATTTTATTTAAAAAATAGTGGATGAATCCGTTATTTTCATTTTATTGAACGAAAAAAAAAAAAAAATAACCAGTTAAGGGGTTAACCACTTAACTGGTTAATATTTTCGAAAATTTTTATTCAAATAATGTCTAATTATTTTTATTTTTTTTACAGAATTTTAAATCTTGTGTTACCGGTTTTTTAATAGAGAACTTTTTGACTTCTTGCTTCAGAAAAATTGCTCGGATTAAACAATACAAAATGCACAATAAAATTTTACTGGTGAGAGTAATAAATTATGGTTTGAATATAGAAGTATGGAGTATGGTAAATCATGAATGGCAAAAGCACGTTGCCCGTACAAAGTACGGGCAAAACAGTGAAGCAGTTAAAAGACACAGTACTTTTGAAACCATCTCTTCAATTTTGAATAATGTTGTAATATGTGTGGTAGCACAGAACTTAATATTAAAAACTAAATAAAATTTTAATAAAATTGTAAAAATGACTATTTTACTAAAATTTAATTACAAATAATAAACTTTTTAAATATCCCTTCTATTTCCATAAATATGAAAATTTCGGCTTCGATTTTTTTCCCCACATTCAGACTATATTTACATTATAATATGCTACATGGATTTTTTGGTGTATGGAATTTTACTTTTAATATGAATATTTTTTCTCTCGTGTATATCAAAAAATGAAGGCAATTCAACAAACTGTCAATTTAAATATTTAAAAAAAAATAATTATAAACTTGAAACTTAAATCCGTACACAAAAATATTAAATATCCCATGGAGAACAAGTAAAAAATAATTGAATTAAAAAATAACAGAGTGAAAAATTGTTCAAGTCGTTATCCGAATTCGGCTTGTCGGTATAGCGGTTATTGAATACTATTTCCCTCTGTTCGCTATACATCTTTTAAGCAATTAAAAATAAAAAACAATTTGAACGCAAGGAGTGAGAAAATTTCTACAGAAAATTTTCAAGAATTGTATATATTTATTTTATTTTTACTATTTTAGTTTCATTTATATATCATGAATACAACCATGTGACTGTTTTATTTTACTTAGCTTCATGTAAGTACATAATTTTTAATAAGTTGTTACTTGTATACACGTGGTACATACTTCAGACAAGAAAAGCTGAGGAGAAGTATTTTTGGGTAATCTAATCCATATTCATATTATTTTCGAAGAAAACAACTGAAGAGGAGCAGACGATTCTTTCGCGAATCCAATTTAGAATATATTTTCTAGTTACCAAAACATGTACTAGTCATCTTGCACTGCCCCACTGGCGCAATTTCGTCATATTTGAAAAAATGTTGCAAATATCACATATAAACATAAACTAATGTACAGTCGGCTCTCGTTAATTCGAAACTGGATAACTCGAACCTTCGCTTTATTCGAACTAAACATGAGCCCTGAAATTTTCGAAGGCAGAATAACGTTAAAAATTTTCATTTATTCGAACTTATTTTCTTTTTTGACTTCGTTTAGTTCGAACTAACGAGAATTCGGATTTTTAATTTTTTCTTACTTTCTCACGCATTTTAGATCCTTGAAATATATATATTTTTTTCCTTTTTGTTAGAATTGGTCTGAAATTAATATACATATAATCCCATTCATTTGATACTCGCTTTCTTAGTGCCCCGTCTGTCCATTAATGACCCTTCCATCCCTTCTTCCATTGAGCTTGTTCCTAATCCCTTAATCTGCTACTTAAGTTCTGATTAAATAAAATACTGTTTGTTCTATAATGTCCAAAAAATCACAAAAGATGGTTTTTAGAAAAACAAATATAAGAGTAAACCATACTATATTTTAAAAAAGTATTATATAAAAAATTCATTTTTTTCTTCAAAACTTTAGTCTTTATAATATATTAAACAAAGTATTTATCATCGAAAATAGTGTTACTAATAATGAATGAAATTTTGAATTCAAAAGCGAAAGGTATATCACCAGTTTATCCTAAGTTTTTATGGCCACAAAATGAAAATATTTTTCATCTCTCTGCAAAAATGGCAATTCCAATGTTGTGTTTCAGGAAACATTTATTTTTTCTTTATATAGAAGTCTATTTCTTTTTCATTTTAGTAACCTATACAATAATAATAATAATAAACTTATGCACTTGAATGAGGACATTCTTAAATTTCCCCTGAAATCTAAATGAATTTGAAAATAGGTCAAGGTTATTTAAGGTCAAAGTAACATTTGTTTGTATTTCGAGTCTCTGATACATGATTTCTGTGCCTTTTGAGTCAATGATTGGATTATGGGACACACTGAAGACATATTTGCTTGTTGAGAGAAGCACAGACATTTCAATCCGAACTTATGCATATTTAAGTGCGCAGCACACCCATCCATTTATGCCATAAATTTCGTGAAGTACCGATCGCTATATCTGAAGATAGAAGTTTCTTTTTATTAAATAAAGCAAATATTACAATAGATTAATTTATTACACGATTTTATAATCGGAAAATCAATTATAACAGATTTAAATTTTCCAAGTGGGTGAAAAAATCCTGACTAGGATTCGTAATTTCGTATGCAACGTTTTCTGCTGTTCCATATATTGACCTTCGATTTATTCTGTTGAGCTGATCCAAAGTATCAGACCAGATTGTGCGATCGTTGAGGTTAGTTGGGTGAATTAGTCCTCCAGAATTCGTCCGGGATGGCTCAGTTATAAGAGCCATCCCGGACGAATTCTGGAGGACTAATTCACCCAACTAACTGGCAGCTTCAGCCAATGCATCCCTGGCTCGAATCCTGGCCCAGACTTTTTTCACCCACTCGGGAAATTTACGTATATTATAAAGCTAATATTACTTCACAAAAATTCTCATAAAAGTTGCTTGAAAATCCTTGAAACTTACGAGTTCTGAATGATGTAAATATAAAGAAATATGTGCATACGTGGGGATATAATAAAGTTTCAATCACAGGCGAATATTTTTTAATGTTAACTCGCACTATTTTTTCAAAACAAAAATCCTTCACATACACTTTGCGAACAACTGTAATAGACATGCTACGAAATGTATTTTTAAAAAATATTGGTGTGGTCAGAAAATAAAAATAGTTGGCTGCAATTAAAACTTTCGATACCCTCACGTATGTAAGCATGTATTAGAATTCACTGTTGTTATCAAATATTTTTGCGATTATCATATGCATATACATAGCTGCCAGCTTGTACGGATTTTACATACCACTAAAATTTTATGGAAAATGATATCTAATTCAATCACCGAAATTTAAGCAACTTTAGCGTTTACATAAGTAAAAAAATTTCATAAAATTTTAGTGGTAAAAAAATCCGTACAAGTTAACAGCTATACATCTAAGCAATATAAAATATATGACAATGAAAATGAAAAGTGAAAAAAAATGTATAAGGCATATTTTTAATTACTTTAAGGCATATTGCTTGCACTTATCCCGATACTTTTGACACATATTATTTCTGATTTTCATATCCCTTTACGGTGCAAATACAAAAGTACAATGATGTATGAGGTATTATACAAAAGGTTTTTGAACAAGCTTACCACATAGCACTCATGCATTTAGTTCAGACATGTTATTTGATTAAAAATTGCAGTTTATGAAATAATTTAAAAACTTATGAGGAAAATATCAGAAAAGTTAGCGATCGAAAGCCTTGCACAAATCCTTTAATAAAATCAGTAAATCAGCACTTTATAACATATATATATATATATTTATATTCATATAATATTACATTATTACAAATTTTTTTAAAGGCAAGAGAGTAGAAATTTAAAAATAAGAAACTGTAAATGGGAAATGAATTCTTCAGAAGATTTTTATTAGCACAAATCATTGCATACGTGAAGGTATAGCAGAATTTCAATTATAGGCAATTATTATTATTATATTATATTTGAATCCCTAATTTTTATATTACTCTTCAAAATGTTCCCCAAAAAAAGTAAAAGATTTTTCGGTACTACTCTGTTTCCCGTCGACCAATTTCCCCAAATTATACAAATCGCCAAACTAATAGCCAAATTATACATATTGACGTAATTTTTATTTTAAATAACGAAAAAATAAATAATTAGTAGAATATCAATAAAAATACAAATTAAAAGTCGAAATAAAAATCACTTAATGACATTTTAAACACGTGAATCACATTTAATGTCATTGAATGTGACATTCACGATCATCCATTATTGGCATTTAATCTTATAGTTTGGCGATAATTTTTTGGTCGACGGGATAACCTAGTAGTACCGATTTTTCTTCTGGAAAAGTTGTACGAGGTAGCAATAAAAATTTTTTCACCTGTAATTGCAACCTTGCAATACCCCCTCCCCCCCCCCACACACATATATGCATATATGTATAATATACATAATGCCTCTAATTTCTACTCAGAAAGTTAATTAAAACTTTTCATTTTTATCACAAGAAAAATTATCATAACCATGGCATTTTTCATGAAAACAGCTTTTAATCATTTAAAAAAAATACAGAAGTTTATATTCACAGAATATTGCATTCTTATAATCTTTTCTTTACATTTAACAGTTTCCATTAACTTCATTAATAAAATAGGTAAACAAAAATTTCATTGAAATCCCAATTTCAAATCGTGCAATAATTGATATTTGTTTTCTTTCATTCTCCACTAATACTGTATTTTTACAAAACTACTACTCAAAGGATTATGGGGTTGAGGATTATTATTATCGCTTTATTCTGTGTGAAATTTGTGTCATTTCATCATTTAAGAAAGTGCAAATGCCGTGTTAATCTCGGTTACTTAAGCTTTATTAAAGGATAGTAAAGTTCATTTTAGTGTTTTTCGTTTGTTCAATCTTTATACATTTTTCTGTTTTAGCTATATTGTATAGTTGCCAATTTTCAAGTAAATTTTCGTAAAATACTGTTTAAAAGAATCAAGTTTAAAACCAGAAAATTCATTTGAGGTATAATATGTATATTAATATTGTATTTCCTTCATTTAAAATATATTTTATAATCATACCTTTAAAATGTTTCTGGTTTAGTCGACGCCATTTTAACTCACTTTTTTTTATAGAAGTTAAATTGGCAGTTGAAAAGTATGATATTGTTAGTCCTTTTCCCAAAATAAAAATAGAATCTTCATTTTTATCGGGCTAACAATACACAAATAATTAAAATGCTTTTAAAACAATTTTTAATTACTGCATATATTTTTTCAAGTGTAATATTATATCGTCATTTTAAGTTTATTCCTTAATTTATGTTTTTGAAATTTAATAACAGAATTGACAAATGTCTTTTGAATTACAGCTATAGATAGCACAAATAATCTCGATCTTTGTTATTATTATTATTATTCATTAATACTGCATTTTTACAAAACTACCCCTCAAAGGATTATATTAAAGATAGCTCATTAGTATTATATCAGTTCATTAATACATTATAAAATAATTTATTTTAATTATTGTGTCCCTTTATTCTTGGTTATTATTATGTCATTGTCCTTTTTTGTTTGCTTCAATAGTTTTGCTTAAACCTGGTGAAGAATTATATAAGTAACATTTTTCTTCTATATTACTATTACGAATCGTACAATTTTATTTTAGTGTTTATAATTTGCGCAGTTTTACAAAACTATCAATTAAAGCATTTTTAAGTAATCTACGTATTCTTTATAAAACTTGTGTTATATCATCAGTTAAGTAAGTCTATATACTATTTTTTAATCCTCATTATCCCAAATTTATCAACGGAGAGAAAACTTAAATGTAGAACTTTTTGTTTATGTTGTTTCTTGTACATTTTTCCATTCGGGCCATTCACAAGTGACGTCACACTTGGAGGTGTGGAGAGAATTGTCATGAAATTCTGATAGTTTGAGAAAAGGGGGTGGAAGGGGTCAAGAAGAAGTATGACATCCCAAATTTTGGTTAACCCCTTAACTGACTTGCCCGTACGCATTTTCAGAAAGAATCACGTTTTGAGCACCAGCCTAGGCGAGTTGGAGAATGTGAGAACGTTCAGTAAGCTGCATCGCCAAACACAAAATAAACTAAATTTAAATGTGTCTTAAAACATATGATTAATAGAATTATATTTATTACAAGCGAATCTTTACTACTGTTTTTAATTAACTTCTCAATTTCTACGAACATAGCGAGTTAAGGAAATAATATTTTTGAGTTGAGAGGGAAAAAAAACTATGTTTATATGTTCTGTGAAATTTAAAGCATTTTAGTTTGAAAAAGCTCTTTGTTTTAAACTATGTTTTAATCGTAAACAACGTGAATAACATTTCCTCATATTATAGTCTTTGCTTGATAACATTTACGGAAAAACAAATGAATAATAAGCGCGATCTCTTTGCAGAAGGAAGGGTTGCCATTCGCTAGTCGTTTGATGTCACAAACAAGAAAGGGTGCGTAGCACTGACTTCATCTCCGCGCCAATTGTTGTTCTGGCGATAAGGTGCTCAAAACGTGATTCTTTCTGAAAATGCTGCCCGTACGCCATTCGGGCAAGACGAATTTGCTTAATTCATCATTTAAAGTTTTTTGACACCAGTATTTTTTTTTTTTTAAATATAATTTTATACTATTGAAAGACGGAAATGATTAGACTAAATTTTACGAATATTTTATTTAAATAATGGTGGTGTGAGTGCGTTATTTTCAATTTATTGAACAGAAAAGACATAACCAGTTAAGAGGTTAAAAATAAAAGAGTTTAAAATCAGCAAATTAAATTTTGAAGTTATTTAGAAATTAAAGTATTCTGTGTTCATAAATAAAGATTAAATTTAAAGCCAAATATGTAAAATTCCATTTCAAATTTTAAAACGCTTTTGTTTTCGATTGCCCTTTCATATTAATATCTTACTACTATTGTATATTAACTGTGTTTTTAGTTGTAAACCTTAATCTTAATCTTAATTAATGCAAAATAAGTATACGAATCATTTTTATTTTTCTGCTCACAAATGTCATTAAGGGTGTATTCGAAAAAAACGGTTTTCCATCTTCAACAGCTCGAAATTTTCCGATACAATTTCAGACAAATTTTTAAAAGTAGAAACATGAAACTTGCTGAGGGGATTCTTGAAGAGACGTACAAGGTGCCGTGAGATGTCTTTTTACGCTAATTTCATTAGAATTTGATTTACAAACAATCACCTTCTCAGTATGACCCTTTTTTTCGTTCGCAGACCTCCCGCTTCAGAAAATTCGGTTCAAAATGCGGTTTTGGATTGCTTTTTTTGCAATATTTTCTGCATTTATCAGAGAATCGATGATTACGGCACCTTGTGTACTTTCTAAATAAGAGAATTTGAAAGTTTGGTGCATTTGAGAGAAAAAATGAATTTAAAAATAAATCGGAAAATGAGCAGTTTGAATCGAAATACACCCTTAAAACATATAATTAAAGTTAAAATACAAAATTTGAAATATGATCTATAATGTAGTTCTTTCAAGAACTTCAATTAATATATTTATGTAATATAGCGCGATATGTGAGAAAGAGAGGAAGCGAGGGGGGGTATGGTGAAGTGCTACACTTTGTAACAAAGTGCGTTGGAGGGTAAGAAGTATTGAAAAAAAGTATGAAATCATTTAACCCCTTAACCCTTTCCGGCACACTGTTCCCGGTCTGGGATATTAATTTTAAATCCAAAACTTGCAAATGGCACCAATAATATTTTACTAAAATTTTACTTTTACAGTAAAAGCTAAAATTAAGGATTTCACAATATCTAAAAAATTCGCTTGTGAATTCCGGTGTCAGTCGATAATTTCTCATTTTACTAACAGAGTTTGCCCATGTCGGAAAGGGTTAACTGGTTAATTCTTCTCCGTTCATTAAATCAAATATAGCGGATTCACACCACTATTATTTAAATAAAATATTCGTAAAATTTAGTCTAAACATTTCCGTCTTTCAATAGTATGAAAATTTTCTTTAAAATAATAATGTTTTCCAAAAGCTTTATATGATGAATTATGCAAATACAGGGTTGTTATAATTAAAGTTCGCCTATTCAGAAGGCTCTAGAGCCGGTTCTATGGCTCCAAACCAATCAGAATTTCACTAGTAGGTATTTGAAGACATGCGCTCTGCGAAAATCGAAAAAAAAATAGTTTAAATTTTTGTCAGTAGGTGGCGCTGCGTCAATATTTAAGCCAATATTTGCAGATTCCTTTATTTTTTGGGGATTTTTGAAAGATTCTGTATTTAAAAACAGATGTTAGACAATCTGTGATCTGAAACACAGCATTAGACTTCACATTCGCTCAATCTTACAGGCCAGTTTACGCAATGCCGTGGAAAGCACAATTCTGAGAATGGAATGCATTATTAAAATGGCGGAGGATTCATTGAGCATGCGTCATGTTATTCTTCGTTATTTCCTTACTGTCAAGCGACATGTTTTATTTTTGTTGATGCAGATTACAGCATATGAAATGATATTCATTTTCCTGTATTGTTTGGAGTCATAGGTCAGGCTCTAGAGCTGTCTGATTAGGTGAACTTAATTATAAGAATTCGCAGCTCATTGAAGTTTGTTGAAACTTTTAAATTTGTGTGTTTCGTCTGGATTGACTGATATTGATATATTGAATCTGCAAACATCGCCTTAAACATTGGCGCAGCGCCACCTAGTGACAAAAATTTTGACTAATTTTTTTTTCGATTTTCGCAGAGCGCATCTCTTTAACTATGTACTAGTGAAATTTTGTTTCGTTTGGAGCAATAGAACCGGCTCCAGAGCCTTTTGAATAGGCGAACTTTAATTATAACAACCCTGTACGTCTTGCGCGAACGGCGCGTTCGGGTAAACCAGTTAAGGAGTTAAACTACAACCCTTTTACAGAAATACGTGCGGACTGATGAAAGTTCGCTTGAAATTAAAAAGAAAAAAACTTTTTGATTATTCCGGTGAGAATTCTGTATTACAGAAACGTTATTCAATGTCCCTTAAGGGATTAAGCTAATATATATAGTTTACAAATTCCATCTATTCTTAGTGATTGTTTATAATATGTGTTATTCTAACAAATGACATATTTAATGATAATTGTTTAAGGAATTAGCATTATAATCGCAATTTCACATAAAACAGTTTATAATAACCCAAAATGGGTTGATATATTTATTCCCTAATATTGTATTTTTTTCATCCTTTATTTAATTTTAATAGTTTATATCATCTTCATTTAAAAATTGATTAAAAACAATTAACTGATGAAAACTGCATAAATTTGATACTGTTTCATTTCTTTGTTTATTCATTAGTATTGTATTTTTACAAAACTAACACTCAAAGGATTACACTTTAATCTCTTTATAGTGCCTGGAACTTGTGTCATGTCAGCATTTATAGAAGTGTAAATAGCATGTTAATCTCCATTATTCTAGATTTAAAAACGGATAGTAAACTTTATTTCAGGCATTTTAATTTCTGTATTTTTCAGAAATTTTTCTTCCAGCATATACTGAAATCTTCTATGTGAAAATTTCTAACGATGAAAAAAAATGATAATAGTGCCATTATTATTTTAATAATAATTTGAATCAAAAGCATTAATTTTTATTTTAATCTAATTATTGCATCGTAATTATTGCTTTATGTATGTATTGTCAATTTTCAATTGTACGTAACTGTTCATATTCAAAAAAAGTTTTATTATATATACATATACCGAGTGATTTTATTCTTTCGAAAAAGTGGTGCCAATGGAAAAAAAAAATCTGAATTTTTTAAAAAGTAGGTATGAAATAACATTATACGGCAGAACATTGGAGTTGACCTAATACATATATATATACCGAGTGATCCAAAAGTCAGGAAGAACTTTAAAAATGAATAATTTGAAAACGAATCAAGATACAAAGATGCGGTTTGCACCAAACGGATGGGAAAGAAACCGGGTTTTGTGTGACAACGAAAAAAAATATGTTGGAATTTGTTGAGGTACCCTTGCAACAGGTAAAATTGGCAGTCTAGTGTGGCTTCATTGCAGATTTCATAATTGATCCATTTTTTTTCGACGAAGTCACACAGACGGGTTTCACACTCTGTGACTTTTGGTTGTGAGATTCTTGAAGTCAAAAATGTACCGCGACCAACTGGCATCACCAACAGCACTGAAAGATGCCATTCGCCAAAATGTGTTTGCCATAACGCAAGAAATGCTACTAAATGCTGAGAACGGTGTGGTACCTCTTCTCATAGGTGTATTTCTAATTTATGGACATCACATTGAACATTTATTGCAGCACTAATTAACTGTAATTAAGCTGATTTGTAAGTTGTCAAAATTTTTTCATTTGTAAATTATCTTTTGGTGCAATAAAACACTATAGAATCATCTCTTGGTCACCCATAGAACTACTGTTTTTCGTTGCCACACAAAACCCGGTTTCCTTTGCATCCACTTGATCCGAACCGTATCTTTTTATCTTGATTCTTTTCGAATTATTCATTTTTAAAGTTCGTCCTGACTTTTGGATCTCCCGGTATATTCATATGTATTAGGTCAACCAAAAAGTTCTGCCGTATAATGTTATTTCATGCCTACTTTTTAAAAAATTCAGATTTTTCTCCATTGGCATCACTTTTTTGAAAGAAAAAAATTCTCATTTTATTCTCCTTAATGTGAAACGTGAAAGCATGGGAATTTTACGTTTTAAATAATGAATAAATCTGAATTTTTTTATTTACAACATGAATGCTTTTGTTATTCTTAAATAAACTTAAAAAAAATTACCAATAAAATTTTTATGGTATGATTTTAAGAAAAAAAAAAAAACCAAGAAACGCTGGATATATCTGCAAATATAGCACCCGGTCGAAAAGCGTTAGGTACAGCAAATACGCATTAACATGATTCAGGGGATTTTAAGTGTATCGCATCAGTAATTTGTCAAAGTACTGGTCGCTATATATGAAGATATATTTTTCTTTCATTAAATAAGAAAAATGTTACTTTACAAGATTTATGGTGAAATGAGTCTGAAAATCGTTGAAGCTTACGAACCCTGTATAGTCATATATTTAAATATTTTTAAATTCGTTGTTCTTCACTGCATATTGTCATATTCTACACTGTAAAAAGAAAAAAAAGGACGATTTTACGGAAGTATTACTGGTAATCTGGATGCACAGTACAATTTACTGTTTTTTACGGGAAAAATTTTCCGTAAATTCCAGAAAAATTTCCGTATTTTCCTGGAATTTACGGGAATTTTCTGTTAAAAAACAGTTAATTATAAAAGTCGTTCTTTTTTTACAGTGTATTGTTATACAAAACAACAGAAAAAAATGGAAAATTCAAATTCAACCATTCCATTAAAATATTATAAGAAAAATGTTATGTGGCACAATAAAAAAAAAAATAGCTTGAATTAAAATCTCTGAAGAAAAATACTGCTAGCGTCGAAATGTAGTGAAAAAATTTATTTAATTATCATTTGAGTGACAAATTACACATTTCCATGAAACTTACTAACCATTTTTGCTAAGTTTTCATTTTCATGCCATATCTAAAAACATTTTATTTATGGAATTTTTAATTTCTTTCACTTATATGTTACATAAGATTTTGCTGGGAGCTTTTGGCATTGCTCCCAAAGCAACGGATGAAATATAATTCTACGATCGTACATAAAGTGTCTCAGAATAAAATGTAAACAATATAAATTTACTAAGCAGTTATGAAAAATTGTACAATACATTTCTGGTACATATAACTGATTCGGCTATTTTTTTGCTGCGGTTTCGCCGTTTCCGATTTTTTTTTTGCCGGTTTTCTTTTTAATACATATTTTATGTTTATTTAATGAGTTCAGGAAAAGAAATTGGCAAAAGTCCCACCGTTAAAGGTCTTTTTCTTAGTCGTGTCTTGAGATTTTTATTCGGAAATAATTACTTTTCCGATGTATATCTATCATAAACTCTTCACTCCTAGAGACGACGTATATCTGTATTCATTTCATTGTAAAAACTAAAAAATGTCTTTTATTAGTTTTTTAAATTTTTACTTCGCTTCTATATTGATAATTGAATTGTTTTTCCCCTAAGATTGTCGTAAAAAATGGCGAAACTACGCTGCATAAAAAATATGGGATCATTCGTGTCCGTTTGGAAAAAATCAATTCATACCGGAAAATTCTGCCCATTAATTACTTAAGATTTGATTTAGAAAAGCGACTCTTTCCTGCGCTATTCTTTACGGGAGCGATAAATAGGAATTAAGTCCATTCTAAATGCTGGTGAGAACGATGGGGGAGAGCAGAGAAACTTGCTCCACAAACCACAATAATAATTTATAAAGAAGAACTAATTTGTAATCAAAAAATTATTTAACGCTTTAAGGGATATTTTCACACATTACTTATTTTTTCAATATTAAAAGCGTTGAAACTTTCATCGCGAATTATCTCATTTTCTCATATTTTAAAAAAAGTATTTCATTATCATAATAGAAATACGTGTGCTTCTGTATTATTAATATAAAAATTTATCTTTATCAAAAAATCTTATTTATTAATTAAAAGCAATCAATAAAAACAAAATCATAAACCGTATTTGGGGGTGCGTGAATTTGGATCCATAGCCCCTAGTCTCGATTTGAATGCTCTATCCTTTCGGTCATCTGGATCACCTTCAGTGGCAACAACTTATCTTTATAAAAACTATTAATTCGATTAAAATCAATTTCATTTCCATAGAATTCTTGTCTATCCTTTCCACTTGCATTTGAAATGGACTCAACTTCTATCCATGGCTCCCGTAAGGAACAGTGCAGAAAAGAGACGCCACACAATATCTAGTAATTGATAGAATTTTTTGGTACGATTTAATTTTCCCAAACGGACGCGACTTTCCGAACGACCCAATAATAACAGATATTTCTTAATCTATGAAAATGTGCAATAATCACGAAGGCAAACATACAATTACCTGTCCTGAGTTATCCAACATTCCGAAAAGTGTTCCTTTATCTTTAAACACCTCAGAAAACAACTTGTTAACGAAATTTTAAGAAGAACTTACGAAAATAAATTTTTATTAGCTGCCCGTCATTTTTGGAAACGCTTCCTACTACCTTTTACATGCTTCAACATATTAAAGCCGGAATCCTTTTTCTCTTTAATCCCCTTCGCGACTGGAGCTTTTTGCGAAATTTTTAATGTTTTGACACCGATTTTTTTAAACAGAAATTTGCGACTTATTAAATCCAGAAAATGCTCCAATTAAAAAAGGCAAATTTTACAGTAAAATTTTATTGGTGGAAATAAACAAAGACTTTTAATCCCTTTTTGCGTCATGTATAAGAGTCGTTTCTCTCTAAGGAGTTAAAATTCGTAACTTGCATTTCAGATAACTTTTTATAAAATAATTTAATATAAAATAAATTTTGTTTGATTTAATCACGAAATCTAAGACATGGAATAAAGATAAAGTTTCAGTTAAAAAACACTGGTGTACGAATAAAAAAATGGTTACAACTTTACGATACCACATGGTACCACTAGGTTTTTAGGGGTTAATACTGTATGTTTGTCTGTTAAATATGTTTTCGGAATATCAAAATATTTAGCTGAAAATTTACAGAATCCGAAAAAGTGACATTTCGTTTTCAGAAAACTGATTATGCACAGTAAAAATACTCAGAAATGTTAAAAAAAAAAAAAAAAAAAAAAAAAAAGGCAGCTAATAATAAAAAAATATTTTTGTAAATTCTTTTTTAAACTTTGAAAACAAATTGTTTTCTGCGATTTCTAAAGATAGAGGAACGAGAGATTATTTTATAGAGAAAGAGAGATTATTTTATATTTTCGTTCTTGATTATAGAAAAAGTGTTTAGATTAGAAAACATCTGTCATGTTTTACAGTGAAGCCCAGATTTAATTTTAAAATACAGTGTCTCACAAAAGTGATGGGACACTTGTGCTTTATAAAAAGAAACTGCAATAAAATAAATAAACAAGCATGTGCAAAAATTTTTTGGGTGTGTTTCATATTTAAAATTAGTAACAATTATTACATAACATACATTTTGTCAAAATATTAAAATATTAATTTAATAAAAATACAATTGTTCAGAACGGAACAAAAAATGGCTCACATAAGTGATGGGACACTTACTTTTCCATCAAATATTTATCAAAAAATTTTACTTTTTAAAAGGTTTTAATATTTTGTTGGATTTCCTTTTACTTTTAAAATATGATTTAATCTTTTTGGGATGGATTCGACTAATTTTTTTCTGATTTCTGGAGTGATTTTACCCCATTCTTCTTGAAGCACTGATTTTAGTTGTTGTTTTGAAGAAATGGTGTGTTTGCGAATTCTTGATTCCAATTCTTGCCAAATATTCTCCATGGGATTTAAGTCTGGAGATTGTGGTGGTGTTTTTGTTATTTCAGGACAGTTATATAGCAGCCAGAGTCTAACGTTCAGAGCAGTGTGCTTGGGGTCATTGTCCTGGTAGAATTTAAAATCGTTATGAAGGTTCAATTTTCGTGCTGAAGATTTCAAATTTTGCTTTAAAATATCAATATACTTGTAATGATCCATTATACTGTCAATAAAAACAAGATTACCAACTCCAGCGGACGACATACACCCCCATACCATAACTCCTCCTCCACCATGTTTTACTGTTGGTACCAAGTTCTGTTTGCAAAATTCTTTTCTGGGTTTTCTCCACACCAAGATTCTACCGTCAGAACCAAATATATTAAATTTACTCTCATCAGCAAATATAACTTTATTCCAGTAATCAGAATTCTTATTTATGTTGGACTTTGCGAAAGCTAGTCTGAGTTTTCTATTCTTTTCACTTACGAAGAATTTTTTCCTCGCTACTCTACCGTGATATCCAGCCGATCGAATTACCCTTCTAATAGTCTCAGGATTAACAATTATTCCATATAATGCTTGTAAATCAGCAGCAACTTTTGAAGCACTATTTCTTGGATATTTTTTTAACATTTCGAACGATAATTCGCTTTATTCCATTGGATAGCTTTGATGGTCGGCCAGGTTTTCTTTTATCCTGAATCATATGATTCTTTTTATATCGTTTAATGATATTGAAAACTGTTGAACGACTCAAGTTAACTGTTTCAGCAGTTTTTCTAATCGATTTTCCACGTTCAATATGTAAAATATGCAAATTAATAACTAATTTTCGAATTTCAGGCGAAGTTTCTTTTCGTTTAGCATTCATGGCTACACAGAGCTAAAAAACACAAAAATTCCAAAACAAACTGAAGAGAAATACTGCAGACGATTTTATAAATTATTGCCAATTGCTTTTAAGTAAAAATAAAACCCCCAAAAATATTTTTATTGCTTATTTCAGACGATTTTTATTGCATATATAATGGTGTCCCATCACTTATGTGAGCTATTTTTTTGCTCCGTTCTAAACATTTGTATTTTTATTAAATTACTATTTTAATATTTTGACAAAATGTATGTTATGTAATAATCTATACTAAATTTAAGTATGAAACACACCCACAAAAAAAAATGTGTCCATGTTTTTTTAATTTATTTGATTAGTTTCCTTTTGTAAAGCACAAGTGTCCCATCACTTATGTGAGACACTGTAAATATTGTTTTCATGTGACTTTAACTTTTTAACCCCTTCGTGACGGGAGCCTTTTACAAAATTATTAAAGTTTTGTCACCGGTTTTTAAATGAAATTTGTTCCTTATTGAATCTAGAAAATGCTCCGATTAAATAAGTCAAATTTTATAGTAAATTTTTATTAGTGGGTATAAACAAGAATTCTTAAGCCTTTTTGCGGCACGTATAGTGTCGCTCGTCCTCTAATAGAATGTGAGACACATCGCATTTATCTTCTTTACAAGGATACGTAGGCTATTTCGGATACAATAATGTATCCAAAATATGATTGCTGGCAAAGATTTTCCAGTTATAGTGTGCGATTTAAGCTCATTACGAGGTGAGTATAAATTATATGCAGTGGTACATAGAATAATTCGTTTGTATTTTTGAGAATGAGTATGAATGAGAGGTGTTTTTTATAGATATTCTTTTTACATGCGGTCGTTATACAAATGCGCAGAACCTATATATCGTCTTTTGTTCCGACCGTCTGCCTGTCCGTTTATCCGCATATAACAGAGAAAAAAGTATCTAGCCAAAGAGTTTAAAGATTAATATACATAATCATCATAGAACTTTACCCAGTCTTTTCAAATTTTACGAAAATCGAGTCAAGACTTAAAACAGGCATGAAAGTGGGAGACAAAAAAGATGGAAATTTTTTCCATCTATACAGCGGCGTTAAAATCTTATAATTTAAGTGTAATTTTAATAGAAAATAAAATTAAACGTAACTATACGTATAGCTGTTTTTTTTTTACTTAGAAAGTTTCAATAATACTAAAGGATGTACCAAATATATCCGATCCACATATATGAAGTACATTTTTCAAAACAAATATTATTCTCAATAATTCGGCTGTTAAATATCCCCCTTTTTTTATAAAAAGGAAAAAAGGAAAAGAAAGAAAGTAAATCTCCCTGCTAAATTGCCCTTTGCTTCAAAAATACAACTTAAAAAAAGGGAACAGATAAATTACCCAAAACTTTTGTATAAATAGCATAAAATATTCTATCCCAAAAAGAAACTTCCATTCATTTTGAATTTTCAAAGTCTAAAAAAGATTTCCTCCTTGAAAGACATTCAGAACAACTTCATTTAAAATAGTTTCAGATGCTAATATGCAAAAAAAGTTTTCTTCATTCAACTCAATCGTTTCATACTTAATAATTCAATGATATCCCATGATAGGTATTGATTTTAGATTGCGATTACGTATTATTTAAGATGGAGTCCTATTATTTGCATGTTACTGAACTTAATATACATAAACATAATAAATTTTGCATTCATGCATTTTTGCGTGCAACTATTTCACCAATATCTAAATATAAAACTAATTATAATATGAACGTACCTACATATTCTATGACTACCAATTCCGGATGGTTTTATACATATAATAATATTTTTCATCAAATAAATGTACATGACTAATAATGAGTCTCCCATTATTATTAATACACACAACATAACAATCGCAACAGTAAGTGCATAAAACTTTCTTCCATATAAATCATATCGTCTGCAAATAGACAATCGATTCGTTCTTGAGATATAGCCATTGTGGAAATCTTGAAAAACAGAACACAGCACTGATACCTATTAGGCGATATACACCTAAACATAATAAGGATATCTATTTACGCCAAGAGGTAACATAATATGAAGTCTGCTAAAATTCCGGACATTAGCTTTTCGGGTATAACTGTCGCAGAAATCGTCCAAAATGCAGCATAGTAGTACCGATTGGGCGATTTATTCTAAAATCTAACAGGCAACTTTGTGTCAAGGTCTAAGTGTTATTAGTTCTTCAGATAATATTTGTGTCACATTCTAACAGGCAGGTACAGACATTTTTAAAAATCTGTCAAATCGAGCTCAAAATCTCCCAAGATGTATAAATTTGACGAAAACCGGAAGCGTCACGTAACCAATACTTTCTTCTTGTAAGTAATGAGTTTTTGTTCATAACCGAACATATTTTTAGTATGAACATACGATGTTTTTCCATCAGTTGAAAGAAATAAAAAAAAATCTGTCACATAAAAAGAATTAATATCAAACAAGCCAATAATACAGAATTTATATTTCGATTTAATTGCATTTTTACAAAATGATAGAACATATAACTTTCATTAAATTTCGAAAATTTCAAAATACTCAACTAAAGATTAAGGTAACTTTAGGACATAAAAACAGGAAGATCATAAATAATATTTAGTACAAACACTTTCCGGTAATATTTTAAAGAAGATTTGGCAAAGCCCCAAAAACAAGAAGAAAAAAATACAATGAGAAACAACAATAAATAATTTTACTTAAAAAAAAGTTACATGCAAACACCCAAAATTTGGTAATGGTGATGAAGCATTTTTGGTTCATAAAACTGCAAGAATATATATATATATATATATTCTGCATTGTTGTCGTTCCTTATCTGCATTTTTACTACTCAGCTTGGCTTTAATAATAAGTTTAGAAAAAAGATTCTGGCAATGTTCCGAGCAAACGATAAAAAAAAGTTTCGTCCCAACTGACTTATTATTGGATTTTAACGCGTTTTTCTAGGAAAAAAAAGCATATCTTACTTATATCAAGTATCATTAAATAGAGATAAACCATCGTATTTTGCATGATTTAATTATCTTCTAGCAATTAAATGGTAGGTATTATTCCTAGATGTTTAAAGAAACATGCCATTAATATAATGTACAGTTAGACGCGTCCATTAAATCTTTTTTTTTCGTGTTTACAAAATAAAACAGGAAAGAAATTAAGTTTATGATTATTCTAGGCCTTTTAAGATGTGGATTTTTTTTGTGTGTGTGCGAGTTATTTCTTTAGCTTTTAATATTATTGCTTTCATGCTTTTTTTTAAAAATAAGTATAGGGAAATTTTTAAAAATATATTAATAAGCATATATGTGTATACATTTAATGATAAAATAAGTAATATTTAAGCAATAATCTGAAGAAATACAAAGAATCATTAATTTCATTTTAAGCTAAAAAAGGCATTATTTAAATTTATATTTAATTAAGATTTTTAAATTGTTTTCTGCATATACAATCATATTTTAATTAAGGTAAATGAATATTTGATAAAAATGTATTTCTAAAAATGTATATAATACTCTTTATTTATTAAAATTTTATTTCAATGTTTAAAATTTTTAATTGCTACACCGTCTCTATCATTTGAATATTTTAGGTTGTGCACAGATCTGCTTCAGTCACGGGTAAAGAACCATTGCGGATGCTTGTCATATAGAAAAAAATTATGAAGTTATCTCGGTTGTATTTCAACAAACATTTTTGTTGTTGAATTGATGAGATTGATCTGTACAAAAGCCGTTTTTTACTTTTTCGATTTTCATTATACTTTTTTTTTTAAATAAAAAATTTATATTCGAAATTAAAGTGCCCCAACTAAAAATATCAATAAACAAAATCGAAAAAGTAAAAAACGGGCTCTGTACAGATGGATCTCAAATATTCAATATTTAATCAATTATTCTTTAAAGTAATTTAATTAGTAAAATATTCTCTGATGAAGAACTCGGAAAGCTTGAAAGTACTAAGAAGTTTTAGATCTTCTTATTCATGATTCTTCCCATATATGTGGTTTTCCTCAGCCAAAAGCCATGTGTTTATTATTATTATTATTATTATTATTCACTTCTGTTTTCCGCCTCTGACTCACTCAGCCCACAATTTATTATATTCTGTTTCAGGTTACCGCTCCGGTTATTTTCCTGGTCTTCCTCTTCTGTTCCTTCCTTCAGGTTGCCAGTTCTATTAGTAATCTTGGCAATCTGCTGCTTTCCATCTTTTTCACATGACCAAACCATCTCAATTTTTTTTCATTTTTCTTCTGCGTAATATTTGTCTTTACATTTAATTGATTTCTTATTTCAATGTTTCACTCTCTTTTTAATCTTCATGTCCTTGCTGCCTTTCTACAATAATCCATTTCCATTGCCAATCGTTTCTTTTCATTTGCTTTATTTATTGTCCAAGTTTTTGCACCTTTTAGCAGATACGTTTTAGATAAAATGTATATTCTTGACTTGTAACATTTCTTTCATGACTTAAGTGCTTTTTAAGTAAAACAGTGAACTTTTTAAAGTTCAAATTATATAATTTATACTTAGTGCTTTTTGTTTATTAGTTTTTATCTAATATTCCAAAACAAATGTATCCAAACGAAAATTCGCAGTGACGATAGTTGCGAATTAAATATTAAATGTTTGTAAAAATGCGTGATTAAATATCAGGATCATATTAGAAATATTACCGAAGATGTGTAAATGTTGCTATAATTTTTGTATTAAATTGCAAATACTTCCCAGGGAAGCATCCGTATTGACGAAATTCTGGGATTCAATAGGCATAAGTTTCAAATAAACTAGTCGTTGGGGGCCATCGTAATACTTACCCATCATGGAAATGTATATGAAGATAAAACATGAGAAAACTATTTATACAATGCATTGCAAGTCATAAACAAAATTTAAATATTGTTAATATACATAGTAATGCTATATTAAAGAACTGCTGATGTACCAATTTCGATAAATTATATAAAACGCCAAACTACTGAAGTAGTACCGAACTGCGTAAAAGAAACATCCTTATAGCTCCAAAAATAATAATTCTATTAACTAACAATTAACTGCGTCGGATTAAGCGTTGCATTTCCAATTAAAATATACCTCTGAATTGAAATTTGAATGAAATACAGGGTCATGAAAAATCGAAGAATGTGGAAAACATGATTACAAATATTTCGGCAACTAATAATTCGATCGACTT
Source organism: Maratus speculifer (assembly GCA_964019185.1). Lineage (NCBI taxonomy): Eukaryota > Metazoa > Arthropoda > Arachnida > Araneae > Salticidae > Maratus > Maratus speculifer. The sequence continues at coordinate 50,256,389 of OZ025296.1, forward strand.
CGTTCTATATGCAAAATGTGTGTTATTTTATTGCCTTTTACGTCCATTTTTTAGAACAAAAAATTCGAAAAATTTTATATACCTTTCATCAGAACGAATTTTTCGAGAGTCCGAAAAAAATAGTTCCGAATAATCGAGGTTGCTGATATTAAATAGGCCTCGTTCCATTCTTACATACTAACTACATACAAAATTTCAAGTCTCTATCTCAATTTGTTTGGGAGATAGAGCGTTTACAGACAGACAGACTGAAAGACAGACAGACAGACAGACGGACGGCATTAATTTTTTTTTTCTAAAAATATGTTTTTCGGAATCTCCACTATCTAAAACGTGTAAATCCGTCAAAAAAAATTTTCGATTTTCAAAACGATTGCAAGACTTACCCTATACTACGTATGATGGGTAAGTAATATTCAAATTGACGAAATATAAGGATTAAATTGGTTACATTTCCAAAAAAATGTTTATATTTATATTGGATAAATAATATGATTAAAATTTTACTACTTCCAGAAAGTATTCGCAAGTAAAATATTAGGACTGAGATCGTTATATGCCTAAAAAAAGTCAATGCTGATGTAATATACAGATTATAATTAAATTATAAATATGTTCAAAGAATCGTTTATATTAAGGAAATATTAGGATTACATTGGAAGCATATTCAAAGAATCAACTGCCTCAATATCCTAATTTGGAAATATTTTGACAAAAAATGTAACAACATTGACGCTATCTTGTAAATGCATTCCACTAACAGCAGTGTTATCAAAATATTAACAATATACTGTTATTTCATACACATATATATACTTATATATTTGTCGTTATATCGAGTATTCTTGACATTAATATTAAGCTTGTATTTTTGCTTTAAAAAAAAAAAAAAAAAAAAAAAAAAAATGCATTATATCTTATGTTAGAGTGATAGGCGCCAATTACCTTGCATATTCGCCCCTCCCCCCCCCCCCCAAAAAAAAAGAAACGAAAGAAAGGGAGAGAGAGAACATCCCATATGTTCAAACACCGGGAATGAGTCAATATATTCATTTCTACGAGGCATTGCGATTCATTTTACTTAAAAAAAATTGCGGCTACATTTATGAGATTCAGATAATTACTATTTTATTGCGAAAAATCATAATCTAAAAGCCATGTTACGTTTTCTTATTTTATAAATATTTAATGTTAAACTATATATAATCATTATACCTAACGTATATGTAGAATAATTATTATGTAAACTGGATAATGATTTAATTTCTGATAATTATTTGCTTATTTTTATTAGTAGTAATAGTTATAGAATTTGTATACAATAATTCACTCTCAATATAGCTATTTATATGCTTTTATTGTTTATAGATTTTGGCCATTTTTCAAGTTCGCATATTTAATATCTGTACAAAGATTATATAAATTCTAACCGCAAAACGGCTGATGCTTTATATTCTGATTGTTCTTTGATATTATTATATAATTTCCAATTTCCCCATTCTTTTAATTCCAATACTTTTATTCAATGATACTTAAATTATGTAATTACACATTTTCTGCGATTTAAAACGAACAGCTGTAAGAATTTATTGGTATTTAAAAAATCGGGAGGTTTGCAACTATGTTATCATATTATTATGTTTTTTATTATTATGATTTTATAATTTTATTGTTATATCATTATTATTTTTATTGCTAATGTCAATGAAAGCTTTCATTAAAACTGATTTAAGCACGATGATGATTTATACTCTGATGAATTTTTGAGATTATTATTATTGTTGATGTTTTTGCTGTTATTTTTATTAGTTATTATTATTAGTAGTAGTCATAGTACTACTTCTAGTAGGAGTAACAGTAGAAGCAATAGTAGCATTACTAGCAGTGACGCAAAAAATAGTACTTATAAGTGTAATAGTAGTGCTTTATCATCATCATTATCTTTAACAGTGCTATATCAATTACTATAAATTTCGGTTATTTAATACCTAAGAAAATCTTGTACTATTTTTAACTTAAGTCTGGTAATTAATTATATTCTGACAGTTATTTGATATTATTATTATTAATAGTAGTTTAGCATTCGTAGAAATGGTAGCAATAGCAGTAGTAGTGGTAGCATTAGCAGTAGCGATGAAAGATAATTGTAGTAATAATGTAAGACGAATGCATTCTAAAAATTTCCTGAAACTCGTGTTTTTAATATAAATAAATTAACATTATTTCGGAATTAAATCAAGTGATGATTTATAATTTGCTGATTATTATTATTATTATTATCACCATTATTATTATTAGTAGCAGTTTAGCAGTCGCAGTAATGGTAGCATTAGCAGTAGTAGTAGTGGTGGTAGCTTTAGCAGCAGTTATGTAAGATAATAGTAGTAATAATGTAAGACGAATGCATTCTAAAAATATCCTGAAACTCGTGTTTTTAATATATATGAATTTTCATTATTTCGGATTAAAACAGGTGATGATTTATAATTCATTGATTATTATTATTATTATTATTATTATTATTATTATTATCACCATTATTAGTAGCAATAGCAGTATATAATTTTTAAATTCTAAATATATTCATTTCCACGAAATATACATCAATGAGTGGATCAATAACAACAATTTGCGGCTTTTCTTTGTAAAATTGGAATAATTTCTATTGTATTCAGAATGAATGCCTCATTTTTCATTCATATTTCAAAACGTTTTCATTTTCTCTCTTATCGATCGAAATTGGACGCATGAATGGGACCTCGTTGATTTTGAAATCATTGGACCAAATATTCCTTTCACTATCATTGCTCTAAAACCTGCTATTTTAATGAATAAGCAATCGATAATATCAAATTACTTGCTTAAACGCATCGTGCGGTTTGACAGATATCATTTGTCAGCAAATTACTGATGTATAATTCAGAAGTTTTGTTTTGATTTAACTACGCAAACATAACCATATACAGGGTGAGTTAAAAGTTCCTTACATATCCAAAAATTTTGAAATCATTGAACCAAACATTCCTTTCATTATTATTGCCCTAAAACCTGCTGTTTTAATGAATAAACAATCGATAATATCAAATTACTTGCTTAAATGCCTCGTGCGGTTTGACAGATATCATTTGTCAGCAAATTACTGATGTATACTTCAGAAGTTTTGTTTTCGTTTAACCACGCAAACATAACCATGTACAGGATGATTTAAAAGTTCCTTACTTATCCAAAAATCGTTAAAAATCAAGTAACTGGTGGTGATCACCCACTGAAAAAAATTAAGTACTCAAAAATGAGTAAGTCGAAGTACTCATATCGAATCGAGTATGTTTGGATCAAAAATGGACACTCAGTTTTGAAACATGTTATCAAATCCAAACAAACAATAATTTTGTACCCTGTATTGGTTTATTTCATACATGGATGGCGGCATAAAAGAGGTTTATTAATGTAAATATTAAATTATGCACAGTATTTTAAAATAATTTAAAAGTGCTTGCAAATAATGTTTAAAAAATAATACTAAACATAATCTATTTGGATATTTTGATAATAATTTTGCTATTTTTCGTCATAAATAATTAATTAAAAGTTTATTGTTAATCATTTCGAGCAAGAAATTAATGCCAGAATATTTTTACTTTAATTTGTAAGTTTAGAGAGCAGTTCATAGCGATTTATATTTGAACACAACCATGCAATCAAAAATGAGTACCATTTGTTTCTCAGTTTTGAGTACATTTGGATTGGAGCTATTTTGAGTATGTGAAGTACTTAAAATTGAATACTTTTTACTCAATTTTGAGAACCCATTTTTTTCAGAGCCACGGTCCACCAAAATCGGGTTTGAATAAAAATTCGACCTTACAGAACCAAATAAAGAAAAGAAAACATTCAAGCAGATGAGGATATCACTTTCCGATATTTGCGCAAGCTACCACCAAGGCAATCCCTCTCCAAAACAAAACTAGTTGGATGTAGCAATCCCAAAATTTTCTTCTACTTCATGCATGTTAAAATTTCGAAATTTGCTAACACTATGCCAGAATTAAATGGCAATCTAAGATGAAATGGCAATCACGAGAATTCTTAAAGATATGAAATTCCTTGCATTCGTCCTTGAGATATGACTATTGCTAAAATCGTGTAAATCCTACATAATTCTGCATAGCAGTGCCACTTGTAAGGAAATTGATACGATAAACAATACCAATCCATGTTAAGGATTATCCTAAGCTGAAGATTTATGGAAATCCGTGCACTAGTTCTTGAGATTAAGCTGTTACAATAATTATAAGAAATGCAGTATAGCAGCGCCACCTATAGAGTTATTTAGAACAAAATATAACAGCATCAATTAATGTGAAGGAATAATCAAATCTGAAATTTGATGGAAATCTGTACATTCGTTCTTGAGATAAAGCTATTTTGGAAATTTCAAAAAAATGGAGCAAAGAAGCATCCCTATTGAGAGATTTACATCAAAATGTAAAAGACGTTAATTCATGTCAACGTCTAACTAAATCAGAAGTTTTTGAAATTCCGTTTATTAATTATGAAGATAGTACTATTGCGAAAATCACTCAAAATGCAGCTTAGCAGTGCCACCTATTGAGCGATTTAGACCAAACATAAAAAACATCATTTCATGTCAAACACTAACCGAATCTGATGTTTCATGAAAATACGTGCATTAGTTCTGGAGATTAAACGATTGCCGAAATCTTAAATATTGCTGCATAGCGGCGCCATCTATCAAGCGATTTCTACCAAAATGTAAACAAACATCAATCGATGTCAAGTACTAACTGAATCCGAAGTTTCCTGAAATTCTCTGCATTATATCTAGAGACAGAGCTATTTTGGAAATTAAACAAAAGGCAGCATAGCAGCTGCACCTATTGAGTGACTTATACCAAAAATAAATCAGCTCTAATTTATATCAAGGACTAACTAAATATAAATTTTTATTCAATCCCGTGCATTAGTTCTTGAGACAGAACGCCCACAAAATGTATTTCACATACTTACAGAGTCACAGAACCACAGACTTAGACTCACAGACAGACATTTTGTAAAAACATATTTTTTGACATCTCTGACCTCTAAAACTTGCAAATCAGTCGAAAACCGGAACGTGAAAATTTTCACGAATCCAATACTCTCTTCTTTTATAGACAGAAGAAAGTGTAAAAAAGGGGGAAGGGCGAATCATGCATTAAGCACCGATTATGAAACATTTTACAACACATTCAGAGTACTCTAACAAAACCTCGCCGTTTAACATGTTGTGCGTGTTATAAATTTTAAAATAACGTTGAAAATGCCAGAATAAGTAAATATTGAGCAGACTTGTGTCGGTATTTTTAGCGTACCGTCCTCAGTGCCGAAATTGAGGACGGTACGATTAAAGCTGGCGTCATTCTTTTAAAAATCACATTGTTCTGCCCGAAGTTGCAGATTAATATTTATGTTAATGTATATAACATAATGTATATTTACAAACCGAATTCAAGCAATAGCTGAATACCTTCTGTAGCTGGAAAAATGTCCAAATTCTTTTGTACAGCTCTGTATGGGATCTAGAGACCTTATATGCATACTACATAGTGTGGAAAAAATTAGTTCAGCCAACACATAATATAACACCTTTAGCAATTTCTGCCATAACCGGAAATGTATTCGAATTATTTTCGCAACCTTGTGTATGATCTAGATGCACAACCAAACTAGCCGGATGTGGCAATCCCAAAGCTTTATTCTTTGTCATACTTATTAATACTTCAAAATTTGCTATCACAAGGCTAAAATTAAATGGCAAAGTATACCCCTCTTGAGAATTCTAAAGATATTTGAATTGCAGGGAGTAGTTATATCATGAATATCACACACATTTTATTGTTCCCCAAAGTGTTTGTTGCCCTGATGATTCTACTTTGGTTCTGGAAATTTCGACTATATTTATGTTAATTAATTTTTTCCATGTTTTAATGTGAAGATTTATATTAAATTTAAGGGTTTTATTTTAGTATTCATATCATTATGCTGCATTTGCTCAAGCAATTATAAATGTAAGTCCATTTTGAAATTTGAAATTTTTGGTATCTTATATAATTTTTAATATGAAATATGCTAGCTAATGTTTTAGCACTCTTATATATAGATATATATATGTATATATATATATATATACACATGTGTGTGTATTACAAATACAAACAATAATCCAGTCACTTTCCGTGCAATAGGTCAAGCTATAAATTAAGAAGTTTGACCTATTATGTACCTTACTGACTAAATGAAAAAATCCAAACAAAATAGAGGAAAAAATGCTACACTTGAAAAGTATTAATATGGAATAATAATAATAATAATTTATAGCAGCTTATCCTATAAAAACATGTAGTTGTGTGTGTATATATATATACATGTAACTAAAATGAAATGTATAAACAAGTTTACAGAATGCTAAAAAGGAACAAACAACCTAAAATAAAACTACGAATAACCTGCAGAAGAATCAGAGGTATTTGCTGCTAGCGAGGATATGTTTATTCCATCCAATTTTGTCGGCATTCGGCCTAAGATGGTAAAATTTAGCTCCTAATAAACATATCATAGCAAACCAAACCACCAATATATATATATATATAGAACCATTAGGCAATACTACAATTTAAAATCAAAATATAGAATAACCCATAAAATAACTAACTACAACAAACAGAGGAGTTGGCAAATATTGGAACAAATGTGAAGTATTGGAAATGTGGTATTTAGCTCGTTATCAAGGGCAATACTAAATAGACACATTAATTGCGATTAATTTCTGATTAGAAATCAAGATATATGTATGTGTGTGTGTGTGTGTGTTTATGTAGGGAGAGAAAGCAGGGGAGAAAAAGAGACAGAAATAACCTAGACCTAACCATTGAACTGTTTAAATATTTTTATTATTCAATAAAAGTTTTTACTGAATAAATTAATTCCATGCTTTAAATTTAAATTGAATTACAGTTAAAGAATATCTATTTAATAAAACTGTATTTCCATGTTAATTCACAAAAATTAGAATAACATTGCTATTAATCATTAGTATTAGAATTTCTTTAAATAATATTGCATATTTGTTACAAATTTTTAAATCTATGGGAAAAGTTTTCATAGTTTTTATCATTATTAACATTCATAAATATTAATTTTCATTTAAATAAAAAAAAAAAAAAAAAAAAAAAAAAAAAAAAAAAGGTTTAATTAAAGGTTTAATTTTACAAATATTACTGAATTTAATTTTTTTTACACGAGATAATAATTTAAAAGCTCATTAGAAAATTATTTTTTTTACTTTAGAAAATACCAATTCAATAAAAATAATCTCCTTATTTTTTTCCTAATTTCAAAAATTAATGGGATGGATAAATGAAAAGCAATTTTATCTAAATTCTTTGGAAACACAATGGTATTAATCTATAGTATATTTTAGTTACATAACCGAAGTATATATGTATTTTTAATATATATTATTTTATAAATCATTATCATATACAATATTATTTTATCAATTTACTTTAAATATGTTTGATTTAAAAACTTTTCTTGTCTAATTTATAAAATATTTGTGCATAATGATTAAAATTTGTAATAAAAATATTATTAAAAATAGCTTTTCCATTTTTTTCTTTTGGGCACGTTAAAATTAATATTCACAAGTTTAATGAACAACTATACTAAACATAACACTTTAATTTTTTAATTTTTAAATTGACATAATTATAGAAAATGAAGTAAAATTATATATTTTGAAGATAATTATACTTGGTAAGGAAAATGATGATTTTACACAAATGTTTAACAGTCTTTCTATAAAGGAAGTTATACAATTCTTTCGAGTGTATTTCCTTAACACGAATGGGTGATTTCTGTATTTCCATAAAATTATTTTTGGATGGGAACTCCTATTTTTATAACCCTATATTTGTTGGAAAGTATCTGGTCATAACCCTCTTATAATTAATTTTATCAAGATTTAATTTTTTTTTTTTTTTTTTTTTTTACTTTATGACTATTGCGGAAATCTTAAACGATTCTACATAAGAGCGCCATCTGTTGGGCGATTTAAACCATAAACTAATCCGGACCAATTTTTATCAACCACTGTCTGAATATAAAGTTTGATGAAAATCCATTAATTAGATCTTGAGGTACGGCTATCGAGAAATCGTGGAAAATGCAGTATAGCAGCGCTATCTGTAGGGCAATTTATATCAAAAACTAAACAACGGTAATTTATATCAAAATTTGATGAAAGTTCGTGCATTAGTTCTTGAGATAGAGCTATTGCGATAATCACGAATATTGCAGCATATCAGCGCCACCTGTTGATTAAAATATATAAAAAAGTAATCGGCTCCAAACTATGCCAAAAATTAACTGAATATAAAGTTTTATGAAAATCCATGCTTTGGTTTTTGAGATACAGCCGTTGTGAAAATCGTAAATACTGCAGCATATCAGCGCCACCTGCTGCCTGAGATACACAAAACCTAATCAGGTCCAGTTTATATCAAAGTATAACTGAATCTAAAGTTTTATGAAATTCGGTGCATTAGTTCTTGAGATAGAGCTCCCACAAAATTTTTGTCACATACAGAGTAACAGAGTGAGAGAATGACAGAATGACAAACAGGCATTTTCAAAAAACTAACAAATCGTGTTCAGTACTTTCTAAAACGCATAAATATATGAAAAACCAAAAGTCGAAAATTTTCACGAATCCAATACTTGTATAGAAAGAAGAAAGAAAAAACAACAAAAACAAGAAAAAAATTCACTAAGTTTGGTTTCGCAATTTGGCTCTTCTGAAAGCTTATTATGGGAAACGGTATCCCACAGCTTAGCTATTATTGAACTTAACCAAGGCAAGTAGAGTTGCATTTCTTTGCTGTTTTACGAACAATGATAAGAGTTAAATGATTCTTCTAAAAATGGCAATTTGCTTTTGGAAAAAAATGATAGACTAAATTTTTCACTGTCAACTAGGAATCATAAGTTATAATATATTAACTTTAACAATTTTTCCACTGTTTCTTTAATTCACTTTTATATAAGTATTTTTTTAATTTCGAATGTATATATACACTATATTGCCATTGATTATGGGACACTTGCGATTTTAGACATTTTACTAAATATCTAGAAAAATACATGAGGAATCATCTCGAAACTCTTAGTGTATAAATATAATAGTATACGTCATACATCTCCGTGAAGATTTTTTACCGAAACGCTATAGGGGACCGTCAACAAATTAAAAAAGAATGAATATCTTTTGAATAACCCTGTCAAAACTAATGTAGCAAAAGCGCTCAAACTCTAGATTATGATTGAATGCCGTATTGTAATAAACTGTGTTCATTTTTATGCAAATAGCATGCACACTCGCAGAGTAATTAAGGTTTTTATAAAAATGGTCCCAAATTTTTCCAAGTTTTTCCATTATAATTTTCAGAGTTCTTAATATAAAATAATATTTTTTTCAGAAAATATGACAAACAACATTGCACACAGTACCCTGTAATCAGAATTTAAAAATAATAAAAATTGTATGAAAAATGAGTAGGTTTACTATATAATTTTTTACTGCGCATGCGTCAAAGATATCAAAATTTTATTTGCATATTATGTTAGCGAAATGTATAGAGCAACTTTTGTAAAAGTCTCAAAATCATAGTTTGAAAATTCTGAAAGTAATCGTCTATAGAAAAAGGACAAAATCCGTTGTTTCCAAAATGAAGCAAAAAAATGAGGGATTTTATCCAAATGAAGTAGTACATCCCATATTGTGTATTCTATATTGACACTAATCAATGAATATATGAATACAACCCCTCTTGTTTTCGCTTCATTTTGAGAATAACGGATTTTCGACTTATTCAATTGACGATTATTGTCAGAATTTTCAAGTTATGATTTTGTGACTTTCACAAAAGTTGCTCTATACATTTAGCTAACATAATATGCAAATGAAATTTTGATATCGTTGACGCATGCGCAGTAAAAAATTATTTAGTAAAATAACTCATTTTTTATACAATTTTCATTATTTTTTAATTCTGATTACAGGGTACTGTGTGCAATGTTGTTTGTCATATTTTCTGAAAAAAAATATTATTTTATATTAAGAACTCTGAAAATTATAAGGAAAAAAACTTGGAAAAATTTGGGATCATTTTTATAAAAACCTTAATTACTCTGCGAGTATGCATGCTATTTGCATAAAAATGAACAAGGCTTATTGCAATAAGGCATTCAATTACAATCTAGAGTTTGAGCTCTTTTGCTACATTAGTTTTGACAGGGTTATTCAAAAGATATTCATTCTTTTTTAATTTGTTGACGGCCCCCTTTGGAGTTTCGGGAAAAAATCTTCACGGAGATGTATGACTTATACTATTATATTTATACACTAAGAGTTTCGAGATGATTCCTCATGTATTTTTCTAGATATTTAGTAAAATGTCTAAAATCGCAAGTGTCCCATGATCAATGGCAATATAGTGTATATATATTTACTTTTATTTTTCTATTAAGTAAAAAAGATATTTAAACAACTGTGAAATATATTTTTCAAGTACTTAGGATTGTGCTTTTAGATTTTTATGTATATTGCATGAATAAAAATCTATGAATAAAAAGATAAAATAATCTATTGAGAATCATTGTATTTTTTTTGTAAATTGTCATACGGATGATATTTTTTTCAAGAATATTTAATATTTTATCTAAGAGATAGATGTTAAGAAAGTTCTACTCTTTCAGTATTTTCTGTAATTATATTTAAATCTTCGATATGACGAGTTTAAAACTCAATGTAACCGGAAACATTAAAGAATTTAAATCTTATTTAAAAAATTTTAATTATCAAATAATGCCAGTGTCGAGAAAATAAGAATTTTGTCCCCATTTTGGAGAATTTTGAGCCTCCAGGGGAATTTTCAGGCGACAAGCAATTCTTGGGGTCATGTTTTGGGGACTAAGAACATTTATGGGGAAATATTTTCGCAATTTCAATTTTTACTTTCATATATTTTCCAATACTGAGTCTGTCTCTAATTCGATTTTGATTTGAAAAGTGAAAATGAAATGCAGAAATAATATACACTACATGGCCATTGATGACCGTCCACTTGTGATTTAAAGCATTTTGTTAAATATCTAGAAAAATACATAATGAATTATCCCGAAATTCTTATTGTATAAATATAATAATGCAAGTCATACATTTCCGTGAAGATTTTTTCCCGAAACTGCATAGGGGTCCGTCAACAAATTAAAAAATAATGAATATCTTTTGGATAACCCTGTCAAAACTAATACAGCAAAAGCGCTCAAATTGTAGATTATGATTAAGTGGCTTATTGAGATAAACTGTGTTCATTTTTATGCGAATAGCATGTATACTCGTAGATAAATTAAGGTTTTTATAAAATTGATCCCAATTTTTGCAAGTTTTTTGCGTGTAATTTGCAGAGTTCTAAATATAAAGTAATATTCTTTTCTGAAAATATGACAAATAATATTGCACACAATACTCTGTAATCAGAATTGAAAAATAATAAAAATTGTATGATAAATGAGTAGGTTTACTAAATATTTTTTTCATTGCGCATGTGTCAACGATATCAAATTTCATTTTCATATTGTGATGATGTATAGAGAAACTTTTGTGACAGTCTCAAAATCATAGCTTGAAAATTCTGAAAGTAATCGTCTATAGAATAAACACAAAATCCCTGTTCCCAAAATGAAGCAAAAAAAAAAAAAAGAAAAAAAAAAAAAAAGAAAAAAAAAGAGGGATTTTATCCAAATGTAGTAGTACGTTCCATATTATGTATTCTATACTTTCTCTTTTTGTCACCATGAACACTTACCTCTATCAATATATGGATACAACCCCTCTTGTTTTTGCTTCATTTTGATAATAATGGATTTTCAACTTATGACGATTATTTTCAGAATTTTCAAGCTATGATTTTGCGACTTTCTCAAAAGTTGCTCGATACATTTAGCTAACACAATATGTAAATGAAATTTGATATCGTTGACGCATGCGCAGTGAAAAATTATTAAGTAAAACTACTCATTTTTCATACAATTTTTATTTTTTTTTAATTCTGATTACAGGATATTGTTTGTCATATTTTCAGAAAAGAACAGTACGTTATAATAAGAACTCTGCAAATTATAAGCGAAAATCTTGGAAAATTTTGGGGCTGTTTTTATAAAAACCCTAATTTTTCTACAGGTATACATACTGTTCTTATAAAAAAGAACAACTTTATTACAATAAGCCACTTAATCATAATCTTCAGTTTGAACAACTTAACTATATTAGTTTTGACAGGATTATCTAAAAGATATTCGTTCTTTTTCAATTTGTTGATGGTCCCCTATAAAGTTTCGGGAAAAAATCTTCACGGAAATCTATGACCTGTACTATTATGTTTATACACTTAGAGTTTCAGGGTGATTCCTCATGTATTTTTCTAGATATTTTTTTCCTCCCAATTTTTTTTTAATAAGAAACTTGAATGAAAACTCTGCGGTCTTAAATGACTTTGATCTTTACATCACTAAATCTCCACAACGTGTCTGAAACGTTCATTTGTTGTGTTGTTTAAAAGATTCATTTGAAGATGTTAAAAGCAGCCATATTTGTTCTATTACTGACGAAATTACAGTGATTAATACAATATAGATGCTTTGCATTAGATATAAGCTTCAGTAAAGGTGACATAAATTGAAAATAATGTGTCATAGCTTAAGTTAGATAGAATCAGATAATACCATCATCTCACATTCATTCAAACCCCAACTTATTAGACATGGTCTAAACCTTTAAAAAGTTAGTGGTATAAAATTGTAGATAGAGCTAATATAATTATAGACCAGCATCATGGACCTGAAACAATTTAAGTAACAAGGGTAAATGAGCTTGTTGTTGTAAAATGTATTTCTTATTCTCGTCAATTAGCTGGGAATACAAATGGAAATTTCTATTTAGTTTAAATTTTTATTTTTATTTATTTATTTATTTATTTTGTAGATGAGGAAATTTACAAAAAATGCTTGATTTGGCGAAAAATGAGTTTAAATTTGTTAAATAAAAAAATAAAATAATAATAATAATAATATCAGAGAACTGAAAAATAAGAACTTTACTTTTTGAGTAGAAATCACGTTGGAATCTTTTTCTGAAAATAGCCCTGATTTGGGGAAAATTTCAGAAATTTTGGGGAAATCGGCTTTTGACAATCTGCAACGCTATATAATGATTATAATTCAAGAATGAAAAAAGTGATATTGATAATAATGATAATATATTTTGTATTTAAGCAAACATGAAAACTTTAAGGTATTTAAAAAAAAAAATCCACTGAGTTTTAAAAAAGAGCTTATATGACATTACTATGGCGCCTAAAATTTAAGGCTTTTTCCAGGAATTTTTATTAAAGAAATTCGGAATGTTTACTTGCTATGCCACCTCATAGTTCCATAGTCGCCTGTTTATTTTCCATATTGATTTGCAGCTTACAAAATATTATTTTCATGCACATAAAGAATGCTTCAATCGATGAAAGAAGAAAAAAATCGAACTTTTAAAGCAATAATATTGTTGTTGCTTTCTAAATAAATATTTTTTCTTCTATTCAGAAAATAGTGGAAATAAAGTTTGTTGACAATATATGCACACACAATTTGTATCTACAATATATTATATACATATAAATGAAATATGAATGAAAATTTTAAATTTATCGACTAGTATGCATAACTATGACTGATGAAAACTCATTTTAAACACTAGTATACATAGGTAAAAATAATAATAACTTATTTTAATTTTAAACATTATGGTTGTTACAGTATAAAAAAATGCACTCCAAAATACATACAGCAGTCAATATTAGCAGATTCGCATTTTTGCTGCTTTAAGTTGAAAAAAAAAGTAATTTTTTTTGCTCTAGAATGCTTTTCCAACTTGTATGCATTATTATATTGATTAGTTAGTTACGAGGCTTATTAATTATGTGTATGTATTAATTATGTGTATTATACATGTGTATGGATGAATATTTAAATGAATAAGATGCTTATATGTTTTATTTGGTTTTTTGAATTACATAGAGTACTTTTAATCGTATCTAGTTTGTTTGTAAATAGTTTAACATATGAAGAAATGGTTTTAATTTGCATGTAAAGAGTTACCAAAATTAAGTATTTATACAAATTCATTGATTATAGATAAAAAAAAAAAAATCAATTGCAGTAGCTTGAAGTTAGAAACATTTTGATTTTATTTGTCTTTTTCTTAGTACCTATACATCCATATACGTACATATGAGTATTTGTTTATCTTTTTCGAGTACAAAAAAATGCATTAAAAACAATCAACTATTCATTACTCTTTTGTTTTACTATTAGAGAATCGTTCTGCATAGATGTTTAATGTAGTGCTTTTAAAACGATAATTATTTTAGAAAACTTTTAGTTTCTCGAAATTAATTCAGAAATAATGTTTATTAATTTGTAATCTGCAATTAAAATTATTGAATGATATTATATTTTTTACAAAAAGTAAAAATTAAGGTGTGCTGTGATTAATTTATTAGGTAATTATATTCCTTAATAATCTACTTAGCAAGAATATGTCCTTTCCACCACCATTATGCATTTTTTGTCCTTTTTTTCCCATTTCAATCAGTATGTGAATTCGTGTTTATAGGTATAACATGTGTTATTCTGCTCCAATCGAGCTATATCCAATCTGCTACAATACTAACTATTTACCGACTATCTGGAAATCAATCCGAGAAAAAAATATATAATTACATTGGAACTTAGTCCTTTTTTTACGTAATAACCTGACATGGAATTTAACTGCAAAATAACCTTCAGTTTATGTAACCCATATTTTCTTACTCTCCATATAATATTTAACACATATTTCAATAATAAATGTAAGTAATGTTTGTATTTTATTTTTACTCATTTATTGCATAAAAACTTCACTTAAAATTCAAAGTTTCTTTAATTTATATTTTATGTTTCCCCTATATTACATAAAAACCTCATATAAAGCTTAATTTTTTTCTACTATCCATATAACATTTAATTCATATTTTAATAATGAATATAGGTGATGGCCCGTATTTTATTTTTACTCCTATGCTACAAAAAACCTTAAATTCAAAATGGCTTATGAAATGCAGCAGAAAGTAATAATCCAGAAAATCGTGGCTAATAATCCCTATGTTATTTTTATTCTTATATTACATAAAAACCTCATATGCAGCTTAATAATGTTTGTGAATTACAGCGATGGGTAATGAAATATGGGTAATAATGCATGCTTTATTTGTACAATTTTATTATACGAAAACCTCATATAAAGTTTAATAATATTTGTGAAACCACACATAGGTACTAAGATCTTTTATTTTTTGAATATGCAGTTATTTTTTTTTCCTTTTGCAGACCTATTTCTGATCTAGCATGAGGCAAAATTTCCTCAAATAATTTCTGTTCTTCTATCTGAGGAAAAACATCAGAATTTTTTTCAGTTTCTACTTTGCTTTAAGAATCGGTTTACATTTGGATTTTTTTGACTAATTTTAAATAGAATATAATTTTAAATTAAATTTGAAAAGGAAATCTTCTGCATAGAAATATTTTTAATCGTATTGCTGTTTTATGTATTTATTTATTTACTTTGCATGTTAATCACTAAAAAATATATATAAAGACAAAGAACGACAGTAAGTTGAATTTTTTAGTATCATTTCTTATTCCAGGAAATTCTGAATTCTCAAGACTTATTTTAAAAGCATTTAAAATAAATTTCCAAACAGTTAACAATGACACAAAATTGGCTACTTTCTTTTTAATTGAAATGTTTGAATGAAAGGTTTTTTAATTTCTTAAATGTCTTTGTAATGATCTCAATGAATGTTTATAGCATAAATGAATTAAAAATAATCAACATTATTCTTGCATAAAATAATTAAATAAAAGAATGAAAATTACAAAACAATTTTGTCATTTTGTTTGCAAATGAACTGATTTATAATATATCTGTACCTGTAAAATAATATTAATAATTAATACATTTTGCATTGAATTTTTATATGTCGATTTAATAATTCCACAGTTAAAGTTATTTTAAACATTATTTTAATCTTCTTTTTTTATATCATTTTATCTCTATTTTCTAAACTGTTTAATTAATAATTACCCGTTGAATTAAGTGTCAATACAATAATGAATACCGGTACTGAATAACGGTTAACGCTGGAAACAGTGAAAAATTACTGTACTTTTGAAGTGGTTGTTATTCAAAAGTTCCATTCAAAAAAAAAAAAAAAAAAAAAAAAAAAAAAAAAGATAATTTATAAATTTAAATAAAAATACGCAATTTTTTAAATTAATCTCATTGTTTTAATGCATTATAAAATCAGTGATTTGCAGTTACTTTTTTTGCTGCAAATATTTTTCCCCAAAGAAAAAAATAGTATTAGTTGTTTTGCTGTATGCAACTCATCATCATTATGATTTAATGTAAAATTTAGGATTTCTCAAAGATTCGTCAAAAATTTGGTATATGTATTAATATGTTTTTATTGATTATATATTGATATACATTTATATTTATATATATTGATATATTTTTATTGGATCTTTTTACTGTATGTGTGATTCTATAATCTCTTCCATTTCCCCTTCAGCTTTACTGTTTTCCTTTAAAGTTACTTTTTTTTTTTTTTTTTTAAGAAAAAACAATATCAGTTGTTTTGCTCTTTTGTGTGTGTGTGTTTCTATTATCTCTTTCATTTCCCTTTCAGCTTCACTTTTCTCCTCCTCTCTATCTTAGTCATTTGGAATAACATTTTTTTTTTTTTAATTAAAAACAGTGTGAGCTGTTTTGCTGTATGCAAATCATAATCTGTATGATTTAATGCAAAATTTTGTATTTCACACAGATTCGTCAAAAATTTGGAGCATATATTAGTACTGGATTTTTGTGTGTTTGTGTGTTCCTATAATCTCTTTCATTTCCCTTTCAGCTTTACTTTTCTCCTCACTTCTATCTTCGCCATTTGATGTATGCTTCAAATACGGCAATAACAACCTAGTGGTGTAGTCGTAAATAAACCAGAGGATATACGCTCCAAAGCAGAGGTAAAGAATGTACCCTAGAGTATATATATTATAGCTTTCTTGAGAAATAGAGGGTATACGGTGTTCCTTGAAAAAACCCAGAGGCTATATGGCGTATACTCCCGTATACCTTCCACTACATCTCTGTAATTACCAAGTCTTTGTCCACACATCCAAACTTACTGGCCTTCATTTTAGTTATGCCTGACGTTCTAAGAATGTTACCTAAATTTTTCCCCATCAACTTTTTTTTTTACTTCATTTTCTATGCCTAGTTTAGAGAAAAGAATTAAGTTTTAAAGTATTGATTTTTTGTATGCATATTAAATAAATTTTATTTTATCTGCTTAATATTTCAGTTTCAAAATAAGTATCAGTTGTATCCAGAAGCTGTTGATTTTTTTATCCTGACTTTTGAACGGCCATTGTAAAGAATTCCTTATTTAGTGATTCGTAATAATGCTGATGCTAAGGAGCGTGTTTGGTTCCATCAATATGTGGCCGGTATTCAGAGGTTGTCGTAGTTTAGAAGTGGCCATTTAAGGAAGTTTCATTGTATTAAGTGTAATATTAGATGTGTCTAAAAATCCATGCGTAGTCTTGTGTAATACATATTTGAAGGTTTTTTTTTTAATCGGTAAAAATATTAATATTTAAAAAAATAGTAAAAATTTTTAAGAATTCAATTTTCGAAAAAATAAAAAAAATTTAATTAAATATGCAGTTAATTTCTTTTTTAAAAAATATGCTTTTATTTGAACATTGAAATGCAGAGAATTCACCATTTGTATATTTAAAAAAAAATAAACAAAACTGATGAAAAGATAAACATTCTCTTTAAGATAATTAGTATTATTCTTGCACGAAATAAATAAATAAAAGGATGTTAATTACAAAATAGTTTTCTAATTTTGTTTGTTAATGAAATTAGTGTTAATATAATTTTCTGTAAAAAATTCTTTGGACTTATAACAGTTTTCTTTTCAATTTCTTTTTCTATTTCATTGTTTATTTTTATTAACAGTACCTCGTAATGTAAGTTCTAATTAGAATTGTTAATGTTTATTATCAATTTTAAAGAAAAATACATAAACAGTAATAATAAGAATCATTTTCAAATGAAAGTAATTTGCTAGTTAAAAGTCTAAAATATTATCATTAGTATTTCATACATTATGTATGTATATTTAAACAGATTGATAATTAATACAATCCTTTTGCATGTACATCATTAAAAATTATCTCTTTTGATTTT
Organism: Maratus speculifer; assembly: GCA_964019185.1. Classification (NCBI taxonomy): domain Eukaryota; kingdom Metazoa; phylum Arthropoda; class Arachnida; order Araneae; family Salticidae; genus Maratus; species Maratus speculifer. The sequence continues at coordinate 50,274,858 of OZ025296.1, forward strand.
GAATAGCTCTTAATGCTTTGCTTATAAGCACTAGGTAAAAATTGTTAAGTATATAATTATTAAGTTACACATTAGAAATATAATTATTAAGTTACATATAAGTATTATATAATTATTAAGTTTATTACATATTAAAAGGAAGTAGTATAGCTTCATACGTGAAATAAATATTTAGATTGAAATATCTAAGACTAATTATTTTTTTTATTTTTACATTTAATATTTAATAAGGTAATGCTTTTTCTGGTTTGAAAGACAAAAAAAGTCATAAATATTTTAGATGTTGCAATATTAGTTTGACCAAGATATTGTATGAAAAAGTTATAGCAAAATACTATCTCAATTCATGTTTTTATTATTCAATATTATGATCCAAAGTTTACACTTAAGTAATACATTTAAGCAAGGTCTTTTTCAAAAAGACCTTGTTCCTAACTATGAAGAGTATATATATTTTTAATGGTAAAATCTATATGTTTATTAATTTTGTAATAAATTAAAGATTTTTAGAAAACCATTATAAATAGATCCTATTAATATAGTTTAAACTCATTTTAAGTTAAAAATGCATTCTTAATACATTTTCAGGCCTAGAAAAGTATGGAATTTATAAAATCCCAGACGCATACACTTAAGTTAATTGTTTTTACTTATCTATACACATATTGTTTGTACAACGATTGCAAAATATTTATTAATTGATTATACATGTATAGTTAACTTATTTAACTATTTTTCAATTAATATGTTTTAATTATTTCATACAATTAATGTAATGTTGTAATAAATGGCTAAATCATCATATAATAAGTTCAGTGCTCATGTTTAATAAAGAATATTTGTACATAATGAATAAAATTTTTAGAAAGTTCACAAATTTGATAATGAGGAAAATCAAGATTTATTACGATCAGAAAACTTTAGAAAGTATATAAATTCAAACATATCAACATAATTTTTTTACATATGTTTATACACAAACACTGAAAACAAGATTAATGTAAAATATTGATTTATTGATTATACTTGTATAATTAACCAGTTGACTTTTAATTAATTAATACCGTTTAATTTTTTGACTTAATTAGTATAATACTGAAATTAGCAACTAAGTTATTATATAGTAAACATATCTCTCATGTTTATTGTTTAAGAATTGTTTTATTGATGGTGAATGAAATTTTTTATAAGTGCAAAATCAATTTGAGAATAAAACAAGTCTATTGCAATCTAGACTAATATAGAATGTGTGAGATGTATCTGTTTTACACATAGTGCATTAATGACAAGTTTAATGTAAAATATTTAATTGTTGAATATGTGTGTACCATCAACTAATTGACTTTTAGCTTACTAGTTTTTAATTATTCCAAATAGTTTATTTAACACTGAAATTAACAATTATATAATAACCATCGTGTGCATTTTTAATGAAATTATTCATATTGTTTGCAGTGCTGCTAAATTATGTAGATAAAAAATTAAATAAAAAATCAATAATAACAGCTATTTCAAAAACATACACATATGATTTTTTATATAGTAAATAAATAATAATGTAAATGAATATACATATATGCATAATTTTTTGTTGTTGTTTTTGTTGTAATTTTTTTTTCTTCTTTGATAATGTTACAGTAACAGCCTTTTATAATAAGTTAAGATTGTATTTGGAATTAATCATATTTATTATAAGTTTTAGAGAAAGAATATATAAACTGCGATTATAAGAAAAAAAGTTCTGTATGGTTAAATTTGTGAGTTAAAAATCTAAAGTAATATTAATTAATTCCAAATAATTAGTTGCATTAATATATTCTTAGTATTTTTTTGTTACTTAGTTATTTACTATTATTTTAAAAATGAATAATCATATGGGAAACTAGTATTTCGATCGATAACTCTAAAATTCTTTATTAATTTTGATTCATTATTGAATAATAAATAAGATAGTATTATTTCCTATTATTTAAAATTTCACTCATAAGTATATTCAGGATATATAATATTAGATTAAAAATAAGTTAACACAAGCATATAAAGAAAAAAATCTCTAAAACTCATATTAATTGGGTAATAAAAAAAAAAAAATTAGCTCAACTTATAGAAAAAAAGTGCTTTAATTAACATTTATTTATTTATTTGATGCAAGGATATTACTAATTGTTTTAACTTCCTTTATGTTATAGATATTCATTGAAATCATTACACAGACAGTTGGAAAATAAAAAGTTTTGCATACTGCCATTTCAATATAACGCAATTAAAAAATTTTTTAATAAAAAAATAGCTAATTTTGTATGTTTATTTATTTATTTTTTTTTTTTATTTTTTTTTTTTTTTACAAATATATACAATGTTTTTAATACAAGTTTTAAGAATTTGAAAAATTTTCTGGAGAATAAAAGGGATACCAAAGAATTTGCCTTCATGCCCCCTCTCAATCTTTGCCTCATATTTATATCTTTAGATAATTAAAAATCATTCATATGCATGAGTGAAAAAAATAAACAGAAGAATGAATAATCTTGCGCATTTAAATATACTATAAAATTTTTAATTTACTAAAAATACTTATGTATAAGAAGAAGATACTTATGAAAATTACATCTTTGAAAAATGGCTATTCTTATACATATGTATTTTTAAAATACATTCTGATATCTGGTTCAAGAATTATTTTTATTCTTTTAAGACCAAATATATATGCATATAATTATTTCCCGTGAACTAGAAAAAATAATATTTGCTATAAATAAATCTCTATATCATATAATTGCCCTATTTGCTTCACATGAAGGATATCTCTATTAAGTTATGAATACAAAGTAATAATATTAATTGTACAAATTTCAAAATCATTTGAATTTCTGTTTTATGGGTAATATAATTTATCTTTTACCAAAAGCAATAGGCAAAATGTTCTATACAAAAAGTATTTTTTTTTTTTCACAGATATTATTAGATGAATCACCATCTGAAACAATGTCCCATCATTCAGTTGAAAAAAAATATTCAATTAAACAAATCAAATTATTTACTTACGTTAAAAAATAATTTATATTATAAGAATTTATTTATGGAAAATATGGATTCGTTAAAGGAGCCTTCGTAAATTTCTTCATCTCAAAACATCTCTTTTTGTGTGTGTGTGTCTTAAAATAGATTAATAAAAATTCTTTGTGTCAAAACAGACTTTTAACATTTTTCCCCGTCTCTAAATAAAACCATTCAAAAATTTAATTAATATAAAATGAAACTTCATCCTCCACAAAACAGCTGAAGACACCAAAGATCTTATTATATGATTGCAAAATAAATATATATAAAGAACTATGTTAAAAATCAATATGTAAGAATCTAAATATGATTCAAATTTCACGTTCACAAAATTGTAACAAAAATATATATTAGTATAAAAAAAAATTCGCAGTTTCATAAAAAATCATTCTGAAAGAAAAATTATTACAGAACCTTGATTGAATGGTATGCTTTGATATAATACAAGTAAAATTAAAAGAATTATGTAATGAAATTTAAAAGAATAGAAAATCAAAAGTAAATAAATGTAATGCAAATGTTTTATAATATACGAACATATAATATAACCAAGAAGGAAAATATAGAATCACTTCTGCCAAATTTCTATGATTCTGAAAGCCTTTCTTACTTTTAGAAAAATGTATGATTTCGATATTTACAGTAGTTTTTATAAAAACTTCTTTTTTTTTTTGTCTCCACTGATTTTTAAAAATAATGACAAAACATTTTGTATAATGCTGTATGTTTGTTACATATGTTTATAAATTTTCTATCATTTTTATCTATAAAATATTTTACAAAATGCATACACAAGAATTTCGGTTTTTAGGACTCTTCTCAATCAAACATTTTCAGCTGTGTAGTTGAATTCATACATGAAAAGATCTTAAATTTATATTCCTTTTAATGCTAATGTTGATGTTAATCTTAATCTTAATTTTAATGCTAATGCAACTAATTTTTCATGTTTTTCCGTAAAACATTTTTTTGAGCATGAAAATTTTACCTGAGTATTGATAACATTCATATATCCTAAATTCTGGATTGAGAAACATGATTAGTACATGTACAATTCATGCATTTAAATATATACATGTATAAATACATATCCTAATGTTAGACGCTGCAATTAAGAAAAAAAATAATTTTACAGATGTAAAATTAAAGAAACCTATATGCTTACTGAAGTTTTACCTGTACACTGTACGAAGAAAAAAAAATGTAAACATATAAAACTAGTTTTAGTTTTTGTAATTTTAAATTTTTACTTTTACCAATTATATCAGGTATTATAGTAGATTTAAAATGGGGGTAGTTTTCTACGTTGATTTACTTAAAAAAATTTTAAAAATACTTTTTTACAAAAAAAAAAAAAAAAAAAAAAAAAGTCTATAAACATATAGTACTCTGAGTATTATATGTTTATAGACTGTTTTATTTATTTATTTATTTATTTATTTATTTATTTATTGTAAAAAGTATTTAAATTTTTTTTTAAGTAAATCAACGTAGAAAACTACCCCATTTTAAATCTATTATAATACCTGATATAATTGGTAAATGTACAAATGTATAATTGTAAATACAGGTATTAAAAATTTAAAGATAATTTTTTTTCTTATCTATTTTGAATTTAGTTTTTGTAAAGCTACAAAAATCGGTAGCTTTACAAAAGGATCTTCTAAAACAGTAATCTTACTAAAATTTTATCTGTAACCGGGTTGCAATCTAATAAAAAGTTCTAGGCAAGTCCCATTTCCTCAAAAAATTCTTAGTAATCTTGCAGATTTTCTTATTTAAATTGGAAACTTGTATCTATTACATGAATTTTTGTTGTTTGTCATTATATAAAAAGTTCTAGATATCCCAGTTTCCTAGAAAAAGTTTAGCAACATTACAGATTTTTCTTTTTACCTGAATAGATTCCTGATATTCATAATAGGTTATCAGCGCCAAATCCATATATGCAATATTAATAATATTTTTTAACCATTTTGTAAATTTAAATTATGAATAGACATAATTCATATTATCAAATTTACAAACTTTCTCCTGTAAATTTAAAATTATTTCATTTTAAAATTTTATAAATTATTCAAAAGGTTACAAACTTGAAAAAAAGATGTATATTTTTAATTTTCGTGCATTAAGCAATAACCAACACAAGTAGAATAGCATGCAATCATGCAAAACTGAATCAATTAATATATTAATACAGAATTAAAAAGAATGAGGAAGATTTGAACAGCTAAAACTAAACTATATAAAAACCATGCAAAAAACCCTTTTTTTTCATATAGAAATACCTTAATTTTATGCTATGATCTTTAAATATTCTTTTTAAAACTAAATATTTAATGAAAACCTTAAATATTTATTAAATAGTTTTTTATATTCCGCTTAATTCATATCGATGTAAATGAAGTTACTGACTTTTAATAACAATAAGTTATTAATATTTAAATAACATTGTACGAGTTAATTACTAAACTTTCGATTACTAGTAAAATTTCTAAATAAATGTTTGTATTAAAAAAATGCGTAGAGATACTTATAGAAATTGTAACAACTTTTACATCTTAAAAATATTTCATTTGGTATTTCATTCCTTATGCATATACATTAAACAGGTTAATAATTAATATAATCCTTTTACATGTACATTATTAAAAAATAACCCTACTGATTTTGCACAGATCTTAATGCATTGCTTATAAAGCACTAGCCAGAAATTGTTAAATAGATTAGTCACAATAATTTTACTATTTAATAATGTACTTATATACCAATTATCACATCATTTTTATTTTTTTTTCTAAATAGTTATTTAATCATATATAATAACACCCTAAATGTTTAAACAAAACAAAATTATTTATATTAACTGAAAAAAAATGAATAAGATTGATTTTTCTATGAAACATTCCCTTTAATTACTTTAGTTTAAAATTAAATTAATAAAAATATATTTATTCAAGTAAGTTTTTAAAAAATTGATCTTTTGAAATTTATGAATTTTATAAATAAAATTTTAAAAATAATGATAAGAAAAATTAAAGTAAAGGCTAAATTTTCCTATCACTGGAATAATGATAGATTTCATAATGTGTCGATGAAATTCTCCCCCATGATCTATGATATAATTCTTCTAATTTCTATTATTAAAACAAATAATAAATTATTTTTTACGTTATAAAAATTAAAGTCTAAGAAAGTAGTTTTAAAACATTAATTGTTATAATTGTCATGAATTTCATATGGAAATAAGCACAGTTTAAAATTAACCAAATCTCTTCTATTTATTCGCCTGAATAAAAAATATTTGGTTAATTTTAAACTATGTTAATGTTATTATATGTAAATTATGTTAATATTAAAATTTAAAAAATATCTTTTTTTCAACTGATTAAATAAAAATATCTGTTGATTTTTTTTTTAATTAGAAAATAAAATGGTAAAAAAATAATAATTATTAGAATTTTGGCACAGTTCTAATTTTCAACTGTCGAAATGATTGAAAACTTCATAATTTATAGCTTTAGGTTTTTTCATGATCTCTAGAGGCTAATTCCATTGGTTCTGTAGTGTAAGTCACATAACTTATTAATTGCTATGCTTGTTAGCCACCGTTATTTTCGAAAAGTCTGCTTGGCTTTATTCAATTAATGAGAATGTGCCAATAAAATTAATCACATTTTTTTCGTTCTATAATACTGGTAGCCAAAAATCGTAGCCTGTGACTTACACTACAAGTACTCATGGAAATAGTCTAGTATATCTTGCCTGATATGTATATATTACTACAAAAATTTAATAAACTGTTTTTTATGTTATATAAATAAATGCACACATATTATAACATAATACATTACATAATTATATTAATTCTTTAAAGTTTTTTCCACAATGTATGATTTTTAATTACTAATTAATTCTACTTCTTGTTTAAGCTAAATGAATTATTTCTGAAATATTACAAACGTCGATAATTATTAAAATTTCCACATATTTTAATAAAATTAATTTCTGTATCTCCACGTTTTTAAAATTAACCAAGTTTCAATATTATATTGCCGATAAGATAAATTATCCTACAATATTTAGTATACCTCTTATTACGAATAAATATGATGTATTATGAATAAACCTAATTTTAAAAAATCCAGATTGAATGTTATGAGATACAGAAATTAAAAAAGAAAACTTACTAATTCCAATATCTGGTGTTTTTTGCCTAATATCTATTGTTACAAAAATCCAATAAAATATTTTTTAGGTTATAAAAATATACGTTCGCATATTGTTACATAACATATTACATAATTACATTAATTTATAAAAAAAATTCCACAACATCAGATTTTTAATACCTAATTATTTTTATTTGATCTTATTTAAAATAATTAAATTATTTATGAAATGTTATAAATGTCAAAAATTACTTGTTAAAATTTACATTTAATCTAATAAAATTAATTTCTATAACTCCACATTGTTAAAATGAACCAAATTTCAGTATTATGTCGCCGATAAGATAATTTATCCTACAATTTTTAATATACATCTTATTACATCTATTGTGAATAAATCTAATTAAAAAAATCCAGATTTAATGTTACGAGACACAGAAATTAAAAAAGAAAACTAATTCCAATTTTCTTGAATGATACGAAAAATCTAATGAAATTTGCTTTCGAGAAATATATTACCTATTCTTTTTAATTATTAGTTATTTTCATTTATTCTAATTTAAGCTAATTAAATTATTTGTGAAATATTACAGATTTATAGAATTATTTACTAAAATTCATATTTATTCTTATAAAATTAATTTTTATATCTACACAATAATAAAATGAGACAAATTTTCATATTATGTCGCCAATAAGATAAATTATCCTACAATTTTTAGTATAAATCTTATTACATCTATCATGAATAAATCCAATTAAAAAAAATCCAGATTTAATGTTACGAGACACAGAAATTAAAAAAGAAAACTTACTAATTCCAATCCTCTTGAAGAGTTCGAAAAATCTAAGGAAATTTGCTTTCGAGAAATAAACTACTTATGCTTCCTAGCATCACCTTTGCACACACATTAACATTAAATGCAAAACTTTGCTTCTTCTTGTATAAAAACCAATATCTGTCGGATTCGGAGACATCCTAAAACGTCCTTGAATCATGACTTTTCAGCACATGTAACTCACGAATTGCTCTTAGGCTTCCACAGACATATACTGTGTTTCTGTGCCCGGTCAAAATACTGATATTCGCATATTCCTGTACGGGGTGCAGCAGAAGGGGGGTTACCATTGTCGAAAACTTCAAACGCCCCCTTTTTTTGTTTAGAAATAAAAGAATGAGAAATGAAATCTTATGATTATTTTTTTCTCTTACCTGTTCTATGGATATTTAATAAGTCCTCAGCTAGCTAAGGTGTGTGATGATTCAATGAAAAGGATGAGGCAGTGGGGGGTGGTCGTTCTTTCTTACAGGAGGACCCGCTGAGGGGTGACCGCCGACGATTCCATGCACCCCTTTGCCCCGGTCAGCGATGCTGCTGCCGATGGAACATCCTCTCCTCCTGTGGTCTGGCGCCGGGGTAGATACGCCCCGCACCCAACATACTTGCATGTGTTCAGATGTGTTCTTTTTACGAATATTCTTCTTTCTTTTGCCTTTCACAAGTCAAGGAAATTCCGTAAAGAATGTACTGAAGGGGGGTGGTGTATTTGGGCAGTGTGGTAGTCTACTCGCACCCTGTAAATGACCGCGGTGGGGTGGAACTGATGCGCATGCGCCGCTCGATAGCCCTCTTTTCCCTCTCTCTCCCTTTCCCTCACTCCCTCACACTCTCTCTCACTCCGGTGGGGCAGAGGGTGACGTCATGCGCACATCTGCAGTCGCAAGCCGCTTTTTGATCGCCAACCTCCCCACACTGCTGCTCCCCCTATCATTTTCCCGGTTCCCGAAAATCCTGCTCCCGATTTTCCCGAACAAGAAGATTTTTCTAGGGGAACTTTTACGTGAAAACTTTCGATTATTCCCTTACAATCCTTTTTTAGTGGCCCGTAAACGAATCACTGTACAATTTTTGGATTTTTGTGTTTAGGAAAAATCGCCGAAGGACTCGTAAAGGTCGAAGAGGGCAGCAGCGATCTAATCACGTGATCTGTCGGATATCCGGTAGTCGTTACGTTGGATTAGATTGAGACCTTTTTAGTCAAATATTTTATTTTTTTCTATTAATTTTTTCTTATTCTAGGAACATAAACTTTTTAAAAATCAACAATAAACAATTTCTTTCTTTGATATATTTGAAGATCAATATTTTAATGAATTTCTAATGTTTCAAGTAAAAATCGTGTTTCAGTTTCGGTGTTTTGATTACAATTTTGTGCAACTTTCAAACTTTTTCCCTATTCGCACTTTAAATAGTTTCTGCCATGTTTTAGAAAATAAATGTATACATATGTATTTTTAATCCTATAAATAGTGTAAAATATCTTTCGGTAACTTTTCATTTTTTTTTTCATTTTGTTTCATATTTTTTTCTTTTTTTTTTAATTTCAAATGTTATATGATGTTATTTTATTTTTTGGTGTAAGCTAACATTTTTTCTCAAATTATGTATACTCGTTAAAACAGTTAAAGCATTAATATATTTTTTAAAAATCTTTTTAGCATTTTTTTATAGTTATGGATATTTATCATGATTTTAGAACTAATCTAAACCTTACCTTTAAATCTCCCTCTTCCCTCCCAAAAGAAAATGCAGAATGTGTTAAATAATTCGGCGAAGAAAAATAATGCAGTAAAAATTTCAGAATATTTGAATCTTTCTGTGTTCTTTCTATACATCTATTTATCTATATTACTTCTTTAGGATATAGAAACTCATGTATTTTTTAAAGAACAAATCAGTCTTTATTGTTATGTATACATGATACATCCTTATTTTATTTTACAGTAAATATATCTATTGATTGAAAATTAGATTTTTTTTTTAAATCTTGCAATTAATATAAAATGCTTTAATTTTTTTTCTACTTAAAAAAAATAATTAACCTTTTATAGCATTTAAAAAAAAAGAAATTGCATAAAAAATGTACCAAACCATAATGAATATATATATATATACCTTGTAATGAAACCAATAATCTTATTGAAAAATTTATTCTAATGAAAAATTTTATTACACTTTTATTTATTTTCAAAACAGCATTATACGTTTATATGCATTCTTAAAAGTTAAAAACTTTTAATATTAAAAGAAAATTCTCTATTTCATTCAATTCTGTGAAAGAGAAAAGAAAAATGGGGAACGCGAATAGAGAAAAATATAACATGTCACTGTAATGTTTGCTTATACGCGTGAGGCATTAACACAAGGGGAATACAGTTTTACAGTCAGTGACTTGCGAGCGGGAGAAAATGCAACCGTGTTGCTCAATATAGCCTTAACAATCCAAAATATTGGACACGTATTTAACCTCTTAATGGGACATAATGGGAATAATGCATTAAATTACGGTTTAAAAATTCAAATTCTTTATTCCCACCACTTTTTTGAAAAAGAATATTTTTCTTATTTAATGCGAAGTAAAACGGTACCAGAATAAAACCAATCACACTATTTTATAAAACTGGTGGGATCAAACAATTCTAAATAAAAGCCGTGAAGCTTACAGCCCGTGAATGTCTCGGGTGCGAAGATTAAGTGGTTAAAAAAAGCTGTACATTAACCCATTAGTACATAGCGTCCCTTTTTAGGGACGATTACAAAAAAGGGCATTAAAACACTTTTCACACCAGTAAAAAAAAAAAAAAAAAAAAGATAAATAAGCACTATTTTTCACGAGACAAATTCTTCAATAAGTTAAGATAAAAGTTATTCATTTTTTAACAGGGGTGGGGAACCCAAAATTTCAATTTTAATGAAAAAAATAATTTGGACGTTAATGGATTAAAGTAAAATTAAAAACAAGCAAACAAACAAACAAAAAAAGTTGTCATGATTGAGGTAGTTTTAACAAGTTAAGTTAAAAAGTGTTTTCTGATAATTGTTTTAATATTTTTTTAAAAGCTTTAACACGGCATTAAAGATTTATACACGTTAAAAAACACAAATAAATGTAAACATTAATTAAAAAAATTCAGGCAGGAGAGGAAAAAATGTAGAGAAGGGGTATATAATAATAATAATTAAAAGAAAAACATGGAAGTATTCATTGTAATTTTTTTTCTTACATGTGCCAAGAATCTATACAAGAGGAATATAATTTTACAAATAATAATAAAAATAAAAAATTTAACAGTAGAGAGGAGTGAGAGGAAATGTAATAGCGTTGCTCTGTACATTCAATTTTATCAGAAAAAAGAAAAATTCTAAATCATTTTTTTTATTATTTTTTAAACATTAAATAATAATAATATTTTTTTACAATGCAAAATATTAGAAAAGTATTTTTCAATTTAAATAAAAAAAATTTGCATTAAAAATGCAAAATATTAAGGAAGTATTTTGAAAATATTTAAAATAAACGTAACGATAGAAGGAGAATATATTTTTACAGACAATAGAAAAATCTTAATAATTGGAAAGTGTGGAGAAATGTTATAGCGTAGCTCCGTACATTCAATTTTCATAAGAAGAATGAAAAATTCTAAGTCAATTTATTTATTTATTTTTCTCAAAATAAAAGAATATTTTTTTACAGTGTAAACTTTTAAAAGTGTATTTTTTAAATTAAATAGAAAAATAATTTAAAAAATGCAAAATATCAAACAGGTACTTTGAAAAAAATTTTAATTAAAGAAAATAACGATATAGGGGAAATTTAGTTTTACAGACAATACAAATATCTTAAACAATGACTTTAGAGTGAGAGGAAATGTAACAGTGACGCTCAGTGCATTCAATTTATATAAAAAGTAATAAAAATGTTCAATTTTTTTTTTATTACAAAAGAAAATGTTTAAAGTATATTTTTTAATTAAATAAAAAAAAACTCTAAAATTACGAAATATCAAACAAATATTTTGACATTAAAAAAAAAATAAACGTAACGATATAAAGGAATATAGTTTTACAGACAATACAAAAAATTTAAACAATGATTAGGGAACGAAAAGAAATGTAAGAGAATTACTCTGTATATTCATTTTAAAAAAAAAAAAATCTAAGCTATTTAATTTTTTTTTTTCGTAAAATGAAAAATAAATATTATTTACAATGCAAAAAAAAAAAAAAAATAAATAAATAAAAATGTATTTTGAACATTAAACAAAAAAATTAACTTTAAAATGCAAAATATTAAACAAGTAATTTGAATTGTTTTAAAGAAAAGGTAACAATAAATGGCCATCCCCCCAACCCCAAAAAGTAAAATTTTTTGTAATCATCGAGACATTTTTAATTAAACAAATCAATTAAATATGCATCAGAAATATTTTGTATTAATTATTATTATTATTTCTTTTTTCAAAATTTTAACACAGTATTAAAGATTGATATATTTTAAAGAACAGGAAAAAAAAGTAAATAATAATGTAAGAAATTAAGTATATTTGTTTAGTCCTGGGAAAAAAAGTAGGAGGGAGAGGGGGCGATTATTATAGAAAATTTTAGAAATGCTCAATTTAATGTTTTCTTACATGCACCAAGTATCAATGCTATAGTTTTACAATCCATAGACAAACCCTAAATAATATTTTGAGAGTGGCAGAAAATTAAATAGCGTTGCCCATACATCAGTTTTTTTTTTAAACACAGGAAAGGAAACTTATGAGGTCTATATTTTAAAAATAATTTTCTCACAAAAATAAAAAAAAATTAAAAATGCAAAACATTGCATAAATACAGTAGAACCTGTCAAAAGTGGCCGAAAATAGGCGCATTAAAATTTAAAATAAATGGTATAATTTTTAGAACAATGCCTTTTTGAAGAATTATTCAGTAAGGTACTTCTTTTTTTTTTTTTTTTTTTCTTTTACCTATTTATGTTTTTTAAGGTATGTAAATATGAAAAATTTTACCTTTTGAAAGATAAAAAAGTCAAAATATCGGAAAAGTATAACTAAGAAGTATTATTAAAAGTATTTCTATTATTAAAATTTTTGAAAATATTAAAACTATTTTCTATTTTTCTATAATATATCAACTAACTAAATAACTAAATATCAACTAACAATCAACAATATTTTCTATCAACAAAGTCATGGTTCTATAGAAAAAAAATACACATACGTTTTGATAAAATTTATTGTTAAAAATTGCATGTTAAATTAGACAATGGAAGGAAAAATTACTAAAGCATTAAAATAAGTAAAAAAAGTGTAAATATTAATATATTAGACTCACCATTTTTATTTTTATTTGTTTATTTATTTATTTGTGTTACAATTTTATGTATTAACAACTTAAGGTAAAAATATTAATATTAAATATTAAATATTAAATATGTTGTCAAGCTCAGATTAAAAAAAAAAATGAGAATGCGATTAAAAATAAATTTATAAGTAAATAATAATAATAATAAAATCCTGTCATCGGATGCTGTAATATTTGCTTGCATGCGCCAAGCATCTATGCAAGGAGTATACAGTTTTACAGACAGTAGAAGAGTAACAGATTTGGAGGAAATCTCAATAGCATTGTTCCATATGTCTAATTTTTGTTAGAAGTAAAAAAGTGAGAAAATAAATTGAACCACTCAAAGTAAATTCCTAAAAAACTTAATTATTTGATTTTTTTACATTTTTCTACGTTAAAAAAATAACAGTTTGATTTGTAAAGAAAAACATTTTATTTAATTGAATTAAGGACATTTATTTTATTTTACGCATTGTTTAATTTTAAAAATGACTAGAATAGGAAATTCTAATGAAATATATTTTTAATAACTATAAATTTAAATTTAAAACAAATGTTATTATTTTAAAGAATAATAACGCTAATTTATAAATAAATTTTACAATTCTAAAATTTAATGATATTAATAGCATTCCTCAGTATATAAGGTTTTAATTCTATTTTATTTTATTTAAGAAAAGTGGAGAAATGAACTTATGAATTAACTGCTGATACATCGCAGCTTCCCTATTTGAATAATAGCAATGTACAAAAAAAAAAAAAAAATATTTTTCTAAATTATTTTAGTATTATTTATTCATTCTTAAAATTATATTATTCAGTCTTAATTTTAAATATAGATCATTTTCATGTAATTGCCCAGTCTTTTAATAGTATAATTCGTATTATATGCTATTTCAAAATTTAAGATAATCTCCGTATTTTTTAATGATGATCGCTGTATTTTCAAATTCGCGCACCGCCATTTTATTTCTTGCTTTGTCCGTTTTGACCAGGCATGAGTCATCATGCTTGAGATTGTTCCAGACGCTTCTAGTCACTTCGATTCTAACACCTCCCACGTAAAATTAGGGGAATCCCCCTTGAAGCTTCCAGAAAACGCTTCTGATTGGCTGAGAGTGGCGTCGCGGACAAGCGCTGAAATTTTAGCGGGCGATTCGGTCAGATTGAGATTTTGGCCAGAGAGAGGAGGTTGGAAAAAAAAAATAGATTGGGGTTTTTCCCCGCTTGGCCTCCGGGCCAGGCAGCGGCAAAGTGATTCCAGCTAGATGCACTGGCGTAGCCTTTTAATTTCTCGGCGGATAATTATTTTATCAAATTTTATCTGACAATTTTTCCAGTATACTGCCTTTGATGACCACATTTAAAATATCATAAAGTACCTCCAGCCAAACAGCTCGAAATGACGCCTTTTCAGCAACACTAAATAGAAGTGGCGTTTACATCTATCTCAAGCCCACCTATCTGAACAGTTTCCTGCAAGCTCCACAGTTTCCTGTCTTGGGTAGCGGTCGTCGATCGTATCTTTCTAGATGAAATGCGCTAATTTACCACTGGAAGTTACCCGAGGATCAACGCCAGACGATGTCCTTCTCAGATGTTCGCTTCCAAAGGATTGGTTTCTTCATAAAGATCGACGGTGATCGTGCTACTTACTTAACTTGAATTCAGAGACTGTCGAGAGGATGGACCTTATTTAGAATATTAACACGGACATTCACAGAATTATAATATGAACTTTCGCCAGAAAATTTTTAAGTTTTTTAAAATGAAGTTTTTTGGATTACTGTAATGAAGTCATGGCCACGCACTACAACGCATTCTGATATCAGCAATCAATAAAATGATTATTTTGCAGAAAAAATAGTGTATTATTGTGTACATCACAGTTTGGGTGAGTGATTTATTTGTTTACTTTTTCCTTTTTTTAGGTATTCTTAAATAGCATGTTGAAATAGTTGAATTAATTTGACTTGTGGCACAACGCTTAATTGATTTACTTCCACTATTCGACACGCGCTGCTATCTGTATTTGAGGAATCTGTTTCCGGGCAATATACTATTTGAGCTGACTCGTCTGTTTTGATGAGTTCAGCTGTCGAAATATCGCTCGGATCGGATTCCCCAAATACAACACCATAGCAACTGCATTTTTTATATTAAAGAAATTTTAAAATATGAAAAGCAATTAAATGTTATTTTTGAAAAATACTTTTATTGAATAAAAAGTTAGTGATAAAAAAGTTAGCGATTTCTCACCCCAATCTATCTATCTATCTATATATATATATATACATAATAAAAATATATAAGGTGGTCTGGGGTAATAACGCCAGGCGGGGTAATAACGCCAAGTGCTAATATTTTGCATAATTATGAAATAATCTGGTAAATGACGCCCATGTGCTCTGCGCAGAAGGGTTTTGAGTCATATAAATCGCAAAAAACAGCTTTAAGTTAATTTGTTTCATTTTTAGGTCTTATTGTTTTTACAAGCAACTAAAATTAGCGCTTGATCTAAAATTTGCGATATACGTTTTGTGATGTGAAGACTATTTTTTTTATCCGGAAATACTTTGTTAATTACATAAATTTGTAGTACATTTCATGGACTTTCAAAATGTTGTTGAAGATTTTGGGTATCTTCTCGAGATAATTTGTAATTTAAAATGTACAGCGCAATAACTATAACGGGGTAATAACGTCAATTCTTGGCATTATTACCCCGGTTGATTCCCTACAGTGGCCGAGCTACATCCTAAATACTGATTCAAATAAACACAGTTAAAACTGTTCAATGTTTCTAATAATTCTATTTAAGCGGTCCTTTTTAAGCAAAAAGAAGCTCACGGTCTGATATTATTTTGCTTCATCCCCCCCCCCCCACACACACACACACCACACCTTTATTTTTCTTACACTTTCACAAAAAATTGAACATTTTCAATAGCTTAGAATGCAATTTGCCAATTTCTAAGTTTGTATAGTTTGTATTTTTAGAATTGGGCAATCTACATGCAATTATTACATCTTATTTCATAGTTTTGTTTGCCTGGCGTTATTACCCATATAGATGGGTAATAACGCCAAGTAGCATTGGTCAAGAAATCACGCCATTACATTTTATGAATACATATCTGTTGAATTATTTTTTTTATATAGATAGTCAATGAGTTGCTGTATCAAATCATATATTTGTTTGAAAAATACAAACTAAAACTGAGCCGTGAAAATTGGTAGAACCTTAACGTGGCTTTATTACCCTAGGGTACCTTAAATAGCGTTGCTTCATATTTATTTCGAAAAGAAGCACATTAAAATTTAAAAAATATGTTATAATTTTTAAAACAATGTTTTTTAAAGAATTACTCTGCATGTCTTTTACTTATTTATTTTTCAGATAGGCCAATATAAAAAATTTTACCTTTCGAAATAAAAAAAAAGTCAAAATATCCGAAAAGTATGATTAAAAAGCATTATTAAAAGTATTTCCATTATTAAAAATTTTGAAAATATTAAAACTACTGTTATTACTAGTAAAAGTAATATTAATAATATTAAATTTTTTCGAACAAAAACAAAAAATTGCAAAGTTGCGTAATGCGTTGAATATACTTAATTTTATAATATCATAAATGAAAACTTCAAAAAAAAAATCTTTGGTTAAATTTATTATTAAAAATTGCATGTTAAAATAGACAATGGAAGGAAAAATTACTAAAACATTGAAATAAGTAAAACATCCTGTACAAATATCATTGAAATATCATTGTAATAGATTTACCATATTTATTGAATCCTGGAAAAAAAAGAGCAGGAGAGGGTGGATTATGATAGAACATTTTGGAAAAGCTCAATTTAATGTTTGCTTACATGCATCAACTGTCGATGCTACAGTTCTACAATCAATAATGAAACCTTAAACTATGTTTTGAGAGTAGGAAAAAATTAAATAACATTGTTCCATATATCCGATTTTTTTTTTTTTTTTTTTTTTTTTTTTTTTTTTTTTTTTTTTTTTTTTTTTTTTTTAAGTACACGAAAGGAAATTTATGAGGTCAGTTTTTAAAAATTCATTTTCTAGTATAAATAAAGCATTTTAAAAATGAAAAAGATTGTATTAATATTTTCGACATTTATAAGTTAAATTAAAAAATTTATATTTCAGTTAATGAAAAAAATAAAAATAAAAACATAAAAAAAGTTTGCAATGATCAAAGTACTGTTAAACAAATTAATTAAATATAAATTTAAAAATGTTTTCTGTTAATTATTTTACTTTGTTTTGTATTATAATTTTACGTATTAACAACTTAAAAGTGTGAAAATATTAAATATATTTGTCAAACTCAGATATAAAAAAGAGAATAAAATAAGGAGTGAGATTAAAAATTAATTAATTAACTAATTAATTAATAATAACAATAACAATATTAATAATAATAATAATCCTGTCATCGGATACTGTAATGTTTGCTTGCACTCGCCAAGCATCGAAGCAAGTAGTATAGAATTTTATAAACAGTAGAAGTAACAACTTTGGAAGAAATCTGAATAGCATTGCTCCAGTTATCTAATTTTATAAGAAAAAGTTAGAAAATAAATTAAATTACTCAAAACTTTTTTCCTAATACAAAATAAATAAATAAAAAAATAAATAAATAAATAAAAATTTAAATAAAATATTTTTTCTTTAGTTTTTCTATGTTAAAAATAAAAATAACAATTTGATTTCCAAAGAAAAACATTTCATTTAATTAAACTAAGCACATGTATTTTATTTTGCACATTGCTTGACAGAAAGAATGACAAGAATATAAAATTTTAATGAAATGTATATTTTTAAAAATAATAGATTTAAATTTAAAATAAATGTTATTTAAAAAAAAATAATGCTAATTTTTTTTTAAAAAACTGTCAATTAAAAAAGTTAAAGTATAACATTGAATAACATTCCTCAGTATATTAGATTTTCATTCTACCTTATTTTATTTACGAAAGTGGAAAAATAATCTTATAAATTAACTGCGTTTTTTATATAAAAGTAAAAGAAATTTTCAAATAAGAAAAGGAGGTAAATGTTATTTTTGAAAAGCATTTTATTGAATAAAAAATTAATGATAAAATAGCTCACCCCCCCCCAAAAATATATAATAAAAATAAAAATAAAATAATAAAACTTAATAAATAGCATTGCGCCATACTTATTTCGAAAAGAGGTAGATTAAAATTTAAGATAAATGCTGTAATTTTTAGATCAATGTTTTTTTTTTTTTTTTTTTTTTTAAAGAATTACTCCGTTTGTAATCCTTTAATGTACTAATGTACTTAGGATAGACAAATATAACAATTTTACCTTTTGAAAAAAAAAGAGTCACAATATCGGAAAAGTATTATTAAAAAGTGTTATTAAAAGTATTTCCATTATTAAAAATTTTTAAATTTATTAAAATTATTATAGTAGAAGAAATTAAAAAGAAAATATAAAGAATTAAAATTACTATAGTATATTTATTAAAATTAGTATTAATAATAATTTTAAAATGGATAATAAAATTCTTCAAAGAAAAAAAATTACAAAATTGTTTTATGTTTTGAATATTCTTTTATTTTCTTCTATATAATAATAATAAAGGTCATGGTTACACACACACACACAGATATATATATATATATATATATATATATATATATATATATATATATATATATATATATATATATATATATATATACAGCTCATATTCAAAATATTAGAATAATTGAGAAAAAGTAATAAGAAAAAATTATTTGTCATTTATTTATTTTTTATACTAAGTAAATGCAATTAAATTTCTTATAAATTAAATCTGGAATGTTTAGATAAGATTTTAACATTTATAAAATATAAAATACAGCACAATAAATTAGGTATACAGCTTCCTTAAACACACCAGAATATTAGAATAAAATTTAGATTGATTCAAAATATTAGAATATTTTATTTTACGCAACAATATTACCTTATGAATATGAAGTAAATGGTAGTTAATATTTTGTAGCATCCCCTTTAGCTTTCATAACAGCTTACAATCGATCTTGCATACTATATACAAGGTGTTTACAAACATTTCTATCAATATTATCCCAAATACACTTTATACGTGCCACTAACTCATTTTTACTTGAAGGAGGATTTTCTTGAAGTTTTTTCTTCATTATACACCATAAGTTTTCAATGGGATTAAGATCTGGTGAATTTGGTGGCCAAGGAAGTACCTTAATGTTGCGTTGGCGGAACCAATTCTTAATTGACACCGAGGTATGCGGGGACGCTAAATCTTGTTGAAAGATGAAATCATCTTCAAATAAATCTTCTGATGATGGAATCATGTAATATTCTAAAATTTCTTGATATATCAGAGAGTTAACCTTTTCGTAGACGATGCATAACTTTCCAGGTCCTTCTGCACTCATACAACCCCACACCATGACACAAGCAGCAAATTTTACGGAACGTTAAAGGCATTCTTTATCAAATGCTTCTTGCTTCATTCTCCAAACTCGAATACCTTGATTACCATATGAAACACAAAACATACTTTCATCACTAAAAAATATATTTTTCCAATCTTCATTGTTCCTTAAACGTCTTGATTTACACCAATTCAATCTTATACGCTTTTGTCTTGCAGTCATGAGAGGTTTTGTTTTCGGTACACGAGATTCAAATTTAAATTTATGGAGACGTCTTAATGTTGTCGATGTAGAAACTTCAACTTCTTCTTCTTTCCATTTTCGGTGCAAGAATCGCACACTTTTAAAACGGTTTTTCTTAACTATACGCTTCAGTTTCCTGTCATCTCTAGCAGATGTTTTTGGTTTTCGGCCACCATTTCGGCGATTATTTTGAAATTTTCCAATTTTTGAATATTGTGTTAGTATTTTACTAACGCTCGATTGCGAACAATGTAAATAATTCGCTATAAAACATTGATTTTTACCGTGCCGATACAAATCAACCATACGAAGTTTAGTAGATTCAGGAATATCACTCACACGGCCCATTTTAAGACGAAAAAGAAACAAACTGCAAAAAAGAATACTGATTTTAAATAAAATAGTCTGAATTTAATCAATGATGCCACCAGTTAAGAATTGGTAATAATTAAAGGAGAATTAATGTGAAATATTCTAATATTTTGAACCACTTGAATAAATATTCTAATATTTTGACTTTTCAAAATAATTTTTTTTGCAATTAATCTTTTCAAAAATGGTATTAAATTTAAGATAACAAGTAAGTTTAATCAACAATAAGTTCTTAATAAAAATATCGTTTGCATATTTTCATTAAAAGACATTAAATTACCAAACGATATTTTCAATTTCTAAAAAAAAGGTAATTATTCTAATATTTTGAATATGAGCTGTATATATATATAATATATATATCAAATACCAAAACTTTTTGTTAAAATTTATTTTAAAAATTGCATGTTAAATTAGACAGTGGAAGGAAAAATTACCAAAACACTGAAATAAGCAAAAAATGTAAATGTTAATGTAAGAAATTTAGCATATTTGTTTAGTCCTGGGAAAAAAAGAGGAGGGGGGAGGGGATTATGACAGAAAGCTTTGGAATTGCTCAATTTATTGTTTGTTGACATGCACCAAGTATCGATGCTATAGTTCTACAATCAGTAGAGAAACCTTAAACAATGTTTTGAGAGTGGGCGAAAATTAAATAGCGTTGCTCCATATATTCCATTTTGATTTTTTTAAAAGTACAGAAAAGGAAACTTATGAGGTCACTACATTAAAAATCATTTTGTAATGTCAGGGCTCCCAAATGGTCCGCCGAAACTGAACATCAGAATTTTCTTTTTATATTTTTCTTGCAAAATGCCGAAAGACTACCTTCGGATGTTGATTCTAGCGCAAATTTAGTACAAACCAATTATGAAATTTTCTGTTAAGAAATATTGATGTTAAGTTCGCGGACCATTTGGGAACCCTGTAATGTAGACAAAACATTTTAAAAAGCAAAACTTTGTATAAATATTTTCGACATTTATAAGTTAAAATAAAAAGACAGTATTTCAATTAAAGTTAAAAAATAAATAAAAAATTGCTATGAGTGAGGCGTTGTTAAACAAATTAATTAAATATACATACAGAAATGTTTGCTGATAATTATTTTACATTTTTGTATTACAATTTTAAATATTAAGAACTTAAGAAAATGCAAGTAGTAGTATTAAATATATTTTTAAAGATCAGAAAAAAAATGAAATAGAGAATAAGATTTAAAAAATAATTAATTAAAAGTAAAAATATAAAAAGTTAAAAAAAAAATCCCTGTCATCAGAAACTGTAATGTTTGCTTACGCGCGCCAAGCATCTAAGCAAGGAGTATACAGTTTTACAGACAGTAGAAGGGTAACAGCTTTGGAAGAAATCTCAATAGCATTGTTCCATATATCTGATTTTTATAATAAGAAAAAGTGAGAAAATAAACAAAACTGCTCAAAGCTTTTTTCTTTTTTTTTTTTTACATAAATAAATTGTTTTAAATTTTAAATTAAATAATTTTTTTTTAATTTTTCTGCGTAAAAAAGTGAAACTAACAGTTTGAAATCCAAAGCAAAAACATTATTTAATTAAATTAAGAGCATTTATTTTATTTTACGCATCGTTTAATTAAAAAAATGATAAAAATTTAAAATTTCAATAAAATATACATTTTTAATAGTTATAAATTTAAAATTAAAATAAATAAATATCATTATCATAAAGAAATCTAAAAATAAATGTTACTATATCAAAGAACAAATAACACTAATTTTTTCAATAAATTGTACAATTCTAAAAGTTAATAACATTAAATAGCATTTCTCAGTACACAAGATCTTCATTCTATTTTATTTTATTTAAGGAAAATGGAGAAAAGAAACTTATAAACTAACTGTGTTATTTTATATAAAAGTAAATTTTCAAATAAGAAGAGCATTCAATGTTATTTTTGAAAAGTATTTTATTGTATAAAAAGTTAATAGTAAAATAGCGCACCCCAAAATAAATAAATAAATAAATAAATAAATAAAACTAAAAATAAAAAGTAAAATAAAATAAATAATAATAATAATAAATAAATAGCGTCTTTTATACTTATTTCAAAACCCAGATGCACTGTACAATAAGTTTCGAAATGTGCATGCATTTATCAAGACCATATTTTCAGCGCCATTTAAGACTATCTTTTATTCTAGAAATTTTTGGGGAAAATAACAGACCCGAAGTCTGTTCTGAAAGAAGGAAGTACCGTTTTATATTTATTGGGTTGAAGTTGGAAATGGCCATAAATCTGACATGCTGGAAAAGTTTTAGAATTTGGGGAACTCTGCCCCTTTACAAGCTAAGCTCGTGAACCCCCATTGAGGAATAACAAATTCTAAAAACACTCTAATTTGATCAATTTTTAAAAAACTGCGAAACATTTTTGAACCGCGTTATAAGAAAAATTTTAAAGTAAGCATTTCAAATGCATTAGTTAAATCCGATGTAATTTTCACTAAATTTTTCTTTCTCTTTTTAATATTCACTTGAAAATACTTTTGTTGTTTGAAAGGAAATTTTATTTGTGACATCTTAAAATTCACAATATATCATATCAATCATATGAAAATATGAAGTAAATGTCTCATCTAATTATTTTTTTAATGTTAAGTGCTTTGCGAAAATACTTGGTCATTTTAAATACCATGTAATTTCTCTTATTTGCTGCTTTTAACGTCCTTTAATGAATTTATTTATTATTTAAAATTATTCTTTCTCTTTTTGATATTCTCGTGAAAATACTTTTATTGTTGGAACGATTTTTTTTTTCCGCTGCCTTAAAATTGACAACAATAGTTTAAAAGATCATTTAAAAATGTGAAATGGCTCACGTAAATATATATTTTTATATTTAAAACGTTTTCAATATAATTGTTTGGCTATTTTAAATAAGACGTAATTTCTTCCATTTACGGCTATTAAAGCATTTTAATGAATTCATTATTTTAAAATTTTCTTTCTCTTTCAATAATTACATGTAAAAAGAGTTTCATAACGTAATTTTCAACATTTATCATGTTTAATTTATATTGATTTAATTCTCATTTCAAGATTTTTTTCACTGTTTATAATAATTGCGTTTTTTTTTTTTTTTTTTTTTTTTTTTTTTTTTTTTACAACAATTTTAAATAATAAATCTTTTTTGAAATGTGCATAAAATATCCCTTAAAAGGCTGAAAATTTGAATTTAAAACGGGAAAAATGGATCAAATTATAATAATAAATGCAGTCTGCACGCTGGGAAATTCTAATGTATAAAATCTAAAAATTTTAAATTCCTATGCATAGTTTTTGCTCCTATAAAGCTTTTTTAATGGATTGATTTTGACCAACTTTAACACGAAATAACTGTTAAAATAAGTATTCGATTCAAAAGCTATTTACATTAGCGTTTTTATCAACCTTTTCTCTATAATATCACCAATTTTCTTTCTTTCTTTTGTTTTGTGCGATCTGTAGTCTTTTTTAATATTAGCAAAGAAATACTCTAGGTCACAAAAAGTCATTGCCAGCGGCGATGACTGCGTTAGTTGCTGATTTTTAGACTAGACAGATAGGTACTCGTAAACAATACAATGTGCATAAAAATAGCGAGAAAATAATGTTGAAAATGCATCACCAAAGAAATAATGTTTTTTTTTTTTTCTTTCGGAGAAAAAGGAATAAATATAATAACCAGGAAGGATAATTCTCCGTCCCAATTGAGTACTTGCCACGACTAAATTTTAATGGTATTTCTCATCTTATTGAATAACAGAGTTTCTTATATTTAATAAAGCACAGAATAATATTAAAACTTCACTATTTGGGACGGAGAATTCTCATCCATGTTTCGGGATGCTGAAATTTTGTATGCGTATGTGGGAATTGTTTAGTGTGTATAAATTTCTGTATACCGGGTAGAAAGAGGTATGGGCGGGGAACTTTCCTAAGCGATCGTCTATGTTTATAGGTAAAATTCGACTCAGTTTTATAATTTTTAGAAAGAGTCATTAGTCGTTAACCATTACCGGCACAGTTGTCCCAGTCCCCCGGGCAAACCTAATTTTAATTCCAAATTTGCAATCGGCACCAATAATTTTTAAATAGAATTTTGTTTAAATGAAATCTTGGACTTACACTCTAAACATTATAAGCTAAAAGCAAAAATTTATTACTTATGTATATATACTTAGGTATAATTTTTGTCAATTTATAGTATGCCAAGGTATATTTTTTGTCAATTTATAGTATGCCAATCTGTTTTTAATGTAAATTATTTCTCCTTTAAAAATATACCTCTGAAGATGACTCATTAGATTGAGTTCGAAACGTTAGGAATTTTTAATCTTTAATAAATTGTTTTTACGCTGATAAGTAATAAATTTTTGCTTTTAACTTAGAATTTTGTTTCACAATGAAAGCTGAAATTAAGGAGTTCTTGACTTCTAAAAAAATTCTTTGTAAATTCCGGTGTCAATCAATAATTTATCATTTTACTAACAGAATTTGTCTGTGTCGGAAAGGGTTAGCACCAGTAAATTTCACGCATATTAATAAAAATGAACTCAGAAATTTGTCGAGGATTACTCTGTTTAGATTTGAGAATATCCTTTAAAAAGTGTTGCCAGATTGGGGATTTTGTCAACATTTTGGGGATTTTTGAACCTTCGGGGGAATATTTTGGGAACAAGCAGCTATTGGGGAAATGTTTGGGGACTAACAACTATTTCGGGGAAAAACATTGGGAATTATTTTTGCTATTTCACGTAAAGTTTACTTTTTGTCATATGAAAAACAGCGACTGTCTCGAATTCGCTTTTGATTTTGATAACGAAAATAAATTTCATAACTTAGAGATGTAAGCCATTATTCTCGTGGTTATGCTCATCGTTTATAATATTACAGTTTGTATGTATCACAGGTACATCACGACCGCCCTTGGACTATCCCCACTTGAATTTTCAGATCACTAAGTGGACAGATTTTTCTAGTCATTGCAAAGATAATGTGTCACACATAAACACATATAGACATTTATTTTATCAGCGTAGATATATGGAACATATTTTGTTTACATCTTTTTTTTTTTCTTGTTTAAGGCTGGTTAATTGGCGCTTCATTGAAAGACAGTAGAAGTTTTCTTTATATATATATATATATATAAGATACGCAGTTACATTCTACAATGAAATTACTACTTTTATAATTCAATATCACTCAATAAATGCAGCAGTCTCCTTAGTTCAGCTTATAGAAACTTAAATGAAAACTTTGCGATCTTAAATGCAGAGCTGCCACAAGCGACTATTTTTTTAATTCTATTTCGCACAGCTTTCTGAAAACAAAAATCTCTTAAATGCATTTTGACAACATTTTCAAAAGGAATATTTTTCAAAATGCATTCTTTTTTAAATAGTGGTACAAGAAAAATATAAAAGAGTCGCCTGTGGCAGCCCTGTACATGGTATAAACCTTTACATTACTGAATCTTCAAGGCGTATCCGAAACGTTCATTTTCCGAATTTTTAAAAATATTTAATTAAAGATGTGGAAAGAATCCTTTTTTTCTTCAGTCATTGACGAAAGCGCAATGATTGATAAAACGAAGATGCTTTTAGGCGCTTCTGTATGGCTGGCAAAATTTTAAAAACAATGTTTTATACTACCTCTGACAATGAAGTTCGGTGAATGAATTCAGAACAACCGATTTGGCAACACTGGGGAAACAAAACTCTGCATCTCCATAGAGGCAAGTATTGACCATCTTCTCCCACCGTTGTTCAGTTGAGCGTCGTTTATGCTCTGTAAAAGACGTTCTTTACTAAGTGCTTTTTCAGTGTGTTGGTTCTTAACTGAGAACAGGAAAATGAACGAACAAAAGATGAGTTTAAAGTTTGGATTTAAGCTTTGCAAGACACCGAAAGTAATTCATGAGGGGTTGTGCAAATTGAACACCCACCATACTCGTCAGATCTCAATCCTATAGACTTCTTCCTATTTCCACGACTCAAACTCTCTTTGAAAGAGATTTGACCATATTGCTGGCATTTAACGAAACGTGACGAAGCTTTTGGACTCCATTCCAAAACATTTCTTCTTGCGAATTTCCCAGGACATGTATAGCAGATCTCAGCGGTGTTTAGTTATGAGAGATGATTATTTTGAAGGATGGTATGGTAAATTTCGTTAATACTTCATCTACATTAATGTTACAGAACTATTCACTGAACTTTACTGTCAGAGGCAGTAGTTAAATGAGAAAGGAGCAGATGATGCCAACACTATCTCAAATTTATTCGAACCTCAATTGAAACGAGATGGCCGAAACCTTGAAAATATTAATATGATAAATGTAGATGGAATTTATATAATTTTTTTCTGCCAAATTTAATACTACTACTACTACTACTAATAACAATTATTATTATTATTATTATTATTATAATTATTATTATTATTATTATTATTATTATTATTATTATTATTATTATTATTATTATTATTATTATTATTATTTTGTAAATGGGGAATTTTTTCAAAAAAATGCTTCATTTGGGGAAAAAATTTCAATTAGTTAAGCATTTTTTATAGTAGAAAATTTACTTTTTTGAGTAGAAATTGGATTGGGGACTTTTTTCGAAAAAAAAGCACTGATTTGGGGGAAATTAATAAAATTTGGGAAAAATTAAATTTTGATTATCTGGCAAAACTCCCTTAAAACTCTTTTCGGCACGGGAAAATTCTGTTAGCAAAATGAGAAATTCTTGATTGAAACGACTTTTTTGAAATTAAAGACTCATGGATTCAAGTTTTCATCGTAAAAGCAAAATTTTGTTAAAATTATATTGGTATCATTCAGTATTCTGGAATTAAAATTAGGTGTGCTCGGGAATGGGCATACACTGAAAAAAATAGGTTCTCAAAATTGAATAAAAAGTACTCAATTTTAAATACTCCACATACTCAAAATAGCTCCGATATAAATGTACTCAAAACTGAGAAACACATGTACTCATTTTTGATTCCATGGTTGTGTTCAAATATAAATTGCTAAAAACTTACAAATTAAAGTAAAAATATACTGACATTTAGTTCTTGCTCAAAATTATTAACAATATACGTTTAATTGATTATTTATTAAGAAATATAACAAAATTTTTAGCAAAATACGCAAATCTAATATATTTTTTTTTTTTTTTTTTTTTTTTTTTTTTTTAATGACAAGAGCATTATTTGCAAGTCCTTTCAAATTATTTCATAGCACTGTGCATAATTTAATATTTACATTAATAAGCAACTTTTATGCTATCATGAATGAAATAAACCAACACTGGGTACAACATTATCGTTTATTTGGATTTGATGACATATGATGTTTCAAAATTGAGAAAGCAATGCATTCATTTTTTATCCGAATATACTCAATTCGATATGAGACCATCGAAGTTCTCATTTTTGAGTACTTCATTTTTTTCAGTGTACAGTGCCATAAAGGGACAGGGCTGCACAGGAAAGTATTTTTGCATTGTGTTCGCACTACCATTTGTCTGATGTAAATTTAAGTACAGTAGAACCCCGCTAATTTGGACCCTGTTAATCCGGATCTCCGGATAATCCGGATCTGTTTGGTCAATTTTTTTTTCAAGTTTGAGAAGCGATTGGTTAATTTTCATAACATTAACTTTTTCATCGACGTATTCTGAATAAAAAAAGCTTTTTTTTAAATCTTTTCAGAAGAATACCTTAAGCTTTCTTATTTAAACTCTTTGATGTTATCTTTCAATCATTACAACAATGAATCACTAAGTTTAGCCACTCCAATTGACCCAATTTTCTATTTAAACCACTTAGAAATGTCATAAAAAATCACTGCACAATAAATTTTTACTTCGAGCATTGCAAGAAAGCAAAGTAAAATAGTCTTTATAAGACCTATTGTCTGACCTATTGCCACAATGAATCAACATCCTATTAGAACAATTAATGGTTTATTTTGAATGTCAGGTAGAGACTACACCCTACGAACTACCTGTGCTCAAGTGGATGCGTGACCGTACGGCTCGCAAAAGGTATAGAAAACTGGCACAGCAAAAAATTGCAAACCTTTTTAATTACAAAGTAAATATTTTTACTGTCTGTAAATATTCAATAAGTTTAACATAAAGGGATTTTCTGTATGTATGTTTTATTTTATTTCATTTTATTCTAATTCTCCGGATTTTCGACAATTCGGATCGGGTCTGGTCCCAATTAATCCGAATTATCGGGGTTTTACTGTACTATATTTTCTCCAGCCAATGTTGTCAAAATATGAGTTAAGTAAGGTACCCTGGGGTAATAACGCCAGGCGGGGTAATAACGCCAAGTGCTTATATTTTGCATAATTATGATATAATCAGGTAAATGACACCCATGTGCTCTGCGCAGAAGGGTTTTGAGTCATATAAATCGCAAAAAACAGCTTTAAGTTAATTTGTTTCATTTTTAGGTTTTATTGTTTTTACAAGCAACTAAAATTAACGCTTGATCTAAAATTTGCGAGATAAGGTTTTTGATCTGAAGACTATATTTTTTATCCAGAAATACTTTGTTTATTACATAAATTTGTAGTGTATTTCGTGTACTTTCAAATTGTTGTAGAAGATTTTGGATATCTTCTCGAGATAACTTGTAGTTTAGGATTTACTGCGCAATAAGTATCCCGGGATAATAACGCCAAGGATTGGCGTTATTACCCCGGTTGATTCCCAACAGTGGCCGAACTATATCCGAAGGGGGTTTATATATTAATATGGGACAGCATTATCATCATTGTTGAAATGGTAAGTTTAAGGGGGGGGGGGTGCCCAATACTTAAAAATAATCTCTCTCTTTTATTTTTTATTATATTATTATTTATTTTTTTTACTAATGTAAAAAATAATTTTTAACTCTTTAAATAAAACTATATCAAAATGTTTTCGAGATTCAAATTCTAACATCTTCAAAATCAGGTTTCTATTAAATTTCCACTGGATTGTTCAATTGAGTTCGAAATTTTAACTGTCCGCTTTCTCAGCGTTCAGTTTTTCAAAACTTTATAAATTTAACCTTTAACTGATGTGACAGAAATTGTAACGTATGAATGTGATGTGGTTTGTGAGACCACAAAATTGAAAGATGAATAAAAGGCGGGAATAACTCATAGGATTATGTTTTTGTACTAAACTTTTTATACAAGAGTATTATACTTAATATTCACCTATTTAGTCTCTGGTGATAATACTAAAATTCCAAATGAAACAAAATTTTGGTAGTGTTTGCAGTTAAATTGAAAATTACAAGTTAAAATAAAAAATTAAAAGAAAAATAGTGGTCTACGAGACCGGTAACATTTGTTAAAGATTAAAATACGATCCATGATTAAAAATCATAGAATACTGTTCCTGCGCTAAACTTTTTGTACAGAATTAGTTCTAATTAAATTTAATCTATTCAAATATTTCTAACAATATTACGAGAACTCCAAACGAACGAGAATTTGAGTTGTAACTATAGTTAAACTGGAAAATACAAGTTAAACGCTATTTTTTGGGGGAGAGGGGGGTACAGTGTTCAGTCAGATTACTAACAGCAGTTAAAGGTAATTTTGTTGCTATTATAGCGATAATGTTATCTAACCATATGAATTATGTATAGAATTGAATAAGAGATCTCTTTGGAATAATATTTTTTAAACAAAAATTTTATTCAATTTATTAAAAAATTATTAAAGCATGCTCTTTAAAACGTCGACAATTTAACTGTAGGTTTGGAGAATCCGCATTAGTGTGAAGTTATGGGTTAAAAACTATTTACTAGATTACTATAATAGTATTAACCCTTAACTGCTGTGACAAAAATTGCCGCATAACTTACTGTGAGCACAGCCTGTCAGACCGCTTAATGAAACGATGAATAAAATGTTAAATTAACTTTGAGAATATTATTTTTGTATTGAACCTTACATACAGGAATATTATAAATAAAATTCAGCTATTCAAAAGTTTCTAGAGATAGTAATGGGACTCCAAATGAAACAAAATTTTCCCGATATCTATAGTTAAACTAAAAATTGCAAGTTAAACTCTGAAACTTGAAAAACTCAGCGGTATGTGAGACGCTAATAGCAGTTAAGGTTTAACAAAAATATTTATTACTAGCTGACCCGCCCGGCGTTGCCCGGGTCCGTATTAACAATATTAAACGAAATTGAAATTTGTATGATCTTATCATTAACTGGAAGCATGCAGAAATGAATTGTCTGAAATACGTCGCAGCTGACTTTCTGAAAAATTGGTTTTAAAAACAACAACTAATATTAAGCTCTAAAAATATTTAAAATGAGCAATGAGAAACACGGGAGGGAACATGTATCGAACGATTGCGTTAGTTTCGTGTTAAAGTATTGATATTTACCCGTAAAAATCACTGTTAAATCACGTAACTAATTATTTTTTTCGCATAGAAATCCCAAGTGAGATATTTTGAATTTCAAACTAATTATATCACTCTTAAATACGACTATACCGTGAATGAAATCGACACGCGATGATAAAAGATTGGTATATAGTATTATAATTTCAGTGCCATTTAACAAAAGTGTATATTTTTAATCATAGCATGTGTAATGTTGACTCTGTGGACAAATTCCTAACCGTAAACTTTTGTACCGTAACCATAATCTGTCTGTAACCTAACTGCGACTTAACAGTACCCTACCGTAACTTAAATATAATACAAATGTAACCTAGCCGTCACTTTGAAATATCAATATAGAAGCATCATTTAAGATTTTGCTTGAAAAGTTAACATTCTTTCGTTAATGTCTTAAAATCGTCTGCACTCTGAAATCTAGATTTTAGACTAATATTTGTTATTTAAGTTTTCGCGCATGATTTTAAAAGAATGTTTTCATAAATATATTTTATATATTGACATAGAGTTACTAATATGTTGTTAAATCATAAACATTTTTTCATCTACGTTATAAAATATTAAAAAGATCTGAAAAAAAAGAAAACTTTTAGTAATACAATTTTTAGTTCAAATCAAATGTTTTCAATATTTTATTTTATTTTATTTTGACATTTAATTATTTCGAATTTATCAATTTCAATTATTTTAAAAGCAAACATTTTTTTGAAATAAATAATATAATAGAAAAAAGACCATTTTAAAAAAATACTATTTCTTCGTAAAATATGCTTCAGCTGTAATTCATTTCTTTCAATTCGTCTTATTGATACAAAATCCCTTCCACATGCTTTTGTTTGGGACATTAAAATTTGAGCGATAAATGGTTTAATATTGCAACCCTTTTTTCGGTTTACTTCACCACCACCTATCTTTTTCCTCCATGGTTTACAACCGCTGTGATAAAAAATCATCATTTAAACTGACAGTTTGCCAGTCTATGAATTTTAAAGGTCTGTTCCAGCTTTTTTAATTATTTATGCGAAAATTTTATGCAACCAACCAACCATAACTAAATGAAGGGAAAAAAAGAAGAAAAAAAGGCGATTTTTTATGAGAGTGATCTTTGGAATTTAATTAATTACTCAGTTAATAAATAGAATTTCGAAATTCTGAAGCTCAGGTGCATCAGGAGAGATTTGGGGCTACTCTCAAAAAAATTTTGAGCCTCGTACATGCTGTAGATTTTGCTAGCCATCGCAGACACACACACACACACACAAACACACACGCAGACAGACAGAGCGTTTTGTTCTTTTATTAATATAGACATATAACTCTAGTTATTATAAAACTTCACATGATTAAAATATTACATTATGAATGATTAAAACCATGCAATGTTTCTTATAATCATATTTAAGCGGGACTTTTTAAGCAAAGAGAGACACAGGGTGTTATATTCTGTTGAAGCTCGCCCTCACTCCTTTTTCTTTCACTTTCACAAAAAAAATCAATACTTTCTATCGCATAGAATGCATACATGGGAATATAAATACTGATTCAAATAATCCGTGCAATGTTTCTAATAATTGTATTTAAATGGTCATTTTTAAATAAAACGTAGCTTAGAATCTGATATTCTTTTGCCTCCTCCCCCCGCCACCGCCACAGCTTTCTTTTTCTTTCAGAGTCACAAAAAAATTGTACATTTTCAATAGCTTAGATTGCAATTTGTCAATTTCTAGAGTTGTAGAGTTTGTATTTTTAGAATTGGGCAATCTACATGCCATTATTCCATCTTATTTTATAGTTTTGTTTGCATGGCGTTATTACCCATATAGGTGGGTATTAATGCCAAATAGCATTGGTCAAGAAAAAACGCCATTACATTTTATGAATACATATCTGTTAAATTATTTTATTTTATATAGATAGTCAATGAGTTGCTGTATCAGATCCTATATTTGTTTGAAAAATACAATCTAAAACTAAGCTGGGAAAATTGGTAGAACCTTAACGTGGCGTTATTACCCCAGGGTACCTTATTTCTGTTTCAAGAAAGAGGTGAAAGATAGAACGAAAAAATAGTCGCCTGCTTAAAGGGTTATTTTTTCCCTATATTTAAACGTTTTAAAAATAATGATTTAAAATTAAAATAACCAAAGTATGATTAATTTTCTGTTTGAAAACTAAGTTTTAAAATTTCTGTTACAATTTTGATAATTATTTTCCGTTTTTAAAAAAAACTCAAATTCGCTGTACAATATGCATGAATTTTTCAAAAACATACACCCTGTCCCAAAAGTTTAGACAATCAATAAAATTTGTATTAACATAAAAAGTAATAAGGAACAATTAAAATACGTGAGATAGGTAATAAATAAAAGCATTTATGCTGATATACACATATACATTATGATCAAAGGTTTCAAATTATAAAATATTCATTAAAATATGTAAAAATACGCTGTCCCAAAAGTATAGACAATTGTAATTTTTTGAAGTTTTACATTTATGAAAGTAACTAAAAACTTACATTTGATAATATATTGTATTGCCACGACACTTTATAAAATCAAATACATAATGTTTCATAGAATTAGCTAAGCATTGCATTACAGAAGGATTATATTGCTCACCATTTCCACATGGCCCCACCAGTGGCCGAGAGGTTCTGACATCAAACTGGTAGACGATAGGTGCTGGGTTCGAACCCAATCGCGACCGTCGGCCTAACCGTTCGGAGTTTTCCGTGGTTTTCTTCGAGCCTTGCGCAAATACGGGTTAGGTTCCCTTAGAAAGACCCCCACGGAGGGCATCCCACCCCATAGGGCCTATATCCCATAGCGTAGATAATCGGCCGACATACAAACAAACAAACAAACCATTTCCACATATTTTGCGAGATAAGTTTCCCCATATGTTCAAATCTGGACTAAGTGCTGGCTAGTCTATTAATGTGATATTGTTTTGCCTAAATTATGTTTTCGTTGATGTGGATGTATGCAAGAATGTCCCTGTCAAGATACGGTGCCAGCCTGGTCCTGCTAGCAAAAATCCATAATTGGTAGTTAATTGGTACGTAAATTATCCTGATGATCCCCTGATTTCATTTTTCTGTCTGTAAATTCTAGAAATGTTTTGCGGTTGAAAGAAAACCTTCTCCAGATCATTACGGATCATTCGCTTTGTTGTTCGGCTGCTGAAACAGTTCTTGGGCTCCTTTTTTAGGTCAACCCAGAAAAATTGATAACCAACAGGGTCGTCTAAATTCCATTTCTTTTCATCACTGAAGATGACAGAAATCATACCGTATGACACATTTTTTCTTGCCCACTTTATATGTGCACCTTTATGCCTCTCTTTTTAGCAAGGTTTTGATTTCATTTGCCTCAAACAATACTTCTTGAAACTTTAATCCTTCTGTATACAGTGCTTTTTGAAATTCTGGAAAATAATAAAATTTCACACACAGATAAATTATCAACTGAAAACATTTTTAATAATATTCTATCATCACGTAACATTTTTTTTAGCTCTTCAGACTAGTTTTCTAGTATTTCATGTTCAATATATGTCAAACCTCTATAAATATTGCTCAAGGATTTCTTTATTGTTATCGATATTTGTACAGGATTTTGTCCTTGCGCTTTTAAATGTAAAATCGTAATAATTTCATCTATAGACACTTCTTTACGGGGAAATTTTATCAAAATGCGCAGGAAATGTCTTTTCCAAATCACAAACAAAACAATACATTGAACTCATTTGATTCTACAAAATTTCAATAAATTATTATTTTTAAAATACAGCAGACGATATTTCAATAAAAGGGAAACATTATTTAGGATTTACAGGAGCACACAAAAATAAAAATATTTTATTTTGTGAAGAAAAGTGTAAAAGAAAACATGTATTGCTCTATTGTGTATATATTTTTGGAACAGTATATTTTTATATATTTTAATGGAAATTTTATAATTTTAAACCTTTGATCATAATTTATATTGTGTATATCAGCAAAACTGTTTTATTTATTACCTATCTCACGAATTTTAATTGCCAAAACGTCAGTGAAGGCTTACTTTGGAGACACGAAATTTTTCTGAGTCTGTCAGTCAGTCTGTCAGTTTGTCAGTCTGTCTGTTCCGCGATAACTTCCGTAAAAAACATCCGATTGGCTTGAAATTAAGTGGGTATGTTAGTGAGGCACTGGGATTAAGCTGTATAGTTTTTTGTAAGATTTGATTCATTCATTCGGAAAATATAGAATATTTTATTTTGCGCAATAATGCTTTTCTATGGCAAATCCAATGATTTTTAATTTTTTTTTCTTGAGAGGAAAATTCACATTTCATTAATGGAATTCAATGATAAATGGATACTGAAATTTACCAGTTAAATTATTCGTATTGTTTTGAAATTTTGTCCACACATTTGTCAGATTTTTAAAAATATTACTGTAAATTTTGGAGATTTTTTATAAATGTGTTCCAATAATATAAACTAATTTGTTTTAGAGATTTTCTTATTTCAAATATATTTATTTCATTTTCTTTATTTTCTATTAATGGTTGCTGAGCAACCATTCATCATAATCTTTTTTTTATAATGTTATAAATTTGAATGCGTGTACGAAAATTTAAATGAAGTCAACGTCAAAACTGATGAATTAATATGTTTGTATCGTTGTGTATAACTATAACATAGCCCAGAAAAGAACATAGGCTATGTTTTATTAATTTTATTCACATATTTTCCTTAATAATTCAAAATTTCTTTCTTTTTCATGCAGAATTAATAGCGATTTTTTAGATAAAATTTAACCAATTTCCTTTATCGTTGCAAAAAAAAAAAAAAAAAAAAAAAAAAAAAAAAAAAAAAAAAAATGGAAGAATTTTTCAACGGCAATAAGTTTCAATTGAGCAATTTCCATTCGAAAAATTAAACTAAGAAAAAATAAATATGACGTCAGAATTAAAATAAAAATAAATATAGTACTTTGTTAAATATTAAACACGGAAATTTGTTTCGTTAATAAGAATTTTTCTGACAAAAATGGGGGCATAATTAGAAGTAAAAGAAATAAAAAATAATTATATTTTTAACAATTATTTCATCTGATAAAATTTGACGTCATAATTGAAATAAAACAGGTATTTTATAGTAGTCGTAAAAAATATTAGAAACATTGATAGCAATAACTCATGAATAATGACGTCATTGTTTGATAAAATGCTATTTAATTTTCTACTGGCTTTGTCACCTAGCAACCAAGATATACCTAATTATTTCAAAATGTAAAAAGTTTTCTGTGCAAACGATAATTTGTGATAAATACATTATCTGTTTTATTTCTTCAGCTTTTACCTAAGCTGTGTGAAACAATATTCTTTTTGTTTTTGATTTTGATTAGAATGTTTTTTATGAGAATATGTGTAAAAATGTTACGGTTTTTATTGGAGTTGTGTTTTGTGAAATTATTAATGTTCGAAAGAACCTGAGTTGAGTTTACTCATCAGAATAAACTGTTTAAAATGAGAGATGCGAATTTAATTTTGAGTTGAGTAAAATATTAATAAAATAAACCACGAACAATTGAAATCTCCATATGGTCCGTCTTATACGGAGAAAAATCAGCGAGTTGTTATTCTACGTCAATGACTGAATGATAACTGGTGAATATTTTGTGCTGTTTTGCTATTTCTTCGATGTTAGAGATAATATTATAAAGAGTCAAGAGGGGTAAGTGCACCCATTTAATTTTTATTCGTTAAAAATGAGTATGAAAGAATTAAAAGCAAAAAAGAAAATTTTCAAAACCAATTTAACAAAACTAAAAGAAAAATTATCGAATTCTGAGCTAGAATTAAATGAATTAATTCTCATAAAAGAGAAACGGAATAAATTAGAGCAAAACTTTGCTGAGTTATTTGAGTCTATTTATAAGATAAGTAAAGAAGATGAAATTGAGGATTTTATTAAGGAAAACGA
This sequence comes from Maratus speculifer, assembly GCA_964019185.1. NCBI lineage: Eukaryota > Metazoa > Arthropoda > Arachnida > Araneae > Salticidae > Maratus > Maratus speculifer. The sequence continues at coordinate 50,311,792 of OZ025296.1, forward strand.
AGAAATTAATGAAATTTTAGAAATAATGGAATTTGAACTTACAAAAAAGTTATCAAAAATGAAATTGCAAACTGTTAATTTAGAAAACGCCACAAAGGCTGATAATAACATTAAATTGCCAAAGTTAACTCTTCCTGTAATTACGGGTAATTTGCATGAGTGGCTTTCCTTTAAGGATATATTTAAGGCTACTGTACATGAAAATTCAAATTTGTCAGAGGCAATGAAATTACAATATTTGAAGTCTTCATTGAGAGGAGATGCCTTTCGTATAATTCAGTCTATTTCAATCGTGGATTCTAATTATGAAGTTGCATGGTCGCTTTTGGAAGAACGGTTTTCAAATTCGAGAGAACAAGTTTACGCGCATTTAAAACGTTTTTTAAATATTCCTGTTATTCAGAATGAGTCCCCAGCAGCATTATTAAATCTAATAGATATAACAAATGAATGTATTAGGTCGTTAGAGATTTTAGAACAAAAAGTTGAGGGGTTTTCTACTACTATGTTTGCTTATATTTTGGCTCAAAAATTAAATGTAAATACAAAAATGTGGTGGGAAAGACATCTTAAGCGGGATAATTTACCGAGTTTAACTGAATTGCTAGAATTCTTGAGAGACCACGCGCGTACACTAAGTGCGTCCAAACAAGTAAATACAAAGCGAAATTTTCAAAACGAAAGTCAAACAAAGCATAGCTTTTCAAAGGTAACATCCATGGTTGCGAGTTTAAATGAGAAAAATATGCGCAAATGTGTTGTATGTAACCAGGAAAATCACAGTGTTTTTAAATGTCCCAAATTTCAAAAATTTAATGTACAGGAAAGAGTAGAATTTGTTAAAAAAAAAAAACAATATGTGCTTTAACTGTCTTTCAGAATTCCACTGCGTCAAAAAATGTAACTCAACATTCTCGTGTTCAAAATGCCATAAACGCCACAATATACTTCTTTGTTTTGATAGGCGTGAGAAAAATTCCAATGCGGTGGGAAACACAAAAAATTATAGTGATAAGGAAGTGCCAAATGCATTGTCAACGAATGAAAGTAAACCAACATTAAATGTTGACGCCATACCATTTGAGTTAAATAACCAAATTCAAAGTTTCACTAATACTTCAAATGTGAGATCGAATAATGTTAAAACAGTTCTTCTTTTCACTGCTATTGTTTATGAGATATAAATTCGGAAATAAAGTTCCGGTGCGTGCTTTATTGGAAAATGGTTCAATGAGCAATTTTTTAACATTGCAGTTAGTTGAAAGATTAGGAATTCGAAATGAAAAAAGTAATATTTCGGTATCGTGTTTCAGTGGATCCTCTGTAGCGGTAAAAAATAAAACTACTGCCTTGATCAGTAATAATTCGGGAGATTATAGCCGAGAGTTAGATTTCCTTATCATATCAAGGATTTCGCAAATTATGCCCTCGAATATATTAATATTTCAGAGCTAGGAATCTCAGAGTCTATTATTCTTGCTGATCCTGAATTTAATAGACCAGGGAAAATAGATCTTTTGCTAGGAGCTGAAGTATTTCTAGAATTGATAAAGGTGGGTCGTATGAAGCTACCAAATTCTAAATTAATACTGCAAAATACGGTGTTCGGTTGCATAGTAAGTGGGAGTGTTTACGATTGTAACGATCAGGAACAAATACATTGTGGGTTAATTATTGAAACAGATTTAAATTTCGAAATGAAAAAATTTTGGGAAATTGAAAGAGTAGAAGAAAGTACACCATTGAGAAATACAGAAGAATTAGCATGCGACACCCACTTTATAAACACACATCAGAGAGATATAACGGGCAATTTCATAGTACAAATGCCGTTGAAAAAAGATCCTAGTTCTTTGGGAGAATCAAAGAAATTTGCGGAAAATAGATTAAATTCACTTTGGAATAGGCTAGTCAAAAATCCAAATCTTTTAGAGTTATATTGCGCATTTATGGCAGAGTATAGAGAGTTAGGCCATATGGAGGAAGTAGAGAAAACAGATGAGTCAATACATGCGAATTATCTACCTCATCATGCTGTTTATCGCCCAGATAAAAGTTCTACAAAATTGAGAGTTGTCTTTAATGGTTCACATGCAACTTCATCAGGAGAATCCCTAAATTCCATACAGCTGAATGGAGGTGTCATTCAAGATGATTTGTTTAGCATAATACTTAGATTTCGTACACACCGCTATGCATTTACAGCAGATGTAAAAATGATGTGTCGCATGATACTTATCGATAAAATCAACGTGATTTACAGCGCATAGTTTGGAAAGATTCTGTAAATGGTGAGATGAAATATTACAGACTATGTACAGTCACATATGGCACAACTAGGGCCCCTTATTTAGCAACGCGCTGCCTTAAACAGCTTGGTATAAATGGTGAATCTCAATTTCCGTATGCTTCTGGTGTGGTACAATCAGACTTTTATATGGACGATGTCCTGACTGGAGCAGCTGACCTAAAATCGGCTAAGAGACTGCAAATTGAGCTTATTCAACTATTAAATACGTGCGGCATGAACTTACATAAATGGTTTAGTAACCATCCAGAATTAATGGAGCCAGCCTTTAAAAATGAGAATTACACTTTTGAAAATATGAGTGAAACTAAGGCACTAGGACTTTGCTGGAATGCCAATGATGATACTTTTACTTTTAGTGTATCATTCAGTGAGCAAACCAAGGTAACTAAAAGAAGTGTGCTGTCAAATATTGATCGCATTTTCGACCCCTTGGGTCTACTTGGACCAGTTGTGACGAAAGCAAAAATTTTCCTACAAAGACTGTGGAGACTGCAAATTGATTGGGATGACAATCTCCCTACAGCTGAGCTTGATGATTGGTTGCAGTTTTTAGAATCATTAAGAGCCATCAATAATATAAGTGCTGTTAGATACATTTTTACAAATAATCCAGTGCAAATTAAAATTTGTGGCTTTTCAGATGCTTCGGAGAAAGTCTACGGTGTGGCATTGTATGCTGCGTCTTCAAATTCTTCAGGAGAGCAAATTTCTCAGTTGCTTTGCAGTAAAAGTCGAGTTGCTCCAATCAAAACAATCACTATTCCTCGCTTGGAGCTCTGTGGTGCAGTTTTATTAGCCAAATTGATGAATAAGGTTGCCAAAACCTTAAAAGTTTCTAAAGAATCTGTTTACTATTATTCAGATAGTACTATTGTATTATGTTGGATTCGAAAACAGCCGTGTGACTTAAAAACCTTTGTGTCATCACGTGTGGCTACGATTCAGAATCTTTCTGATATCAGTCATTGGGGACATGTGGCTTCTTCTGATAATCCTGCTGATCTTGTGTCACGAGGTGTAGATCCAGACAAACTTCTCCAGAGTAACTTATGGTAGAAGGGTCCAATATTCCTGACACAACAAACTGAACCTTCTTTAAATACTGTCGAACTTGAGCAAAATGATAAGGATCTATACAGAAGTGAACTTAAAAAGACTTTTTCAGAGACTTCACTTTTAATATCAGACTGTTCATTTTTTATTGACTATTTTTTGTAATTGAGTAATAATTATGCTAAATTAATAAGAATTCTTAGCTATGTTTTCAGGTTCATTCAGAATGTCAAGAAGCCAAAAGAAAGGTATTCAGGTAAGCTAACATCTGCTGAATTGAAGAAAGCTTAGCAGTTTATCATAAAATCTGTTCAAGAAAAAGAGTTCAGTTCTGAATTCACATTGTTATCTAAGAGTAAGGAGTTACCAAAAAATAGTAGATTACTTTCATTAAATCCTTTCTTGGATAAAAATAATTTAATCAGAGTTGGAGGTCGTCTCCAAAATAGCACGGTAAATTATGCCCAAAAACACCCAATTGTACTGCCCTCTAAACACAAATTAACAGAATTAATTATTGAGTTTTATCACAAAAAATATCTACATATAGGACCACAAAATTTATTTTATTGTGTTCGAAGAGAATTTTGGCCTTTAAACGGTAGGGCTATTTGCAGAAAAATTGTACATAAATGTATTACATGCTTTAGGGCCAAACCTAAATTGTTAGAGCAAATTATGGGTGAGCTCCCGAAAGAAAGAATAAATGTAGACTTTGTTTTTAATTGCACAGGAACTGATTTCTGTGGTCCATTTTTGATTAGATATAAAGGTCAACGTAAAGGTATTTTTCATAAAGTTTATGTTTGTATTTTTATTTGTATGGTAACAAAGGCAGTGCATTTGGAATTAGTTACTGATTTAACGTCTGAGGCTTTTATTGCCACATTAAAGAGGTTTTTTGCCAGACGAGGCAAACCTCGAAAAATTTTCAGTGATAATGCAGGCAATTTTGTGAAGACTAATGTAGAGCTTAAAAGGTTGCATGAATTGGTAAACAAACCAGACCAGAACCTTACTAATTACTTGATATCTGAAGGTATTGCTTGGGAATTTATTCCCCCTAGAGCTCCAAATTTTGGAGGTTTATGGGAATCGGGAGTCAAGTCCTTCAGGTATCACTTTAAACGTGTTGTGGGCAACTCTAAATTAACTTATAAAGAAATGTTAACTATAATTGTCCAAATTGAAGGTATCTTAAATTCGCGCCCGTTTAGTCCCTTGAGTACAGATATTGATGACTTGGAGGTCTTGACCCCGGGACATTTTCTTATTGGTCGCCCACTTAATGCCATTGCTGAATCTGACCTGAGTAATATTGAAGATAATAGACTTAACTTATGGCAAAAGACCACTAAAATGGCTCAGACCATCTGGAAAAAGTGGAAAAATAGTTATTTAAGTACATTGCAGCAAAGGCATAAGTGGATGATATCAAAAAACAACCTCAAAATAGGAGATATGGTTGTAATAAAGAAAGATGATCTTCCAGTGTCAAAATGGTTATTAGGGAGAATTGTAGAGGTATTTTTTGGTAATGATAATAGAGTAAGAGTTGTAAATATAAAAACCCCAAATGGAATATATAAAAGAGCAGTATCCAAAATTGCTGTATTACCTCTTGAAAAGTAATTCAGTTTTTATAAGAAAGTGTACATTATTGTAAAATTTTTTTATGTATTATGTATTATGTAAAATTTTTTAAATATTTGCTTAAATTTAACTTAACTGTGACTCATTTATATTGTGTTTTATTGTATTGTTATTTATATTTTTTACAATGGTTGTAATTGCAGTGTTTTAGTTTGAAACCCCCCTCGGAGGTTTCAAAAGGGGCGGTATGTTTGATAAAATGCTATTTAATTTTCTACTGGCTTTGTCACCTAGCAACCAAGATATACCTAATTATTTCAAAATGTAAAAAGTTTTCTGTGCAAACGATAATTTGTGATAAATACATTATCTGTTTTATTTCTTCAGCTTTTACCTAAGCTGTGTGAAACAATATTCTTTTTGTTTTTGATTTTGATTAGAATGTTTTTTATGAGAATATGTGTAAAAATGTTACGGTTTTTATTGGAGTTGTGTTTTGTGAAATTATTAATGTTCGAAAGAACCTGAGTTGAGTTTACTCATCAGAATAAACTGTTTAAAATGAGAGATGCGTATTTAATTTTGAGTTGAGTAAAATATTAATAAAATAAACTTTCGAAAAATTGAATTCTTCAGTCATTGCCGAAACTTCAGTGAAGGCTTATTTTGGCGACACAAAATTTATTGTTTTCCGCCTGTCAATCTGTTCTGTCTGTCTGTCCGCCCGCGATAACTGCCACAAAATGCAATCAAAACTTCTTTTTTTTCGGAAACAAAATTGTAAAACCCTAGATTACTGAGTTTACACTTTCAAAAGTTCCTGATGCATCAGATTTAGGTGCTTGTGGTGGGCAGGTATGTAGAAGTATGAGGATAATGAAAAATGCTTATTAAAACTGTTACTTATCCTTATAAATCAAAATGTATAAAGAAATACAAGATATACGATAACCATTAGCAAATTGATAGAAAATTACAAATTTAAGTTTAATGAGACTACGGGGGGTTCAGGGGGGCGGAACCCCCCTGAAGAAATCTACTGTGTTATAATAAAAAACCAAAAATAAAAGATCATGAAAATTTCAGAATATCCTAACATAACTAAATCTTTAATTTAACGCTTTTGATGGCTGAAAACTTCTTATTCTTATTTTATTCTTATAAATAATTACGTAATTTGAAAATTTTAAATTACAGTTTCCAGGAAGTTGAATATTACCCAAAGTGTGTTAAAAAAAATGATGCGCAAAGTTGACGTTGAGGCTCCTGATCTGCAGATTTACTAGTTGTAGCTTATTACTTTTTATGTTAATGCAAATTTTATTGATTGTCTAAACTTTTGGGAAAAGGGGGGATTTTCCGCACATTGAAGACAATCTTTAATTCTAGAGATTTTAACCGGAAGAAATTGTTTCCGAATGTTCATTTAAAGCATTCTCAGGGATAAAAAACAAGAAAAAAAACAGTCGAATCCTGATGCAGGAGAAGAAAGTCATGTTTTATATTCTATACTAATGAAATCCGTGCGCCTCTGTCTGTCTGTCTGTCTGTCTGCTTGAAGCCGATTACAGTTCACAACGCGGACGAGTTGGAAGTCGCGAGAGGTGTCTTTCGATTCGAAAATTTCCGGGAAAGTCATTTCGGGCATTTTCGAGACCGTGGGACCAAAATTAAAAAAGTTATGAATTAAAAACCGGTCGGGAATCGGAACGGAAAACGTCACATTTCCCAAACGGAGCTCTCAGGCAGAACACTGCGCCACCTTGCGGTGATCGACTAGAACTTTTCCCCTTTGGCTAAAAGAAGAAGCAGCTGAAAACCACTTTTTCTCCCGTCATTTTGTCAAAGAATGTAAAAGAAAAAAAAAGAACTAATTGGTAAAAAATGTTAAACACGGTTTAAATAATATAATAAGTACAACTATTTAAGCGCAGCAAGATATGTTCACTAAGAGGTAATAGTGTTGCTAATTAATATTTTGAGGATCTCAGATGTAACTGGCTATTCATATATTTATTCTATATGTGAGTATTAATCGTTGTAGCTCATTTCATACTTTTTCTTTTTGGTAGCATACACGAATATTGTGTAACCTAAGATTTACGCGATTAATACTAATTTCTGTTAGTACAAACGGAAAACGAGCTACCAAAATTATTTGTTAGTTATGTTGTTTGTGATATTAATGAAATTATTTTTTTTGCGCGTTTTTTCTTAAACCATCATGCAGACAGTTTTTAAAGTAGAAAAAAACTGATTACATATTCAGAATCTGCGTAAAAGTCTGCTTCTACCAAAAAATACGAGAAAATGTCTTATAGGCGCGCAGAGCCAACCGTGCAAAACCAAATATTTTTAACGGGACGATGGTGACCATGAAGCGTAGCGCCGGTGGGCCGGCTTCGCACGGTGGGCGCGTAGCGCCCACTGTGCGAAATCACATATTTTTAACGGGATAATGGGCGCATAACAACCATAGCTCTTTAATTTACTTTTTTTTGTGCTTGAGGATTCGAACACCAAGACTTGCTTATTAAATGAATTTTTTTGCTTATTATATACTGCTTAATATCGAGGTTCGTTTGGAAAAAGTGGCCCAGCTAGCGGGCGTAGCTCGCTAGTTATTGGACTAAAATTCGAAATGACCAGAAATCATACGTGCTGGAAATGTTTTAGAAATGTTTGCAGTCATCACCACGCACATGTGAGAAAATAATGTTGGAATTGTGTTCGCGAATAAATAATTCTTGTTATTCTTTCCTTAGGAAAAAGACGAATAATCATAATGATATTTTATATGTGATGAAATTATGTGTGTGTGTGTGTAAAAAATATACAGTGGGTATATATTTCATCTATACAGCTATACAGGGTGGTGCAAAATGGAGATAAAGTTCTCCATATACCAAACAAAAATAAAGATTTAGCATAAAAAGTATCAATGTATGATTAATTTTTCATTTAAATGCTTAAATATAAAGAAAAAATTCTTACAATCTCAATAATTATTTTTTGTGATACATTGTAGAATATATTTCAAAATGTGCTTGCATTTTTCAAATACAGTTTTTCCGTGCATTTCAGGCTCTTCTCAACTGATCTGCTCAACAAGCTCAAAATGGTTTGATACACTTACAAATTCATTTTTAACGGAGACATGTGAAATTGCTGAGTCTCACTATGGAAGAAATTTAGAATCTAACTGAATTTTCCATTTTTTGATCAATAAATTACCTATAAGCGATGTGTTATAAGATGAGTGTTATAAGCGATTTTGATAACGTGACAATTATGTTTTTTATCTCTTTGTTGTCTTGTTCAACTTCTCTCATGCAAACAGCCTGTTCAAAACGCCCACTTTGACAGTATTTTCTGAAGGATCTATTGTAATTTAAATAAAACGGGAAAATAAGTGCGATTAGATAGTTTCTGAAAAACAACTCTGGCTACTTTCATGCATTTCTGAACAAAAATAAATTAAAACTTGTGTTATAAAGTTTTCCCTTTTTGATTTGAGAACAGCCTTAAGGCAATCTTTTAAACTAGGGATTTTGATGAAACAAATTGTCTCATAAGGCTCCCTTAGAGCAGGCGATGGTAAAATAACAGAGTCAAAGCTTATAGCAGGACAAGAAAGTCGCGTTTCATATTTATTGTATTAAAATTAGAAAAAACCAGAAATCTGACGTGCTGAAAAACTTTTAGAAGTGTTTGCAGACATTACAATGCGCAACAGCAATAGCGAGAAAATAATATTACAATTGTGTAAGCAATTAAATGCCTAATTTTCGAGATTCTTTCCTTAGGTAAAAAGTAGAAGAATTATAGTGATATTTTACTTGATATGAAATTTTGCATGTTTGTAGGAAAAATATATAGCGGATAAATATTTCATATATACAAGGTAGTTAGATATTGAATTGTGGTTCTCAATAGATCTATACACTCTTGAAAATTATTTAAAATTGAAACTATTAAAGTATGAAAATAAGTTTTTATCAGCTTTATTAATTCTTTGTGGGGCAAAGCAATTCTATTGCTAAAGTGTTGAAAATTCATGAGTGACACCGGAATTTGAAAACAATTTTATTTGAAAATATATAAAAGCTATATTTCACACACATAATAAACCGAAAACCTTTTTTACGAAAATTCCGATGCCAATGTGGCTTTTGGGAATTATCGCCCCTCAAGGAGTTAAAGCATAGTTTTTTATTTAAAAGTTTAAAACGCTTTCCGGCACACTGTGTCCAATCTGGGATACCTAATTTTAATTCCAAATATGCAAACGGCACCAGTGATATTTTAATGAAATTTTGCTTTTTCAATGGAAGCTTCAATTATGGGATTCTTAATTCCTGAAAAAGTCTTTTGTAAATTCCGCTGACTATCGATATTGTCTCATTTTACTAATAGACTTTGCCCGTGCCGGAAAGAGTTCAGTAAAAAAAAACTACAGTTTTTATAATTAATTTTTGTGATACACTGTACAATATGTTTCCGAATATATTTAGATTTTTTAAGTACAGTAGCATTCCTTTTAACCGGTCTCCTCTTTGCCTGAACTCCGCTTTAACCGATCGAATTTTTTTCTCAATATCAGGCTAAATTCAGAAAAGAGAATGTCATTTCTACATGGATACGCATTGACCTTCACAAGTGTTGAATTCAGAGTGTTCCGGAGTGAACATTCCCCTTCCCGGGAAGAACGAGATGTCCCCCTAGAAGATTTCAGATATTGTGGTTTTAATGATTAAAAGTGCAATCTCGACCCCCTATCCTCCTGAACGTTATAATATCTGATCTATCTACAAACTGTTTTGTACAAGCATTTAAAAAGCTTGAGGGATGCGAACAGATTACCGTACAAAATGTACACTGAAAAAAAATTAAATTCTGAAAAATGAGTACATCGATGTACTCATACTGAATTGAATATGTTTGGACCAAAAATGATCACATTGCTTTCTAAATTTTGAAAACATCACATGTTATCAAATCCTAACTAACGATAATTTTGTACCCTGTAATGCTTTATTTCACTTATGGTGGCATAAAAGATGCTTATTAATCTAAATATTAAATTCTACACAGTATTTTGAAATAATTACAAGTGCTTGCAAATAGTGTTCTTGTTATAAAAATATCCGATTTGGGAATTTGCTAATAACTTTTGCTATTTTTCTTGATAAACAATCAATCAAACTTTTATTGTTAATAATTTTGAGCAAGAAATGAATGGTAGTATATTTTTACTTTAATTTATAAGTTAAGGGGGCAGTTCATAGCGATTTACATTTGAATATAATCATGGAATCAAAAATGAGTAAACGTGTTTCTTAGTTTTGAGTACAATTGGATCGGAGCTATTTTGAGTATGTGACATATTTAAAACCGATTACTTTTTACTCAATTTTGAGAATCCATTTTTTTTTCAGAGTAGAACATTTGTTTGAGTCTTATAAACATCTTTAACATGAAATATCATTTGACGAGGATATAATTAAGAATGTAATAGATGTTATTTAGCACGAAGACGGTGCTGATGATGATCCAGTTGAGAGTGACACTACTTAAATTCCTCATATGCATGGGATAAAAGCATTAGAGTTGACAGTACGCTATGTTGAAAAGCAGCTAACAACTTCCTTGGATAAACTTACGATATTAAAAAGATGGAAGATTATGCTTCAAAACATCAGAGTCATTTTGCCTTCAAGAGACGAATCTCGATGTTTTCTTTATGGCTGATCAACTTAAATTTGCATAACGTTGAATAATTTCAACTTTTTATAAAAATGTGTGACATGATTTTCAACAATATAATTTGTATTAAATATTTTTCATTATTTGTTGCTGGTGATATTTTTTTAAATTCAGTTATTTACAAATAATATTCATTAAAAAAAATATGAAATACTACATGTATTTTTTTTAAGTATACAAATTTAAAAAAATTAAATGCATCGTGCCCGTTTAATTGACCACTTAATCATCGCGCCCGTGACATTCACGGGCTGTAAGCTTCAGAAATATTATTATTTTATTCAGAATTGTTTGATTTGCACCAGTTTTATAAAATAGTGTAATTGGTTTTATTCTGGTACCATTTTACTTGTCATTAAGATGAATATTTTTTTTTTCAAAAAAGTAGTGACAATAATGAATTTGAATTTTTAAACCGTAATTTAATGCGACCCTTAAGAGGTTATATTACCAATATACTTATTTAACTTTTTTTTTCTTCTCCGGTTTAACAGGCTAAATCTCGGTCCCGTTTAGGCCGGTTAAGTAGGAGGGTACTGTACATTTCTTCCGCACATTTAAAAGCATATTTTATTCTAGATATTTTGGCATTTCGCATAAAAATCCCTTAGCGCGGGAATAGGGAAAATAACGGAGCTAAAGCCTGCTGTAGAAGAAGAAAGTCACTTATCGTATTTATTGGGCAAAAACTGGAAATGACCAAAAGTCTAACGCACTAGAAAAGTTTTAGAAATGTTCGCAAATATTACCACACCAATAAAAAGCAGCAATAATAATAATAATAATAATAATAATAATATTGAAAATGTGATAGCAAAGAAATAATATAGATTTTTTTTTTTCTTGGGAAAAAAAGAACAATCATAATAATGTTTTAAATGTTGTTGATGTTTACGAAAAACGCATATTCAGAGCTACCAAGATACAAAATCAAAACCAGTACTTTAGTACAGAAAATGTTGTTTTATTTAATTGGAACATTTCGGTGATTTAATATAACAGGATATTCTTTAAGATAAAAATGGTGTGCAAAAAGCTGCTGACATGGCAACTCTGCATAGTTCATAAATTTTATACATACTGGCTAATGCAAAATGGACGGGAAAATTTCCTAGGCGATCATCTGTTTTTATCGGTAAAAGGAAAATTGTTCTCAAACTCCTATTTTTTTAAGAGCACCTGTAAATTCCATGCATTTATAAATGAAAACGAATTCAGGAATTTCAATAATTACCTTGTTTATATATGAGAACTTCCTGAACAGATTTTTTTTCTTTTCGCTAAATAAGTTTAAAATTAACAATTTAAAATTAAAACAATCGAAGTGCGATTATTTTTCCTCATGAACATTAAGTTAAATAATTTATGTCGCGGTTTTGATATGTCTTGGTAGTTTTATTGCCGCAGACATATCGCTTCCCACATATCAGTGCGTTTAATTTTCTTTTAAGATTTTTCCGGTATCAATTTCTCATTTTATTCTTTGAATTCTTCTAGAGAGTTCGTGACGACTTGTTCGAACTGGCTTCCACTAGAAAGTCTGATATTTGGGTCGAATGTAGGATAGCGGACGAGAGGAGACCGCTCCTGCAGCTGCTGATTTAGAACATTTAAGAGAATCCTCTATTCTAGATATTTTAGCCTTAAAATATGCTTCATGTGGTTCCCCTAAGCAGGATTGGGAAAATTACAAAGCTACAGCATATGAGAAAAAAGTCATGTTTCATATTTTTGGACTAAAATTCGAAATGACCAGGAATCATAAGTGCAGGAATCATAAATGTTTTATAAATTCGCGCAGATATTACCGCGTACATCAAAAAGAGCGAGAAAATAATGTTGAGCTTGCGTTAGCGAATAATAATTCATGATATTCTTTCCTTAGTAAAAAAGACACATAATCATAAAAGTGTGTTAAATGTGATAAAATTCTGTATGTGTATGTCAAACATAATAACATCTGTATGTGTAAATCAAATATATATATATATAATAATGTATATATTTCATGTATATTGGGTGATTCAGAATAGAGGTATGGTTTTTCACATACCTAAACATTATTAAAAATAGCGATTTAAAATTAAAACTACAGAAGAAAGATTAATTTTTTATTTCGTCGTTTAAGTTTTTGTTTTCCGGTTTTGATTATTACTTTTTGTGAAAAATTTAGAATACATTTCGAAATTTGCGTACATTTTTCAAATACATTTCTTCCGCACATTTAAGACAATCATTTTTCTAGTGATATTGACAGAAGAAATTGTCTCAAAATTAACGAGTACTTATGAGGAAAATATCAGAGTTAAAGCCTGATATACTGGAAGGTGAAAGTCACGTTTCATATTTATTGGACTAAGATTGGAAATTTCCAACTGAGCGAAAAATTGCCCAGGCCGGGAATCGAACCCAGATACTTGGCTAACAAGGCCAATGCTTTACCTGTTAAGCTATCAGGGCGACAACCGGCTGCGATTTTTCGCTCAGATAACCTTATTGGTCATAGCATCTGGTTTGTCATTTAGATAGTTCAACAGAATAGACCGCAGGTAATGGAGCTCCATATGACGATGGGTACGTAGATATACTATTATTTTCAACACAATCTAACTGATTGGTATAGTAATCATACGAATTGAATAACTGCCAAGTGAGCGAAAAATTGCCCAGGCCGGGAATCGAACCCAGATATTTGGCTTACAAGGTCAATGCTTTGCCTGTTAAGCTACCAGGGCGGCAGACGGCTGGGATTTTTCGCTCAGATAACCTTATTGGTCATAGCATCTTGTCTGTCATTTAGACAGTTCAACAGAATAGACCGCAGGTAATGGAGCTCCATATGACGATGGGTACGCAGATATACTATTATTTTCAACACAATCTAACTGATTGGTATAGTAATCATACGAATTGAATAGTTTCCAACAAGGCGAAAACTTGCCCGGGCCGGGAATCGAACCCAGATACTTGGCTTACAAGGCCAATTACAAGGCAATTTTTTTCGCTCAGTTGGAAATTATTCAATTCGTATGATTACTGTACCAATCAGTTAGATTGTGTTGAAAATAATAATATATCTACGTACCCATCGTCATATGGAGTTCCATTACCTGCGGTCTATTCTGTTGAACTATCTAAATGACAGACCAGATGCTATGACCAATAAGGTTATCTGAGCGAAAAATCCCAGCCGGCTGTCGCCCTTGTAGCTTAACAGGTAAAGCATTGGCCTTGTAAGCCAAATATCTGGGTTCGATTCCCGGCCTGGGCAATTTTTCGCTCAGTTGGAAATTATTCAATTCGTATGATTACTATACCAATCAGTTAGATTGTGTTGAAAATAATAGTATAAGATTGGAAATGACCAGAAGTCTGACATGCTGGAAAATTTTTAGAATTGTTCACAGACACTATGCACATAAAAAAATAGTGAGAATGTTTTATAATGTATTGGAATGCATTAGACAATACATAATTCTATCCTCATTAAAAAAGACAAATAATCATATATGTGATAACAATATAACAATATCTTATGTGCGATAAAATTCTATATATGTATGTCAAACATACATAAAGTGTACATATTTCATGCATACTGCGTGATTCAGAGGAGAGTTATGATTCTTAACATACGTATAGAAACATCCTTAAAAATAACGATTTATAATTAAAGCTATAGAAGAATGCTTAATTTTCTATTTCGTCCTATAAGTATAAAAAAAATTTAATTTTGATAATTAATTTTTGTGAAAAATTGTACAATATATTTCGAAATGTGCATATATTTTTCAAATACATTTCTTCCTCATGTTTGGAATAATCCTTTATTCTAGAGATTTCGACGTAAGGAATTGTGTCATAAGATTCCATTTGAGTAAGTATAAAATATATATTGTACATATTTCATGCATACTGCGTGATTCAGAAGGGAGTTATGATTCTTAACATACATATCTAAACATCAATAAAAATAACGATTCAAAATTAAAACTAACGAAAAATGTTTATTTTTCTATTTCGTCCTTTAAGTCAAAAAAAAAAAAAAAAAAAAAAAAAAAAAAAAAAAAAAATTCAATTTTGATTATTATTTTTTGTGAAAAACTACAATATATCTCGAAATGTGCACATATTTTTTCAAATGCATTTCTTCGTCACATTTGAGACAATCCTTTATTCTAGAGATTTTGACGGAAGAAATTGTCTCATAAGATTCCCTTTGATTAGGTGTAGGGAAAATATCAGAGTTAAAACCTGATATACTAGAAGAAGAAAGTCACGTTTCATATTTATTGGACTAAGATTCCAAATGACCAGCAATCTGACGTACTGGAAAAATTTTAGAATTGTTCACTACGCACATAATAAAAAGTGAGAAAATAGTATTTGAATGTATTAGCGAATACTATTCACGAAATTATTTCCGTAGGAAAAAAAGACATATAATAATAATAACCATTATATGTGATAAAAATTCTGTATGTATATGTCAAACATATATAATTGTGTATATCAGGGCTGTCCAACGCGGCGCCTGCGTGCGCCATGGCGCCCTTTGGAAGTTTTCTTGGCGCTCTTTTGAAGATTTCCTGTTATTATACATTTTAGAAGTAAAATTCCATTATAAAGAATGCTTTCTTTAAAATGTTAATATTTTATCACAGATATTTTTAAGACCTGTGTTTGGCTTATGTTGTTGGCCAGTTAAAACCAGAAACATACTTTGAAAATTTAAGCATGCATAGTTTGGAAATTTTTATTTATTTTTATAATGTAATTACGATAGTTAAATTTCTTAATAGTTGGAAATAGCTCTTTTTAATACTCATGAAGTAAGATAAATATAAATGTTTTCACCTGCCCCTCTCCCCTTTGAAGATGCATGTGCATGAAAGCTCTTTTTTTTCTGTTTACTGTTGTCACACTGGCCCATTGGCTGTTTTATATGAAGGATAAAATACTTTAATTTTTTTTTTTGACTTTTGGAATTTTGGGGGGTTCTTTCTTTATTTTTTTTCAGTAATTTTGATTAGAAAAAAAAAAAAAAAAAAAAAAAAAAGAAAAAAAAAATGCAGAATGATTTTTATCTATGAAAGCACTACCAGACTATACCTCTGAAACCAGCCTATTGGTTTGGTCACTATCATGCTTGTCATACCTTTCATAAAATTAATCCACGCCTTCAAAATAAATCAAATCGTATTTTCACATCCTAAAAGAAACTTAGCAATATCATCGATTTTCATAATTATTTATTTGTTAATATTGTTATTATAGACGCGATTAAAGTTTCAGGTGCCTTACTCTACAAACAATTTTGATATAGACTTCTCATTTAAAAAATGTATAATTTGAAATTTGATACGTGTAATTCCAGACTGTAAAGGTCTTTTGTTTTCCGCTTTACGATTCATTTCCATTATTTTAAGACGTTCGTGTATACTAATACTATGCAATAAAATATCTACATGTTTTCAGTTACGTAAATAATGGCGCCCTTCATTGACTGCCAAAAACCAAGATGCGCCCCTGGTTACTGAAAGGTTGGACAGGCCTGGTGTATATATTTGATGTATACAGCGTGATTTAGAATACAGGTATATGTTTCTTCACATACCTAAACATCCTTAAAAATAATGATTTAAAATTAAAAAGAATTAAAAAATATAGAAGAATGATTAATTTTGTATTTAGTCGTGTAAGATTTAATTTCTGCTTTTGATAATTACTTTTAGTGAAAAACTGTACAATATATTTCGAAATGTGCATATATTTTTCAAATACATTCCTTCCTCAAATTTGAGACAATTCTAGAGATGACGACGGAAGAAATTGTCTCATAAGATTCCTTTTGAGTAGGTGCAGGGAAAATATCCGAGTTAAAACCTCATGTAGTAGCAGGAGAAAGTCGCGTTTCATATTTATAGGACTAAGATTGGAAATGACCAGAAATCTGATTTGCTGGAAAATTTTTAGAATTGTTCACAGACATTACTACGCACATAAAATAATAGTGAGAATGTTTTATAATGTATTGGAATGCATTAGAGAATGCATAATTCTTGATATTCTTTCCTTACTAAAAAAGACAAATATATCTTATATGCGATAAAATTCTGTATTTGTATGCTAAACATACAGTGGTGACCAAAATTGGGGACATTTTTAGGTAGCTTTCATTTTAAGTAAAAAACTACCTTTTGCAGCCGTCTGGAGGAAAGCACATTAAGAAATTTTGTTATATTTTCGTCATCGTAACCCCTAGATCCGAAAACCACCCTCCGTCAAAATGTTGACTTACATATATATACTATATATCCATATATATATATATATATATACCGTAATTTCGGGTGTATAAGCCGCAGATCAAACAATTCTTTTTGGACCCAGAAATTTTATTTAGCGATTGAAGACAAATATTTACGTCGATCTAACTAGTTACATTTGTTTCTTAAAAAATTCTGGGTCGAAAAAGAATTGTTTGATCCGCGGCTTATACACCCGAAATTACGGTATATAGATATCTGAATATTTGAATATTGTCAGGCTGTAACTCTCGAATTTAATTAACCTATTTGGATGAAATTCTTTATGTGCATAGTTGAAGTACTAATGTCTCGACCGAGTTCGTTGGCCACCTTCAACCGCCATCTTGTCTCAAAATGGATGCCATTTGAATTTGTGAATACTCATGGAAATTTTTATGTTTTCTAACTTTTCCTTTAAAATGAACTATGTTGTTAAATTACATTGTGTGAATGTTTAAAATGTCTTTTAATGTTTCTAACATTCTGTTTAAAATGATACATAAGAGTTCGCATTTTGTGAAACGGAACTTTTTCTATAAGTATACAAAGTTAAAAAACATAAAAATTTCAAAATAATCAAATGGCCGCCATTTTGAAACAAGATGGTGGATGAAGCTGGTCAACAAACTCGGTCGAGACATTAGTAATCTTATTATGCACATAAAAAATTTCATTCAAATTGGTTCATAAATTTGAGAGTAACAGCCTGACAAAATTCAGATATATATATGTATATCTATATATATAGTATATACATGTAAGTCAACATTTCAAAGAAGGGTGGTTTTGGGATCTAGGGGCCATTATCGACGAAAATATATAGCAAAATTTACCAATGGGCTTTCTCTAGACGGTTGCGATAGGCATTTTGTTTTACTTTTTGTAATGAAAGCTACCTAAAACTGTCCACAATTTTGGCCACTACTGTATAAATAGAGTATATACGTTTCATGCATACTGCGATATTCAGAAGAAAGTTACATACATATCTAAACATCATTAAAAATAACGATTTAAAATTAAAACTATAGAAGAATGATTAATTTTCTATTTCGTTCTTTAAATTAAAAGAAGAAATCCAATTTTGATAGTTATTTTTTGTGAAAAATCGTACACTATATTTCGAAATGTGCATATATTTTCATATACATTTCTTTCTCACATTTTAGACAATGCTTTAAGATTCCCTTTGAGTAGGTGTAGGGCAAATATAGAGTTAAAGCCTGATATACTAGAAGGAGAAAGTCACGTTTCATATTTATTGGACTGAAATTAGAAATGACCAGATATCTGACGTGCAGGAAAATTTTTAGAACAGTTCACATAAAAATAGTAAGAAAATAGTATTGGAATGCATTAGCAAATACATAATTCACAAAATTATTTCCGTGGGGGAAAAAGACAAAAAATCACAATAATATCTTATATGTGATAAAATTCTGTATGTGTATGTCAAACATATATATAATGTATATATATATATCATGTATACTGTATGTTTTAGAATAGAGATATATAGTTCTTCTCATATATAAACATCCTTAAAAATAACGACTTAAACTTAAAACTATCAAAAAACCTTTAATTTTCATTTTCGTCCTTTAAGTAAAAAAAAAAAATAATTTATTTTTATGAATATATGACATGTACTATTATGCTTACATACCTGGACTTTCAAGAAAATTTCTCATGTATTTTTATAGATATTTAACAAAATGTCTAAAATTGCAAGTGGCCGTTCATCTTTGGCTATATAGTGTAGAACTAAACACTCTTAAAAATAATGATTTAAAATTAAAATTATAAAAGTGTGACTACTTTTATTTTTCAAACTTTTATTTAAAAAATATGTTAGAATTTTGATACTTACTTATAATGATACCCTGTAAAATATGTTTCAAAAACGCATACGTCATATTTCAATTACATTATTCCGGACAATATTTTTATTTCTAGAGATTTTCGCGAAAGAAATTTTTTCGCAAGGTTTCCTTAGAGCATGTATGTGTGATTGGGCGATTCAAAATAAAAGTATACTACTTTATATAACTACCCTAATTTCCTGCCTATAATCCGCGGATCAAACAATTCTTTTTCGACCCAGAAATTTTATTTCGTAAATGAAGGCAAATATTTACGGCGATCTCAAAAGTTATATTTTATTTAATAAAATTTCTGGGTCGAAAAATGATTGTTTGATCCGCGGATTATACGCAGGAAATTAGGGTAAATATTCTTAAAAATAATAATTGAAAATTAAAATTATAAAAATAGAATTAATTTTATTTTTCGAATTTTTAGTTCAATCCCTTAATTGGTTTGCCCGAACGCCGTTCCGAAAGACGAATTTGCTTATTGCATCATTTAAAGCTTTTTGACACCACTATTATTTTTAAGAAAATTTTCATACCATCGAAAGGCGGAAATGGTTAGACTAAATTTTATGAATGTTTTCTTTAAATAATAGTGGTTTGAGTTCGCTATTTTGAAATTATTGAACGGAAAAGAATAAGTTAAGGGGTTAAAAAATGTTGGAATTTTGATAATTGCTTTTATCATAGATTCCAACATCTCTTAAATATTACAGAGTCTGATACGAGGCAAATAAGTAAAGGCCCGAAAAGTGTGTATAAGAAAATCTGTCTATTTTCAATATGGTACTTACTAGATTTCATTTTAAAACCTTTTGTTAAATAATATTTCCAGTTGGAAACACGTTTGTCTACGATCAAACTCCTGAATATTTAACTCCTTAACATATTTGCCTGGACGCCGCCGTTCGGGCAAGACGAATTTGTTTAATTCATCATTTAAAGATTTTTGACACCTCTATTTTTTTAAAAAATCTTTCATACTATTGAAAGACGGAAATGTTTAGATTAAATACAATAAAACCTCTAAATAACGGACACCTCGGGGGGGCGGAAATTGTCCGCTATTGGGAGGTGTCTGCTGTTTGGAAAACTTGAGAGATTTAGAAAATTATTAAGAAATGCATGATGTTTCATTAATTGATTTTTATATATCCTAAAATCTTTATAATATGATTAATCAGAAATTATTTTTTTTCCAACAATAAAACCGAAATAAAACTGTGAATGGCTTTATCCATTGTTTATTACATTCATACGAAAAGCATTTGTTATAAAATTTTGCTTTTGCTTGCAATTACATGGAATTTATTTTTCAGTTTCAGTATCTCTTTCATCATCACTAAAATTCAGCTTTTTCCAAAAATCCTGAAACAGTATAATCGTATACAGCACTTGATTCTTCCTCAGTAAGTAACTCATCATCAATACTAATGAAAATTTTGGCATTTTTTCACTCCAAATATATTTTATTAATTCACTTATTCCGCTTAATTTTTCATTTGTATGGGAATGCGTGTGTTTCGATTTCTTTTAAATACAGCTTGCCTTTATGGAACTTTGTCGTACGCTTTCCAGTTTTATATATTTTGCAACTGAGGAGATCAAATTATAACATCGACAGCATTATCTAATTTCAGGCAGTTCTCATGTGTTTTCATTGAATCTAACTTCAAAAGAACGTAACGTAATAAAGGCTTTCTATACCAGGTTTTAAAATTGTGTATTACGCCTTGATCACGTGGGTAGCATACTGAAGTAATGTTTCGGAGAAAAAACACAATTTTAAAATTGTCGAATTTGAAATACTTTGGATGAGAATTTGTATTTTCAGCCCACCCCCAACATTTATGTGTCATCATAAAATTTGTGATACATTACCCTGAGAGATTTAGAGGCCTTTTTACTTTTTTCCCATTTTTTTTTTTCGTTTAAAAATATTTGTTCATTCTTTACTGCAAAACATACTGTCCGCTATTCGGAATGTACGTTATTCAGAGGTTAAACATACAAAAATTTAGGTTTTGGGAGTGGGGCTTAGAAAACTGTCCGCTAAATAGAGGTGTCCGCTATTCGGGAGTGTCCGTTATGGAGGTTTTACTGTATTACGAATATTTTATTTAAATAATAATAGTGGTGTGAATCCGTCATTTTAGATTTATTGAACGGAAAAGAAATAACCAGTTAAGGGGTCAAGAGATGTTTGCATCTATGCTTATATTGATACTCTATACGATATGTTTCAAAAAGTGCATACATTTTTCCATGACGTTTATTCAGGGTTCGTACGCTTCAAGGACTTTTAAGCACTTTTTATCGCATTTTTTGTAAAGTAATATTTGTTTTATTTAACCCTTTCCGGGGCAAGGTACTTGTATCCATAAAATGTAGAAATAATTGATTGAAAACAGTATTTACAAGAGAATTTATTTGTAAACTAGTAAATGTGCATTTTCGCTCATTTGATAAAGGTGGAATTTTCTTTAAAAAAATTCGGGTGCCAGTGTGGCAATTTGGGATTAAAATTATGTGATGCCGGGGCGGTATCACCGTCCTTCAAGGGGTTAACAAAAAAAATCTATCTTCAGATAATTAGCAACTGGTACTTTACAAAATTCCTGGTACTAACCCGTCTAAAATCCCACGAATTCCTTAATGCGTGCGAGCCCTGTTTATTTCGCACATCTAAAATAATATTTTTATTCTAGAGATTTTGACGAAACAAATTTTCTCACAAGATTTTCTTAGAGCAGGCGTAAAGCAGGCATACATGTACTATTAATAGTACATTAGAAATGAAAGAGTTCTGATAATTACTTACACTGATACACTGTACAATATGAAATTGCATACATTTTCCATTACATTTATCCCGCACATCTCAGACTTTTTTTTTTTCATCCTAGAGATTTTGGCGAAAGAAATTTTCTTACAAGGTTTTCTTAGAGCAGGCGGAGAAAAGTAGCGAAGCTGTAGTCTGTTGTATGTGAAGAAAAACACGTTTCATATTTGTAGGGTTCAAATTAAAAAAAATTAGAAAACTGACATGATTGAAAAAAATTTAGAAATGGCCGCAGGCATTACCACACGCAGCAATAATAGCGAGAAAATAATCTTGGAATTGTGTTAGCGACGAAAAAATTCATGAAATTTTTTCCTGAGGATTAAAAAAAAGAAGAAGAATCATTATAAGAATATTTCATGTGATAAATCTTTGTGCGTGTATGAGAACAATATATATTGGGTATACATGGTGTTTCACTAGCACACCGACAAACTTTCAGGAGGTGTAGGGGGCACAGAGATGACTCGGAATCACATAGCAATGCAGATGTGAGTCATGGTATAGTCTGTCTCAAAAGTTTAAGCACAAGCATAAAATATCGATTTTTAATGAATTATAAAAAGTTAGAATTAATAGCATTTTTTTATTTACATATTTCGCAATATTATTTAAATAAACGATATCAAAAATAGAAAAAAATAAATTACATAATTTTAAAAAATAAAATAAAAAAGAAGTTATAAAAAAAACTGTCTCAAAAGTTTATGCACAATGTCAAAAACAACCATATTTATAATTTTTACAGAACTTTTACTAAGAAATTTTTTTCCATGTTTTTGGATTAGTTCAAATAAACGTGCTTTCGTCGAAATTATAAGTTTTTGTGGGGTTTCTAGTGGCAAAAAAATACCATGCTTTCTCAATAGCCTCTTGGAGTTCTTCAATAGAGTCATACTGCTTTCCATTGCCTAAACTTGGCGGGTTAAAATGTTCCAGACATTCTCAATCGGGTTTAAGTCTGGACTTAAAGCTGGCTAGTCAAGTACATTATCATTTTTCTGAAAAATCCAAAGTTTTGTAGAATGGGATACGTGGATTGAGGCATTGTCTTGCAGAAAAGTTCATCCAAAACCTCCCAAAATGTCACCGAATGGAAGCAAATGATGGCTTAGCGTCTCTTGAAACTTTTTTTAATCTTCTCTTCCTTTTAGAAAAGCCAGAGAGGGCTGGCAAATGTCCCAAATGCCCCCCAAACCATAACGGATTTACCGCCTTGCTGCCTGTTGAAAAATGTCCTTCGGTTCTTGCATAACTCATGCCAATACGCATTCCAACCATCAGGGCCATCTAAGTTCCACTTTTTCTCATCGCTGAATAAAACAGTAAGCCATTTGTCCCCGTAGGTCACGTGTTTTTTAGCCCAGTTCATTCTTACCTGTTTATGATGTAATTTAAAAGACGGTTTGCGAGCCAATTTCTGTTACATGATGTAATCACACGCTTTAATACGTCTATTTACAGTGTCTTTGGACATCTGTACTCTGAGATTATTTTTAATTTGCCGTATGGGGACATATTTTGTCTAAATACCAATCTCCGTATTTTCCGATCAATCTGAACAGTCGTCATACGTGGTCGTCTACATCTTGGTTTCCGCTTAAAATTATCATTTCTAGAAAGTACTTGATATATACATAGCTTTGATCAATTTAAAACTTTTGCAATTTCAGAAACAATTTTATTTTGAGATTTCAATTTAAAATCTTTTAAAATCTCACATTTTGTAAATTCTTTACCCTTTGTTATGTTTAAAACATTAGGAAATAATTTCTCCACCTTTTATACTTGTATAAAAGTGCAATGTGATGTCATACAACGTCATTACACAATACCAATCCCATGTTTCTAAAAAAATTTGCATAAAGTGCTTAAACTTTTGAGACAGCGTTTCTTCAAGAAAAAAAGAAAAAAATAAATAAAAATAAATATATTTTTTATTTTAAGTACCCAAAATGGTTTATTTTACTTTATTTTGATTAAATGTTAAATATTTATTGTAAATTAGCACAAAATATTTTCTTCTTCAATTATTTTAAACCAGATTTGCAGAGTGCTTAAACTTTTGAGACAGACTATACAAAGTAATGTTCCCAGTAAGCTACTTTTTTTAAATTCAGATTTCTTGATTGACACCACTTTTTGTAAATGGTAAAATTCCGTTTATTAATAATATATTAATTAATGCAAAAAAAAAAAATGGTGTCAATCGAGAAATTTGAATATAAAAAGTAGTCCACTGGCAAAGCTGGATGGGATCCTAATTCAGATGATTGTTGACGATAATTGCTTTTTTCCCCTATTAAAAAAAGGTAAAACAGCCACTGGCAACACTGGAAAAAAGTGGAAAAAAGTAGTCACTACAAAGATGCGGAGTAAAGGAACAGAAACAGCAACACGTTAATGGGACAGAAAACATTTTATTGAAAGGTTATTCACAGAAGGGTTCAAAATTATGATCAGAAGTCGTCAGGCAGTCTTGACAGTGGCGTCGCATAGAATTGCTTGCGTCCTGAAAGATTTCTGGCGTGTCACATATCCTTCCGGGAACTACTGTAATTTCGGGCGTATAATCCGCTGATCAAGCAACTGTTTTTCGACCCAGAATTTTTTTAAAGAGAAATGTAACTTTTCAGATCGGCATAAATATTTGCCTTCAATCAATAAATAAGATTTCTGGGTACAAAAAGAATTGTTTGATCCGCGGATTATACGCCGGAAATTACGGTACTAAATTTCGAGCGAACACCTGAAGAAACAGCAGCCCGCTGTCAAGTCTTTTGACAACTTTTGGTCGTAATTTTAAACATTTTCTGTAGTACAGCCTTCAGTAAAATGTTTTCTCTCTCATTAACACTAGAGCAGCCGGGTATTTTACTCAAGTTTTATAAAATGTGTTTCTTACCAGAATTTTAATTTTAAACCATTTATCTTATTTAATTAATCTATTTTTCTGCAATATACATTTAATATATCTTATGAGGAAAATTCTGGTTGAAATCGACTATTATCAATCTTGCAGGAGTCACTTTGACCCCTATTGGCAGTTCTAGTGTTTAAATATTGCTGTTCCTATTTTTTTTTGTCTTCTTCTTTGTACCAGTGTTGATAGGGAGGTACTTTTTTTATTATTATTATTCAAATTTCTTGACTTTCACCAGTTTTTTGAAATTGTAAAATTCCCCTTATTTTCGCCTTTAATATGTTATTTAATAAGAGGAATTTTACCATCTTGAAAAGTGATGCCAATTAAGAAATCTGAATTAAGGAAGTAGTCCATCGGCAACATTGTTTTGCACCATATTCACAACTACAGCATGTGAGATCTGCATTGCTATGTGATTATGAGTCGTCTCAGTGCTCCCTACATCTTCCGCAAGTCTGTCTGATAGTATAACACCCTGTATATCTCGTATATACTGAGTATTTAGGAACTTCAGCACCGAAACAGGCGGCTATTTTTATACTCTGTTTACAGCACTGCTTTTAAAAAAATACGTTTTGTGACATATTTCGCTTGCAAATGTTTTTAAAGCGTATGAAAAACGATATTGTTTAGAAAAAGTGACCGAAATGTATTAAAAAGTAGTTACCTGCCGCATCCGTACACATTAGAGATATCGGAGATTATTCAGGAATCGCGCGGTTCCTGGAATTTCATGATAATGAAATTCTTCGGAACCAATATTATCTCATAGAAAATTTCTAATTAAATAAAGGAAAAAAAATATGAGTTTGAACTAGGTTATTTTTACTATTCATAAGATGCAGACATTTATATAAAAAAAAGTACATAAAAGAAAAATAATCGTAATGATAGTTATAATGTGATGAAATTTTACATGTATATGTGTATTTGAAAAATATATAGTGTATACATATTTTATGTATACAGTCATTCGTGATAATTTTGATCCATGGGGGTTGGGGAATAACTTTGCACCACGTCCTAATTTTCAATATTTTTGATTTCCAAAGGCTGGATAATCTACAGTGCTGTAATCTGTTGGCAGGATTCTAAACATGAAAGATACTATCATTGTCATCATAATGTACACTAGAGGAAATAGCCTGGTTCCTGGTACTGAACTCTAATGTAAGATGCTTGGAGTATGTATGATCAATTGGCGGAACGTATGGCAGAAAATTTATCATACATTTCTTTTTGGAAAAAGTGATTTTTCTACGGCCCGCGTTCAATGCATCTTAATTAACATTTATCAAAAAAAAAAAAAAAAAAAAAAAACTTTTGTTTACAAGTCCATTTTTTCAAATTTATTTTTCGAAAAGGCTGATATTCATTGAGAGTTTCTGTAGTGCAGTAACATGAAGGGATAGCCTCTCACAACTCGCAGCGATATCCATACAACTAAAAGAAGCTTCTTCATTATTCTTATTTCTATTTATAATACGTTGTTCCAAAACAACCAGACCAACTGTATCAGAAACAAAGTCGGAATTCTTAACTTAAATGACACGAAATCTGGAACATTTCCTCTTTGGATTCATAATAATGTCTGTCCAGTCACGAAGAACAGATGTATTGTTTCTTGCGACTTATTGCTTCGATCAAAGTCTGCGTCATTCGGAAGGAAAGAATGGTTGGACATAATGCATTTGGGGTCACTTCTATACTCCATGCCACAGATGAAAGAATGTTACACTGATGAATGGATTTGATTCAGTTTGGTTGCGAAGGTTTCTTATGTTATTTCACCAACTCCGGATACAGATGCAATCTATACACTAGTCGTTGGGAGCCATCGTAAATACTTACCCATCATGAATATGCATAATATAAAATATCAAAATAAAACATGTGCAGAGATTCCAAAATAAAATTTAAACGTATATTTAAATATTTTTATTACTTGATTATCCCTCCGACCAATTTCGACAAAAAATATAAATCGCCAAATTATTAGTAAATTATACAAATTGGCATAATTTTTATTTTAAGTAAGGAAAGAACAAATAAATTAGCAAAAGATTAATAATACTACAAAGAAAACATCGAATTAAAAATCAATTGATGACGTAACAAACAAATGTAATGTTTTTAATGTCAAGTGAATGTAACATTTACGATAAGCCATTATTGGCATTAAATCCTACACTTTTTTTTTTTTTTTTTTTTTTTTGATCGACGGAATAATCAAGCAATACCAAATTGCACAAAAGAAGCATCCTTGTAACTCCAAAAATTATAATTATATTAACTAACAAATTACTGCATTGGATTAACCGTCTCATTCCCAATTAAAATATATCTTTGAGTTGAAATTTTTTTGAAATACATTGTCATAAAAAATCGAAGAATGTGAAAAATATGATTACAAATATTTCGGCAATTAATAATTCGATCGACTTCAAGATCGAGGCAAAATTTATGTTTTGTTGTTGTCATTTATATCCATTCCTTAAAATATAAAAAACTGAAAATTTTTACAGACTTTTCATTAAAACGAATATTTCGAGAGTGCGAAAAAAATAGTTTCGGACAACCGAACTTGTTGATATTAAAAAAGCTTCTTCCCATTCTTACATATTAAATACTTACCGAATTTCAAGTCACAGTTTTAATTTTTCGGGAGATAGAACATTAAAAAATACACAGACAGACATACAGACAGACAGTCACATAAACTGACGGACGGCAATTTTTTTTTTTTTTTTTTTTTTTTTTTTTTTTTGTAAAAATATGTTTTTTGGAATCTCCCAAATTTGAAACGTGTAAATCTGTCAGAATTTTTTTTTTTTTTTTTTAATTTTCAAAACGATTGCAAGACTTGCTCTATACTACGTATGATGGGTAACTTAAAAGCATGTGAACAATAGATTTGGTCGCTATGGCATAAAACACAGTTTATTTTGTCTTCTACAATAACAATCTCATATTTTTAAAAAAGTGGACTTGATCGACTATGGTTGTCAATCCCTCATATATGAGATAAAAAAAAGTACATAATATATGAAGACCCCAGAAGCTAAAAGGTACATGTGATAAAATCGAAAAAATTCAGGTAAATGCATAGACGATCTCAAAATATGCTTTTATTTCAAGAAATGAAATATAAAACGAAATATAGGTGATTTTCCAATTATCTGCTGCGTTCTAGAGATCAACCACTTTTGCCGAATAATAGCTTCTGCCCTTAGCTTTGGAGGTCCTCATTTAAAAAGTTATTATGTACCGTTATATAAAGATATCAAATATAATTTATTTATATTGTGAAATAGTTTTTCCTAATAGTATTCATTCATTTAATATTTATATTCCTTTAAGTTAAGTATTCGATTTAAATGTTGTAAAAATATTCCACGCTAGATTTATTGTTTTCAAAGTTTTTATGATATTCAAAACTATTTTAAATGTTAACAATTAATTCCATTAACCGAAAAAAATATTTTTCGCTTATTTTGCCGAGTGAAATCGCCAAATATGAAACAATCAATAATAAATAAACTTCTAAACTTTATAAACAATTATTGTAACCTCTTAGAATGCTGTCTTTTTCCAAATGGAAATTATGTCAAAAAATATTTTAAACCATTTTAGGATCTACTATTAATCTTTTAAAATCTTTTAACTTGTATATCACTTTCACTTAAAATAGATTAACTTTCATTAAAAGAAAAAAGCACATATGCAAAAATTGCCGCAGTTTAAACATTTAGTTTCAAGTAATAAATATTTTATTTTGAAATATTAAAAAAAAATGGTTACGTATACCGCAGAAGATTTTCAAATGAAAATGAATTTTAAAATCTTTGACTTTTGCACTAATTAGAGTTCAAGGCAAATAAATAGTTCTATAATTACCTTGTTATAAATGACTAAAAATTAACAGAATGGTACTTGGAAAAATGTCATCTTGGTATTTAAAATTACAACGAAATGAAAATATTTTATCATTACGGCTAGAGTAACATGAATGTAAAACTTTACGCATACTTGGAGGCATTAATTTTAGGGTTAATAATGTATTAATTTAAGTGACCTTTAAATTTACTGGAACATATTCAAGGAATTTAGTATTTCGTTGCAGTAAATTTTACAGATCTCAAGGGTTTCCATATATATGTGCCTTTTATCATATCTAATTTTTCATGTCGTAAACTAAAGACTAGTGAATAAGTTTTATTCCAAGTTGAAATCAATATTATTTGTAGGATGACAAAAGTAGATTAGTAGATAAGATTCATTGTTCCACCCCTACCTTGTCTCCTTGATACTGCTAATTTCTTCTTGTTTTATTATTTTTTTTCTTTGATACATTTTGTTGTTGCTTTGATTTGTTTAATATAGTGGGAGGGATCCAAAATTGTCTTTCCTGATTACAAAACAAAGGTTAAAATCATTTTTTAGATGCGTTCGTAATTATTTAAAAGCGCTTGTTTTCGCGAGGCTTTAATTTTCGCGATTATAATTGCAAAATGCCATATGATTATTATTTTTTTAGGTGCGTTCGTAATTATGTAAATACGTAGCACCTATAGTTGTCGTTCAGTCCGTCCGTCTGTCTGTCCGCATATAACAACGCAAAAACTACCCTACCGAATCGTTTGGATTTAAAAATATATAATTATTACATAATTTTGTCGAGTCATTTCAAATTTCATGAAAATCGGATGAATAGATCTATTACAGGGACAATCAAAAGTATTCCATTATATTACGGTCAATGGGAAAAAATAGTTTCAAATGCATTTTAATTGTTTGAAATTTAAAATACATAATTATTACATAATTTTGTCGAGTTTTTTCAAATTTTATCAAAATCGGATGTATAGTTCAATTACAGGGACAATCAAAAGTATTCCGTTATATTACGGCCAATAGGGAAAACTGTTTCAAATGCATTTTAATGTATAACACTCATTCGAACGCAATAAAATTGATATACATCTATAAAGTACATATTATAATATACATTTTGCATAATCTGTGGTGCAAAGAGCATTTGGTATTGATTTACAAGGCCACACAAAAGTATTCCATTACATAATGATATAGGGAGAACATTGATGCGCATTTTAATTGCATTTAACTATTTACAATTTTATGCGATTGATATATGAGAGTGATATTTTTAAAACTTCGTTATCGTACGAACGCAGCTCATTTGCTTCGTTTCATGTGCAATTTCCAACTTGTTTTTGTTGTTTAATTATAATAAAAAATCAGAAAATTTTCATTTTTCCAAAATTTACTGATTGAAGTCACTTAAAATAGAAATAAGTACAAATGGTCTTGAATACTTGCAGCTATTTCTTGAATACTATACAACTATTTCTCGAATAGAATTACATTGCCTCTGAAAGAGTTAAATTATAAACGAGATTTAAGCTTCTGGTTCCAACAACTTCAAAGATTTTTGATGTATCTCTTTGCAGAAAAATGTAAAATTCAAAATTTATTATAATTTAGTTTTTTTTTTTTTAGTTTTTTTAAATTGTTTTATGGAGCTTCAGATGTATAAGAATAAAGATGTTAAGTCTTCTGCTCCGAGATGCATCTGCATGTGTGTATCTGTACTCTGTGGGAGATAATTTTGTAGCATGCTTTGAGCCATGTTAATAATGATGCACTTCGTAGCTAAGAGTTTGGACAGGCCTGTACTACATTCATATCTTTAACTATCATATACAGATAACTAAAGAACTTGGGCGGGTATTGACTAAAATACCATTAATATTTTACAAGCTTTTTATTTTTATACACAAAAAAATTTTAGTTATTTTTACTAGTGTCAAAAAAATTTTTATTCACTTTTTTTTAAAAATTGTTTGGAAAATAGTTTTTGTCCTCGGTAGAGAATTAGGAAATAGGAAGTATATCTGAATCTATTTATTGGTTGAATTCCGTAACTTTTTCATTTTATTCGCTCTCTGATTTCTCCATGCTTAATGTCTAGAAATCGAATACTTTTGCTGCCACGATGACAAAAAAGTATAAAAAAAAAAAAAAAAAATTAATAACTAAAGTATAAATTTAGATACAGGTTTCAAACAAGTTGCATTTAAAATAATTTTTTTTTCTTTATACGACGGTGTAAAAATTAAAAATGTGCGATGTTTAGGTGTTTAAAAATTTACATTACCGAAAATTGTTAAACTGAAATTTAATTTAATATTTGATTATGATTGGTCCAGGAATATTAACGTGACTCTAAATGTCCAGGCATATTAATATGACTCTGTTATTATGTAAGCTACGTTTTGGTCGCCATAAAAATGATGTTATTATTGTTTTTTAAATATAGAAATCATTTATAAGTCTTTAAAATTATAATCTTTGAAAATATCATTTTCCAAATAGTTTTAGTAATTTGTTAGATTACAAATTTTTTTATATTATTTTAATCAATCCTACATTTAGACGCACTACAGAGTTCTCTTGTAACTAAGTACAATTTAAAGCATTTATTTTTATAAATTACTGTATACAAAATTTACGACCAAACTTATAAGCACGTTTCACGTTTCTTATTTCAACAAATTATTTATTACAGTCAATAAGAACATGAATTTAAATCTTTGAAAGTTTTTTTTTTTTTTTTTTTTTTTTTTTTTGTTATATTATGTCTAAAATATTAGTATGAATATTTCGCAATTTTTTAGTTTACTAAGAGCGGAGTTATATATATATATGTGTGTGTGTGTGTGTGTGTGTTCTTTTGGATATTACGCGCAAAAAAACGAACGCTCTATGTGAGCAGTACCTTTCCTCGCCAAATGCAAACGATTTAAATGCACCGGGAAATTTCTTGTTAAATGATATATAAATACGCGGTTACTTAATGAATTTAAACTTAAACGATGAAACAGTTTATTATTTTTTCTATAAGTCTATAATATACATAATATTCTTGCGTGTTTCTCAAGTTATTTAAATTTATATTGTTTTACTGACTGAGTAAGTTTTAAGTTTATTTTACTACTCTTTATGGAATTCGATATTGTTTAACTCGTTGTTTTTATGGCAATAATTCTGTTCTATAGTTTCCCACATTTACAATATCGAAGTCAAATTGACATTGCTCAAAATCGGACCTTAATTGTGAGTTAGAAGAAATTTTAATTAATTTAAGTTTTGGCCTAAATCGTCTCTAAGAATTATTAAATTTCATTACAGATGCATATAAATATATACGATAAATTCATCGTTATAAAAGTGTATTTAATCTTTTGCGGCGCAGGGCAAATTCATTGCTTAAGTATTGAAATTAATGACTGACACCGGAATTTGAACACAACTTTATTTGTAAATAAGAAAACGCTATATTTCACGCATTCAATAAACCGTAATTTTTTTAAACAAAATTTCGGTGCCAATGTGGCGTTTCGGAATTAAAATTAAGTGGTATATCTATGAAACCACCGTGCCGCAAAGGGTTAAACAGTAAAAACAGAAGATTTCTAAATTAGATATAAGTTATGTATAATAGATTACGTTTATATGTATTTCCATATGTTTTTTATTCATCAGGTGCTTAAGTTTGTGGTTGGTGGGTAAGTTAAAATTACTATTTTGATGTTAGGATAATACAAACTGTCTAAACTCTGAACAATCACAGTGCAGAAAGATATCCAAATTATACTATAAACAATCACATAATCCGATACGTCTATCAATAAGACTTAATTAATTCAAGTTAAAGAGTAGGAAAAATCTTTCTTTAACTTCTTAGGGATGAGGGGCCGGTATACATGCCATTTAACCCTTTAACGGACAAAACATTTTTATTGCTAAGATGTTGAAATAAATAAATGACACCAGTAATTGCGAACAGATATATTTGTAAATAAGAAAAAGTGATTTTTCACACACACACACACATAATAAAATGGATTTTTTAAAATTAAAATTCCGGTGTCAATGTTTCATGTCGGAATTAAAAATTTGTGGTTTCGTAGGGAAACCAATGAACATTAAAGGGACCCCTTTTATCTCACCTAATTTAAACAATAATTGTACCAGAAACATTTAAAGAAACTTTATATTTTCAATTTGGCGGTGAGATGATGAAAATTGCTTTTCCTTATCTTAAATTATTATTTTATTTTTTTTCTGGTGAGAATTCTGTATTACTGAGACATTATTGCTTGCCCCTCAAGGGATTGAGGGGCTCATTGTCCTTCACTATTTCCATCAAATAATTTTTATTGTAAAATTAACTTATTCAATACTAGTTTTTTTGTAATTCAACCACAGAAAACTATCTGTTTTGAAAAACCGATGTTACAAGATTAAATATTAAGCAAAGTGCTCATATCAGGAATAGTTTAAAGAGAAAATTTATAAGTGATTCTACACAAATAGGCCATTTTAATCATAGTAATGAAGAAAAAAATAAATCATTCTAAAATTTCTAATTTTTAGTAATAAGACAAAACAGAGATACTTACTGACAAAAAAATAGCTGTTCGGCTTAATATTAAGTCGGCTGAATATTAAGGAATCCTACAATTTTAGATTTTTAACACTGAAAACGTCAAAAATTGTACTCATGTTTTTTTTTTTTTTTTTTTTTTAATAAGTGAGCACAGGAATAATGTTAAGGAATCCTACAATTTTAGATTTTTGACACTAAAAACGTCAGAAATTGCACTCATGGTTTTTTTTTTTTTAAATAAGTGAGCACAGGAATAATGTTAAGGAATCCTACAATTTTAGATTTTTGACACTAAAAACGTCAGAAATTGCACTCATGTTTTATTTTATTTCATTTTATTTTTTTAAATAAGTGAGCACCGGAATTTTTATTTAGAATTTTTAATTTATTTATTTAACCCTCCCCATCAGCGACAAATTCAGTTAGTAAAATGAGAAATTATCGACTGTCACTGCATTTTGCAAACGATTTTTTAAGAAATCAAGAGTACAATAATTTAAGCTTTCCTTTATAAAAGGAAAAATTTTTTAAATTATTATTGGTTTGCAAGTTAGGAATTAAAATTAGGTATCCCAGATTGGGCACACTGTGCCGGAAAGGTTTAGCATTTTTTTTTTCACAATGCATATATTAAAGTATTAAAATAAATAAATAAAAAAAATTCTGGTTCACCCCGAATTATACATATTAGAAATTCTTTTTACTTTTCTCCTGATATTTCTTTAACTTTTACATAACAAATGACATTTTAAACACCGATTTGGTGAAAAATACGTTTTTATTTTTCTCGAGAGCATTTTTAACAAAAATATCTTTCCTACAAGTTTTTAACTACAGTAGAACAATTCTGTGGCATAAGAATCAATTCTTAAAATGCTGAATGACAAGCGAGAGAATGATAAAATGTACTTTAAAAAAATATACCATTAAGTAAATTAATAAAACAGTACATTTTTTCAAATTATCCTTTCAGTGAAAATGAAAGCATCCAATAATACATTTTTAGAAAATAAATTATTTTTCTAAATTTAAATGAGGGAATAACATTATTTTAAAATTTACTCTGTCTGTCTGTAAAATTATTCCTTACATATTGAAGTATTTCTTCATGATGGCTGTTATTCTTTTGGCCCATGAAAAGACTCATGTGCTCAGCATACGGGCAATGTTTAAATCTTTATTAGTTACACGTATTTCAAATATTCAGAATTATTTATGAGTGAGGGAATGGTGTGAAATATGAATTGCAAACTGTTTGACCAAATAAAAATTGCATGTGCAGACGAAAAAAAATTGTGTAATACATATAAATGATACTTCATGTGTTCATAACAAAAGCCAGAAAACAGACGAAATAAATATGGATATTTCAGTAACAAATGATATTTTTTATGTTTTTGGATGGTAATAGTTGCATGTGAAGCAATGATATTTCATAGGTTTAACAATTTGTTCGAAATATGTTTTAATACATGTTTCAATTTTATGAGCTAATTTGAAAAAAAAAAAAAAAAAAAAAAAAAAAAAAAAAAAAAAAAAAACCTTTTTAAACTGCGTATTAAAAAAAAAATGCATTAGGTTTTTCAAATGAAAAAAATTAAATATTCTCCAGTTTCTTCATTTTGCCTATTTACGTAGAATCTCAAATTCAGACACAAAGAATTTCTCAAAAAATAAGACACCTTTAAACATCTTAAAATTGAACGCTCCATTTTAAGACACTTATGTGTCTGAATTTCAGTCACATAAGTGTTCGTTTTCCTCAATAGGAATGAAAAAATTGCAATAGGTAAGCATCAATAATTTTTTGTGCTAGCCTGTGGAGGCACACTACACCAAATCGAAAACACTTGACTAAAGCAAGGCCGCCCAACGCGGTGCCATGGCGACCTTTACGGATTTTATTCCCGTCGTTTTAAATGTTTTTTGCCAATTCTTTTTAAATATAAAGCAGTGTAACCCTTGAGGGGTTCTGGGATATATTATACAGGGTGATTCAGCTCGTCGGTGACAAACTTTAAGGATCGATAGAGCACACCTAGACGAACATTTTTGAATAGGGAATGTAGGGTCCCTGACGCGATGGTAAGGCGCTAGGCGCTTTCGAAAATTTGGGTGCCGAAATTCGAAACGTCATAAAAACTAGGGAAATGGTTACATTTTCTTGCTTGTTGCGTCGAAATGATTCTGTTTGTTTAGACTTTCTTCAGTACCAATTTGATAAGCGTATCTCTTAAAACATGGATAGGGGGCGCTGCAGACTTTGGAGAGCTAGACAACAACTTTAAGCCCGTTATTTTGATAATTTAACACATGCTCGCCAAAGTTTATACTCTAACTTAAAGTTTGAACCCAAAAGTAGAGCCCTGCAAAAAGCGTAAGAGCCGGAATAAAATGTCAAAGTACAGGGTGGTCGAAACTCGAAGGCTCCTAAGAGATAAACAAACAGATTTCTTGACTTATGGCATGTATTTTCATGATTCTGTTTGCTGGGGCTCTCTGAAACTCAGTTGAACGGTACAAAAAGAAACATCGATAGGGGGCGCTTTGGGCAAAAAAACATAATTCGTTGACATTTCGGACGCTAACTGGAAACGGGGCGCTACGATCAGTTAGTAATAATGAAAACACATTTTCTACCTCTGCTCAACACTTCTGAATAAATTTAGACCAAAAACATCAATGATACTGGAAATTTATTTACAAAAAATAACACTACAGAAGATGCTCGAAATTTCGACCTTGGGCCATGATGCAGGCTTCGCACCTCCGTCGCATTGAGGAGTGTGTGTTTCCAACAATGCCAGGAGTATCTCTGATCTGCCCTGCAGCTGCCACAATGCGCGCCACAAGTTCTTCAGCACTGCTGACAGGTGTATGGTATACCTCGGCCTTCAGGTAACCCCAAAGGAAGAAATCCAAGCAGGTGAGGTCTGGTGATCGGGCAGGCCAGTGAACTGGACCCCCACGCCCGATCCACCGCTGGCCATACCTTGCGTTTAGATGGAGACGCACGTCGTTCGTGTAATGGGCCGGAGCTCCATCGTGCTGGAACCACATCTGGCGACGCGAACCTTCGGGTACGTGCGCCTCCTCCAGAAGCTGCGGCAGCACTTGATCCAGGAAAATCAGGTAATTTCCACCTGTCAGCCGTTCAGGTAACAAATAAGGGCCAATGAGGCAATTCCCCAGAATGCCGGCCCACACATTTACTGAGAAACGCTCCTGGGCTGCTCGGCTTCTGGTTTCATGTGGATTTTTATCACACCACACATGACTGTTGTGGGCGTTCCACATTCCCTCCCGGCTGAAGGTGGACTCGTCCGTAAACAAAATGCAGTTTACAAAACGGGGATCCCTGTATCTCATCGCCAAGTACCATCTTGAGAATTCCACTCGAGGGCCAAAATCCTGCTCTCTGAGCAACTGCACCCGCTGGATGTGGTAGGGGTGCAGATTCCGGGAACGTAAGATGCGCCACGCAGTTGCTTGCGAAATGCCAACATGTCTGGCGATATCTCTCGTGCTAAGACCTGGGTTGTCCTCAACCAGGTTAAGCACAGCCTCTTCGTTGTCGGGGGTGCTCACTGATCGCTCCCGTTCAGGCCTGCCTCCGTCGAAAGATCCCGTTGTGGACAACCTCTGGTGTACTCGAGCGAAGAAGGCATGGCAGGGGATTTGCCTGTTGGGGTAACGCTCGGCGTACAACCGCTGAGCGGCTCGTCCATTACAACCAGCAGCGCCATACGCCAAATGCATGTCAGCCAATTCAGAGTTTGTGTACCGTTCCATCCTACTACCGATCTGCAGACAAGTAACCCGAAGCTTAAGTAGGTACCGCACGTTCAAAAGACGTGTCTGCGCATACAACTACGTCATCTCGCGTTGTCGTCTACGCATTACGTATCTTTTGCATATCGATATGGTACGATATCTTTTGCATAAATCAGCAAAAAGCACCTTATGTAAATTTTATTGCGCGCATTGTGCATGATTGAAACCAGCTATGTTTGTTAAAAAAAACAAACAAACTGCAGTTTTAATAGCTTCTTATGATAAGTAAATTACTCTCTTGTTTTGTTTCTAACTGATCGTAGCGCCCCGTTTCCAGTTAGCGTCCGAAATGTCAACGAATTATGTTTTTTGCCCAAAGCGCCCCCTATCGATGTTTCTTTTTGTACCGTTCAACTGAGTTTCAGAGAGCCCCAGCAAACAGAATCATGAAAATGCATGCCATAAGTCAAGAAATCTGTTTGTTTATCTCTTAGGAGCCTTCGAGTTTCGACCACCCTGTACTTTGACATTTTATTCCGGCTCTTACGCTTTTTGCAGGGCTCTACTTTTGGGTTCAAACTTTAAGTTAGAGTATAAACTTTGGCGAGCATGTGTTAAATTATCAAAATAACGGGCTTAAAGTTGTTGTCTAGCTCTCCAAAGTCTGCAGCGCCCCCTATCCATGTTTTAAGAGATACGCTTATCAAATTGGTACTGAAGAAAGTCTAAACAAACAGAATCATTTCGACGCAACAAGCAAGAAAATGTAACCATTTCCCTAGTTTTTATGACGTTTCGAATTTCGGCACCCAAATTTTCGAAAGCGCCTAGCGCCTTACCATCGCGTCAGGGACCCTACATTCCCTATTCAAAAATGTTCGTCTAGGTGTGCTCTATCGATCCTTAAAGTTTGTCACCGACGAGCTGAATCACCCTGTATAAAGCTTACTTTTAAGTGGGATTTGCATCAGAAACTTTCAATGAAGTTTGCCCTTTATAAGTTTGATGAAAAAGAATCGAAAATTCACTTTTAGCTGTTATAAATAAATAAATAAAAATATCCCAAGTTTTCGATTAGAGTTCAAAAATATAGAAGCACAATTTCTTGCTTCTCAAAGGTTTAAAATGATTCTTTAGTTTAAAATCGTTGGTGTGCACAGGCTTTTTTGTAACAGGTGACATTAGAGATTTGTGCTCCTTTAGAAAAATTTCGGAGACAGGTACTTTTCAGAGAAATGTAATTCTATATTTTCTACGATTTAGGGTTTTTTAAAATTATTATTTACTACTAAATAGAACTCCACATCTTACAGGCCTAATGACTCCCATCGTGCATCTTAATAGACGTCTGTATATAGCTACCCACGATTCAGTAACTTAGTAACGTACAATGTTTCCAGTCATCGGAATGCTGGTAACTTTCAGTGCTTGCCACTATATGAAACGCGTAAGCGCTTATTTGAAGGTTGGACGTACCTGTCTAAAATATGTTACATATCGCTCGAGATAATAAGAAATATTAAATTTTCAAGTGAGGTATAAGCTGTGTCATATTATTGAAAGTTTTTTAAATAAAAATGTGTATCATAAAATTTTAATTACAGACGAATAATTTTATATACTATTTGTACCACCTGTTTTTAAGAAATACATTTAAATGTAGATTTCGCTTGCAAATGTTTTGAAAGCGTACATAAAAGAATTTTTGTCTCGAAGAAGTTCTGCGAGGTAGCATTAAAAAATATTCGTTTATAGTTGAAACTTTACGACACCACCGCATTTTGTAATATTTTTTAAATTAATAATATTTTTGATAATTTTTATTATAACTTTAAGATTGAACTAATTAGTTTTCTCATACTTCTAATTGTTTCAATAAACACAGGGCCTTACTGGAGAATATCCCCATATGTCACTTCTGGATTTTGACGAGTATTGAACCGTTCGAAACAAGGTTCCCAGTTTGGCCTCCAATTTTAATCAAAATTCACACCGTAATTTTCCAAAGAAGAATTTTTACTTTATTAAATCGCTAAAGCTCTCTTATTAAGTAAAATATAAAATACTACTTTTTATTTCGAGTTTGAATTCGAAATTTCCAAATAAAAATGAAGGGGAAATTGGCAAGCTATGTTCAAAAGCTCTTATTACGACGATCAAGAAATGTATAGGGACATACATACTCCTGAATCCAATAATTTGAAAAATATGGACATTCTTTCTGTTTCGGAACAAAAGAAAAACTCCTTCTAAAGCTATCAAAGGCAGGAATTTTGTCTTATAATTAACCATGATAGTAATTTTCTATGTGAAACACAAGTTCTTTCAACACTGGAAAAAGCGATGAAAACAATTATTGTTTGACAGCAGTTGTGTTTAGTTAAAGTGAATCATACATGTTTTAGTATTAGGAAGACTGGATCAGGACTGCCCGTTAGACCTCTATTTCTTTCAGAAATTCCAAATTCATACCGGAAAATACGTAATTTTTTCTGATTTTTTTTTAATGCCGATCACGTCTATAATACTTAACCCCTTGATGGGCAGTGGTACGTCTATGACAAAGTTTATTTTTAATTCCCAAAAGCTACATTGGCACCAGCATTTTGGTTAAAAAAATTTCGTTTTAATAGGTGGGTGAAATGTAGCTGTTTCTTAATAATAAATTAAGTTATTTTCAAATTCTAGTGTCAATCATTAATTTCAACACTTAAGTAATGAAAATACTTTGCGCGGCAAAGAGCTAATGTTAGTATTCTTGAAAATGCTCCGGTGGTAAGTCAAAGTTTCTGTATAAACACGGAGGACAAGCTGACAACCCTGTATTGGAGCCGTGGTTAAAAATAAAGTCTTTTAAAAGCATACTCATGCAGTAGTTTCCCAAATCCTATGATAGGAATTGTTGACTTTTAAAAATGTGTTTTAAAAAAATCTTTTAAAATGCGTTTGAAAAAATTTTTAGAATATCTCTGTTTTATTCTTTTTATGA
This sequence comes from Maratus speculifer, assembly GCA_964019185.1. Classification (NCBI taxonomy): domain Eukaryota; kingdom Metazoa; phylum Arthropoda; class Arachnida; order Araneae; family Salticidae; genus Maratus; species Maratus speculifer. The sequence goes on from OZ025296.1 coordinate 50,351,701, forward strand.
CAATAATTTTATTTTTTCTTGATTAACTCATTCTTTTGTATAAAGCTATTTAATAACATCTGAAAAGGTATTCAAATAAAATTAATAGTTCAAAAGGTACCAAGTCTTTTTAAACCCTAGAGGGGCAAGGAATAGTGGCTTTGTAATATTAAATTCTCACCGGAAAAATCGAAAAATTTTGTTTTAAAATAAGAAAAGGCCATTTGACAGTATGTTGCCGCCAAAGTTAAAAATATAAAATTTCGTCAAAAGTTCCTGGTGAGAATCTCATTCAAATTAGGTGGAATAAAATATATCCCACCGCCCTTCAAGGGGTTAACACTAAAACCGCCATTAGGGGTCAAAATGACCCCTGCAAGATTAACGATAGTAGATTCGAACCATAATTTTCTTCATAAAATATGTTAAATGTATGCAGCACAAAAATAGACTTAATTAAGTTAAATAGTTTAGAATTAAAATTCTGGTGAGAAACACCTTTTTGTAAAATTTGAGTAAAGTACCCGGCGGTTCTAGTGTTAACCATAACTCCAAACTATTCCATCTAAATTCAGGCAGACAGTACTGATATGCGTCAAGTCACCATCACAGATTTTTTTCAAAAAAATTCAGTAGTTAGAACTAAGTGATTCATAAAATTTCCTAAAAGGATTTTTCCCAAAAAATTTTTTTTCTCTGATTACAGCACTTTAAAGTTCATGATAAAATTGGCAGTTTTCAGAAAAATTGAAAAACGCTTCATTTTGAAATGAACACAATACCAAACATATTCAACATATTCAGTCAATTTATTTTTTATAAATAGTTATTAAACTGAATTTTACTTTGGCGTAGTTTTAAAAAATATAGTGACATTTTTACTTAATTAAAAAAATTAGATTTTAAGTATAAAAAATATAATTATTAGTGAATTTAAGATTTTTTTTCAGAATGAAAAAAAAAAATATTTTAAAGCTGAACATTGATGGCAATCTAAAGACCTTTAATGGAAGTTTTACAGCAAATTTTATTTTAACTCTAAGGTGCTTACAATTTTTGTAATTCAATTTTAAATTTTGCAAAATTTTGTAAAATCACTACTTTTGAAATGCAATTTCTCAAAAACACCATTTTTTAAAAATCTGATAATATGCTCAATTCATACCTTATTAGTCTCTAATAAATACCTTACAAGCAAATCGTGTGTTTTTGCTTAGAAAATTTTATATGATTTTTTGAAAATAACATGTTGTGTGTATTTTTCAACAGACCACAAAGTCAAGCTCTTCCTTATTTAACCGAACTTGTAATGTAATTAATATTTCAAACTAAAAAATACATCACTAGTACATAATTATTACTGTTAAATTATAGCTAATCATTTGCTTAAATTTAAAATTGCGTAAAATACAGCCAATAATAAAATTAGTATTGATCATATGTCATTTCATTCCATACTCATGAATGTGTTAAATCCATCTACAGTGTGTAAAAATTTTGTTATATAGTATGGATATAATATATTAATGTGCAAATACATACATAACAGAAGAATTAGGTAGTGAAGGTTTCTTAAATTAACTTCAACTCCTTATCGTTGAAGGTATGAAGTCGCTAAGATTGTCCTATTGTAACTGGTTTTTCTGTTTCGAGAAGCACATTTTCCAATGGTAATGCACATTCATATTTTTTCTTTCCAGATTCTTTTGGCCACTGGAATGCTTTATCTATGGACCATGTTGGGTACATGAATGATACTTTAATGTCATTTAGTTCTTGTGATTGATATACCATTGATTTGTCCTATCCACCAATTATTTTCATAAATGCATCCAATGAAATCACCGATTTGGAAATTATGTATTGAATATTGTCTTTTCATTTGGCTGAAGGTTTCAACTTTTGTCAATTCATTTTTACTTGCTCGTTCCATATAATTTTCATTATTTACAATCACCCTATAATGTTTATATCTAATGCCAATAATAGATTTTGCATTAGCATATTCTTTCTCATTATTAGTTCTATAGGATTGAATAATATTTCTGTCTGGATGGACTAGAATGTTATTTTTTTGCAGAGAAGATAGTTCAGCAACAAATGAGACAGAATTTTGGATAGCTTTTATTGGCTCCTTTTGGAGATTAAATTTTTTTGCATAGTGCTTGTCTCAGTCCCCAATAGCATCACATGCACTTTTAACATGGCCAGTACCTGAAAATATCCTCTACTTCAGTACAATTTTATTTTTGTGTAATTCATAAAACTGATACTTGTTTTTAAAATGTGCTCCAGCTCCATCTGATATATAGTACATAGGTGATTCCAGTGTTCGTAATTGGTACAACTTAAATAATTCTTTTTTTAATTTTTCTATGTCACAAACAGCATGAGCTGTATTATGAGTTAATCATCAGAAACCAGAAACTATGATAAAACTCTTTATTTCTTCTCTACAGTATGCTGTGCAGGTAACTAACGTTATCTGAGTATTCTGCCAGTGGTAGCTTTGTACTTCATTTGGCAGTATTAGTGAGTAATTTTCAGCAAAGTCAAAATGCATCACAAGCGCAGATTTTTTTTAAGGGGTTTGACTTATTTAATTTTATGAATAGGAATTTTTGAAGATTAGCTTATATTTATCTGCCATAATAATGTGCATATTATTATTTTTTCATTAAAAAATATTATTATAAATACAGAGAAATAAGAAAAAGCTTGATCTTCCGGTTTTCTGAGAAAAAAAACTAATTGGAAAAAAACTAAACTTGAAAAAAAATTCTAATTCAGTTGTAATGTATGTATTTGCATTTTAATATATTATATCCATACTATATAACAAAATATTTAACACACTGTAGATGAATTTAGCACATTTATGAGTATGGAATGAAATGACATATGATCAATACTAATTTTATTATTGACTGTATTTTACGCAATTTTAAATTTAAGCAAATGATTAGCTATAATTTAACAGTAATAATTATGTACTAGTGATGTATTTTTTAGTTTGGAATATTAATTACAAGTTCGGTTAAATAAGGAAGAGCTTGCCTTTGTGGTCTGTTGAAAAATACACACAACATGTTATTTTCAAAAAATCATATAAAATTTTCTAAGCAAAAACACACGATTTGCTTATAAGGTATTTATTAGAGACTAATAAGGTATGAATTGAGCATATTATCAGATTTTTAAAAAATGGTGTTTTTGAGAAATTGCATTACAAAAGTGGTGATTTTACAAAATTTTGCATAATTTAAAATTGAATTACAAAAGTTGTAAACACCTTAGAGTTAAAATAAAATTTGCTGTAAAACTCCCATTAAAGGTCTTTGGATTGCCATCAATGTTTAGCTTTAAAATATTTTTTTCATTCTAAAAAAAAAATCTTAAATTCACTAATAATTGTATTTTTTGTACTTAAAATCTAATTTTTTTAATTAAGTAAAAATGTCACTATATTTTTTAAAACTATGCCAAAGTAAAATTCAGTTTAATAACTGTTTATAAAAAATAAATTGACTGAATATGTTGAATATGTTTGGAATTGTGTTCATTTCAAAATGAAGCGTTTTTCAGTTTTTCTGAAAATTGCCAATTTTATCATGAACTTTAAAGTGCTGTAATCAGAGAAATAAATTTTTTAGGGAAAAATCCTTTTAGGAAATTTTATAAATCACTTAGTTCTAACTAATGAATTTTTTTGAAAAAAATCTGTGATGGTGATTTGACATGCCCTGCCTGAGCTGAGATGGAATTGCTCTTCTGCTTTTTCGGGCCAGAAAAATCTAATAGAAATTTTCGACATAATTAATCGGCGGATTACGACGATTTAATAAGGTAAAATTGTCAATTAAATTTTCGTGGTTTAAAAAATCGTAAGATGTTGGCAGCTATGCCTTTAAATCCATTAAGGACGAGTCTCTTTTATAGTTTTTTAACTTCTTCGACAACAGTTTTTTCCACATTGTAATTTTAAATTATTTAATCGCACAAAATTTGAGATTAAATAATGTGAAAATTTTCAAACTAAAATACAGGTATTGAAATTTAAAAGTTTTGTTCTCTTTACATGGCAAGTTTTCTTGCCAAGCATTTTTAATGAGTTAACCCTTTCAGAGGCGCTGTTTGCGATATGCAAACATTTAATTTTAATGCCGAAATTGACAAAAGGCACCAGTGATTTTTTAGCACCATTTCCATCCCATAATATAAGTGATGAAAAAAGAAAAGACACTTGATTATTCCCAATTAAATCGCTTTTTAAATTGCAGTGTGAATTAAATATTTAAATATTTCTGGAGCAGATATACTTTATCCCTGAAAGAGTTGAGCTTTAGTATATAATATAAAAAAGTCTTAGCTTTTATGAACTTTTTTTTTCAGTAAAAGACGATAAAGAATCTGACTCTTAACCTTAGCATAAACGGGAGAGGCATAAATACTTTTGGGCGTGGTGCGTAAAAGCGAGTGAGAAAAGTTTGTTATTTGTTCTGTAATTAGAATCATTAAAAATTTAACGTTGGAAAATCTCAGCTTGGGCTCTTTCCTGTATAATTTCGGTTACAATGTGTAACGCATGACTATTATCTGTACGGAAGATATATTTTATTACTGAGTTGCAAAAGTATTTCAGAGTTAACACCACGTAAAACTTTATATATATATATATATATATATATATATATATAAGAAATGCAAAGCGATTATGAAAATCTATTTACGTTAGTTTACCATACATATATTTTAAAGCAGAAAATTGTATTTTTTTTTCTATATAGGCGATTCTCCAATAAATGGGTAATTTTACTCTGTGATTTAGCAAAATATGTAAGTTAAATTTATTCGTTTTATTTATTTATTTAAAAATAGATAAAACATAAGGTAGCAAGTAATGTACAATACTTCTGCATGAATTTTAAGTATATTGTTTTTCTTTAAACTATCTATCTCTAATCGAATCATTTTCATATTTTATTACATTCGATTCTAAAACGGAATTTCCTCATAAAGTTACTTAATTATAAATCACATAGAACTAATTTCAATAGATATCTTGAAAAGTTCAAAATCTGCTGAATATGTTATTAATCAAGGTTGTCTAAGATTTCATCGAATGGGGGCCGAAGTAACAGGAGCAGTTATGACACTATTAACAAAATTATTTCTGTATTCAACTAAATTCTGTAAGTGTGAGTTAATCATTGTGAAACTGCAATATGATATTTTGAACTAAGCAAAAGCATGTTACATTATGATGAATTCATAAATAAATAAAAATGATACTAAGTAAAAATTATGCCCAAGACACTATTGACAGGTTATTATTTATATTATTATAAACATATTTTTACTTTTCTGTCTATTTTGCACTGGTACTGTTTTGAAGTCCAGGTAACTAAACCTTGTGAATTTCTGGTTAATCATGTTTAAATTTTCTACTAAATGTAATTTTCCTCCAAATTTTATCTGACATCTTTATGGTCACAAGACCCGTGTATTCAATGATACAGTAGTGGCATAGAAGCTAACGGACTATATTTCTCTTACCAGAATAACTGCAAAATTATTTTTAATTTATGATAAATTAATCTATCTTGTCAATATTGGAAAAAAAAATTTAAAAATGAATTAAATACCATTAGAAACATTGCGATTGAGAACGGATTTCCAATACGCATTATTGATAAGCTAATCAATTAGCCGGAAACCACATGGAAACACAAAAACCTCCACCGTGTAGTATGAGGTATTGCAAAATAAAGTACATACCAGGACTTTTCGAAAAACTGAGACATGCGCTTTATCGCTTTGGCGTAAATTTAATCGCTAGTCCTCCAATAAATTTGAAAGATTTCATTAGTGCCAAAATAGATCCGATTCTGAAAAATTAAATTTCTTGAATATATCTGATTCCATTTAATACATAAAATATGTATCTCGAATACATAGGAACGACCATTCGTAAACTTAAAGATCTTATCAAAGAATATTTAAGAGATTTAAAGTACAATCGTCCAGCAATAGCTTTGTAAAAATTCAACCAGAAGCAAAATATTCGAGTTAATTTTGAAGATGCAAAAATTATATGCCCCTTGAAGAATTATCGTGAATTAATCATAGGAGAATCAATAGAAATAAATATTAAAGAAAATACCGTTTGTAAGGCGTTTTATCCTACAACATACCACGAATTTGGATCAATTTATTTAAAGAAGCATAATACAAATAATATTTCACTTTCTTTAATGCTTTCATTTTGTTCTCCCAATGTTTTTTGGGTCTAAAATTTGATTTTCACTTTCACTGCTTTTCACACCAATTACATTATATTTGGAAATTAAGATGTTAATATGTATTTGTATATTCTCTGCCGATTGCTGTGTTTACAGTTGAAAGTACTTAAAATTAAAGTAATTTAACACCTTTTTAAATATTTTTTATTATTTTTAAATAATTTACACATAGTGTAGTTTTAAAATTTCCATTTTTTTCTAAAGATAAATATAGCATTCTACTTATTTATTAAACAATTTACTTTTAAAATATAGTGTTTCGAACAGAATATAGAAATGAAATACTATATTAAATTGTTATATTTAATTGTTAAAATAATTTTGGGAACAAAAACTTCAATAGATTATACCGGAAAATATCAGCTAAAGTCGTGATCAGTATCCATACGTACGTGACCGGGAATGTACCGGGTGTAATGACTAAGAACGTATATAACTACAGTGTTCTTTCGAATGTTGCCCTTTGGAAGAAATTAAACAGGGTTCCCCTAAAAGAATGTCCCAGTTTCAATGGTACATAGTTTAATTTAGACTGTTTGCAACAAACCATACATCAAACAGAAATTAAACTAACTTTGTTTTCCTTATAATTGTTTAATATGTATTATATGTTTTGTCATACGGCACACATCCTTCCTAAAGTCCACTTCTTTCTTTTTTTCGGTTAACAAGTCCGGAGTTATGTTAGCCTCTTCAATTCCGTATCTAAACAAAGGCAAATCATTAGCTAGCGGCGGAACGTAGACACGATCTTTTATAAAGCCCCAATGGGGAAAAAATCACACAGCTCTAACGGCTTTTAAATGTTCAGCCCAGCGATAAATTTTATGCTCAGTAGTCGCCATTTTGCGTATGCGGCACTGCAAGTAAGTAACTAAATAAATAAAGAATACTGCCCAGTTAAACTGATGGCATTGAGCTCACAGGCTACAAATACTAATTGTACATTAAAGCCTTATATTTTCAAGGGTTAATTCCGTTCGAAAAAAAATTAAGAAGGGGAAACAGCTCTCCCCTTTCCTCTTTTTTTATACTTAATCATTGAACCTCCTATACTATCAAAAACATGCTTTATCATATAAAAAATCTACTTCCAAAATTCAGAGCAAATGAGATAATTCTTAATAAAAACCCATTTAGCATTTATATAATTTAAAAGGAGTTATCCCCCTCTTTTATACTTAACCATTAAACTTCCAAAACTACTCAGAGATTTGAACGAAATCTGAAAATTCTGCTTGAAAAACCCATTTATATAAATTAAGGGGGGGGGAGGCATTAGAATGCCTGTTCCCCCTATTTATACTTATTCAATGAACACCTAATAACAGTCACGGAATCGCCTCATCAGAATGATCCTAATCTAAATTTTGAACGAAAACTTAATTCTGCATGAAAATTCCATTCATATCAACTAACGGGGGGCATGAGCCCCCCGTTCCCTCTCTTAAACATATCGAATGAACTCCAAAAAGTAATCAGGGAAGCGCCTTGTCAGGATATACCTACATACAAAATTTCAAGTGGATAGGATATTTTTATCATGAGTTATCGCGTTACGCACGAACGCACGTACGAACGTACATACAGAACGGACGGGCACATAAGCTCTCAGGCTATGATAGCCTGTGAGCTAAAAAGCAGTATTCGTGCATGCGCTTACCTAAAACTGTTTGAGTTATTATTTATTTGTGACATTGAACCAAAAACCTACAACTCTTACAATAGGTAGTATTAAAATTTATAACTAGGACATACTTTAATGGTAATCCTGTATAATAATTTCATTAAAAAGATTGTCGGAAATATTTGTCTGAACATACCTATTGAAAAAATTGACGTTTGCGCGATGAAACATAAAGAATAGATAAAAGGTGTTTACATGTCCTCTAACGACGCTTTTAACATGTATTAACTTAGTTTGATGATCTGTTGTTGTTTATAGGTTCTATGAATCTGAGATACATGTGATATAGGACTTGAACAAATCTAGCTTTTTCGTACATTTGTTTTTAAATAGTATTCTTCGTTTTCGTTAGGAGCAATTTTCTGTCATTAAATAAAGCAAATAATAGTGGTAGTCGTTTCAAAACAGTGGTGTGATATTTAATAAATGAACTATCACATTGTTAGCTAAGCGTAGAACCAACAAGGTAAAAAATGTCCAAGCCAGGGATCGAACCCGAAACCCTTAGAATAGAGCTCCAAAGGCTTTATCATTTAAACTCTGAGGACGATCCCCAGCTTATTATTTCTCACTCACATATGTTGGCAAGGCTGCAACTGCAACACAATATGGAAATGTTCACATCAACATGCAAACCTGTGCTTAATATGAGACACACAAATGAACCCAGTATCTGTGAATATAATAAATATAAAATAATAATAATAATATAATTATTATTATTATTATTTAAATTCAGACACAACAAAGGCTTCCAGCTGCTTTATTTACATGCTTGCAGTGGCATATATTCAAAATAGCAACTAATGAGCGTAAAATGTTTTCCCGGCGATAATTATTAGAGCAAATATATTGTTTAAAACTTTAGTCCATTTAAATATTATTTTTTGTCATCAAAGAAATTTATTTTTCAATCACTTAAAGCACTGGAGACAGCATCAAAGTAAAATCAGGGAATCGATTGCCTAAATTGAACGGCTCTCCATAGCTATTTTGACGTCCAGAAGTGAATTAAAATAGCCTTAAATATCCCTTGGGTTCCAAAACTATCCAATTTAAATCAAATAAAAAGAGAATGAGCAGTTTAAAATTGCTACATTGAAAAGAAATAAATTTAGATTTCATATAAATGTCTTTAAATTTTTTTTTTTTTTTTTTTTTTTTTTTTTGTTCGTATTTAAGATTTACAGGGTTTACAATCACAGCATAAGTGCACCTTTTCAAAATTTAATATTGCTCGTTACTATATAATTTTCAATTAAAAGATACGAGAAACATTTGTTCAGCCTTTACTACATTTCGAACCTTTTTGTGTGTAAGTATATCAAAATTTCACAAATAGAGGATAAATACAGCTCTACCACAATTACTTAAACATAATTTTTTACTTAATTTAATCTTAGAGTACAGAAGCTTCTGATCCTTTAAAAAATGCTTAAACTTCAATTGTGTTAATCTTTTTTATATTCTATAATCTTCTATTTATTTTCTTTACTTTTTTATCTAATTCTTTGTTCAACTCTTCTCAGAATTACAGAACTACGTGGTCGCCGACTTCTTTTTCTCACTAATTATCCTTTGCTTTTAAATAGTTTAAACTCTCCTCACCTAAGTTTTTTATTATATTTTTTTTTCCAGTTTTCATAGTTAAATGAAGAAGTTTCAACTTGTAAATATTTAAAAAATTTTTAAAATAATTTCTCTCTTATTTGTTTTTGAGCATTTTGTAATTTGTTAAGCAATATTGCAGGGTCCCTGTAAAGAGTCTTTTTCTTATTTTGAGAGGCATTCCTTTGGTAGCTTTTTTCGCATGTTTATGGACTGTTTCAGTTTTGCTTGGAAATTTTTCTGTTTTCTTTTTCTTTTTTCTTCTTTTAATAATGTTAAACCAACATAACAGACTTGTTTGTCATTTATATTTCCCTTTTTATTTATTTTTTTAAATGTTCTTCCTTCGTGGCCACCAGCCGCATTTAAACATTCTTCTATGGCTCTCAATGCACTGAAAAACATTTTTATCTGTATACCTGATGTAACGTTGCCTGGCACTAGAGAAATCAGAACACATCTGCATTGTTTCCTTGTTCTTCAAATTCTGAAATCCAATTACGAATTGCGTTTATTACGAATTCTGTTATTCAAATAAAAATTTTCTAATCTGAAATAGTGGCCCAAGACCGGAAGGCGAATTATCCAGTTTAGAGATATTATTCTTATATCATTATAGTTGGTTTATTTCTTATGCTTCATCATGAAAAGATGTGCTATGATGTCATAGCATAGTTCAAAACTTTAAGTTTTCTACTCTTTGGCTAGAATTTAAAGTATTTAAATTGATAAAAATATGCGATAAGTTCAGATGAATACATGTTTTTTGAAATATTTTCATAAAATGGGTAATGGAGAACATTTTTGCATGAATGAAGAATTCTCTAAATACTCAAATAAAGTACATATAACATCATCTATTGTAACAAAAAATGATATCGTTACCGAAACGTTTGGAAAATAGTTTACAATCTTCAGATAGTATCACGAAATTTTTCCAAGGTCTCGATTCTAGCTTCGAAAATCGAACACTGCAATGTAAATAATCATAAAGTTAAAAATCTAACATCCGACATGTCAAGGACATATATCATTGTAAATAATTTAACAGTGGAAAATAATAAAAAAGAAATACTTCAATTTCAAACTGAATTTTTAAATAGCTCAGAACCAAGCGGTTAGCCATTTTTCACGTTAAAATTGGAGTTTTTGTAATTTTACCAAAGAATTTAAATGATCCCCCCAAGATCTTTTAAATGGGACCAGATTAATTGTGCGAAACACGCACGATAATTGTTTAAATCTAGAAATTTTTACTGGCAAAAGTGTTGGACAGGGGATTTTGATCTTTAGAATCGTTTTAATGCCATCAGACACAACCCTTTCCTTTTCATTTAGAAGACGTCAATTTTCCATTCGTGTTGTGTGTTTATATTACAATTAATAAAGAACAAGGACTAATATTTTTTTTCCTGAGCTAATATTTAGCCACATGCAGTTATATATCACGATGTTTCGAGTACGTTCATTTAAAAATTTGAAAGTGCAAACACTTCTACAACAACTAATGTGTTATATACAGAAATACTTTTAAAAAACTGAAAAAGAAAAAAAAAACATAGTTTAATCAGTATGAAACTTACTAAAGAAAAAAACTGAATAAAATTGACATTTTCTTCTGTACAGTTTTCTTTTATTCAAAGTCATAAAATGTAACATACTTATCCAATTACTCTTCCATTACTCTATCCCATTACTTTTCCGTCGAATTTCGACGAGTGCCAGTAGTTTAAATTTAAATTACATTTGTTCTCTGTAATAATTAATGTAACAATTTATTAATAAAGTTATTTTGCTCTACACGTTTTACAGAATATTTGACACCCACTTCATATTTTCAATTAAGTAATCATACATTAAAATATATTCATATGTCACATTATAAAATATAATTTAAAAAAATACTCCATCTGTGCTATGCATTCTAATATGTCAGAAAAGACCAGTGAATAATTTTTTTTAAAAATATGGAGAATTTTACCAAAATAGTTTTAATTTATATTACATATTTTGTGTTTTGAATAATTGATGTAACATTTAAAAAAAGTTATTTTGCTCTAAACACTGTGCAGAATATTTGACACCCACTTCATATTTTCAATTAAGTAACAATGCATTAAAATACATTCATTTGTCACTTTATAAAATATAACTAAAAAAACAAATATACGCTGACATAATTATTTGTGAATATATTCAAAATAAAATAAATAATATTCATCAACACTTTTACAATGTATCGATAAGAGATTTTGTACGCTAATACAGTTGGAAAAATGTATGAAAGTTGTTTACTATTTTGATTCTTAACGAAACCCTAACATTTTGCTTTAATATTCATTAGGAAGTGTGTGCTAGTATCAAATAAGAAGAAAAACAAATTTACTAATGAGTAACTGACAAGAAATTTACGTAAAAATATTATTTCTACATATTATTATTTTTTTTTGCCAACATTATCTTAACAGGTACTGTAAGATATATTTTTTAAAGAAACAAATCAGAAATCATACTTCAAACATGACAAATTAGGTGCGTTCGTGCTATATAACAAGTTTTATAAATATCCATATTTTGGTGCAATAACTAATGCACACTTTTGCAAAAATGCATCAACACCAAATTTACTAAGATTATTCATGGCTGCCAACTTTTACGCATTTTTACTACCACTAAAATTGTGCAGAAATTTTCTATTTGTTTTATCTTAAGATTTCGACGATTAAATAAGACGATATTTACTGTATAATTTTTGTGGTATGAAAAATGCGTAAAAGTTGGCAGCTATGGATTATATATCCTCTTCAGACCTGAGCATAAAATAACTGTACAAATATATATTTATTGCTTTTGCATAATCGAAATGACACCATAGATGGCAGAAAGAGTCATTTTTATGAAATCAGTACTTTAGGGAACTGGTAATTTAGATTTACAAATATGGATACAAAAGTACAAATCTCCTTAAAACACCAGTTTAACTATCAGTAATACAAATTAACGCAATAACAAAATTAAGATCTTTAAACAAGTAAATGACCAGCAAATTCTCAAAATTTTTCATTGTAAAGCATTTAAGTTAAATAATCATGAATATTTCTCACTTTCTTGGCCACAATATCTTGAAGGTATTTTCGAAACTCGGATGAAAATAATATTTATTTTATGAGGTAATATTTATTAATGCTGGCATTTATTGATTTTGCTTTAAAGCAAAAAACATTCAGCTGTAAGTAAAAATGCAAAAAAATCGAATAGTTTAGTTTTTATAATAAAAGAATGGAGGTACTCATTTGTGTACCTCAGGTCTGAAGAGGTTATTTTAAATTCAGCTGTACGGAAATAATATGACTCAGGCTTAAATAGAACATAATGACCGTGGCGTCCTAGAATCAATACTTATTACGGATTATCAGTGAATTAATTACGTAAAATACAATAGAACCACATAACTGATCAATATTTTTGAAAAAACTTTTAAATAATGTCTGTTTTTTATGTCTATTACAGAATTTTTAATTTTTTATTACTGGTTTTCAAAACAGAAATTTTTGCCTAATCAAATCAGAAGAACGCTCGGATTAATAATTTATGGCTGCCAACTTTTACACATTTTTCCCACCACAAAAAGTTTATAGTAAATATTGTCTTATTTAATCGTCGAAATCTTATGATTAACACTAGAACGCCGGAAAATTTTACGTAAATTTCATAAAATATATTTAAAACCAGAAAAAATATTTGGAATAATTTCGTTTATTTGTCTAGCTCATTTCATTGCAATTGATATATAACTTATTTCTTGAAGCTTTTTCTGGTTCGAATCAAAAATTAGTCATATGCGCGGCGCCAAATTGACACCTTCCCGGAGTTCTAGTGTTAAGCAAATGGCAAATCTCTATACAATTTTAGTGGTAGAAAAAATGCGTAAAAGTTGGCAGCTATGATGATGCAATATTTACAATGAAAATTTACTGATGAGAATAATAAATCATGATTGTATATTGGTGGTACAGACAAATCATGATTAGCATAGACCATGATGGATTAGACCCGTATGACGTACGAGCAAATCAGGAAAGTGGTTAACAGAATGTCAAAAGCTTTTATTAATGTTTTTTATGTTTTGATTCAATTTTCATAAAATTTGAAATGAATAGACAAAATTTTGCAACGATTATCTATAGTAAATTTCAAACCACTCGGTTGAGTAGTTTTCGCGATGCTGTATGCAGACAGATGGATGGACGTGATGATAAATATAGGTGTTCATTATTTATATATTTTTCGAATGCACCTAAAAAAGTCCTGTAAATGGACAACATTTAAAGCTTTTCGAAAAACTTTTAGTTCTACAATCTATATGCTGAATTAAAAAACGCAATGCCCTTTGAAACCTTGAAAAAATATTTTTGCTGATGTACATTTACTTAATACAGTAGAAACCCGATAAAGAGCGGTTGTTGGTTAGATGTTTCTTACCCGCGTAACCGCGGTATATTGGAAGCGTAATTTTTTTTTCGAGCACCTTCGTCGTTCCAAGCCCAAGCTCACACTCTGATTGATTGTTGCTCTCGGCACTGTTTTCATGTAACTTGGCGATAATCATACTTGGCGTAGCGATAGATGCTTCCGTCGAGGAGTTTGATTTCCTTCCGAACCGAGTACAAAGTAACTTTTCCCGTTTATTAATAAGTAAAACATTAGCCATTTTATAAAATAACACAAGATAATAATACACAAAAGCACAAAATGAAGGAAGAATAAGAATGAGTAGGTTAGATTTTAGGTTTACTCGTTCACTTAAGAGCGAAGAATTTTTCGCCAAGTTACGTGAAAACAGTGCCGAGAGCAACAACCAATCAGAGTGCGAGCTTGGGCTTGGAACGAGAAAGGTGCTCGGAAAAAAAAATTTCGCATATTGGAATGGAGTCAAAGAAATGGTACAAAATGATCAAAACACTTACCTGTTTTGTGAAATGTACCGTAATTTCGGGTGTATAAGCCGCGGATCAAACAATTCTTTTTAGACCCGGAAATCTTATTTAGTGATTGAAGACAAATATTTACGGCGATCTAACTAGTGATATTTTTTTCTTAAACAATTCTGGGTCGAAAAAGAATTGTTTGATCTGCGGCTTATACACTCGAAATTACGATAATTAACTTTGTCATTCATTGAACAAAAATTTATTCTTACACAATCTTGTTAAAGTCCATAAGTGTTGTTTAGCGAACTGAGGCGTTTCGTTTCTTTTCAGAATATTGTTTCAAATAGCATGATGGAGTAGATGAACAATACGTGAATCGTCTTGAACCTCCAACCACGGAATTGCCTTCGTAAAATGTAAAATAACTTCGCTAACATGTGGAACAGGGTGCGTCGGCTTTCATTAACATTCATAACTACCATATACATCATTTTCAATTTCATTATCATAATTTTGCTCACTGCAATTTTTATGCGTTACAGTATCAATGATATCCTGAACTTCTATGACCTCTGAAGCTGGTTCCCTTAAATTGTTAATTTCTATCTAGTCATTTAAATCGTCAAAACCGATATCGAGAAGCATAGCACTAACGGCAGATTGCAAGTCCCTCATTGTGTTTCACTGAAATTTTTAACGCAAAATTTATCCTAAAATTAATCATTTTTTTTTTTTTTTTCGAGGGACATACTAGCCCCGCGTTAAATCTGAATTCGCGGTATATCGGACCACGTTATTTCGGGCTTCTACTTTACATACACATATTGCACTATAAGTAATAGTTTAAAAAACTGATTTTAATTTTTTAAAAACATTTTGCAGATAAAAATTAAGATTTTTTTTTTTTCAGTTTAGAAAAATGTAATGTCTTCTTTATTCTGATACATTATTGCGTTTAAAACACTAAAACTTCTACAAATATTAGCCAAATCACTCCATAATTCTTTGTATCCTCAATATGGGGTATTTAAGGGGATCAGATAAGTAAAATTCGATTAAAAAATCGAGTTTTACTTTTTTTTATTCATTAAATAATTTAAACTTTTATCTTTCCAACGATGTGTTACACATGTTTGTATAAAAGAAGAAGTGTTGAAATTTTTCGTTCTTTCTAAGAGCACATCACAGCTTAATTCAAAATTGCCACTTTGGCCTTCAATTTTTATTCGAAATTTCAAATTCATAACGGGGAAATTGAAATTAGGAATTTTTATAAATAAATGTGTCTTATTTAAAAAAAAAAAAGTATAAAATACGACTCTTTCTTTCTGGCATGGATTCTAAATTTCTGAATAAAAATGAGGTATTCACGGTGGTCATAATAGGCATTACAGGTACATTATAATTATTTTCGTTCTTCTCTCCGCCCCTAGAGCGCGCATGATTAATTTCTTAAGAGAGTTCTTAAATCAAAAAGGGCTATTTTGAGACGCATGCTTCAATTTATTTTTGTTCGGAAATGCATGAAAATAGCAGGTGTTGTTATTCAGAAACTGTCTAACAGCACTCAATTTTCTGTTTTTAAAAACACACAATAGATATTTCAAACAAGCCTTCAAAGTTGACGTTTTCGAGCACATTTCCCGTCGAAAGCAGAAAAATCGGTCGAAAAGCAAGAGAAAAACGGGTGATCACGTGATTGAAATAGTTTAGAACTGGATAGGTAGTTTAACTATCATAAAATGGAAAATTAAGTTCTTTTTGAAATCACTTCCGTAGTCAGGCATTCCAATTTTATATCTTTCCGTTCAAAAATGAATTTGTAAATATGTCAAAACGTTTTGCTCTTGTTGAGCGGAGCAGTTAAGAACACCCTTAAGCGTAATATACAAAGCTTTTAAATTCAAATATGAAATAAACTTTACATGATAATAAAAGCTGTTTATTACTTAATAGTCCAAGAGCCGACCGCACAGAATCTTAAGTAATCGAGCACAAGAATTTTTTTATATTATAGTAGAGTAATCATAGGGGAATCTAATGATCTACGTCTGCCGGAAGTGAAGTGGTGCATAACCCAAAAATTGATACCACTAGTAGTTGACTCTTAGACTTAGCATTATGTTTTCCTGCACCCAGTTTTCTGCGTTTTCGTACTTTTGATTGTATGGCAAACACAATGATAGGCCTACGAGTGAGCCACTAGTGGTATTAATTTTTGGCTTTTGCATCACTTTATTTCCGGCAGATATAGATCATTAGATTCCCCTGTGACTACTCTTCCATAATATAAAGGATTTTTTCTTGTGCTCAATGACTAAGGGTTTTGTGCGGTCGGCTCTTGGACTATAAAGAGCATTAGACTTACATCTATAAACTGCTAATGACGATTTTCCAATAGGCGCCTGACAATTGAGTCCGATGGCGAGGTCTTAGAATTGTCACCGACGGAAAATTAATGGCCATTTTAAAATCCTTACTGAATTTTTTCTTAAAACTTCGATTTTTATGGTTGGTATTCCTTTTTTTTTTTTATAAATATCTATGAAACTTAAGAATTCGGATTTTTAATGACACGCATATTATAGTGCACAATTTAACACAGGGATTTGACGATTTGTTGAGAATTATTTATGTTAGAGACGGCAACCTTACCAAAAATGATAATTTGAAAATGATTTTCAATAAATAAAAAATTATAATTTTTCAGTTTTACTTAGAAAGAAAATGGCCTGTTAAAATACGTAAAGCATGTTCTTTTAACCATCACAAAAAAATGAAGACCTCAATGTTTCACATTTCTGATTAAAAGATACAATTTAATTAGCGCAGTTAACGTGGCGGCGATAAAGCTTTCTTGGTCTTCTAAATAAAGTTTTGTATGTATTTTCAAGGGTATTTTACAATGGAATAAGGAAAAAAATATTGGAACATATAATAAATCACGTTTTCTGCTGTGTTTTGCTTATGTAGGGTTTGTAAGGGTTCTGGAATTTACAGATCAAAAAATACTTCGGTACCAATATTTTCTTGTAGAAAATCTTTGCTTAACTAAAGCGAAATTTCACGTGTCTAGATCAAGAGATTTATCTTTTTTATAAAAAAAAAAAAAATAATAATAAATAAATATGAAATATTGATATTACACTTTGAAAATAACGGTCTCGTGGGAACCTTACTTGTACGAACTTCGTTTGTATATTTTATTTTTTTCTCTTAAACTATAATTAATATATCGGTCCGTAATTTTACTAAATATATTACATTGAGAATACAAAAACTGATGGAGCGATTTAACCCCTTAATTTTTCTGTTCAATAAATTATAAATAGTGAATTGACACCACTATTATTTAAATAAAATATTCGTCAAATTTAGTCTAAACATTTACGCCTTTCAATAGTACGAAAATTTTCTTAAAATTAATAGTAGTGTCAAAAAGCTTTAAATGATGAATTAAGCGTCTTGTTAAGGAGTTAAGGGTTTAATAAATATTTGTAGAAGTTTTAGTGTATTAAACTTGGTAATGTATAATAAAAAAAAATTAAAAAAATCTTCGCACAATTTTATCACTAAATTTTGACAATAGTTTCAAAGCATTTCACTGCGAAAAAATATTGCAAAAATTTAGAATAAAGGTGGTGGTTGGCGAATTCTGTTTCTGAAAAATTAAATATAAATTTTCTTATCATAAATAGTGTTGCCACAGTCCTTAAAAAGTATAAGGAGTGTGCGAGCCTTGTTTAAATACAAAAATAATAAAACTCTAAATTTAAACCACAAAATTATTTTTTTTTCATGTCAAAATAAGTATTTCAAAGTCATATCTATAATAACGTGTGCATGTAATAAGTAAATGCACTTCAGGAAGAAAACTATTTCAAAGTTTATCAAAAGGTACCGCGAGCCAAAACAACTTCAAAAAGAATTTAAATGAATAAGTTAATAATGCATCACCAGGAAATTTATGTAAAACTATATCTGTTAATAGTCTAAATAATATTTATTTAAACTTTTAAGCAACAAAACACTGATACCCATGTTATATTTTTACAAGTAAACCTTATATTTTTGGGTTCAAACTTCCGAATGGGGTTTCTCTTTTGGTAAATTGTGCATTGCACAGCCTCTTTTTTAACCTGTAAAACGACTAAAGCCTTCGCACTTTCGAAATTAAATTAAGAAGGCGACCGTAAGTTTTCTTTTCTACTCTTTTATTCCCAAGATTGAGTCAATCTTACAAACAAAGTTTTCTCTCAAACTTAATTTCACTTTTTAAACGGCTCCGAAATTTTTGTTTTTGAAGCAAAAATGTTAAAATTCTTTTGCCATTTTTGAATTTCTGTTCAGGCTTGAATAAAAAGTTTCTGTTTTCATAGGAAGAAATTTAATCTAAACATTTTGTGCAATGCGATTTCATTTAAAATTAAATTTAACATTTTCTCTGTAACAATATAAAATGCATGCGAATTTGTCTACTTTTTGTACTGTTACTTATATAAACCGGCATGTAAAATAAAATAACATAAAATTTAATTGACTTTATAATAAATATAATTACATCATTCCGCGTATAAACTGTTTTCATGAAATCAAATAAGCAATATAAACAGCATAAAAATAATCTGCATTTTCACTAGTATGCAATGAGATCAAATTCATAAGAACAGAACAGATTTCCCTAAATTACATCATGTAACATAATTTTTGTTTCTGGATAATCAATATCATTTAATAATTAGTTCTATCATAAAAACGTGAAAAATCTTTACTTCCCTGCAAAAAAAAAAAAAAAAAAAAAAAAAAAAAAACCTTACATTTTATGGTTAGGACAACGAAAAGTTGAAATTTTTATATTCTCAAGGAACAGTGTTGCCGCAATTGGCAGGTTTTTTATTTAGGCATTCCGAATTCTCACAATAAGTTTCAATAGTTACATTTCTAAATGAAAAATTTGCCAGACGTCAATGAACCGTAAAGAAACATTTATGGGAAAAATCGCACTGAAAATTTCAAAGAAAATATATATTCTTACAAGGCTTTTGAAACATTGAGTAATTAGTATATAAATAAGACATTTCAACGATTATATTATGTCGGAAAAAATTATATTTAAAACAAGTAAGAAAAAATCATGCGGCAAGCATAGATTATGAAGCATTTTCCAGCACATTCGGAACAGTATAACAAAACTGCACTGTTTAAAAAATTAAAATATCACTGGATGGAAATTTTTAACGCATTTCATATTCAAAATTAAGATTTTCCCATCCACAATCGGAAAATTATCCGATTCGGAGTATTCAAACTTGTATATTTTATAGAGATTTGCATCTATTAATAACATGTATTCCAAAATTTAATCCATTTAAGAGATACCTATATTTCAGTTGAAAATCCGCCTTTATGAATGGAGAATGGTATGCGAAGACTTTTGTGCAGCCCTGTATATAAGGTATAGAATTTATATATAAAAGCAATATGGCATAAATTAATTAAATGTAAAAGCAAATGCCGAATTTTAAAATGTACTCTCCAGCAATTATTACGCAAAGACAGTACTGTAACCGATTTCTTTTGGGTTTCCCGGTAAATTAATAAAAAATGCTATGAATTCTCTGTTTTAATGTGATCTTAATTAAACTCAATGATTTATGTCAGTTTCAATACATTTGAAATAGTGTCATGCCATTAAAATACTCATCAAATTTTTTCCCCATAAACCATAGTATAATCGAATTCTTTTGAGTGTCCCTGTAAATGAACCATTAATCGTACATACTAAATATGCAATACCAAACATGCCTTGGTAACCCTAAATAAGATTTATCAATTGCATGAAAAATCGAATATATTTACGGGAGTTAGAGTGTGGACAGAGAGGCATACAGAAAGAACAATAAACACTGTTAACTTTGTCGAGAGTGTAACATCATTAAAATGTATTTGAAGCTATTTTTTTCTTATTGGGCGTAATGTAACGGAGTACTTTTGATTTTCCTTGTAGTTAAATTATATATCCGATTTTCACAAAATTTTAAATGATTCGACAAAATTATGCAACAATTATATATTTAAATTTTCCAACGTATTAGTTGGGTAGTTTTTGCGTTGTTATATAAGGACATGCTGACTGACGGACGGACTGTACGATGACAATAGGTGCTACGTATTTATGTATTTACGAACGCACCTAAATAAGTAATAAATTATATAGTAATAATATTTCGCAACATAAAATTCGTTAATCTAATTCTTGAATGAAAAATCGCTCGTACAGTTAAGATTTGATATTTCCTTTGAACTCGCTTTTAATATTTTAAAATTTATTTTGACATTTCTTCTTCCAGCTAGTTACCTCCACCTCATTTTTTTTTTTCACTTTTAAAATGGATGAATAATTGTTTTTGGGCAACAATGTATCTTTCCGTACACTTGACTTAGCACTTTAACTTAACTGCAAATAGGGAATCCAAAACAAATTCCACATTTAGGTGACCTTTAATATGTATAAATGAAACAAAATTGCTGAAATCATAAACTAGTGAAAAGGAAAAAAGTATTTCTTTTAATAAAGAAATATCAAAGTCTTTATTAAAATTATTATTATGTCAGCTATTTCAATTCCCGAAATATATTTTTCTTAATAAAAAGAAGTAGGTGATATTGAAATATATGGAAATTTTGGCTTGAAAACTAATTTGCGAGAAAATACGTAACTGAAAATTTGTATTAAAAAAGGATAACAATAACAGGAACAATAACAGTGTATGTATACATTTTGTATACATTATATACATTAATATATTTTACATTACATTTGTATACTGTTACTCTGTAACAAAGCAAAATTAATACTTTGAAAAGCGCCAGTGACCTAACATCTGACATTCCTTGACCAAACTGCGCATACCAGCTTCCTCCGAAATCTTTTTTTTAATTGTGCTTATATTTCTTAAACTTTTTAACTTTTTAATTTTAAATATTTTAATTTACTTTACGAACTTTTACACTTTTTAAAGTTGTAATTTTAATTACACTCTTGTTTCACTTTACTTGCACATTTTTGCAAAAGTAATAATAATTTTAATTTTATTATAAAAAATTATTATGTAGCTTGTATACTAACTTCGACTAGACTAGCCACCCGCCCAACTAGCTGACCCGCCCGGCGTTGCCCGGATCCGTATTAACAATATTAAATGAACTTGAAATTTGTATGATTTTATCATTAACTCGAAACATGCAGAAATGCATTGTCTGAAATACGTGGCCACTAACTGTGTGAAAAATCGGTTTAAAAAACAGCTAATGTTAAGCTCTAAAAATACTCAAAATGAGCGATGAAGAAACGCGGGAGGGAATATGCATCCAACGACTGCGTGATTTTCGTGTTAAAGTGTTGATATTTATCAAAAATCACTGTTAAGTCACGTAACTAATTATTTTTTTTTTCACTTAGAAATCCCAAGTGAAATATTTTGAATTTCAAACTAATTATATCACTTTTAAATCCGACTATACCATGAATGAAATCGATACTCGCTGATAGCTAAAATGTTGGTATGTAGTATTATAATTTCAGAGCCATTTATCAAAAGTAAGTGTTATTTTTAATCAAATCATGCGTAATGTTCACTCTATGGATAAATTTCTAACCGTAAACTTTTGTACCGTAACCATAACCTGCCTGTAACCTAACTTTGACTTAACAGTACCTTACCGTAAATTAAATATAACATAAATGTAACCTAGCCTTCACTTTATTGTAACATATCCTTATTCTAACCATAACATAAATGCAATTTAACTTTAACCTAACTTTAACTTAACCGTGACCTAACTGTAACCTAACGGGAAATTAAATATAATCAAAGACTTACCGTAATGTAATTGCAACCTAAATGTTACCAAACCATATATTGGTTTCATGTCCATGGAAATTATTTTGTCTTGTTTGGATCTGGTTATGATTCATTAGAACATTTTTGTCGGGTTCAGATTTCGTTCGGTTCAGATTTTAGGTATTTTTTGATATTGTGTTTTAATGTTCGGGTCGTATTCATGTCCATGGAAATTATTTTGCCTTGCTCGGATACAGTTATGGTTCTTTGGAATATTTTTGTATGGAACAGATTTGTTTCAATTCAGATTTCGGCTTTTTCTTCAAATGGAATTTTTGGGTTCGGGTTTTCTTGCGTGTTCACGGACATTATGCTGCCTTGTTCGAATAACAACATGCTTCACTGGAATATTTCTTTTCAAGTTCAGATTTGGTTCAGTTCAGATTTCGTGATTTTTTCAAAGAAATTTATTAGGTTCAAATTCGGTTCATGTGAATGGAAATTTTTTGTCTTATTCAGATCCGGTTACGATTCTTTGGAATATTTTTTATCAGGTTCCGATTTGATTCGATTCAAATTTCAGTTATTTTTTTCAAATAGAATTTTTAAGTTCAGATCTCGTTCATGTCCACGGAAATTATTTTGTCATACTCGAATCCAGTTATGATTCTTTCGAATATTTTGGTCGAATTTAGATGTGGATTGGATCAAATTTCAGTTTTTTTTCAAATCGAATTTTTTAGGTTCGAGTTGGGTTTATGTCCATAGAAATTATTTCGTCTTGTTTGGATTGGGTTATAGTTCTTTGGAATATTTTTGTCAGGTCCAGATTTGGTTCAGTTCAGATTTCGGGTTTTTTCTTCAAATATAACTGTTGGGTTCGGGTCTTCTTGCATGTTCACGGAAATAATTCTGTCTTGTTCGAATAAGGGCATGCTTCACTGGAATATTTTTGCCAAGTTCAAATTTCGTTCAGTTCGCGATTTTTTCAAAGAAATTTTTTGGGTTCGGATTGTGTTCATGTACATGGAAATATTTTGTCTTGCTTGGATCCGGTTGCGTTTCTTTGAAATAGTTTTGTCAGATTCAGATTTGGTTCGATTCAAATTTCAGGTATTTTTTGAATGGGAGTTTTATTTTCGTATCGGGTTCATGTCCACGGAAATTATTTTGTCTTACTCGAATCCGGTTATGGTTCTTTTGAATACTTTGGTCAGATTTAGATGTGGTTTGGGTCAAAGTTCAGGATTTTCCAAACGCAGGTTTTTAGGTTTGAGTCGGGTTTATGACCATGGAAAGTATTTTGTCTTGCTGGGATCGGGTTATAGTTCTCTGGAATATTTTTATCGGTTTCAGATGTCGTTCGAATCATATTTCGGGTTTTTTTAAAGAAAATATTTAGGTTCGGGTCAGGTTTCATGCCCACGAAAATTATTTTTCCTTGTTTGAATCGGGTTATGCTTCACTTGAACATTTTTGCGGGATTCAGATTTGGTTCGGGTCAGTTATCAAATCCATAGTTTTTTCCAAACAGAATTTTTAGGTCAGGGTCGGGTTCATACTCACGGAAATTTTGTGTATCACTGATCGGAGTGTGATCTGTTTTTTTTTTTTCTGGTTGGGATCGGGTTATGTTTAAATTAGTCTAAACATTAAGGTTATAATCAGTTTTGCTACTATTCTTTTTATGGCTATTTCTGATAGATAATTTACTTTGCTATTTGATAATTTATTATGGTGAATGAATCGTTTGCGGATACAAACAATTGTACGCCAAACAGCTATTTTATTTTTGTTTTAAAAACAAATTAAAGCCATATTACAATTTTAAATTGAATAGAACACATTTAAATTTAATCAATGATTTAAAAAATAAACTCATAGAAAAATGTTGTGTAATGTTTTTTACTGCAACACAGCTAATGACTCATACATTCTAATGTTCGAAATGCCAAAAATATGCGTACAACCATATAGTAAAAGAAATTAATAGAGTGGCAGTATAATTTCTTGGGGTGACGCAAAAAGTGTAACTCTAAAATCCGCTACATTAAGTCCAAATAAGCACCAACAAAACCATGTGCTTTGAAACTCCGATCAATTCAAACTGGTTTAAACCAGTATTTCTTTGTTTTTGTTTTTTACCTTTTAAACTGTTATTGAATAGATGACTAAAATTTCGTTTAAAAAATAACGTTTTGTGCCATTATTACCTGTAATACACGATCAGAATGCATGAAAGATACAATTAGATCAATCATAGGCAAGAGTTATTTGATTATTTTTATCATATGACTTTGAAATATCAATATAGAAGCATCATTTAAGACTTTGCTCGAAAAATCAACATTCTTTCGTCAATGTCTTAAAATCGTCTGCACTCTGAAATCTAGATTTTAGATTAATATTATTATTTAAGTGTTCATGCATGATTTTAAAAGAATCTTTTCATCACTATACTTTATATATTGACATGGAATTATTAATATGTTGTTAAATCATAAACATTTTTCATCTACTTTATAAAGTATTAAAAATTTCTGAAAAAAAAGAGAAAACTTTTAGTAATACAATTTTTTACTTCAAATCATATGTTTTCAATATTTCATTTAATTTTGTTTTGATATTTAATTATTTTTAATTTTCCAATTTCAATGATTTTAAAAGCAAACATTTATTTTAATAAATAATATAATAGAATAAACCATTTAAGAAAATTACTATTTCTTCGTAAAATATGCTTCAGCTGTAATTCATTTCTTCCAATCCGTCTTATTAATACAAAATTCCTTCTTCGTGCTTTATTTTGAGACATTAAAATTTCAGCGATAAATGGTTTCATATAGCAAACCTTTTTTTTTTTCGGTTTACTTCGCCATCACCTATCTTTTTCCTCCATGGCGTACAGCAGCTGTGATAAAAAAAAAAAAAAAAAAAAAAAAAAAAAAAAAAAAAAAAAATACTCATTTAAACTGACAGTTTGCCAGTCTAAGAATTTTGAAGGTCAGTCTCAGTTTTTTAAATTATTTCTGTGAAAATTTTATGCAACCAACCAACCATAAGAGAATGAAAGGGGGAAAAGCTAAAAAAAAGCGATTTTTATGAGAGTGAGGTTAGGAATTTAATTAATTACTCAGTTAATAAATAGAATTTTGAAATTCTGAGCTTCAGGTGCATCAGGAGAGATATTGGGCTACTCTCAGAAAAAATTTGAGCTTCGTACGTACCGTAGTTTTCGCTAACTATCGCAGACACACACACACAAACACACACTGAACGATTTGTTATTTTATTAATATAGATTAGTTCATTAATTATAAAGCAATAAACTGAGCCCAATGTTGACGACAACTCGAAAGCCCCTCAGATTGTCTACATTTCTAACCCTTCGGGACGAGAGTTTTTTTTTTTTTTTTTTTTTTTTTTTTTTTTAATATAGAATTTTTAACCTTTTTTACCAGTTTTCAAAACAGAAATTTTTAACCAAATTGAATCGGAAAAATGCTCGGATTAAATAAGGTAAAATTTACAATAAAAATTTATTGGTGAGAACATTCTAGAAGTCTGAGCACCTTGTGGGACACGTGAATCGGACGCTTGTCCCTAAGGGGGTAGGCACTGTTAACCTCTTCTCGAAGGGAGCCCTTTACGAAATTTTTAATGCATTGTCACCGGTTTTTAAAAACAGAAATTTTTGTCTTATTAAATTATTAAATCGAGAAAATGCTCCGATTAATTAAGGCAAATTTTACAGTATAATTTTACTGGTGGGAATAAAAAAGGATTCTTGAGCCTTCTTGCGGCACGTATACGTGTCAGTAGTCCCCAAGGGATTAATCAATTACTGGTCGCATTAAATTACGGTTTAAAAATTCAAATTCATTATTGCCACTACTTTTTTGAAAAAAAATATTCATCTATTTAATGACAAATAAATTGATATCAAAACAAAACCAATTACGTTATTTTATAAAAGATGTGGGAATCAAACAATTCTGAATAAAAGCCGTGAAGCTTGCAGCCCGTGAATGTCTCGGGCGCGACGATTAAGTGGTTAAAGAGAGTCACGACAGGGACGGCGCAGCCGCTCACATTAATTTTACTCTAACATTTTCTTATTTATGTATATTTTAATTCATGTATTTGATAAAACAGTTCAAGAATTTACCACAAGTTAGAAGTGTTTGTTTTCCAGATCTCCGAAAATTTGTAACCCCTTAACTGGTTTGCCAAACGAATTTGCTCATTGCATCATTTAAGGCTTTTTGACGCCACTATTATTTTTAAGGAAATTTTCATACTTTTGAAATGCGGAAACGTTTAGACAAATTTTAGGAATATCTTATTTAAATAATAGTGAGCTGAATTCGCTATTTTAAATTTATTCAGCAGAAAAGAATTAACCAGTAAAGGGGTTAATTGTCAGCTAAAATTCACATTAACTCCTAAAGTACATGAGCGATTTCGATTTTAAAAAATGGCGCAAGAGTACAAATATAAGTTCATATCTGGCAGACATTTTTTAAAATTTTTAATTAGGTTCAGAATATTTTTTCTGAAAAATTGCTATTTATCTAATAGCAAAAGTTTTATACGCAGAAAAAATCTGGATGCTGTAAGTCTTGAGCATAAGCACCTAGAAGTGGATGAATGTGGTTCAAAATTTCATCAAAATCGGTCGGGTAGTTCATGATAAAATTTCCGATTTTCCTCACACATTTCCTATACAATTTTCCTATAGAATTGCATCAGCCTTGTTTCTCCCTTACGAAACCTGTATTTATTTCATTCGATAAAACCATTTTTTAAGGTTTCGTTGATCTGACGATTTTTTCTCTTTCTTCTGTCTGTTCGTCCGTACACAAAAATTGCATAAGTTAGAGACTTCAAATTTTGTATACTTACAGCTGAATACCTCATGTCACACTGCAAATCATAAAATTTTGAAAAAGTCTATTATCATATGGCTGCCAACTACTACGCCTATTTACCGTCAAATAAACACATTAGAAGCAGAAATTTTAGATAATAATTAAGAATATGTACTGTAATACATAACATTGAATATATTTGCTCTACATTTTACTAAAATATTTTTGTGGTTCTAAACATGTTTATAAGATTTAAATAGGCGTAGAAGTTGGCAGCTCTGTTATCATAATTAAATTGTTTTTTATTTCAATATCATCCGTTTATTTTTGTTATTTAAATTTCAAAAGAAAATCTTCATTTCAATGTTTTTGTTGTAGACATCATGGCTTGGAGGTAAAGCATCTCGCTTGCAAACAGAAGTTCTTAGTTCGATCCCCGATGTTGGAACGTGAAATTAATTTAATAAGACTGAACTTGGATTTAATAAGATGATATTTCGTATTTTTGGCCAATTTAAGGGTATATATTATTAGGTTTCGCTCATATGAACATTCATAATATTGTTTGAAATTCAGTTTTTTTTTAATTAAAAGAAACTTTTATAACTTATTAATGATCCTGCATTTTAAATTTAATTTTAAAAGTTTTCTTTTTCGATTTTAGAAATTTAAAATTTTATTTATATTTCCGCTATCTTTTTTTAAATTTCGGATTTTCAAAAAAATTAGAATTTTGGATTTTATTTAAATAATTTAATTTGAACATTTTTAATCTGATTAAAATAAATAATTTCCTTTTATAATAATTTTTAAATTAAATTTATTGATACTACCATCTATGTGAGAATTTAATAATTATAAATTAACAATTTGGAATTATTAATTAAAGAATAAGTTCTATTGAAAAAAAATATTAAACAAAACTTTCTGTGCGATATGGGATCATACTTACCAATTGTTTTTTCTTCTTTTTAACACTCGGTAAGACACTTCAGTTACAAAAGTTACATAGAATAATACTATGCACTGCAATTTAAGCGCCTTTTAAAGGCATATACTAGATTGAGGTATGCAGTATCTAATCATCTTTATAATTTGATTTTTGTTTTAAAATTTTGTGCCTAAAATTTCACTATCTGAATAGAGATTTAATTCATATTTTAAATAGCCGTTTTAATGTAAGGTTGACAGTTGTTAGTATACAGATATTTCCAAATCAGGAATTATCAATTGATATATTTAATTGTCAGTTGACAATAAAAACATAAAGAAAATTTTAAAATAATTAAATCAAGATGTATGAAAAGATTTGAAGATAAAAATTACGCCATATTTAAAATGACATGTGCTTTTTAAGCCTTTTTACTTACCCATCATACGTAGTATAGGGTATCTTCCAATCGTTTTGAAAATCGAAAAAAAAAAATTTTCGACGGATTTGCACGTTTCAGATTGTGGAGTTTCCGAAAAATGTATTTTTAGAAAAAAAGAATTGCCCTCCGCCCGTCTGTCTGTCTGTCTGTAAACGCTTTATCTCTCGAACAAATTGCGATAGAGACTTGAAATTTTGTATGTACTTAGTATGTAACAATGGGACGAACCCTATTTAATATCAGTAACCTCGATTATCCGGAACTATTTTTTTCGGACTCTCGAAAAATTCGTTCTGGTGAAAGGTACATAAAATTTTTCGAATTTTTTTTTATTTTAAGGAATGAACATAAAAGGCAATAAAATAACATAAATTTTGCATATAGAACGAAGTCGATCGTATTATTAGTTGCATAAACATTTGTAATCCTGTTTTCCACATCCTTCGATTTTTCATGACCCTATATTTCATTCAAATTTCAATTCAGAATTATATTTTAACTGAAAATGAGACGCTTAATCCAACGCAGTAAACTGTTAGTTTATATTATCATTATTTTTAGAGTTACAAGGATGTTTCTTTTACGCAGTTCCGTACTACTTGAGTAGTTTGGCGTTTTATATAATTTGTCGAAATTGGTAAATCAGCAATTCCTTAATAGGGCGTTACTATGCATATTAACAATATTTAAATTTTGTTTTAGAATTGCAATGAATTGTATAAATATTTTTCACATGTTTTATTTTCATATGCATATTCATGAGGGGTAAGTATTACGGTGGCCCCCAACGACTAGTTTTATTGGGGGTTTTTTTATATGAAACAGTATATTAACGATATTTTTTATAATTATTGACGGTATTGAGCCATTTTTCGTCTTCTTAAAATACACTGTAAAAAAAATTCGTAATTCTACAGATGTAAAATGATAGAAATTTGCACGTTTACTAAATTTTATTTGTACACTATACAAAAAAAAAAAAAAAAAAAAAAATGAAAATCTACAAAATTAATTTTTGTAAAGCCACAGAAATCTGTAGCTCTACAAAAGTATCTACTAAAAATACAATAATCTTGCTAAAATTTTATATGTAACCTGTGTTTAAGTTACATAAAAGTTCTGAGCATCCCAGTTTTCTAAAGAATTCTCAGTTACCTTACAGATTTTTTAATTTTTTTTTATTTATTTATTTATTACATGAATTTTTGTTGTTGCCGTTACATAAAAAGTTCTAGAAACCCCACTTTACCAGAAAAATAATAGTAATTTTACAATTTTTTTTTCGCAAATTACAAAAGTTTTAGATATCGAGGGATCTGTACCGGGAAGCGGAAGACAAAGCGTAGTTTGTACCCTTAGGGGTTGCTTTTTAGTTACATAAACAAATAATAAAGTATTTGTTAAACGAAAAATATTTAAATTTGAATAAAATGTATCCTTTCTTAAAATTAAACAAATTCTTTAAAACGGCTTTTTTTTTTTTTTTTTTTTTTTTTTTTTTTTAATGAAAATAAAATGCGCAATAGTCAATTCCTCAGAGTATTTAACATGTAGAAATTTTACTTTGAAATCTCATACACGAGAAAGTATTATATACTCCAAGGAACTGAATTTTTAATTAACAAAAACAAAACAAATAAAATATTACATAAATTAATAACCATGTGTTTTAATATTGAAAAATTATCTAAAATAAAAAGGCAAAAAATGCTGTTATGCTGTCATGTAAATATAGGAATTTTCATTGCTTATCAACTCACTCTATCATTTATTTAGTGTACTTTAACAGCAAAATGAAAAATAAATAAATATTACATTTTAAATTTATACAGCCATAATTTAAAATATATAGTTCCACGCGAAGAGGCTGCTGAACTTCCTTTTAATTGAAGCAATTTATTATAACGTACATTTTTAACATATTGCTTATCTAACACCAAAAATAGTGGCAACTAAGTTGCCACCAGAAGTGGTGTATAATTACACCAATCGATAGCGGGGGATTTATTACACCAATTTATTGGCGGTGTTGCCTTACACTACTTACAGTCACACGAATATTTTTTACAGTGTAGTGATTTAATCGCTCAACTAATCAAAAGGAGTTTTCGAATTTAGTTATTTGAAGATATGCGCTTGAGATTGTGACGATTTAAAACGATAAAGCTCTCGCGGTTACGTTTACAGTGAAACGATTTTGAATTCTTCGAAAAGCAACATTCTTTTTTCTTCTGTGCAAATTTATTATCGTATTGAAAAACATAAATGGCGTTGGAACGATCCACGTACCACTAAAATTGTCGGTGTAATATCATGGTTTTCAATCCTATTAGTTCCTATGTAACATAATATTCAGCACTCTAAAACAAATAATTACAAATTTATTTTCACTATCTGTACACAATCACAACTCAAAAACACATTTTAATACAAATTTTGGAACATCATTCAGTTCACAACTCAAAAAAAAAAAAAAAAAAAAAAAATGTCTAGCGCTTTAAAAACATGCATCTTTGATACGATTCAGAAGTCAGCCAGACGCAATTTGAAAGTACTCCAGGAGTACCATGAAGAATGCATCCATGGACTTCATGAGATACATACAGGAGTATGTGTCCATAGATCATGAGATACATCCAGCAGTATGTATCTCATGGTGTATTCAGAGTATATATAGGGTTCATCTTATAAAAAAATCACGCATTTCAAGAGATATTTAGTGTCGTTACACTGGCATAAAACATTTGCAAAAAATAGTTTTGTAAAGAACTAATGACAATTCAGAGACGAGAAGAACCGAAACACTTTCTATAAGTCACAGAAATAAACAGTAAAAGAACAAATCATAGAACACATGATGAACTTTGATGATAGAATCATCTCTCATAACTTTGCAGTTTCGTTGTCACCATGATCTTCTGATCTCACTCCAATGGTTTTCAGATTCTGGGGTTATCTAAAATTAAAGATGTACTCATAAAATCAAAGAAATTTGCCAGAGCTGAAATATACTATAAAATGTGAATTTTTAGATTCCTTATTCAATGTTAATTCCTAATTCAATAGTAATGGTGGAATAGTAATGGTAGCGATGGTGGGCATGTTGAAAACTGTTAATTGTCTGAGCGAAGCGAAGTCTTATACACATAGTACGTAAAGATATTAAAAGTCAAAAAAATTCTTTCGTCGAGGAAATCTCAAAAAATACTTGTCGGATTTCGATTCTGTTTGCACCAGAAGATACCTATGAAAGTAACCTGATGAATGCACCTACTTTCAAAAATTAGTTCCAAATAGTTTAAAACATTAAAAAAAACTGATAAAAAAACACAATTTATTTGCATACGTCACAGAAATTTAGTGTACGTCATTTTTCACCGGCTGGATATTTTCGTAGACAACTGAATCAGAATACATGGAGAAAATAGTTGTCTGAGCGAAGAGAAGGCTAATACACATATTACGTAACAATATTAAAAGTCAAGCATAATTCTTTCGTCAAGTAAATCTTAAAAAATACATGTCGGATTGCGATTCTGATTATTCCAAACGGTACCTATGAGAGTAACCTACACAATGCACCTACTTTCAAAAATTAGTTCCAAATAGTTTAAAAACTATGCTTAAAAAACTGATAAAAAAGAACAATTTATTTGCATACGTCACAGAAATTTGGTGTACGTTACTTTTCATCGGCTGGATGTTTTCGTTAGATTCCCAAATTTAAGCACATGGAGCAAGGCGAATACGCAAACAATTTTTAAGTACAATAAATTATACTTAAACTTAAGAAACAAACTGGAAAATAATTTTGTTGTTGTTGTTAATTTAAAAGAAGAAAAACCTTAATTCTTAGTAACTTAGTATTAGTATTTGAGATTTTGTGATCTTCTTTATAATAGCACTTTATAACCGCTTTAAGCATCTTTTATATTTCGCACATGCAAATTGGAAACAATTCTGACGTGTTTAAATAAAATACTTGTTTTGGTTCTACTTGGTTATCTCTTTAGTATATCTGGAACACACTCGAAACGGCACATTGTATTCCTTTGTTACCGTTTTCGAGACTTTTATAGATAATTTTTTTTTAAGAGAGAATACCCTAAATTTTTCTCGAAAACCTCATCGTATGCATATAAAACAGATGTAGACATTATATTATTATATATATAACTATTTTGTTCTAATTACTTGAGGGCACCACACACCATGTAAAAAATTCCCTCATTCTACTCAGCTATCATGATTTGCGCAACTTTTAGGTACTAAAATTGGTATGCATATTCTTGACGTCATTTCAAAGAGTTCAAATTCCGATACAAGATATTTTAATGCTTTATTATATGTATTACTTTTAATGTATTGCGTACTTCGAATTTTATACCCAAGCATAGTTGTTTTGTATAGTTTGATTTCCCATTTTTTTTTTAGTGTATAGGAATTTTATGTAATATGTTGCAATTGTATCATTCAATTTGCTATTTTTTGTCATTTGAATTTGTGACAGTATATAATCAATTAAAGATAGTATCTTTTCTTTTAGCATATTATTATTATAAAACTCTGTTCCAACCAATATCGCTCAGACTAATCCCTCCGATTAAAGTCCTAATTTAAATTTTTTTTTCTATTCTCTCTCTTGTGTTGTCATGTTCTTTACAAGTGTATTTACTGTAACCGTGTTACGCTTACTATTTTTATTATACGTGTATCATTCTAACGCCATTTATGTCATTGAATTATTTTTAATGTCCCTGTAAATGAAACATTTATCGTATATACTTCATATAGAATACCAAACATGCTTTGGTGAATCTAAATAAGCTTTATCAGTTACATGAAAACCCAAGTATATTTACGGTAGTTAGAGCGTGGACAGACGGATAGATGGAAGACGGTCAGACGGATAAACAGACAGACAAACTGAATCCATAAGCACTTTTCAACTTTGTTGGAAAATGCTAAATAGAATCCAAAAATCAAAATAAATTTTAGACATTGATAACGATATTATTAAGAAGGGGAAGGGGGACGAAAATTACCAAAACAGTTGATATCGGTATACATACACAACGGCCCGATATTTATTATTGGACATAAACTATGATCTTTGTACAAAACAAATTGTGAAGAATGTAACATTTAACTGTTGATTCGAATACACTGCGCAATTTTTAAAAATCAAAAATCAATCTATTAAGGTCATGTCATAGATGATAATCCACAATACGGTCAAAACGGCACATTTTAGATGCATGGAAGTTCAATTATAAGTATTTAATTAAAATGCTTTTAACTTAAGAGCAGATATTCTAATGAGATAGGTTTAACTGATAACGTCACTAGTTGCCGACATCGAGCCATATCCATATCATTAATAGAGACTGACGCAATGAAATATGCGATGCTGTCGATGAATAATTATTAATTGAATGATATTCAAGTAAGAATGACATTTATTGCACAGTTTTGTAAGATCGCGATTTTTTTAACGAGATAATTTCTGAGAATTTTTTTAAACGAGATAATTTCTGAGAATTTTTTTAAACGAGATAATTTATAATGATTTTTTTAACTAGATAATTTATAAGAATTATTTTTCTTTTGATATTATATACCGGGTGATCCAAAAGTTAGGACGAACTTTAGAAAGTGAATCATTCGAAAACGAATCAAAATACAAAGATTCGATTAGCACCAAACGGATAGAAAAGAAACCGAGTTTTGTGTGGCAAAGAAATAATGCAGTTTTGTTGGCGAACAACCTGAGCACTAGCATCACTGAAAGATGCCATCCGCCAAAATATATCTGCCATAACGCAAGAAATGATACAAAATGCTGTGAAATGTGTTGCTTAGTCTCACAGCTGCACTTATGAATGATGGACAGCACATTGAACATTTACTATTGTACTAAGTAACTGTAATTAAGCTGACTTGTAAGTTGTCAACATTTTTCATTTGTAAATCATCTTTTGGTGCAATAAAACACCATAGCGCCATTTGTTGGTCGCCAAGAAAACTATTTTTTTTTTTTTTTACATTGTTACATAATACCCGATTTCTTCTCCATCCCTTCGGTGTAAACCATATCTTTGTACCTTGATTCGTTTTTGAATTAGTCATTTTTAAAGTTCTTCCTGACTTTTGGATCACCCGGTATATTATCAATAAGCAAAAGTCATTCTTATAAGTTTGTGATTTTACAGCGTTGCTCTCTTTAATTTTTAGCAACAAATCTGTAAATTTATAAAAGTAGATAATAATAATGATAATAATAACAATGAAAAAAGAAATATATAATTAAAATCCCACGCAAAATTCACTTTGTGCTTTTATTATTATCACGCATTTAAATAGAAAAACATTGACCATCAACAGGACTAAGACTAAACGTCACAATTACCAAACTTGGGTAATACACACACTAACAAAATCCAGAAAAAAATGTTGGACAGGTCAGAAGCTCAGTATTATTTTACATTAGTATGTGAGTTTCAAAATCTACATAATCGAAGAAATCAAATTTTTGTAAATTTCGAAAAACCACTATGTCTATATTGGTTTTCATTGTAAAATAAGTTTTTACAATGGCAGGAATAGAAGATAAACCTAGTTTTTTTTGTAGATTTTTGTGTTTTTACATTTCCAGCTTACCAATGAAGTAGATTGACAAAACAAGACTTTTTAATTTTGAATAAGACGAATTTTAAAACTCACGTGCTCATATGATTCATTAAGTATCATAAAAATAGTAAATGATTAAAATTTTTTAATGTAAGGCAGTACGCACATGCAACTCATATTGAAATAGGAGTAAAACACTGTAGCAAAAAATCGAAAAAGAACTTCGTAAAGCGTTCATAGTTATTTTAATATGTAGCACCAATAGTCGTCGATTAACCCGTCCGCCCGTTCGTTTGTTTGTCCGCACATAATGAGTCAAAAACTACCAAACCGAATCGTTTGAAATTTAAAACATACTAGGTGGAACCCGTCAAAACTTGACGGCAACAATATGAAAGAACCAAAGAAAAAAAGAAACGTTTAAAGATTAGTACATTAATGTGAAATAATGACAAGCATGTACAATATAATATTTAATTTTTTTTTTCATATGTAAAAAATCAAATTCATGAAATCATAAAAAAAATTATTGTCACTCAGTTCCATGTATACCCAGGGAGGTCGAGTGCCATACTCACTAACCCTTTTAATTTTTCAGCAGGCATGCTTGTGTAAAGTTGTCAGTTTTTCAAAAAATTTCCTGCTACGAACGACAGCTTGTGTAAAATTAAAAACTTTCTGTGTACATAAAAATTTGGTCAAAAGCTTACTGCAAATTAATTTTGAAGAAAATTACGTGATATATTACATGTTATATGGTCCTTAGTTGAAATTTGCGTAGTCCTTGGATCGCGAGAAAACGACAAATTTTGTCCAAGTATCATTAAAAACGTGAATTTTGTCAAAAGATCAAGAAAAGACGCAAAATTTGTCTAGGTACCATAAAAAACGCAAATTATGGCAAATAATCATAAAAATCAGCAAATTTCGTCAAAATACCCCTCCCCCTCAAAAAAAAAAAAAAAAAAAAAAAAAAAAAAAAAAAAAAAAACACTCTGAAATTTTGTAAATAGATGGGGAAAAAACAGCAAATTTCCTCAACAGATCGAAAAAACAACAAATTTCTTCAAAAGATCGCCAAAAAATTGTAAAATGTGTCAAAAACCTGCAAAAAAAAGAAAAAGAAATTGTCCAAGTATCCCAAATACAACAAATTTCGTCAAAATATTGCAAAAAATCAAAATGTTGTCAAAACTTATTGAAAAACGGCAACTTTCATGAAAAATTTTTGAAATAAAAGCAAATTTCGACAAAAAATCCCTAAAAAATAACAAATTTGCAAACAGATCATGAAAAAAACTAAAATATTGTGAGAAAACAACATATTTTGTCAAATGATTGTGAGTAAATGACAAATCTTGTCAAAAAATGGGAAAAAAAGCACATTTCAACAAATAATCACAAAAAAAGGTAAATTTCGCAAAAAACCCCGACAAATTTTGCAGAAAGATCACGAAAAAAGGATAAATACAATAAAATGGAAATTACATCAAAATACCCCCCCCCCTCCCGAAATAAAACACCCAGAAATTTTGTAAATAGATGGAAAAAACAGCAAATTTCGTCAACAAATCGCAAAAAACAGCAAATTTCTTCAAAAGATCGCTAAAAAATTGTAAAATTTGTTGAAAAACAGCAAAAAAAAAACTTTGTCTAGGTATTCTAAATAAAACAAATTTCATCAAAGTATTGTAAAAAAAACAAAATTTTGTCAAAACATCTTGAAAAATGGCAATTTATTTGAAAAAATTTCAAAAAAAGGCAAATTTTGACAAAAAATCCTTTAAAAATGACAAATTTGTAAACATATTGTGAAAAAAAAATTCAAAATATTGTGAGAAAACAAAAAATTTTGTCAAATGACTATGAGTAAACGACAAATTTCGTCAAAGAATGAAAAAAAAGGGCACATTTCGTCAAATAATCACAAAATAAAGTAAATTTCCCAAAAAATGACAAATTTTGCAGAAAGATCACGAAAAAAGGATAAATTCAATAAAATGGCAAATTATATCGAAAGTTTGTGACAAAACAACAAATTTCATCAAAAGAACTCGAAAAAAACGAAACTTCCGCGAATCACCTCGAGAAAACGACAAATTTTGTCCAAGTATCATAAAATACGTGAATTTCGTCAAAAGTAGGATTTCACAAAATTTCACAAAAAGGTAAATTTCGCAAAAAACCGAAAAAACGACAAATTTCGCAAAATAATCACAAAAAGGGATAAATTCGATAAAACGGCAAATTAAATCGAAAAATCATGAGAAAAAAACGACAAATTTCATTAAAAGACCTCGAGAAAACGACAAATTCCACCAAAAGATCTCGAGAGAAAGACAAATTTTGTCCAAGTATCGTAAAAAACATGAATTTCGTCAAAAGATCGCGAAAACACTTGAAATTCGTCTAGGTACCTTAAAAAACGCAAATTTTGGTAAATAGATTGTGAGAAAACAAAAAATTTTGTCAAAAGATGGAAAAAAAACACATTTCATTAAAAGATTGCAAAAAAAGGTAATTTTCACAAAAACAACAACAAATTTCTCAAAAGAACGAAAATTGACAGATTTCGCAAAAAAAAAAAAAAAAAAAAAAAAAAAAAAAAAATCACGAAAAAGGAAAAATTTGATAAAATGGCAAATTACATCGAAAGATCGCGAGAAAAAAAGACAAATTTCACCAAATGACCTCGAGAAAACAGCAAATTTTGTCCAGGTATCATAAAAGACGTGAATTTCGTTTAAAGATCGCGAAAATACATAAAATTTGTCTAGGTACCCCAAAAAACACAAATTTTGGTAAATAGATTGTGAGAAAACAACAAATTTTGTCAAAAGATGAAAAAAGGCACATTTCGTCGAAAAATCGCAAAAAAACGACAAATTTCTCAAAAAGATAACAAAAAAACGATAAATTTCACAAAAAAAAACGATAAATTCGATAAAACGGCAGATTAAATCGAAAGATCGTGAGAAAAAAAGACAAATTTCATCAAAAGATCTCGAGAAAACGACAAATTCCACCAAAAGACCTCGAGAAAAAGACACATTTTGTGCAGGTACCGTAAAAAACGTGAATTTTGTCAAAAGATCGAGAAAACACATAAAATTTGTCTCGATACCTCAAAAAACGCAAATTTTGGTAAATAGATTGTGAGATAACAACAAATTTTGTCAAAAGATGGAAAAAAGGCACATTTCATCAAAAGATTGCAAAAAAAGGTGAATTTCCCCAAAAAATAACAAATTTCTCAAAAAAAGAACGAAAAAACGACAAATTTCACGAAAAAAGGATAAATTTGATAAAATGACAAATTACATCGAAAGATCGCGAGGAAAAAGGACAAATTTTACCAAAAGGCCTCAAGAAAACGACATATTTTGTCCTGGTATCATAAAATACGTGAATTTCGTCAAAAGATCGTGAGAATACATAAAATTTGTCTAGATACTTCAAAAAATGCAAATTTGGGTAAATAGATTGTGAGAAAACAACAAATTTTGTCAAAAGATGGAAAAAAAGGCACATTTCGTCAAAAGATGGCAAAAAATAGCAAAATAAATGACAAATTTCTGAAAAAGGTAACGAAAAAACGACAAATTTCACAAAAAAGGATAAATTCGATGAAACGGCAAATTAAATTGAAAGATCGTGAGAAAAAACGACAAATTTCATCAAAAGACCTCGAGAAAACGACAAATTCTACCAAAAGACCTCGAGAAAAAAGACGAATTTTGTCCAGGTATCATAAAAAACGCGATCTTCGTCAAAAGATCCCGAAAACACACAAAATTTGTCTAAGTACCACAAAAAAAACGCAAATTTTGCCAAATAATCATAAAAAAATAAGAGCAAGCGATAAATAAGGTATATAAGGGCTGCATTATCACGATTGAATGCTATGCAAAAAGAGGGATCTCTTCTGATAATTTTATTTTTCTTCCTTGATTATAAGGATCTTCATATTTTTGAAAAATCATTGTTGAGAGATCAAGATCAAGAGATTGAAAAAAAAGCAAATTTCATCAAAATATTCCCCCCTCTTTTCCCCCAAAATAACTCAGCAAATTTCGTCACGGGAACACTTTTTTAAAAAGGGGTACTTTTTTTTAAAAGGAAACTTCGAGTCAACACAAAGAAAGTGAAACATTAAATAAATATTAATGATTTACAAAGCTGTTTATAACTGGGCATATTTTCATTTCATATGTAATTCTCCATTCTTCGGCAATAACAATGTAATGTAAATACTTCCTAAACATTATGAGTTTCCTCAAAAATGAAATTATAGTAGGAAAAAAAATCCCCATTTTTTGACATGAGTATTATAAGAAAATGAAGCAAAAAATAGTGATTTGCGAATCTGTTTATATCCATGAAGTCAATAACATCTGTCAAAAATCCCTGCTTCTTTTTCCCTCCAAAAAAAAAAAAAAAAAACAAAAAAAAAAAACAATGTGATATCCAGCCAGGTTTTTCACACATACTTAATATAAATTTGAAAATTACAATTCAGAAAATGCTTAATCGGCCAAGAACGTAAATAAAAACTTTAATCATTAACTATTGAATGTTTCAATTTCATATGAAACATTCGAAAAATGAATATCAATTCAGATAAATTCATATGAAATGTCAAAAAAAAAAAAAAAAAAAAAACAGAAAAAATTCGCTTCTCTACATTAAGCCTAAGCTTGCTGGCTATAACAATCGCGTTGAACACGAAAAAAGAATACTAATGGAAATAAAATAACTTACGTAAAGTGAACGAAAGTGAAAGTGGAAGTACTAATGAATTCATTAGTACTTCCATGATATTTACCACTTGCTCGAAATATACGTATACAGACAGTCCAGACAGTACAGTCTTCTCCCATTGGTCTTCGGATGTCTGCGCAAGCGCGTTTGCCGTGATCCGGCCAGATTGCTTTTTGTGAAATAAGTCATAGCTGAATGCCTGAAAAGGATGAGTACAACCGCTCGCGCATGCGTAGAGACCATTTTTGGCTATACTTAAAAATAAAAGCCTGTCGTTTTAATAAACATGATAATTGTTGCATAATTTTGTCGAATCATTTTAAATTTTATGAAACTTTGATGCATGGTTTAATTACAGGGACCATCAAAAGTATTCCGTTACATTACGGCTAATGGGAAAAATAGTTTCAAGTGCCTTTTAAGGATGTTACACTATTTAGAACATAGTAAAATTGATATGCATCTATGAACCTGTAGCGCAATCTGTAGTGCAAAAAATATTTATCATTAATTTATCGGACCACACAAATGTATTCATTACATAATGGTATAGGGGAAAACACTGTTGGTGACGAATTTTAATTATATTAAGCTTTTCCTCCTTTTATGAAATTGATATACATTGATGAAGTTTACTACAAATTACTTAATGCGTAATAAAAAGCAGATAGCTGTCTTCTTTTTATTTACAGGACGCACAGAAGATTTCGGTTATTATATTGCATACGAACTGCTGTATATTGTTACACCAAGATCTGAATATTTTAAAATCTTCTTTATAGTATGAACGCACTTCATTTGCCACGTTTGACGTGCAATTTCCGTGTTATTTAAAGATGTATGAGGCAACTTGGTTGCATTTAACCCTTTGCACTCGAGAGGTGATTATCAAGACCGCTAATGTCCCGCATAAATAGGTAGCTCCAAATGCTCTGGACACCAGTAATTTAAAGTATTTTTTTTCGCCTTATCTAATGGCTGAATAATCTGTGATAAAAAATCTAAAAATTGTATTGACATTTTTGCACTGAATGACGCAACCGATAATATATCTGGCGACGAAAAACAATTAAAAGAATTGCATAAAAAAATAAATTAATTAGATAACAAGAGAAATGAAAAAGGAAAAACAAAATTTAAGACTTAAAACGTACCAGAAAAACAAATTCTTTTATGACTATATTAATAACAATTATAACCTGGAAGAAAGTCTGACATTTATCACAAGCCAAGCCAAAATGAGTTAGCAAAAATGAAAATAATCCATAAATACTAAATTATAGTGCAGCCATCTGTGAAGAAATAAAGAAATGTAGACCTACGATTGAAATCTTAGAAAACTGCAACCTTCTTTGCTGTATTTTTTTTAGAACTGATAAAAAAAAATGCATAAAAACAAACAAAAAGACCATATTAAGGATATGCAGAAATATGGAACAATAAAAGTATGTAATATAATCAAGCTGTACTTAAGAAATAAAAAGAAGTAGTAAATGAATATATATATATTTTATAAAAAGACTTAATTTTTGCAGAAACTCTTACAAAATCTGAAAATAAATTTTTTAAAAATGATTTTTTTCCTTAAAAGAACTTAAAATACTGCTGCATTTTACAATATAGAGAAGTAGATTTGCTTTTAAAACGCATTTAGTCAAAAATGTATTCATAGAGAAAAAATGGGGTGAGATTTCGTCCCCTGAGAATAATAAGGTTCTATCTGTGTTTTTAAAAAAATTGACTTATTGACATAGAAATGTTCTATTCGTATCAATGATGGCATTTCTCGATTAAAATATTGTCATAATATAATTATAATGTTATATACAAAATATATGTAACATCATTTTGATGCAAAAATGCCTTTTTAGTTACAAATAGAACCTTTCTAAATGTGTAAGCCAATTTTTTCAAAAACACGGATAGAACCTATTTATTCTTAGATGACGATTTATCTCACACGTGTAGCAAAATAATAGAAACGGCGCATGTGCTGATAGATTAAAGTTAGATTCTGAAATTAGAAACAAATTTCATTTCCCGGACATAATACCAAGTGATTCTCTACATTGGGATGAAAAAATTCGACACTGTCTTCTATTTTCCAAGAA
Organism: Maratus speculifer; assembly: GCA_964019185.1. Taxonomy (NCBI): domain Eukaryota; kingdom Metazoa; phylum Arthropoda; class Arachnida; order Araneae; family Salticidae; genus Maratus; species Maratus speculifer. The sequence continues at coordinate 50,393,798 of OZ025296.1, forward strand.
ACTTCATTAACCCATTAACGCCCAGCGTCCTCTTTTGAGGACGGTTACAAAAACAGCAAGAAAGCGGTTTTCCCACCAGTAACGAAGAAGATAAATATATACCTTCTTTCACGAGACAGAATCCTCGATAAATTTAGATAAAAGTTAATTTGATTTTAAAAGTGGTGGGAAATACAAAATTTAAATTTTAGCGAAGAAAATAATTCGGGCGTTAATGGGTTAAGAGAAAGGTTTTTAATCAACGTGTTTCCTGAAATCTGTACATTTTTGAGAAAAAGTTTCTGGTATGATTTTTATACTTAGCTGATTTTAAAATGAAAGAACTGGAGTTAAAACGTGTTTTCTTTTTTGTTTCCTTGGATTGGTGTTTAAAATTAAAAAAAATAAAATATTCCAGAAACATTATATTTTCAGTGAAATGCCATCTTAAAGTAAGTTTTTGTTTTAAAAACTTAACTGCTTATTTTTTTATATACAATAAATTGAAAATATGGGATAAACACCATTTATTTTAAGCTAAAATATTCGTAATATTTAATGCAAACTTTATTTCTGCAATTAAATAGTATGAATTTGTAATAAATAAAAGAATATTGCCCAGTTAAACTGATGGCATTGAGCTCACAGGCCACGCATATTAATTGTATATTACAGCCCTATATTTTCAAGGATCGAAAAAACAAAATAAGGGGGGAAATAGCTCCCCCATTTTCATTTTTTATACTTAACCATTGATCCCTCTAAACTAATCAGAGATATGCTTTATCATATAAAAAAATCTATATCCAAGATTCAGAGCAAATCGAATAATTCTTAATAAAAACCCATTTATAAAATTTAAGAGGAGTTAATCCCCTCCTTTATATTTTACCATTAAACTTACAGTAATTACCAGCCATTACCAGCGGCCAGTCGCTGTCTACTTTCTAAAAGAAGGTAGAAATAAGAGCGATCCTGCTTCGTACCGTCCTATCTGTTTACTTTTACTTCCCGTCGCACAGTGGGACGTTTTGATAAACTAGGTGGACAAAATCCAAATTTCTGATTATCTCGGAATTTAACGAAACTGCTTATATTAGTAGCTAAATGTCTATTTTATCGGGATCCGAAGGAATTTTGTCGAAAAAATTCGAGGTGTCGATTAACTGCGACCGTAAAATTGGCTTTTCCCTAGTTGGATTAAAGAAGTTGCAGTGGATGCTCCAGCATGCCATAAGTTCAAAATCACGTTGTTGATTTCTGTTTAATTTTAAACCACGAGTTTACTGATGTATGACACATGATTATCAAGCTAAGTTTTAATCTATTCTTGTTTTAAAATAAGCGCTGTTAAACCCGTTAATTGTACTTTTTTAGAGGTTGTGATTTTGCATGAATCATTTTGTTTTTTGCAATCTTTCTCTTGACTGTTAACAAAGTGTTCAGCATTGTTCAGCAATAAGTATATTTTTAAATCAAAGTGCAATTCCTATAGTATTGGAAATTAAAAATATCTGCTGCAGATGGCTGCATATAAATATGTTATTATTAATAAACAAACTTGATATGTACTATTAGTTTAAATATGCATGTTTAGGTCAAAATTTGCAGGTCAATTTTAAACCACTTTTAACTATCTGATTGAGCTGAATCTAAATATATGTGTAGTTTTAAAGAAAATTAAATAATATTATAATTTGAGAAGCGTAGAAGCTACGCTTTTTATACAGGGCTACACAAAAGTTTCGTTTCAACTTTGTAAATTTATTTTAAACACCTTCCAGTTATTTGATAGTGCTGGAACTTTATTCGTATTTGTAGTTATATTGCCAATGCAATATTATTATAATTTATGGAACGTAGCAGTTACACCTTTTTTTTACAGGGCCACACAAAAGGTAGTTAAAATGTTGCCAGCTACATTTAAACCGCTTTTAATTGTCTTATCTGATTGAACTGAAATTTAGCCTGCATGTGTATTTTCAGTCACAATTGAATTATATTATTATTTGTGAAACATAGTAATTATGCATTTTTGTATGGTCGCACAGCAGATTTCTAAAAGATAGTCGTTTGTAAGAACAAATGTTAATTTAATTTCAAAAAACTTAATATTGGTTAATGAGATACACAATAACACATTTTTAATTTTACATAAAGTGCGTAGCAATTGTATTTCTTTTACATTGTATTTCTTTCCACACAAATAAATAAATCGGATACATTATTGTCTATACGCAAAATTTTATTTCAAATTCAATAAAATTTATACAGGTTTATATTCAATGAAGAATATACTATTTGCACAACAGCATTTCTTCAGCCGGATATAATTTAGGTAGCATTTATATTTTTTACAGGATGACACAAAACATAAAAGCTTGTTTTTTAAAACATGTTTTTATTTTATACTTTTTATTTTTCAGGATGACAACACAAATTTCTCGCAAATCTGTTGTAGACATATGGATTTCTACCACAGAAGAAAACGAATCTAAAGCTGTCTTTTCATTTTTATTGGAAAAACTAGGCAATCCTCGATTATCTGAAGACATTATTAAAAGTGTTAAATCATGAGTTCGGACATTTTGTTGCCGCATTCAACAAAAGTGGTCTAAATTAGAAAGAAGTAGACAATTTTTTTATCAGTACTATTCCGCATGGTTTTAAGGAACGTCTCCTTTACCTGACTGTGACCTGTGTGCTAACTTGTCAAGCAATAGAAGACAAACGTAGTGTAAATGAAGGCCCCCCTGGTAGACCAGTAAAACCTTTCGCAGTTTGTGTTTCGAAGTCCCAGAAGAGGTAAGTAAAAATACTTATAGAATCTACTAGTCAAGAGGAGTTGTCATTAGCAACCACAACTAAATTTCGAAGTAAGGGTAAAAAGGATTCCGCTTCAATTGTAAATGAACTTGCTGCATCCTCTCTTTTTTTAAGAGGAACCGCAATAAAGAAAGCTCATAAATCGCTATATCAGCAACAAGCAAAATTTTCTTCTGACCAAGCACTTGCACTCATAGTTGATGCTAGTCTCTCAAGAAATGAATATAATACTATTCTTCAACAAGATAAGGACATTAATAGTAATATATACCCTTCTGACCACAAAAGTAGGGCTGCAAAAAATGTTGTTATCCTCCTGAAATTATAATAACAGAAATTTCAGCTGAAGTACCATTGAAATCATTAATTGATCACACTGTTATAAGAATATGTAAAGTTGTGAAAGAGATTTTGAATACGTTGTCCTTATCCGAAAATAGCGACATTAATATTATTATCAAATGGGGCTGTGGTGGATCTGAAAAACGAAATATCGACAAAGGTTTGTGGAAGAGAATGTTGATGAATGCTGTTGAAAGTTTGTTTAGAATATCAACTGTACCTTTGCAACTGTATGCAGCTAATGACAAGTGTAAAACAAGACTTTGGCAGAATCCTGCAACTGCATCGACCAGATATTGTTGACCAGTTAAATTTATCTTTGAGAAAGAATCGATCTAAACAATTACAAATGAAATTGAAAGTTTTAGAGGACAAATTAAGTCTCTTTCACCTTAAGTCTACGAAAATTACTATAAATGGAGTGGAATGCTACGTGAATTCTCAACTGATATTTTGTATGATAGACATTAAGGTGTGTAATGGTATGTCATCATGTGCTTCAACTCAAACTTGTTTTATTTGCGGAGCCAAACCTACAGAAATAAATAGTCCCATTATAATCTCACAAAATATTATCAAAGATGAATTTCTTTCTTTCGGCTTATCACCTTTACACCTTTAGATATCAATTTTTAATGTATTTTACACATTTCTTATAGACTAGAAATGAAGACGTGGTGAGCTAGAAGGAATGAAAATAAGGATAAATTTGTAAAGAAAAAGAAGTTAGTTCATGATAGATTTAGGAATGTATTCGGTTTATTCGTTGATATGCCTAAACAACAAGCTGGAAATACAAATGACAGAAACACTGCCCATAAATATTTTAGATATGCGGGAAAAAATGCAGAAATTGTAGTCATGGATGTTGACTTCATTAATCGATTTCATGTAATATTAGAATGTTTGAATTCAGGGTACCAGATAGTTGTGAAAAAATTTGATGAATATGCAAAGCAGACACGAAATTTGTGTCTAAAAAATATTCGTGGTACCCAATGCCTGTTAGCGTCCATAAAGTACTATACCACGAAAGTCAAATTATAAATTCATATATTATTCCAGTTCGACAGATGTTGGAAGAAGTAGAAGAAGCTCGAAATAAAAACACCAGGCATTACAGGGAATTTGTTGCTAGAAAGACATCTAGATTTGATACCAAAATAGATATGTTACAGAGACTTTTTATTTCGACAGACCCTTATGTTGCAAGTTTACGAGCTGCTCCCAAAGCTAAGCATGGTATAGTTAAGAAAGAAGTTTTAAACTTGTTGAGTACTCTATCCGTATTATAAAATAAAAGACGCCCGAAAATTTGTTGAAGGATTCTGAGGAAACAAAAATAATAATAAAAAAAAGGGAAAGGAACGTTAAATTGCACGTATGGACTATTTTTTTTTACTATTATTCTTTTACTTTTATAATGAAATAAGAATGTTTTACGCATTCTTTAAAAGCCAATATATTTTTACAATTACCTTTTTTACTTTTATAGTGAAATAAGAATGTTTCATGCATTCTTTAAAAGCCAATATATTCTTACTATTATTTTTTTACTTTTATAGTGAAAAATGTATTTCACGCATTCTTTAAAAGCCAATATATTTTTACTATTATTCTTTTACTTTTATAGTGAAATAAGAATGTCGATTGTGTGCCGATTCATATGTCACTGCTGCGCATTTTTTTAAACAGGGAACATGCCAACACTATTTTCGTACCACTGTTTTAACCATTTAACCATTTAACTGATTTCACTGCACGATGTAGGAAAGAAGTGTTTGCTTGATCCATCACTTATAGCTTTTTAACACCATTAATTTTTTAAATACAATTTCATAATACAGAGTTATTACAAATGAATCATCGGGTTTCGATACATTACTACCTGCGAACTAGGAAACGTACATGTTTCCACGACAACTCAAACTAGAGGGCATTAACTACAATTTTGCGTTGCGTATGTGTCATGCGTGTCAGGTTGCTCCGTTTTCTGCGCGAACGTCATATTCAAAATGGCGACAGGACAGCAGAAAGCATTTTGTGTACTAGTATTTTCAAAGTGTGAATCACTTATAACTGTTCTGAGAGCATTCCGGAAAGCATACCAGTGCAACCCGACAAAGCATTCTGGGGTAGTATCGACAGTTCAAAGCAACCGATTGTTTATGTAAAGGGAAAAATTCCGGCAGAAGCAAGTGTTATTGAAGAAATAGTGAACCGAATCAGAGAGAGTTTCATCAATAGTCCCAAGAAATTGAACTGACGACGAATAGAAATTTAAAGACTGCATTCACGACCATGGACGTCAATCTTGTATAATTTCGGTATATTTTCATATATAACTCATTGTTGTAATCCAATTATGTTCCTAAATAAACGCTTCGGAAATCCGATGTTTTATTTGTAATAACCCTGTATTTAATGGAAGAAATGTTTAGATTAAATATTAAGATTTTTTAACTTAAAAAAGCGGTGTTTATCCCATATTTTCAATTTATTGTAAAAGAGAATCAGTTAACCAGTTACAAAAACATTTTTGAATCCCATTTACTTATGGTAAATGTGTGAAAAGTCAACGCTTATCGTTAGTTTTTATTAAATATGATAGACAATATTCAATCATAAATATTGTTATAAATCTCTTTCCATTCAATAAGCTATTTCTGTAGGTGAGTGAAAAGTAGATTAAACATGTTAACTGAGATAAGATTCTGCGAAATGAGCCGAAAAGCTAATGCGTATGAAAACTAGAATAATGTCTGAATTTCGACAACCTGTTGCCGCCACCAGCGCCATCTGTTGGCCAAAGTTCGAACTATTTTAAGAAAGTTCATAGCTAAAAATTTATTGGTTTTCTGATAGCAATGCAGTAAACCGCACATTTTTATCTCAAACCATTTTTTTATTATTTACATTCAAAATGGGTCAGCCATTTACTAGACACAATTATACAAACTAAATTTAAGTTTTTTTTAATTAAAAACATTCACGAATTCATAAAGAATGGCAGAACGTTTGATTGAGCTATAAATATATTTACTTTTAATTTTGAGTAACATAAAATACACCAAATATGAAAGATCCACTAAAATATTTTTCGAAGCAATATTCTCTTTTCTACTATGAAAGTAAATTTACATACTTATACCAATAAAAGATATCATAATGACATTTATCAATCTATATTTTATTTATTCATTATTATCATTCATTTTTTATTTGTTCAATGATAAAATTGCTCATTACAATTAGGATTAGTTAATTTATTTTTTTACTGTTTTCTTTTCAATTAGCTTTTACTGTCTTAAATTTCTATCGATTTTTCTTTATTATAGTTCTCCGAACGTTCTCTTTTCCTCTTATTTTTTTCAAAGGGAATAAAGAATTGCTTTAGTGAAAAAAATGAGTGTTCAGACATTTAGAATAGAAATCTAATTTAAGAGAAAATATTTTATGTGAAACAATTTATATGCTCAGATGATTTTTAATCTTAAAAAAATAATAAATGTTAGTCAAATAAGAATCTGTCTAAGTTTTAATAATAGTAAAAAATGAAAACAAAAAGAAATTTTATGAAACATCATTTCCTTTATTTTAAAAAAAGTGTAATGCTTAAATAATCAGAATATCAGAATATTTAGAAATTTTAGCTAGTCGTATTTGTGAAAAAATATTTTTATGTTAAACATATTTTATGCTTAGATGAATTCTTTTAAATAAACAAAAAAAAAGAAAACAATTATTATTGACGCAAATAGATAACTGTTTGTCAAGTGAAAAATATATATAAGTTGCAATGAAAATATAAAAAAAACCTTATTTAAAATGCTATTTTAATACACTTAGATTTAATTTTTTTTTTTTTTTTTTTTTTTGTCGTTATAATTGTTTTCTCTTTTAAAATTTTCTTCTAATCTTTCAAAATAGATAATTAATTGTTTCAGTGCAACTACGTATTTCTTCTGTTATTTAGTTTTGAAATCTAATTTATAGAATATATTTTAAGGGAAACTGTTTATGGCTTAGTGGCTTTTATTTTGCTATATAGATTCTTTTCTTTGAAATCTAATATATTAAACAAAACTTTATGTGAAACAAATTTTTCCCACGGAATACTTTTAATCTGTAGCAAAGAAAAAAAATCCAACAATAAAATATGCTTAAAGAAAAAAAAATACTAACGGATTAAAAAAAAAAAAAAAGAACCAAGTTTGGTGAAAACTTTGCGCTAACGCATATGAATGCATAGTTTTAATAAGCGTATGATTTGAAAACGATTGCACCAATTAAAGATAATTTACGATAAATCATTATTTTTTTTATCAAATCATAAGCATATTAAAATTATACATTCATAAGCGTTAGTGCCAAACTGCTAGAACAAGCTAGCATCAATCTGCTTTCGCTAACTTCGCAAAATCTATCTAGATTTCGACGTTAGTTCTGTCCAGATTTCGCACTTTGAAGGAAAAAGATCTCGTATCTGTGTAAGAGTAATTGCCTGAAAAATGAACACTTTTAATTGGACGATTGCTTCAAAAAGAATTTGATTTTTTTTAAGTTTTTATTTATAAAAAATTCTAATTATCAGAATATAATGAAATTAAAATGGGACCACATGGGTATCTTAAACTTTCAAACAAAAAAGAATTTTCAAAATCAATTCAAATTTAAAAAAGTCCTTCCGGCAATGCCGGGAGGAAGAGGTAGCTTTCATATACTTATTTATTTATTTTAAATTAAGTTATATGATTCAAACATGCGAAGCTCAAATTAGTGGAACCCAATTTTAAAAGATTGAATGCTAGTTTTTGTCAAAACTGAATATTAATAGGAATATTTAGAAATTAGTCATATTTTATTCAACCTGGTTTTATTTTCAGCGATTTAGAGAGTCGCCAAATTCCACAATATCATGAAGTGTATGCGATTTTAAAGCTGCATGATGGATAAAACAAACCAATGAGCTTGGTCGAAATCTTAATTCATGTGCACCTGCACACTCATATCGAAATCGAATAATATATACGAATGCTGTCGCGGGCAAATTGATTAAAAAAAAAAAAAAAAAAGAAAAAGAAAAGAAAAAAAAAGAAATGTTACCCACATTAGAAATTCAAACTGCTATATCTCAGGCGTTTTTTCAAGATAAAGACAAAGCAAAAAATACTCCAGAATTCATTATTAAGATCAAAAATTTTAGAAAGAACCTTTTTTCAATGTCTAAATTTTCGTTTGTACATCATTATACTTTTAAAATATTTTCGACAAACTTAAATGGCTGCCATTTTGAAACAAGATGGCGGATGAAGTTGGACAGTGAACTCGGTCAAGACATTGATGTGTACTATGTACACACGGTGTTACATCCAAATCAGTTTATAAATATGCGTATTATCGCGTGACAAATTTTAGACCGTTTCAAAATATCAACCACACTGGAAATTAAAAGTGCTATAACTCCGCCATTTTTCAAGATATAGATGAAACAAAAAATGCTCTGGAATCTTTGTATCAAGGTCAAACTCACAAAAGAAAAATCTTTTTCAATTTCTTACTTTTTTGCACTTAATTTTAAAATTTAATTTAAAAAAATAATATTCCGCCATTTTGAAACAAGATGGTGGATGGAACTGGCCAACGAACTCGGTCCAGACATCGGTATGTACTATGTCCGCACCAAGTTTCATCCAAATCAGTTTATAAATGCGCGCGTTATCACGCGAAGAAAATCAGATCATTTTAAAATGTGAGCAACACTAGAAATTAAAAGTGCTATAACTCAGTCAGCCATTTTTTAAGATACAGACGAAACAAAAAATGCTCTGGAATCTTTGTATCAAGGTTAAATGCATAAAATAAAAATCTTTTTCAATTTCTCACCTTTTTGTACCTAATTTAAAATTTTAATTTAAAAAAAATTTAAATGGCCGCAATTTTGAAACAAAATGGCGGATGGTACTTGTTAACGAACTCGGTCCAGGCCTCATTACTTACTATGTACACTCCAAGTTACATCCCAATCGATTCATAAATACGCGTGTGACAAAAATTAGATCGTTTCAAAATCTCAACCATAAGAAAAATTCAAAGTGCTATAACTCAATCATTTTTTAAGATATAGACAAAATAAAAAATGTTCTGGAATAGTTGTTTTAAGTTCTAACACATAAAAGAAAAATATTTTTCAACTTTTAATTTTTTCGCATTTAATTTTAAATTTTAAATTAAAAAAAATTAAATGGCCGCCTTTTTGAAACAAGAAAAAGGATGATGCTGGCTAACGAACTCGGTCGAGACATTTGAGTGTACTATGTACATACCAAGTTTCATTCAAATCGATTCATAAATACGCGTGTTACCACGTGACAGAAATCAGATCATTTCAAAATGTCAAGTGTAAGAAAAATTCAAAGTGCTATAACTCAATAATTTTTTTAAATATAGACAAAATAAAAAGTGTTCTGGAATTGTTGTTTTAAGTGCTAACACATAAAAGAAAAATAATATTTCAACTTTTAATTTTTTCGCATTTAATGTTAAATTAAATTTTTTTTAATTTAAATGGCTGCCCTTTTGAAACAAGAAGAAGGGTGATGCTGGCTAATGAACTCGGTCGAGACATTTGTATGTGCTCTGTACATACCAAGTTTTATTCAAATCGATTCATAAATACGCGTGTTACCACGTGACAGAAATCAGATCATTTCAAAATGTCAAGTGTAAGAAAAATTCAAAGTGCTATAACTCAATAATTTTTTAAGATATAGAGAAAATAAAAAGTGTTCTGGAATTGTTGTTTTAAATGCTGACACATAAAAGAAAAATATATTCCAACTTTTAATTTTTTCGCATTAAATTTTAAATTTTAAATTAAAAAAATTAAATGGCTGCCATTTTGAAATAAAATGGCGGATGATGGTGGCTAACGAACTCGGTCGAGAGATTTGTATGTACTACGTACATACCAAGTCTCATTCAAATCGGTTCATAAATACGTTAGTTACAGAATGACAAAAATCATATATATATATGGTTATATACTAGGGCAATTCGGAAAGTAACCTCCGTTTATGAATTTAAAAAAAAACTAATGAAAGGAAACATGTTTTATTACTTACGTATGAAAGACACGTAGTTCAGCTACTTCTCAACATAATTGCCGTATTAATTAAAGCAATTATCATAACGGTAAATCAGCTTTGAAATTCTTTTGTCACAGACTTCTGCCGCCGGCCTATTCAACTGCGATTATTTTTAAATTCATTTCTCACTTTGACAATGGAAAAGCAAATAGTTCAACTAAAGGTTTATTCGCTGAAAAGAATCAATAGATCAGTGATTTGAAAATTCTATGTAATGAAAACATAAAAGATATTCCCCCCAATCAAGCAAAACAACTTTTATCATTACCAGTGCAATTTAAAAACTTCTGTCAAAAATTAAACAGCCGGGAATTAAAGTTAATAGACAAATATATTTCCCACCGCTCTTCATTTTACGTTAAAATTACACTTGAAATTTTATTATTTTTTTATTAAGTAACAAAGGACATTAAGGAAACGCGTTAAGGAAATTGTTTAGTTTGATGTAGGACGAGAGCAAAAAAACAGAACATCAGTTTTGGAAGAAAATATAAGATCAGTTAATTCCCTTAACAAAACGTTAAAAACAGTGAATTGGAAAAACAAAAATGAACTGAGACGGCTACAAAAAGATTTTAAAAAACAGAAGACAAGTCAACATTTCTGCATCGTAAACAACTAGAAAAAGATACTATCATGAAAGATTACACTGTCTAAAATATCTGTAAAAAACACTCACAAAGTCGCGAAATTCTCTGTTTCTAATTCTCTGTTAAATGCATTCGATTGAGTTTCTTGGTCATTATTTTACACAAATTTTCCTTAGCTTACATGTAAATCAATGTGGGGTTTTCCGTGTCTTTATTTAAGGATATTTTTACCTTTGTTGAATTTTGTAATTCAAAATGCACAATTTTAAAATTCTTTTGCAATTTTAATAAAATTATTTAAAAAAATTTAGTTTCAAGACTGGTTTTTTTTTTTTTTTTTTTTTTTTTTTTTTTTTTTTTTTTTTTTTTTATAACTTAGAATAAATTAGAAAGGGAAAAATTATTTAATCAGATTTAGTGGCGATTTTTCCCCGATGAATCATAAAAGACTTATTGTCTTCTTAATAACAATAACTTGTGTAGCTCATTCGGTAAGGTGTTCTTCCACGTTCAAAAGGTATCGGGTTCAAACTTCAGGACGAGTAGAAACAAGTTGAGTGAAAGTTTAATGATACACTAGCTCAAATTTACTCAGGAAATTCAAGTTCTTTGAAGATTGAGTGATTCACTAAATTTTAAAAATTCAATTATTATCATTAAAGGTAAATTTACAGTCTTTTGTATGTTTAACGATGTTAATTTACAATGTCTATTCTAAATTTAACGAATAACATTTCTCTTATTTAACAGAATCACGGGTTTTCTTGATTTTCTGAAGTTTTACGGAAAATTATTTGTAGATTTATCATATCTCACCAGAAAAGAAATTCGAGATGAATAACGGAAAAGAAGAAAGTATTAAAAAATTAGAATACAATAGACAAAGAAAAAAATGTAGCAATGGAGGAGCAAATGGATCAAGTACAGGGATTATTAACTGAAAAGTATCATAAATAAGCGATCTGAAAGTTCTGTGTAGTGAAAATTATAGAGATAGTAAACAAACAAAAATAACTATAAATGCAAAACTGAACAGCAATTTTTTAAAAAAATGCAAAAAATTCAACAGCCGTGAATTAAAATTAAGAGCGAAAGACACTTTCTGACACATTTGAAAGGTATACGAAAAGTATACGTTTTATTATATGACGACATATTAAAATTTTATCGAATTAAGAAAAATATCTGTAAATTTTCATTTTAAATAGAAAATTTGTATTTTAAATTTAGTTAATTTGCAGTTTTTTTAAATTTAGTTTTAATTTGTAAATTTAGTTTTAATTTTTAATTTTTTTTCTGTCACAATGTGCACATTAAAAAATTGCTTATTTTAATTTTATTTATAATGCATATTTTAGTAATGTTGTTTAAATATAAAATGAAAAAAAAATAATGCAATAAAACAAAACGTTTTATTTCATTATCAAAATTCTGCTTACATTACATGTTGAAGAAAAAAAAATCTATTGACGAGTAAAACAATTCTATTGGTAATATTTGATCTCAGTTGACATAAAATTACCAAATGATTATTTAGCTAATATTGCAATCACTAAATCTTAATAACAATAATGAAACTAAAATGTATATATTATGCGTAAATATTATCTATGACAATAAATAAATATTTATTTTTAAAAAATCTTCAGTTAAAATATTGTCATTACGTATACATTGTAATCTTTCATTTTATAAAAATAGAATCTATATGCTTCTCAAATAATCAGAGTATCTAATATCTAATAAACATAATAGAATATTCAAATGTTAGTCATTAGAAAAAATGGTAATTGTCAAAAATCATATTAAAATAGTATCCTTATAACTGCTGTAATCTTTAAAACATATTCGCTATAGTAGAAATAAAATATTTCAACTTCAAATTATATTATTTTTGGAAATATTACTTTTTTTTTTAAAGTTTTCTAATAGAATATTTCTTCTGTATCGAAAGACAAGAGCATCTGAAACTGTGCGAAACTACATACTAGCTGCAAATATACAATCTAAAGCAACGTGTTTTATATTTAGAGATACTACTCAAATTTCAGCTGCAAACAAAATAATTCTTAGCGAGTAAAATAATTAGAAAACATTTTAATCTTCCAGAAGCATGGCTTTTGAAATTACTTCTCAAATTCGCGCATCATAATGTAATAGTACTGATAAATTAGAAACGATGTTTTTAATTAAGTTTCTAATACATCGAAATAACTTTTATTCAAGGTTATGTTTTGTTTTTAAATTCTTTCATGAGCGAAATAATTATGTTGCAAAACTGTTGAAATTATTGACTGTAGCACATTTTATAAAAAAAATTTATTTTGAAAAGTATAGTTTTGTTACCTTTACTGCATTGTGAGATATATATTATTTATTTTATTTATTTATTTATTTTTGCAAGCATTTGTAATCACAATTTTTTTTCACAATTTTTTTTAATCAAAAATATTAAGAGTGCAGAATGTTTCCTACTGTGTTTGAAAGGTTATATAAAAGTATAGGATTTACTAAACAATCAAATATTTAACGATTGCAAACTTTTAATTTTTTTAGAGACATCGTTTACAGTCTGCAATCGGTAAATGTTTTTTTTTCTTTTAACTCTTTCAAGGACAAAATAATACTGGCACAAAACTGTTGAAACTATTGATTGCAGCAGAATTTATGAACAAATTTATTTGGAAAAAGAATACATTTTTCTTCGCGTGCATACCATCTTTTTTTTTTCCTGAAAAATAATTCAACAACTGGAAACTAAAATTAATGTGGGGTTTACTTTCCACAAGCTTAGAAGGTGATACTATGCGTATAAGAATATGTAATAAATTAACACATTGTAATGATTCATTCTTTATAGTTGCTAAAAAGATGTAAGCAATTGCCACAAATAATGTCGCGCTTCGAGGGGAGGAGGGGTCATGAAATTGTGACAGTTTGTGACAAATTGGAAGAAGGGAGTAAGAAATAATGTGACATCACATATTTTGGTTTAAAAAAGAGCATTAAATTCAGCAGATTAAACTTTGAAATTCTTTTGAATTTAAAGTATTTTAAGTTTATAAAGTAAAAATAAAATTTAAAACCAAATATATTAAATTTCATTACAAATTCCGAAATACTATTGTTTCAATTGCTATTTCATATTAATACTTTATTATTGTTATAAAATTACTATTATATTATGTAAAGTTACTATTATTTTAAAAATTAATTTTAAAAATGTTAAAATTACTATTATTTTTATAAATTATATTTTTTGTTGTAAACCTTAATTTTATTTCGTACACACAATTCATTTTTGTTTTTATGCTCACAAGTGACATAAACACATAAAATTTGAAATATGACCTATAATGTAGTGCTTTATTTCTGAACTACAAGTATATGTAATATAGCAAGACATGTGACAAAGGGGAGGGAAAAGGTGTGATGAAGCGTGTCACATTGTGAGAAAGGGGAGGGGGGAGGAGTAAAAAATATTGAAAAACAGTGTGACACCATTTATTGACAAACCCTAAGATTAAGATTTTAAAAACATTAAAATACAATCAAGTCTCTATATAACGAAATCCATTGTTCAGTCAAAATTCGTTATATAGAAAAATTCTTTGAATAGAGAACGGCAATTTTTTTTATTTATTATTTAAATTTTGAAACAGAATTGTTTTTGAGGTGATAATTAAGTTTTTGAAATATTTAACGGAATTTTTCCAGAATCTCAAATATCTTCGCCACTTCCTTTTTTTCCAGTGTCTTATTGATTATTTTCAAAATTATCACTTTATCAGAGAGAATTATGCTTATCCTAGAAGCCATTTTATGCAGATGCAGTAGAAGATAACACCAACTTAGATGACATTTTGTAACAATTCTTCATTCAAATGATCTCTTACAACAAACAATGCTCCGAGTCGCTACAAACAATAAACATCCACTCTAAACTCTAAAAATAAGGAGAATTAGTTTAGGTAGATGAAAACCTGCTGAAAAAAAACGACCTTTTCTGCAATTGCCCCCTCATCCTTTCCTTATTCCTGCCTTACTGTTCGAATCAAGAAAAAAACACCATTTTGAAGACGACAATGGAATAGTTTTATCTTTTAGGATGTTTTCGATAATTGCAAATCGCTCATGTAGCAAGCAAATGTTTCAATCTTTTCCAGGAACACAAGCTCATCTTGGCTAAAACAAAGTCAAGTGTAACCATGTAAAAAGGATGTTTTTCTTAATGGGAAGAGCGGTGGGTGAATGCATTTTTGTGGACATAAGGAAGAGGGTAGAGGAATGTAGCTATGAAATATAAATTAGAAATCAACGAAAGAATACCTTTTTGTAGAATATCTTTTTTCGAGTTTCTGAACATATTAAAGAACATTTTTGAAAAAATCCGTTAAATGGAGATATATATTTCACTATATGGAGATTATTTTTAATGTAATCATGAAAAATTGACAGTTCCTGCAAAGAATTCGTTAAATAGAGAAATTCGTTGGATACAGTTTCATTATAGAGAGAATCGACTGTATTTTTATTCAGCTTCGTATCCTTTGGCCATGAGCATTTCGATGGCAGCGACTGAGTCCGACACTCCGCTGACGACTCCATGCAGAAATTCACTGCAACCTGTAAATTGTAAATTGCAAACATGTTGAAATTATCGACTGCTGCAGAGTTCATATACAAATTAGGAAAAAAACACATTGTATTTCGCGTGCATATAACAACTCTTCCCCCCCCCCCCCCCAGGGAAAAAATTTAACACATGGAAATTAAAATTAAGTGGGAAGTCTACTTCCCATCACCGTAGAAATTTAGACGAAACGTACAAGAATATGTAACAAATTAACGCATTGTAATAATTCATTCTTTCTAAATTGATAAAAAGGTGTAAGTTTAATATTTTAAAAACATCAAACTAATTCTATTTAGCCCCGTTGAGTATTTCAATGGCAGCAACTGAGCACAACAACTCTACTGGCGACTTCATACAGAAATTCACAGCAGAATGTAAATTGTAACAAATCAAAAATTGCGCGTCAGACGTAACAAATGAGGCGCGTTCATATTACAACGAAAATTTTAAAATATACAGTACTTCAGATACAATACAGTATCCGAAAACTTTGGTGTATCTTTGCAAATACTAAATATTTTCTATTTTACAAGAATTAACTTGTAGCAAACTTCAGCAACATATATTAATTTCATAAAATGTAAAATAGTGTAATATAATTAAAACGCACCCCAAACAATGTTTCCCCCTATAAAATTATGTTATAGAATACTTTTGCATGGCCCTGTATATCAATAAAAAATATTCTTTACACCAAAGATTGTACAGAATGTATATCTTAGTATGTACTTCATGGATGCATATAAATTATATTATGTTCGAAAGAGTGTAATATCATTAAAATGACTTGAAATTATTTTTTCCCATTGACCATCATGTAACAGAATACTTTTGATTGTCCCTGTAATTGGACTTTGCACCCAATTTTCGTGAAATTTGAAATGACCCGGCAAAATTATGTAATAATAATATATTTTATATTTCAAACGATTCTTTTAGGTAGTTTTGCGGTGTTATACGTGAACAGACGGTCGGACGGACAGACCGGTAGATTGAATGAGGATCATATGTGCTAGGTATTTACATAATTAAGAACGCACCGGAAAAAAATATTTTTTTAATTCCGGTACAGTCCCCGTGATCTTTAAAATCCTTGTAATTTACTCTACATTGTAAAAGAAAAAAAGAAGAAAAAATACTGTAAAGTTACAAATATTTTTTTAGGAAACTGTGATGCCTAGAACATTTAATGTAACGGCAACAACAAAAAATCATAAAACAGATAAAAGTTAGCACTCTAAATCGAAACATTTTCAAAGTTACAAAGATTTTTTTTAGGAGACTGAGTTGCTAAGGATATTTTGTATAACTACAACCCAGGTTACAAATAAAATTTTAGTAGATTCATTTGTAAAACTACAGATTTCAGTAGCTTTATAAAAACAAGTTTTGTAGATTTACAGCGTTTCTTGATACAATGTATAGATAACATTTTAATAGGCATTCAGATCTCTGTAACTTTCCATAAAAAATTACAATGTCTTTTTTTTTTTTTTTTTTTTTAGTACAGTGAATTAGTGTTCCATCCGTATTCAGAGGGAGATGGTGACATATACTGTACAAAAAGAAAAAAAAAACGGACGATTTTACAGAGATTGTATTGATAATCGAGACGACAGTCAATATACTGTTTTTTAACGGAAAAATTCTTGTAGCGGAAAAATTTTAGGAAAAAAAAAACCCACTGTATTTTTGGGGGAATTTATGGGAATATCTTCCGTTAAAATAGTGAATTGCACTAGAGTCCTGATTAACAGTACAATCTCCTTAAAATCATCCATCTTTTTTAAATTATTATTACAGTGTACGATGCTGAAAAAAAAAATAGGATATATATATATATATATATATATATATATATATATTTTTTAAGAAGAAAGATTACATAAAAATATTATTATTAAGAAAATTGTAGTATTTCGCTTACAAAAATGAAAGCAGTTCTACTCAAATAATCAAAATATCCTATATCAAGTAAAAAAAAAAAAAAAAAAAAAAATGTTAATAGAAAATTATCAGTCAATCTAATCAATTAACAAAAAAAAATGAATCAAATGAAATGATATTCTTTCAAACGTTAGTCAATTGAAGTAAAATTTTAAAAAAGCGTTAAAACTCATATTCAAATATTTTGAATATTATGAACACTGCAATCTTTAAAATATATCTGCTATAATAAAAATAAAATATTTCATTCTCAAATAATTTTAATAGCGGATATTTTAAAATTTTCCAAACTTTCTACAGTCGAAAGACAAAAGCAATATAATTGTGGACAACTCAGTAATGACTGCAAATATACACGTCTAATAAAACGTGTTTTGAATTTATGGATACTACTCAGATTTCAGCTGCAAACAAAATAATTCTTAGCGAGTAAAATAATTAGAAAACACTTTAATCTTCCAGAAACCTGACTTTTGAAATTACTTCTCAAATTCGCGCATCTTAATATAATATTACGTATAAATTAGAAATAATGTTTTTAATTATGTTTCTATTACATCGAAATAACTTTTATTCGTATGTTTTTTTTCTTTTAATTCTTTTACGGGTGAAATAATTCTGGCGCAAAACTTCTGAAATTATTGACTGCAGCAGAATTTATGAATAAATTAATTTGGTAAAATAATCCAATCTTCTTCGTGTGCATAACAACTATTTTTTATTTCCCTGAGAAAAAAAATCAACAGCTGGAAATTAAAATTAAGTGTGAAGTCTGCTTCTCCCTGCCTTTAAAAGGTTAGACGAAATGTATAAGAATATGTAACAAATTAGTACATTGTAATAATTCATTCTTTTTAATTGCTGAAAAGGTGGAAGATTAAGATTTTTAAAAAACATTTAAATAATTCCATTCAGCCTAGTCTCCATGAGTATTTCGATGGCAGAGACTGAGCCTGACAACTTCATGCAGAAATGCACTGCAGCATGTAAATTGCTTCAGTGAAACAGTTTTACAGTTAAACAAGATGTTTTTTTTTTCTTTATCAAAACACTGTTTACGTTTAAAAAAAATAGACGAGTAAAATAAAACTGTTAGTAATATCTTAACTGCCATCATTACTAATATTGCAATCTCTAAAGCATATTGACAGTAATGAAAATAAAATGTATATATTATATTCTATATATTAAATGACATATATTAATTATTGTATAATGTATACATTATATTTAAATATTATCTATGATAAATAAATATCTATTCTTTTTAAATTATCTATACATATAATAAAACAGTAGGACCCGGTGTGTCTGTACATTGAAGATAATTGACAAAAATGGAGTCAGGGCGATAAAAGAAAACCAATGAAACACAAAAAAATTTTTTTTGAATTTTTTGTCTGTCTGTCTGTCTGTCTGTCTGTCTGTCTGTTTGTTCGAGGTTATCTTCGTAACTACTGAATGGATTTTTATGCGGTTTTCACTAATGAAGAATGCACACTCCCGGGCAGTGTATAGGCTTTGTTTCATCAAAATCGGACAACAGACAAAAAAGTAACAAAAAGAAACAAAAGAAACTATTAGGTGCGCTGCTCACGTTTTTTAGTACATAACGTTTTTTAGTACATAACGTTTTTTAGTACATATAAAATCCAATAGATGTCACTGTGCGATTTTAAAACGCGCTATCGTTATGTTTTCGCCAGTCTACTTAAGTATGAGAAAGTTTCAAGCTGGCTGTCGTTCCATGTGGTTTAGTCGGTAGAACGTCAGTGCGCCATACTGATGGCCCGGGTTCGATTCCCAGCATGGAATTTTTTTTCACTATGTTGGCATTAACGCCTATAAGCAATTAAAAGAATTTGAAATATTGTATTCAAGGCGAATTTTCTCTCTGGGAAAATTTCCTTGCATTAATATGTCAGTGTAATTTTTTTTTCGATTTAATTTTTTTTTTCGAAACTTTGTTTTTTTTAAAAAATTACAGTAAATATTTGATATTTCCCAACGTTTTTTGAATGATCGACTTGCTTTTTTTTTTTTTTAATGTATGTCTGAACCTTATCTAACTACTTCTTCAAGATTTCTTTAGATAAACCGACCAGCGTAGCGGGCGAAGGCCGCTAGTTAGTAAATATACTGTTATTACGTACATTGTAATCGTTTACTTTAGAGAAAAATCAGATAGTCGCTATTCAAATAGTCAGAGTATCTAATATCTGGTAAAAATAATAAAATATTTAAATGTTTGTCATGATTTGTCAGAACTCATAATAAAACTGTATTCTTTAACTATTGTAATCTTTAAAACATATTTTCTGTAATGAAATTAAAATATTTTAGCCTCAAATAATTTTACTTCCGGAAATATAACTTTTTTTCAAGCTTTCTAAGAATCTATCATGTATGTCAAAAGACAAAAGCATCTGTAATTGTGCGAAACTGCATACTGACTGCAAATATACAATCGAAAGCAAAGTATTTTAAATTTACGGATACTACTCATGTTACAGCTGCAAACAAAATAATTCTTAGCGAGTTATATAATTAGAAAACATTTTAATCTTCCAGAAACCTGGCTTTTGAAATTACTTCTGAAATTCGTGCTTCTCAAAGTAATAGGACATATAAATTAGAAACGATGTTTTTAATTAAGTTTCTATTACATCGAATACATTTTATTCAAGCGTATGTTTTTTTTCTTTTAACTCTTTCACGGGCAAAATAATTCTGGCGCAAAACTGTTGAATTATTAACTGCAACAGAATTTATGAACAAACTAATTTGGAAAAAGATTATATATTTCTTTGCGTGTATAACATTTTTTTTAACTCGTAGGAAAAAATTCAACAGCTGGAAGTTAAAATTAAGTGTGAAGTCTGCTTCTCACCGCCTTTAAAAGGTTAGACGAAATATATAAGAATGGGTAACAAATGAACACATTGTAATAATTCATTCTTTCTAATACCTAAAAAGGTGTAAAATTTTTTTAAAAAAACATTAAAATAATTTTATTTAATTGTTGATATGCTTCAACTGTTCACCGAGATATTTTCAAAAAAAATAAAAATGATATTCTCAAATTGAACGTTGAATTGCTTATAATGATGGCTTTAATATTTATCATATTTGTAAATTAATCATTAATATGGCTAATAATAAAAAGTCTGAGTATAAATTTGATTTGAAAAAATACAAGCTTTTTCCGAATCAATATTATCTAAGCTTTTTTGAGAAATTAAAATACAATTCTAAGCGTTTCAGTATCTATTTATAGCCAAGCCAACTCTGAAATTGAAGAATAGCATTTGCACAAAGATTGATTCAGTTAATTTTTAGAAGTATTAGGAGTTTATGAAATACCGTTTTTTAGAGAAAACGGATCAAATAACTACTATATTTAGATGACAAGCAGCAAATTTAAGAAGTACATGAAAAGGAGTTTATCGCTGATATTAAATATAATAGAAAAATCACAGCGCTGTAAAAATTACATTACGAAGAAATTAACTATATAAACTTCAACGAAAGTAATTTTTTTTTTTTTTTTTACTCCAAACAATATTATCCATACATTATAAGAGGGACACAGAAATTCTAACCTTTATAAACTTCATATGTAACGATGCAACATTATTCAACTTACCAAAACTGAAGCACGAGTTACTCAATCGTTTCTAAAATATAAATAAATATCGAAATAAAAAAAATACATTAAAAAATTGATTGATTCAGTCAATGCACCATAGATGCAATTTCAGAATATCATTTTTGTCTGTTTTGAAAATGACTCGGTGAAGCGTTGAAACATGTCAACAGTTAAATAAAACCATTTTAATGCTTTTAAAATGTTAATCTTTCACCCTTTTCGAAATTAGAAAGAATCTCATCATGAATTATTAGATAATGAAATATTTAAAAATAGTAGAGGCCCGAAATAACGCGGTCCGATATACCGCTAATTCGGATTTAACGCGGGGAAAAGTATGAAAAAGAGATCAATTTTAGGATACATTTTGAGTTTAAAATTTTAGTGAAACATAACGTTAAAAATCGCATCATGGAATAAATCGGTGCAGGATTGATGGGGAAGCTTGGTTGTGTGATAATGAATCAGCGGCACTATTTCCTGAAGAATTAAAGAAAATTATGATTTAAAAGGATTCAAACGATTATCAAGTTTAAAACCGTGATGAAATTGCACTGTATTAACGATTGCTTTCTTCAAAAACTCTGGACCTGAGGAATTTGAGTAATAAATATGGAACAAAAATGAGCAATGATAGAACTACCCTTTAGTTTGAAGTAAATAAATCTGGCAACCATAAACTTAAACCTCTCTACATACGAAAAATCCTAGATGCTTTAAACATGTTAACTTGGCTTCAAAACCTATCACATGCAGGAACACCAAAAATGCGTGGATGACAAGTGATACATTTTTTCTCAGTAGTTCCATGAGGATTTTGTCCCTCCAGTGAAGAAGAATCGGCGATCAATTAAACGCAAATAGGCGACATTGTCCATTTTTGATCACTGTTCGGAATATCAACGTGCTGATCTACTAAAATCAAAAAATGGAAAAATCAGAATCAAGATTTTGCCATAAAACACTATGGCGTTAATTCAGATATTAGACCAAGGTATTATTTTTTAGAGCTTTTAAAAATCCATACCGCCGTGAACTGCTCTGCGGTATAGTCATTTGAAGATGTGGGGCATTTTAAGAAAAAATCTGGATGACGACATTGCCATCACTGTAAGAGTTAAAACTTTCTGACGAAAATTTGCAATGTCTATTTAAAAAATCAGACAGATGTCAGGAATGTAAGTATGTCATTGTCAGAAATGACCAAAATAGCATGACGTACGTCATAGAGGTCAAGAGGTTGATATTAATATTCTTATGATTGATTCAAGTTTTGAAACATATGCATTTTAATAATAAGCATAAAATAAAAATGACTTTTTTTTATTTCTTTTTTAAACATTGAATGTTCATCTTAAAAATCACGCATAATTTTTTCGCTGCAACTCATATTTTTTCTAAAAAAATTCTTTTAAATTACATTAATTTGGCTTAAACACCGAACTCAATTCCAAAAATTTCATTTTTTTTTAACGTTTGGTAGAAAGCGCATGTAAGTAAATGTAGAAAAGTATAATTTTGTCTCTGTTTCTTTTTTTAAGATAGGGAAACAAGAAAGAAAGAAATTAAACATTATTTGAACTATCTTTTTAGAATGTCTGAGTTCATTTCTCGACGAATCACAAATTAATTTTGATTTTTTAATTGATAAAAGAGAAGTTATTTTAAATATCGCTCTCTTTATTATTTTGTTTCTAAATTATTTTCTACATTTTAGTATTTAAAATGTTTCTTTCTCGCAGTTTCACAGCCATTTGGCATATTGTGGCGCATAAATAAATCCATTGTTTTTTCGATTATTATACATTTTTATGAATGTTAGGAGATTTAACCTGAATACTAGTCGGCAGATCATTTACAGAAATACACAAAAAAATTTGATTTTTTTTCTTTTTTTTGATTGCAGATGTTAATAGCCTAAATTAAGAATCCATATGTTTTATTCTTTTCGAAATTGGCTGTCATCCTATAATCTATCTATTTATTAAAAGATGAATTTTGTTTCGGTATTATGATGTGATGGAAAGTGTTTCATAATCTATATCTGACAAAGGATTTTTTTTATTTGCTATTCCACTGAAAGCGATTAACTAGATTCTCAAAAGAAAAACAAAAAATTTCCCACTCAACAACTCGAAACTTTTTGACATAGGGACAGATTTATTTTTATCAAATAAAAAAGAAATGCGTTTGTACTTAAATACAAGACGCTATTATAAGCTGAAAAACATTACAAAATGAATATATATTACATATGTCTAAGTACTTATTTTTTAATACTGTAAAGAAACCAGCTTATATGAAAAATCTTGTACACTTCCTCATTTCTTTTTATACAAATTACGTGCCATCTCTAAAATAGGAAACATTACATTACTGCAGAGCAAAAAAATTACTTATTCAAAATTCTAAAATCTTAAAAACATACTTTAAGTCCATCTCTTACGTCATGAGCAGGCTTCTGAGCAGAGTCTGATTATCTTCCTTCGAAACTATGCTCGTGTGCATTCCTGAAGGAGTGCATGAAAAGAAGACTTAAATCAATAACCTTTCGATTCCAGAAATAACTTCGTTATCAAACAGCTTTTGCATCAATGCGAAAATGGTATTTTCCAGAATGGTTAGACAAATATTTGATTTTTCTTACAACGTTTTCTTAAAATATCTTAGCACTGTGAATTTTATTCTTCTCGGAAACCTGACAGTAATTTTAAAATCAATACATTTAAAATCTCTTCTCACATTGTCCTCTAAATGCAAAAAATAAAATAAAATATTTATTTATATAAAAAGATTATTTGCATTAAAGTTTTAAAATATACAGTTATAAAAATAAGAACCTCATGATTTAAAAATTTTCTCAACCTCATCAGTCCTAGCATTGCCTGTAGAGACACCAGTTGGTACCAGTTGGTATTTTCCAGAATGGTTAGACTAATATTTGATTTTTCTTACAAAGTTTTCTTAAAATATCTTAGCACCGTGTATTTTATTCTCTTCACAAACATGAGGATAAGTTTAAGATGAATACAAATTCTTTCATCGAATTGTTCTCTAAATGTAAAAATGAGAATAAATTAATTGGTTTTCTTGAAAAAAAAGATTTGTATTAAAATTTATTGCGTAATTTGTAAGAATAGGAATATACAGTGATACTTCTGTTTTCGTCGATAATTCATGCAAAAACAGTCGGGGAAATCCGAAACCGACGATAGCCGAGGCAATTACTTCCGTATGAATGCATGTAACTCAAATAAATTCCTTTCCAAGCATTCCGAAATGCGTTACAAAAGCACATATTATAGATAATAAGTATAGCATTTAATAACATAAGCATTTAAAAAACATAAGAAATTAATGTAGTGTTATTATCGTATGGTATGAAGGCACAATATCTTCTGTCACATCCCTTTTTCGTTTTCTGACAGTTATACTAACTTCAGAATCAGAAGATCTAAATCGCTCAAAAAGTGGTCTGTTTCAATCGACTCTTTATAGTCCAGGAACCGACCACACAAAATCCTAAGTCATCGATCACAAGAAAAATTCCTTTATTTGATGGAAGAGTAGTAATAGAGGAATCAAATGATTCATATCTGCAGGAAGCGAAGTGCTGCAAAAGCCAAAAATTAATACATCTAATGGTTGACTCGCAGGCTTAGCATTATGTTATCCTGCACATGTCTTCATACTTTCCCGTGTTTTCATACTTTTGATTGTACGGCAAACACAATGCTAAGCCTACGAGTCAACCATTAGATGTATTAATTTTTGGCTTATGCACCACTTCGCTTCCTGCAGATATGAATCTTCTCTATTACTACTCTTCCATCAAATAAAGGAATTTTTCTCGTGCTCGATGACTTAGGCTCTTGAACTATTGAGATTTACTTACTATGAGGCAAGATTTATTAATCATTAACCTTTCTTTGCATAGTGATGCAAAATATACATCACCTTTTATTTAACTTTTAAAAAATAAATCAAGTTCTTAGCAACCAATATATTTGTATAAAAATATTAATTCTCTAAAAATTCCAAAAATGTACCTCTTTACAAAGTTAAAAATCTATCTAAAAATTTCTGGTGTCTAATCCTTAATATAAGAATAAAAAACACAATTATAAAAGAATAATTCATGCAGTTAACACTAAAACCGCCATTAGGGGTCATATTGACCCCTGCCAAATAGAAAAAACCCCGATTCAAACCAGAAATATCCTGATAAGATTTGTTAAATATGTGCAGAACAAAGATTGGCTAATTAAATAAGTTAAATAGTTTTAAATAAAAATTCTGGTGTCAAACAATTTTTATAAAACTTGCATAAAAAAGCCGGCGGTTTTAGTGTTAAGGGTTAAACACATTTCATATACGGTTTGAAACCAGCTTTGTGTAATTTTTCTCCAAAAAGCCATGTATCTAACTCCATATAGAGTAGATGTTTAATCAACGAAGAAAATACATTCTCCAATGTCTCTCTCTCTTCATCTGTCGTCTGTTGCACTTCTAGGTGAAGGTCTTGCTGCTCCTCAGTGGTGTGTTCTTCACTGTGTTCATTCACTCATACTTCCACATCCTCACCACTTATCTCCAAACCCATGGACCTCTCAAAATCAGTAATCGGCTGCACCACACGTGTAGGATTTACTGAATCTAGAAACATTTTATGTCCTATGATGAACTATTCACAATCAATAACAATTTAAAAAATACCGTAATTTTCCGTAGATAAACCGCAGCTCAAACAATTCTGGTTCGATTCAGAAAATTCATTCCGTAATTTAAGATAAGTAGATATCGCGATCAGTAGCGGCTCATCAGGGGGTTCTGCATCAATTTTTTCACACCACTAAAATTGTAAAGGGGTTTCAGTTTTATATAATCAGCAAAATTTGTCGAATAAATAATATAAAAGATTCTGTTAAATTTTAGTAGTGAGAAAAATCTGATGTAGCACTCCCTGACGAGCCGCTACTAATCGCGATTCAAAATGTTGAATTTTATTTTTAAATATTTCTGGGTCGAAACAGATTTGTTTGAGCTGCGGGTTACCTACGGGAAATTACGGTAATCAAAACAACCTAGAAATAAACTGTTTGACTAGAGTCGTGGGGTGATGCACATATCACAAAAAACAACGCCATACTGAGAAGGAGAATGCGTTGTTCCTCCCTCCCCTTTGTTTACACAAAGCTGTTCAATGTTATTAGGGGTACATCGACGAAATCGTAGGCAACCGACGAAAACCGAGGCAAATTTTTCGCAGAAAAAATGGACGAAAACCTGATACCGACGATAACCGAAATCAACGAAAGCAGAGGTATTATTATAGTTCAGGATTATGATGTCAATCTATCCACTTCTTTATATAAGATGTCGATGAGTAGTGATTGTAATGTTACGTTTTAAAAAATAGATCGTATGACTAGATTGATTCAGTTGTACAAAATAATTTATTTTTGTATGAGAAAATACTGGAATGCAACTTTTTATTTTGGCAGCTTTTTTCTCTGATGCATTTCAAACATCAAATGAGACGATCTTACTCTGTGGTTAATTTTAAAGACATCTATAACTTAAAATCAATAGTAACGCAATTTCATTTCTCGCTTTTTTTTTTTACTGAAATTAACCAAAAATATATCTTATTTCAGAACGAATATTACCCTAAATTAAAAAAAAAACTCAAAACATCTTTTCAATCCATTCCTTATATCAGTAACAGACTTCACGAACGTTGATTATCTTTCCCTTAAAATTATGCTTGTATGCATTCTTGAAGAAGTTCATGAAAAAAGGTCTTAAATCCATAACTTTCCGATTCAAGAAATAACTTCGTTATCAAACAGCTTTTTCATCAATGCGAAAATAGTATTTAGACTAATATTTGATTTTCTTATAACTTTTTATGAAAATACCTCTACACCGTGAATTTCATACTTCTCAGAAATCTAGCAATAATTTTAAAATCAGTACATTTAACACTTTGAGAGGCCCATTTTGCAATCTGCAAGCGGCTAATTTTAGCGGCCAAACTGCCAAACGACACTAATAATTTTACTTACTCATCATACGTAGTATAGGGTAAGTCTTGCAATCGTTTTGAAAATCGAAAAAAAAATTTTGTCGAATTTACACGTTTCTGATAGTGGAGAGTCCGAAAAACATATTTTTAGAAATAAAAATTTGCCATCCGTCCGACTGTCTGTCTGTGTGTCTGTAAACGCTCTATCTCACGAGCAAATTGAGATAGAGACTTGAAGTTCTGTATGGTCTTAGTATGTAAAAATGGGACGAAGCCTATTTAATATCAGTAACCTCGATTATCCGGAACTATTTTTTTCGGAGTCTCGAAAAATTCGTTCTGATGAAAGGTATATAAAAATCTTCGAATTTTTTTATTTTAAGGAATGGAAGTGAAAGGCAATAAAATTTAACAACAATTTTAACAACATTTCAACATTTTTAACAATTTTTCAACATTTTTAACAACAATTAATTAAGCTTTACTATTTTTTAAAAGAGATTTTCATTATTTTTAAAAACATTTGTAGATAAATTGAAGTATCAATTGATTATTTGAATATTTTTTGAGCAGAAAGGCCTTGCCAAAGAACGAGTTTAAATCTGTCCTTGCATTGTATTCTAAATGTAAAAATGAGAATAAAATATTTATTTTTCTTGAAAAAATATTTTTACTAAAGTTTACGACGTATGAAGGTGTAAAAATAAGAATGTTATAATTCAGGACTGTGATGTCAGTTTAGCAGCTTCTTTACATTATAGCCCAAAAATTGATAGCACAACTACAATATTTATTTTTTTCAAAATAACATATTAATGTGTTTTTAAAATGTTTTATGTATTTTTGATAAGAATAAATTATTGATCTTACTATTTAATATCTATTCTGAAAATATAATTTCAATTAATGGATAGAGTGTTAGTTCATAGAAATTCGCAAGTGTATGAACCTTTTTGGGAGCTCTGTATCATTGCAGAACGATTAGAATATTTATTATAAATTTAGAAAAATTAAACAAACATTTTAACCCACTCTTAAGTCACTCACAGATCTTACGACACGTTCACGAACACCGATTATCTTTTTTCAAAACTATGCTCGTGTGCATTCTTGAAAAAGTACATGAAAAGATGACTTAAATCAATAACTTTTTGATTCCAGAAATAACTTCATTATCAAACAGCCTTTGCATCAATGCGAAAATGGTATTTTTCGAGAATGGTTAGACTAATATTTGATTTTTCTTATAATGTTTTCTTAAAATATCTTTACACCGTGAATTTTATGCTTCCCGGAAACCTGACAGCAATTTTAAAATCAATACATTTAAAATGTGTTCTCACATTGTCCTCTAAATGCGAAAACGAAAATAAAATATTTATTTTTCTAGAAAGAGTATTTGCATTAAATTTTTAAAATATACACTTATGAAAATAAAAACCTCGTGTTTCAAAATTTTTCTTAACCTCATCGCCTGTAAAGACACTAAATAACACCCTTTAAATTGATTTCGATGCTTTTAGAATTGTTAAAATTACTTCTAGACTTTTTTTGATAAATACGCGCATATTTTAAGCAATTATATATGGAATGATACATCTTTGAATATGTTGTATAGTAATTTTAAACTGGTTTTTGTGGTTCCTCGTGATATTTGTCTCAATACTGAAGAGGTTAGACAATTGATATCGTAGTCATGATTCATAGCTGCCAATATTTATGCTTTTTTTGTACCACAAAAAGTTTATTATAAACGTTACACTTTAAATCGCTATACTCTGCCGTTTAAATTAGGCAAAAAATTTTATTAAAATTGCGTAAGAGTTGGCAATTATGGTTGCTTGTCCCAGAAAAAATACACTCTAAATAAAAAAGAACAATTATTCAATCAAGAGGAGTGAATACTCACTCTATCGCAGAGTCAAAATATACCCAACCACATTAGAGTGAATATTCACTCTAAGCAAAAGTAAAACCATTAACTCTCTTCAAAAGTGCTCTCTTCATAATTCTCACTCCTATTCGCTTTAGCAAAAGGAATCAGATTTTTCACCACTGGTAAGAGCGAATCGTTACTCTTTCATAGGAGTGAATGTTCATATTTTATAATAGTGAATTTTTTTTAATCTACTTTTATGGGTATTTTATTTTGCAGAATGCAATGAAAATGGATAATGCGTAGTGAAAATTGGAATAAACTATTTTATTGACAATATTTATTTAACCACTTAATCGTCGCGCCCGAGACATTCACGGGCTGCAAGCTTCACGATTTTTACTGAGAATAGTTTGATTCCCACCAGTTTTATAAAATGAGATTTTTCACCACTGGTGGGAGTGAATCGTTACTCTTTCATAGGAGTGAATGTTCATATTTTATGTAGTGAATTCTTTTTATCTACTTTTATGGGTATTTTATTTTGCAGAATGCAATGAAAATGGATAATGCGTAGTAAAGATTGGAATAAACTATTTTATCGACAATATTTATTTAACCACTTAATCGTCGCGCCCGAGACATTCACGGGCTGCAAGCTTCATGGTTTTTATTGAGAATAGTTTGATTCCCACCATTTTTATAAAATAGTGTAATTGGTTTTATTCTAATATTGTTTTACTTGTCATTAAATAGGAAGAATATTTTTATACAAAAAAGTGGTGGCAATAATGAATTTGAATGTTTAAACCGTAAATTAATGCAACCATTAAGTGGTTAATTTATAGTTTCTAACATTAGTTGAACTTTTAAGAAAAAACTCAATAATTTTCATATATAAATTATACATATTTTATTCAATCATATCCATCATATCTTTTTGCATGTTTTATAAAGACTTTCCAGTTTAAAAGTACCCATAAAGGCAAGAAATTAATCGAAATTTTAATTAGGAGTTAATATTATTTCTTTATTTTCAGATTCCCATTAAGTTGGATTAATGAGGCCCATGGAGAATAGAGATAGATGTAGATGCAATATGCGGGAAAATCGGTTTGTAATATGTTGCGCGTTATTGCTCAAATTTAAATGCCATCATTCGGTCCAAACAAAATAATCGCGTGGAACAGGGGCCGAATTGTTTGACACCAGTTTTGTATTTTTCTCTAAATGAAAAAAGACCTGCTTATATTTAAGCATTCTCAAGTAGCATTTCAATGTATAAAGAATTAAAAACAGCATTACTTTTCTTTTTTGCGAAAGCACGTGGTTGTCTTTGGGCCTGGTGTAGCGGATTTTAGAGTTACATTTTTGGCGTTATTCTCAGCCACGATACTTCATCTCTATTCTTTCTTTTTTAGTCTATGCATATAAACCCCAGTTTACCTTCAATGCGATGCATTATTTTTGCAAATAGTCTAAATTAAACTGTTATAGTATACCATTGAATTTGGGCATATTTTTGTAAATAGTCTAAACTGTTATAATACATAACTTTGAATTTGAGGTATTCTTTTATGCGCACATTGTATGATTATAAACTTTCTGACGGCTTATGACTCAATAAAAATGTTTTTAAGAAATTAGCATAATTAAAAATCTTTAGCAACTAGCCGCCCTGGGCGACTAGTTTGGTCTCCCTTAAATATATGCTAAGAAATGTATCATGTTACTTTTAATCATAATTCAACTTACTTGCTGATTTTTTTTATTAAATCGGACGATTCTGATAGGAAAATTAAGAGGTCTTTATTTTTTGTTATAGTAGCGCAGTGATAAATCGCCAAACAATATTCCCATCCCTTTTTTTTTTCTTTATTAAAAATATAAACCTTTCAGTCACTTCATTTAAAAATGCGAAACTTTAATTCAAAATTGAAGCATCTAAAACTCAAGGTTTTAACATTGTTTATTTATGTATTTATTTTAACAAAAGAAAAATAGTAAATATTGCCACAAGCCACGATATTTAATTTCAAATTCAAAAAATTGCTTTAATTTACCACTCGAAAAATAAAAATGAAAATACTTGGCGATTTAACAAAAAAGCTATTGGCGAGATTTGCTGTCGGCTAACGTAAAAGTATCAAGAATTCTTTGCGATCATGGCAACTTTTTATGTAGTTTTATTTGAGAAAATAATTTTGATTTTTTTAATGAAAATGGGAACCTTGTGCATGAAAAGCGATGGAATTAGGTTATGACAATCACATGACTTGGATTATTATAATATAGGTGAAATTATGGAGATATAACAATATTTGGCGACTTATCACCTGCGTCTAATTTATGCTCGGCAAACACTAACACAGAGTAGTTTTGCGATTCTATGCAATTTGGACCTATACACTAATATTAAAATGCCAAATTGGTCGCCTGGCATATGAAAAGAGAAGCGGTCAACCCGGAACCGCTGATGGCAGTCACATTACTTTATTATACAGCATGACAATTAAAACAATGTTAATGCATTTGTCTTTAAAAAATCTTCTAAGCAAAAAATAATGATTTATTACCATTTTGTAAAATCCCCGTCTTCACGTTTTTCCTTCCTATCCAATGTGCAATGCAAATACATTTAATATGAGCCGTATTTCAATACATTTCTCTACATTCTCTTTCGCCTTGACGAATTTCACTTCGCTTTGCGTATTTCAATTTCTTCGCAAATTCTTCTTTTGTTGGAAAGTTTTCCATTCTTTGGAATCATCGAACGTTCCTCTCAAAATAGATCGATAGACCTAGCGTGCTATTTCACGACTACGCCCCTGAACTTACCTGCATTTCGAACAATATTTGCAAACGACCGAACAAAAAATTGAGAAAATTGATCAAATCGCGAAAATACTCTGCGTTTAGATTAGTATTTGCGGAGGATTAATTTACAAAGTTAATTATTTTCGATGAGAAAGAAATTATGTAACAACTCATTCTAAAACTTATATACAGGAAGCGGCATGAGTATTACACCCTTGAAACTATCTGAATATTGAAATATAACTGAAACCAAAGAGAAAAATAAACTGAGGTATTTGGTAGAATCGTAAAACTAGTCTGTGTTTAATTTTAGACTACTATTTGCGGAGCATTAATTTACAAAGTTAATTATTTTCGATGAGAAAAAATTTTTGTAACAACTCTTTCTAAAACGTGTATACAGGACGTGGCATAAGTACTACACCTCTGAAACAACCTGAAACAACCTCGAATCGAAATATATTTGCAAACGAGAGAACAATATATTGCAAGAATCGCAAAAATCCTCCGTGTTAGTATTTGCCGAGCATAAATTTGCATAATTAATTACTTTCTAAATATAATTTATATATTAACTTATTTTGAAATGTATGTACAGAATGCGGCATAAATAATACCCAACTTAGGTTGCCTGTATTTCGAAAGATATTTGCGAACAAAAAATTTTTAGAACAAAAAATTAGAATCGTTCTTTAGAACGATTAAAGAACAAAAAAATGTAGAAGTTTGATAGAATCGCAAAAGTACTCTGAGTATAATTTTGGA
This sequence comes from Maratus speculifer, assembly GCA_964019185.1. Lineage (NCBI taxonomy): Eukaryota > Metazoa > Arthropoda > Arachnida > Araneae > Salticidae > Maratus > Maratus speculifer. Next base: position 50,426,401 of record OZ025296.1, read on the forward strand.
CTAGTATTTGTCGAGCATAAATTACTAAAGTTTATTATTTTACAAAAGAAAAAAAACTAAGTCATCGTAAAATATGTTGAAATATATTTTCCGATCTAATAATCCCCGAATCAAGATACTTAACGAACTCTCCCATCTGGTGCGATAAGAACGAAAAACATCATTAAGTTAGAATTCACACTAATGATTATCGAAACTACTTCTGGGTTTTTTCTGTGCCATGTGGAAGTTACAAAAGACATATGCAATATTTCCAGTCATCAGAAAGTGTTTCCAGAACTTTATCCATAAACTATATTACGAACTGATAGACGTTTTCTAGTAGAGAATCTAGTATGCTTTATTCTTTGACTTTAAAAAAATAACCCATTAAAATTAATTAGCTGATTGCACCATAATGTATAAGTGTGCTTGTTGTTAATGTTTTGTAATGTAATTAAGCATATGTTACTTACTCTATATTTGACTCTCGCACCGAGAGGTCATAAGTGTCTGCTGCTCCGTTAAAATTTGCTATATTAAATATTCTTTATTTCTTTCTTAAAGTTAGTAGTAATTACTTAGACTGCTTCTTCATGAGTGTACACTGAAATAGTCCCCACCCGCGGCACATAACATCATTTATTCAACGTCAATAAATGGATATACACTGTTAAATAAAAATGTCACATATTACAGATCGTGCACCACATCCCTGGATTAGCCGGCATACCTGAACTGGGTATCTATAAAAGGTAAGAGAATATTCATTTATTCCTTTTGCTTACCTGAATTAAATGTTGAAACATCTAAACCTATAATTTAATGATGAGGTATAGAATTCACGCCAATTAAATGTTAGGAATATTTTCCAACAAATATTGATTATGTCGACCGATTTCATGATGTCTCACTTTGCAGTTAAATAAATATAGATATCCAGTCAGATAATAAAATTAGCTAAACAAAACCCGGTAATCCGAAAAAGGGAAAAAATATCTAATTAATTTTGAGGAAAGAAAAACAATGGCCTTTGCAAAAGATAGTGCAGCAATTGAAAAACTTAATTCCAATAATTATTCTAATTGGAAATTTAAATTGGAAATGATTTTAATTAAAGAAGAGCTTTACGATGTCATTACCGACCCAGCTCCAGACCCATTAACCGCAGACTGGAACAAAAAAAAACAAAAAAGCAAGGGCCCTTATTAACTTAAGTATTGAAGATGGTCAAATAATAAATGTCAAACATTTAAACACGGCTCGCGAAACATGGGATACTTTAAAAGATATCCATGAAAGATCAAACCTGTCCAGTAAACTACACCTTCTTCGGAAATTGTATAGCACCAAGCTAAATGAAGGAGGGAATTTAATTGTGCATATAACGAAATTACTGGAACTTATCGACAAGTTGAGGGCAATTGGAGAAAATATTACGGACTCTCATATTTCGGCGCTCTTTTTGTGTTCGTTGCCGCCGTTATATGATACACTAATTATAGCTCTGGAATCGAGAGCAGAAGTAGAATTAACACTCAGTTTTATTAAAAGTAAACTGGTCGATGAGTATACTCGTAGAATTGAAAATTCCGAAAATTCGGAACTTAGCACTAAAGCGTACAAAGCTCGCGAGAAATTAGTTAACACAGATCGCAAGAAAGGAAATAAATTCTGCACGTTCTGCAAAATGAAAAACCACTCATACAGTGAATGCTGGTTTCTTAAACGGAAAAATAATAATAATCCCGTACAACATAATAAATTTTACAAGAATAAAATTCATTCCACTTCTCTGTGTTTTGAAGAAAATATCCCAATTAAAACCACGAAACCGCAAGATGAAAATCAAAGAAAAAATGAAGATAAAAACGTAGCTTTGTTGATCGATCATCCCGTAAATAAACAAACCTTTATTATAGATAGCGGAAGATCCAGCCATATTGCCAATTGCAAGGAAATGTTTTCAAAAATGACCAGCACCGCCGAAACAAATGTAACAGTCGCGAACGGAAACAAGTTAATTTCATATGGCTCAGGGGAAATTATAATTTACACCGGAATAAACAACAGGCAAATGACACTTCATGACGTACTCTTTGTGCCTGAAATAAAAACTAACCTGCTATCAGTAAGCAGGGCCACGAAAAATGGATATGAAGTAAAATTCGAAAAAGATACGTGCGACATTATACATAACGGGGGATTAATTATACAAGGTAAATTGAAAAACAATTTATATGAAGTGCAAATAAACAATTATAATCAAAGTGAAGGTAATTATGTCAACATTACACACAACTGCACAAATACAAAATGCATTGATTTATGGCATAGGCGGCTAGGCCACAGAAGCTATGAAACAATTAAAACCATTGTTCAAAAACAACTTGTAAACGGAATTACAGTAAACAACTGCAAACACAATACACAATGTGAGGTATGCATAAAATCCAAAATCAACGACTCCCCATTTCCCAAGTCGGGTGCACATAGAGCCACGAAAAAGTTAGAATTGATACACAGTGATGTATGCGGTCCAATAAATACACCCACCATAGGGGGAAAGCGTTATTTCATTACTTTCATTGACGACTATTCTAGATTTTGTGTAATTTATCTTATGTCGAAAAAGAGTGAAGCATTTGAAAAATTAAGGGAATACATCTCGACCGTCAGAAATAAATTCGGAAAACTTCCAACCGCCATCAGATCAGACAACGGTGGAGAATATATTAACGATGAATTAGAAGAGTATCTTAAACATAACGGAATCGAACACCAGCTCACCGTACCATATTGTCCGAGCCAAAATGGCGTTGCTGAGAGAAAAAACAGGACACTATTAGATATGACTCGAAGTATGTTAAATGAAGCGAACATTCCACACAAATTGTGGGGAGAAGCAATTTGCACCGCGAATCATTTACAGAATCGCTTACCTTCGAAATCCATTAACACCACGCCATACGAACTTTGGCTAAACAGAAAACCTAATTTAAAATATTTAAAAGTATTCGGCTGTACCGCTTACGCATATATTCACAAATCTAAACGCCGCAAATTGGATGACAGAGCAGAAAAAGGCATTTTCGTACGTTACGACAACCGATCTAAAGCATACAGAATATATACTAGTAATGGAAGAGTCATCTTAGCTAGAACCGTAAAATTTGCGGAAAATAAGATTCATGATTCGAATGATGGTGAAAGTTCAAATGTGAATGAGTTAATGCCAGAAACAAACAAACAAACACCTCAGAGCGACACAAGCGTAATCGAATTCGATCTGACACAAAACCAAAATCTTCCGGACACACCATCCGCGTCTCAACATACACAACAATTAAAACAATCAGAAAAACATAATAGAAGCGTGCCACCGGACAGGTTTGCATACGCAGTCCGGCATGATCCAGTATATGAACCTAAAAGTTGGCAAGATATGCTAAGCATCGAGAACCCACAAGGAAAAATGAATTGGATTGACGCAACGCGCGACGAAATGAATTCGCTTATGAAAAATAAAACCTGGTCCTTGGTAAAACCACCACAGGGAGCTAAAATTATTGGTTCCAAATGGACCTATAAGGCTAAATATGATGAATCGGGGAAGGTAAAGCGTTACAAGGCAAGATTAGTAGCTCAGGGATTCAAGCAAAAATATGGGATAGATTTTGACGAAACATATGCTCCGGTAGATTCACACACTACTTTAAGATGTTTTTTGACTGCCGCAGCCTATCATAACCTTAGTGTAAAGCATATTGACATTAAAACCTCGTTCCTGCACGGGGAACTAGAAGAGGAAGTGTATATGTCACAACCCGAAGGGTATGTGAACGCAAACGAGCCGGAAAAAGTTTGTAAGCTCCGGAAGGCAATATATGGGCTGAAACAAGCAGCTCGGGCCTGGTACACAAAGATTAGCGAATCTCTTAAAGAATTAAGTTTTACGCAAAGAAAGGCAGACACCTGCCTGTTTACCCGAGGACAGAGGGAAAATACAGTCTACATAGTTGTCTATGTAGACGATATACTCATAGCAGGAAACAATGCTCAAATAAATGATGTCATAAATAAATTAAAGGAACAGTATACACTTGAAGATTTAGGTGAAATCAATAATCATCTGGGGATAAAAATTAAGAGAACACCGAATGGCTTCAATCTTATCCAAACATCTAAAATTTTGGAAATCGTGAAAAATTTTAATCTGGAAGAATCAAAACCTTACGGAACACCTATGGAAATGGGTTTCTTAAAATCAGATAAAGATGAGAATCCCATGCCTAATAACACAAAATATCGTCAGGCGATCGGCGCGTTATTATACATTGCTACGATTACAAGGCCAGACATATTATTGGCCGTAAATGTCTTGAGCAGGAAAAACGAAAACCCGACCGAAAAGGACTGGAAGGGTGTCAAACGCTTGATCCGATATTTGTATCACAGTAAAGATCTAAATTTAGTAATAAGCACCGAACATGCACCAATTTTGGAAGTGTACACCGATGCCGACTGGGCCGGTGATATGCAAACTCGAAGATCAACATCCGGAAATTTATTTCTCATAGGAAATACTCCCATTCAGTGGATAACAAAACGTCAAAAATGCATTGCACAATCCTCAGCAGAAGCTGAGTATGTAGCAGCAGCGAGTGCCATACAAGAACTAATGTGGATATTAAAATTGTTGGAAGACTTGCATTTACCACAAAATCTTCCTATAACAGTCTACGAAGATAATTTATCATGCATAAAAATGATACAAACAGAAAAATACACTAATAAATCGAAACATATAGATTTAAAATATCACTTGATCAAGCAAATGAAAGAAAATGGAACGATAGAAATGTGTTACTGTCCAAGTAAATCAATGCTGGCGGACATTCTTACGAAACCGGAACCCAAGCCTCAGTTTCAAGAAAACAGAGAAAGGTTGAAACTATGGAACAATCTTAATTAGGGGCTTAAGGGGGAACATGTTGAAATATATTTTCCGATCTCATAATCCCCGAATCAAGATACTTAACGAACTCTCCCATCTGGTACGATAAGAACGAAAAACATCATTAAGTTAGAATTCACACTAATGATTATCGAAACTTACTTCTGGGTTTTTTCTGTGCCATGTGGAAGTTACAAAAGACATATGCAATATTTCCAGTCATCAGACAGTGTTTCCAGAACTTTATGCATAAACTATATTACGAACTGATAGACGTTTTCTAGTATGCTTTATTCTTTGACTTTAAAAAAATAACCCATTAAAATTAATTAGCTGATTGCACCATAATGTGTAAGTGTGCTTGTTGTTAATGTTTTGTAATGCATATGTTACTTACTCTATATTTGACTCTCGCACCGAGAGGTCATAAGTGTCTGCTGCTCCGTTAAAATTTGCTATATTAAATATTCTTTATTTCTTTCTTAAAGTTAGTAGTAATTACTTCGATTGCTTCTTCATGAGTGTACACTGAATTAGTCCTTACCCGGGGCACATAACATCATTTATTCAACGTCAATAAATGGATATACACTGTTAAATAAAAATGCCACATATTACAGATCGTGCACCACATCCCTGGATTAGCCGGCATACCTGAACTGGATATCTATAAAAGGTAAGAGAATATTTATTTATTCCTTTTGCTTACCTGAATTAAATGTTGAGACATCTAAACCTATAATTTAATGATGAGGTATAGAATTCACGCCAATTAAATGTTAGGAATATTTTCCAACAAAATATATATACAGGATGGGACAAAAATATTTTTTTTTTAATGTATTTGATGATATTATACGAAAAGTTTTTAAAAAAATTTAAATAATTAACCCTATAACTGGTTTGCCCGAAAGCCGTTCGGGCAAGACGAATTTGCTTATTTCATCGTTTAAAGCTTTTTGACACCACTAGTATTTTTAAGAAAATTTTCATACTATCGAAAAGCGAAAATGTTTAGACTAAATTTTTCGAATATTTTATTTGAATAATAGTGGCGTGAGTTCGCTATTTTCAATTTATTAAACGGAAAAGAATTAACCAGTTAAGGTGTTAAAAATCTCCCGCAATGACAATTTAAAACAATGTTAATGCATTTGTCTTTAAAAAAACTTCAAAGTAAAAACTAAGGTCATATTAACACCTTGCAAAATTCCCGTCTTCACGTTTTTCCTTTCTATCCAATGTGCAGTGCAAATACATTTAATATGAGCCGTATTTCAATACATTTCTCTACATTCTTTTTCGCCTTGACGAATTTCACTCGCTTTGCGTCTTTCAATTTCTTCGCAAATTCTTCTTTTGTCGGAAAGTTTTCCATTCTTTGGAATCATCGAACGCTCTTCTCAAAATAGATCGATAGACTTAGCGTGCTATTTCACGACTATGCCCCTGAACTTACCTGCATTTCGAACGGTATTTGCGAATGACGAAACAAAAAATTTGAGAAAATGATCAAATCGCAAAACTACTCAGTGCTTAATTTTAGACTTGTATTTGCGGAGCATTAATTTACGAAGTTAATTATTTTCGAAGAGAAAAAAATTACGTAATAACGCATTCTAATACGTGTATACAGGATGCGACATAAATACACTCCTGAAACTACCTGAATCTCCAAACATATTTGCAACCAAAAGAACAAGAAATTTGACAGAATCGCAAAACTATTCTTTGTTAAATTTTGCATTAATATTTGTCGAGCATAAATTTTCATAGTTAATTACTTTCTAAAAAGAAATTCTGTGTTAAATGATTCTTAAATGCATGTACAAGAAGCGGTATAAATATTACGCCCTTCAATCTACCCTTATTTTAAACAGAATTTGTAAATGTGAATAAAAAAAGTAAAAATTTGATAGAATTGCAAAACTACTGTGAGTCTAATTTTGGACTAATATTTGTCGAGCATAATTTTGCAAAGTATATTATTTTACAAAAATAAATAAATAAATAAATAAAAAATAAGTACTAAATCATCGTAAAATGTGTATCTAGGATGGGACAAAAGTAACATTTAAAAAAATGTATTTGACGATAATATAAGCATTTCCTATGTATATGAAAAGTATGTATTCCTACACTGCAAAAAAAAAAAAAAAAAAAAAAAAAAAAAAAAAAAAAAAAAGAGAGAAGAAAAAAAAGAAAGAAAGAAAAATACAAATTATTTGTCTTTTATAAATACATGATAATCTCGGACTTTTTTAAATTCAAAGACATTTAGTTAAAAAAATTTGTATTTAACCTATTAGAGGTGTAATCGATAGGATCTCTGTAATATTGAATACTTATCAGAAAAGTCTTTGTTTTAAATTAAGGAAATTCAATTATTCAGCAACTATTCGCGAAAGTTAAAAATATAAAATTTCGTTAAAAGTTTCTGGTGAGAATCTGGTTCAAATTAGGTTTATAAAATATATCCTATTACCCCTCAAGAAGTTAAAGGATAAAACCTGAACAGGTAATCTTTTTTGGAGCTTCCTAATTGGGAAGTCAGTCTATAGGCCAGAATTTTTTTATTGGCATTAAAAATTACTTATAACTGTTTCAATGCATAATCTGCTATTTTATTATGTTCGTTCATTTATTGATTAATGACGTTTTATTTTCGTTATAGAATACTATTCGGAAACAAATGCTGAACTATTTATAATCTTTTAAGTGTAAATTAATTAATCTGCTGTAATACTACTGCACGTGATAGAGATAGAAGAAAAAGTTGAGAAAAAACATGCTTTAAAATTATTTAAAAAAACATAAAATATTAGTAAATTGAGATAAAGATTTCAGACAAATTGCATTAGAAAGTACATTTTCTCGCCTATTAGACGGGGGAAAAAACTAAAATTGTGCAATTCTTAGAAGTGGCGGGACCGAAATATGGTGTATCCGCTTGCAACAATTTCGTCTTGGTAATTTTTTACCACAAAGCAATATACTCAGAGTTGCTAAGTCTCAGGCCTATTGCTCACCAGTGTTATTTGAAAAAGAATCTGGTTCTTTTAAATCGGCGAAAAAAAAATCCAATTAAATGTAACATAATCTTCTGTTTTAAAATACCGGTATTCAAAAAGACTCTGCAACTCTGCCTATATTCCATTTAGAGAAGATGTCCTTAATCTCTGAAGAGGGCAAATTCTCACTTGTCTTTTCCTACTCATCTGCCATCGACTGCACTTCACACTAGAAGAAGGACTTACAGATTTTCAGTGGTGATTTTTTTCACTGTATTCATCCACCAACTCTTCCAAATTATCAACACTCACCTAAAAACCCAGAATCTATAAAACCATTCAGAATCTATTAAACATGCCTCAAGATACTCTGAAAATGAACGCAATTGCTGGCCTAGACGCGCGTGTGGTGTAAACACGGCGAGAAACAACGCACATTCAGCAGGAAAACGCTTGGTCGCCCTCTCTGTTTGCCGAAAATGCGGCAAGATTACTAGAGTACACCGACGAAATCCGAGGCAACCGATAAAAACTGAGATAAATTTTTCGCGGAAAAAAAATCGACGAAAACCGAAGCTAATGATAGCGGGAGTCAACGAAAATTGAGGTAGATAATTTTCCATATACAGTCGACTTTCGTTAATTCGAAATCGGATAAATCGAATCTTCACTTTATTCGAACTAAACATGGAGTCCCGAAATTTTCAGTAGCAGAATAACGGTAAAAATTTTCGTTTATTCGAACTCATTTTCTCTTGACTTCGTCTAATTCGAACGAACGAGATTCCGATTTTTCATTTTTCCTTAGTTTCACCCGGACTTCAGATTCTTTAAATAATTTTCTTTCTTTCATTTTTGTCAGAATTATTCTGAACAAGTTTACATATAGTACCATACATTTGATATCCGCTTTTTTCAGTGTCCCTTCTGTCCATCAATGACACCTCAAACCCTGCTTCTTCCATCGTGTTTCTTCCTAATCTCTTAGATAGTTTATGTATTTATAGCTCTTACTTTAATATTAAGTCATATTCTAATGATAACAGCTGAAATAAATTTGAAAATACTATAACATTAATTCCTTTATAGTAGTACCTCTTTAAATAAGATTCCTCTCATAATTTCCATACTTCGAACATTTCTTGTGGTCCCGACGAGTTCGAATTAACGACAGCCGACTGTATGTCATTTGTTTACAGATTTCGTTCATTATGGGATTAAATAAAGCAGATTTTATGCATCTTCTAAATGGACGAGGCCACTTTTTTTTTTTCAAAATGTACTAGGTGTGCTGGTGGGTTATGAGTCCCCCTTATACATATTACATTTCATTTGTATACATATTATATACCTGTATATTACTATTATACGTTCATAAATTGGATAAATATGTAAATAGATAAATAGATGAATATGTAAATACAAAAATAAATTTCAACAATTTATGTATATGTATATATACAGGGTGATTCCAACTTTTTTTTACAATAACAGAAGGGTGATAGTACACATCAAGACAAAAAATATTAAATAGGAGACCAAGGGTCCAAAATGTTTTCTTAAGGAGATAGCCGCCATTAAAGTTTAGGGACCAAAATTTCAAATAAACATAAAAAATGGAAAAATCGGTCGATTCATTTGCGGTTTTCACTAAAATTATTCTTTATGTCGGCATTTTCTTGAAATTAAATTATAAAGATAAATTTCAAAAAATGCCGATAGAGGGCGCTTTAGACTTTGGAATAACGAACAACTATTTTTTGCCGGTATGTTTTGCATCTCATTAAATGTTTTCGTAAGTTTACACCCAAACTTAAATTTTGAGCTCAAAATCTGTAGTTGGGAGTGGTTAAGTAACACAAACTGAGCTGTGTTCAGAGGGTTCAAATTTCAAATGATTAAAAAAACGGAAAAATTGGTCGATTGATTTGCGGTTTTCACTAAAACTATTCTTTATTTAAGTATTTTCGTGAAAATAAATTATAAAGATAAATTTCAAAAAATGCCGATAGAGGGCGCTTTAGACTTTGGAGTAACGAACAACTATTTTTTGCCGAATTGTTTGCATCTCTTTAAATGACTTCGGAAGCTTAGACTTAAACTTAAATTTTGAGCTCGAAATCTGAATAGTAGGGAGTGGTTTAGTAACACAAACTGAACTGTGTTCAAGGGGGAGGGGGAGGTTCAATTTTAAAGTAATTATAGAAAATGGAAAAATTGGTCGATTCGTTTGCGGTTTAAAATAAAACTATTCTTTAAGTCAGTATCTTCTTAAAAATAATTTTTAAAGATAAATTTCAAAAAATTCCGTCAGAGGGTGTCTTAAACTTCAGAGTAACCAACAATTCATTTTAACCATTATTTTTTGGTTCTAATTAAATGCTTGCAAAAGCATTTTAAATGTTCTCGGAAGCTTAGATTTAAACTTAAATTTTGAGCTCAAATCCTGAATCGTTATGAGGAGTTAAGAAGCGCAAACTGAAGTGTGTTCAGGAAATGAAATTTAACCCTCTTTCCTCCTCGAACACAATTCAATTTTTCGCTACTTAAACACTCCCAACGATTCAGAATTTCAGCCCAAAATTTAAGTCTATGCATTTGAAAGCATTTAATGAGATTAAAAAAATAACAGTTAAAAATAGTTGTACGCTACTCCAAAGTCTAAGGCGCCCTCTATCGGCATTTTTTGAAATTTATCTTTAAAAATTATTTTCAAGAAAACACTGATTGATCAAGAAAAATGCAGATTTAAAAATTAGTTTTAGAAAAAACCGCAAACGAATCGACCAATTTTTTCCGTTTTTTACAATTATTTGAAATTTGAACCCTCCGAACACAGCTAAGTTTGTCTACTTAACGACTCCCAGCTATTCAGATTTTGAGCTCAAAATTTAAGTTCAAGTCTAAGCTTACGAAAGCATTTAATAAGATGCAAAAAATAACGCCAAAAAAGAGTCTTTCGTTACTCCAAAGTCTAAAGCGCCCTCTATCGGCATTTTTTGAAAATTATCTTTATAATTTATTTTCACGAAAATACCTAAATAAAGAATAGTTTTAGTGAAAACCGCTAATCAATCGACCAATTTTTTCGTTTTTTATAATCATTTGAAATTTGAACCCTCTGAACACAGCTCAGTTTGTGTTACTTAATCACTCCCAACTACAGATTTTGTGCTCAAAATTTAAGTTTGAGTCTAAGCTTGCGAAAACATTTAATGAGATGCAAAAAATACCGGCAAAAAATAGTTGTTCGTTACTCCAAAGTCTAAAGCGCCCTCTATCGGCATTTTTTGAAATTTATCTTTATAATTTAATTTCAAGAAAATGCCGACATAAAGAATAATTTTTGTGAAAACCGCAAATCAATCTACCGATTTTTCCGTTTTTTATGTTTATTTGAAATTTTGGTCCCTAAACTTTAATGGCGGCTATTTCCTTAGGAAAACGTTTTGGACCCTTGGTCTCCTATTTAATATTGTTTGTCTTGATGTGTACTATCACCCCTCTTTTATTGTAAAAAAAATTTGGAATCACCCTGTATATACATATATATATATATATATATACATATATATTAAAGTTTCCATTAAATATTAATAAATAAGATCAAAATTTAAAACGTAAAAAGTGCAGAAATCTTTTTGGAATTTTATAACTCATAATATATTTCGTACTTTTAAGTTTTGATGCCAAAAAAATCCAATGCATTGTAAACTACGATGTTTATTCACTTACATTTGTCCGAAAATGTTTTTCTTCTAAAATTTTCATATTTTTCATATTCTTGGAAAGGTAAACTGTAATTTTACTCATATTTGTTTAACAAAACAAAAGGCTCAAACAGCGCATACCAGAGAAAGATTTTTATCATAGATTTCTGATTAAAACGTTCAGCAAAAATCATATCTCGCGCTTACTGAGTGAATATTATCCATCTCTCCGACAGAGGGTATTGCCTTCCGAAAAATATTAGTGGCTGAGCCTTAAAAAGAAATATCAATAGGAGAAGTGGTTGGTAAATATTTTCAGAGTTGTCCAGTGTTTATTAGTCATTTTGGCTCGATGAGATATTGATCGTGATATTTCGGTTTCAAGGAAATTGTGTCTTGAGCTAAATTATGAAAGTAAAATCTCGACTTTGAAAGGAATAAGGTCTAAGTATTTTAGAAAAGGTAATAAAACAAAAATTTGAGAAACAAAAATCGTAAAAGAATAGAATTCTAAATTAGATAACTCTTTGCATTTCGATAGTTACTAATACTTCACATCCAGATGATTGTAGATAGCAGGTAAAAAAAAATCTAAGATGTGTTTTAACCATTCACACAACCAATAAAAAATTACGAATATATATATATAATGAGATCACGGGGGGTTTCAAGGGGGCAGAGCTCCCCTGAAGAAATATACTTTTTTTATGTAAAAGTTTATCATACGCAGTTTATCAGAATTTTACAATATAGTTGCATAACAAAATGATCAATTTAATGCATCTAATTTCTGAAACTTTCTACGAATTTTTTTTTTTCAAATGCTATATATTACGCAAAATGTGGTAAAAACAATGATTTGCAGAACTGACATTGAAGCTGCTAACAGTGGTGACCATCCCCCCAAACCCAATGACGCAAATCCCCCCCCCCCCAAAAAAAATCTTCATACTTTAACATTAACCCCCCCCCCCCCCAACCCCCTAAACAGAATATCAATTGTAAAATATATTCTACTTATAATCTACTGCACATTCAAAAAGTAGCGAGTTGAGCATAACTGAATGAGTTCATATTGCCCTTATCTAGAATTTAAAGAAAGAAAATACAGGAACATTTCTCAAAATTCAATGTTGAAAAAATTTAAGTGATATTAAAAGAATCAAGATTTACAAAAGATAGCGAGTTGAGCATAGCGGAATGAGTTCTTGTTGCCCTTATCTAGAATTTAAAGACAAAAAAACACAGGAACAATTGTAGAAATGAGATGTTGAAAAAATTTAAAAGTGATATTTAAAAAAAAAATCAAGATTTTTTTTAACATTACCCCCCCCCCCCCAAAAAAAAGAAAGAAAAGAAAAAAAAAGAAATATTAAGGATTTAAAAGTAACCCCCCCCCCAAAAAAAAATGTACTTCTCAAAATCCCCCCCAAAACTAAATTGTATGACGCATCTTGCGTCACCAAATCCCTCTCTGGGCACCCCTGGCTCCTAATATGCAGATTTATTAGTTTTACATATACTTATCTTAGAAAATAATAGCCTCAAACAGCCTCAAACTCATAGGTTTTTCTGATTATAATATTCATCAAAAATCATATCTCGTGTTTATTGAGTGAATATTATCCATCACTCCGGCAGAGGGTGTTGTCTTCCGAAAAGTATTAGTGGCTGAGCCTAAAAAGAAATATTAGTAGGAGAAGTGGTTGGTAAATATTTTCAGAGTTGTCCAGTGTTTATTAGTCATTTTAGCTCGATGAGATATTGATCGTGATATTTCGGTTTCAAGGAAATTGTGTCTTGAACTAAATTATGCAAGCAAAATCTCGACTTTGAAACGAATAAATATTTAGTTTTTTATTTAGCCTTTATAGAAAGATGCCAACATCTCTTAATTATTGTGGAAGCTGATCGAAGATAAATATGATCTGAACCAGAGATTTTATTTAACCAAAAATTTGAAAATGAAATCCATAATGTACCCCACAGAAAGAAGATAACTTTTCTTAAATGTATTTCCTAGTTTAAGCATGCAAATTTTGAATTTGACTCCGGAATAATTGTGATACAAAGCATGGCATAGCTGCCAACTATGCCATTTACGCATTTTTGCGACCACTAAAATTATACAGAGATTTTCCATTTGTTTAATCATAAGGTTTTAAGGATTAAATAAGACAATATTTACTATAAAATTTTTGTGGTACGAAAAATGCGTAAAAGTTGGCAGCTATGTCTTAGGTGATGAAGTTTTCCTTCCATGCATTTCCGTGATTAAAGCATTTTTTATTTTTATTTAATTTTTGAAAACACACTAGAATATTTACACAATCATTAAAAAAAATTTATAAGCATTTCGCCAATAAAAATTAATTAAATTTGTATTTATAAGTTTTTAGTGCAATATTTATAGCTTCGTTTAATAAATTTTAGAAGGATTTCGCCAATTAAAATTAATTAATTAAATTTCCATTTTAGGCTTTTTCAGCAATATATTTATCTATCTATCTATATTATAAAGTCCAAATGTTATCTTATTATAAAGTCCAAATGTTCGTAAACCATACGTTATTTTGCGAATGGCAACACTTTGAAATTTTAAATAAAATTTTGGTTTTGCAATTTTTGCTACAGCAAATTTTTAAACTTCTAAACATCGCACATTTTTAATTTTTACACCATCGTATAGACGAAAAATGTACTTTTAAATGCAATTTGTTTGGAAACTGTATCTTAATTAATTTTTAAAACATTATTATTATTATTATTATTATTATTATTATTATTATTTATTTTTATTTATTTTTTTATTTTTATTTTTATTTTTATTTTTTTGTAGCTTTTATAACTAAAATGTAGTTTACAAAATAATAGCCTCAAATAGCAATTACCGGAGAAAGATTTTAACATCGATTTCTGTTAATAATAATTTTTAGGTTAATATTTAGGTAATAAAACAGAAATCTGAGAAACAAAATTCGTACAAAAAATAGAATTCTAAATTAGATAACTATTTGCATTTTGATAGTTACTACTATGTCATTTACAGATGATTGTGGATAACAGGGAAAAAAACACTGCTAATTAGAATATTATAAAAGGCCTTTCCAAACTGTAGCTTACACTTAAGAATTTGAGTGTAAATTGAAATCTAAAATGTGTTCTAACCATTCACACAACCGATAAAAAAAATACGAATATAAATATAATGAGACCACGGGGGTTTCAGGGGGGCAGAGCTCCCCCGAAGAAATATACTTTTTTATCCAAAAATTTTTTCATAATACGCAGTTCATCAGAATTTTAGAATATTGTTGCATAACAAAATGATCAATTTAACGCATCTAATTTCTGAAAATTTCTACGCATTTTTTTTTTCCATATAACTATTTGTTTTTTGAAAACTTTGAATTGCTGTTTGTATGAAGTTAAATATTAAGCAAAATGTAGTAAAAAATAATGATTTGCAGAACTGACGTTAAAGTTCCTGATCTGCAAATTTACTAGTTTTACTTATACTTATGTAATAAAATAATAGCCTCAAACAGCGGCTACCGGAGAAAGATTTTTATCATAGCTTTTTCTGATTATAACGTGCAGCAAAAATCATAGCTCGCGCTTATTGAGTGAATATTATCCATCACACCGGCCGAGGGTGTTGCCTTCCGAAAAGTATTAGTGGCTGAGCCTTAAAAAGAAATATTACTAGGAGAAGTGGTTGGTAAATATTTTCAGAGTTGTCCAGTGTTTATTAGTCATTTTGGCTCGATGAGATATTGATCGTGATATTTCGGTTTCAAGGAAATTGTGTCTTGAGCTAAATTTATGGAAGCAAAATCTCGACTTTGTAAAGAATAAGTGTTTGGTTTTTTTTTTATTTAGCTTTTATACAAAGATGCCAACATCTCTTCATTATTCTGGATTTTGATCGAAGATAAGCATGGTCCAAACCAGAGATTTTATTTAATCGAAAATTTGAAAATGAAATCCATAAGAAGAAATCCACAGAAAGAAGATAACTTTTCTTAATTGTATTTTTTGGTTTAAGCATGCAAATTTTGGAACAGACTTCGGAATGATTAGGAGATGTTGGCATCCATGCTTTATATCCCAAATTATGAATAAATGAAAATTTATCTTCTTAGATGACGAAATTTTACTTCCATGCATTTCCGTGATTAAAGCATTTTTTATGTTTTTCTTTTTTTTTTTTTTTTCTTTTTTTTTTTTTTTTTTTTTTTTTAAATACATTAGGATATTTACACAATCATTTAAATAATTTTAGAAGAATTTCGCGAATTAAAATTAATTAAATTTGTATTTATAAATTTATAGTGCAATATTTATATAACTTCGATTTTCGACAAGACATCGCGAGCAAACTGCGATTCCGTCGAAAGATCGAGAGAAAGACGCGGATTTTTTTCACCGAAAGATCGCAGAAAGATCGCAAAAGAATGGTATTTTTGTCAAAATACCACGAAAAAAAACACGGTTTTCGTCGCAAAAAAACGTGGTTTTCGTCAAAATATCGCGAGAAAATCGTGAATTCCGTCAAAATATCACAAGATAAACGCGGATTTCGTCATAAGATCGCGAGAAAAACGCGGGTTGCGTCAAAAGATCGCGAAAAAACATGATTTTCGTGAAAAAATCGCGAAAAAACCCGTAATTTTCGTCAAAAGATCGCGAGAAAACTGCGATTTTTACTGAATATCGCGGAAAAATGCAAATTTCTTGAAGGATTCGCGGAAAAAAATACGAATTTTGTGATAGAATTGAAGAAAATTTGCTGTAATACTGTTTTCAATAACTTTTTTGCAATTGAGTGGCAAATTAAACATTAGCTTGCATGTTTGTTAATTGATGTTTTAAGTGAAAACATGTTAGAATTTAAATTGGATAACCAGCTAAGATTGTTGTGCAAAACATTGCTTCAGAAGTATGAACTGAAAATAGAAACTTTAATTTCAGGACTACTTATAATATTTGCATAAATGGATTTATTCTGACCCTCTTCTTCCCCCACCTCCTCCCCAAAAAATAAAATAAATAAATAAAATAAAACAGGATTTAAACAAAAGTATTGTCAATTTTGCTGTGAATAAAATAAGTTTCTTAATTGTCTTACACGCGCGCTATTTAAAATATTTTCTCATTTTCCGGATTACGTGCTTTTCCTCTTTTTTTTTAACTTTTTGCAATCTCATGCCTGATATATATATATAATCTCCCTCTCTCTCCCATATACACTCGCCTAAATTTGGAATCAAACGCAAAAAGTTGAAAAACGACACCAAATGTATGCTAACTTAGTCAATTTTTTTTTATTCAAACTCAAAACAACTGACTGACCAAAAGCTGCCCTGATCCCCGCATGGGAAAATCGATTCTAAAAACTTCTTTTAAAAATTCTACGAAATACCAAGGATATTTAATAGGTAAATATATTATTTCGGCTTTTACTTTTTGGTTTTAACATTCTTCACTAACTTAGAATACTTTAAACGTTGCATACTTCAGTGGCATCAGTCACTTTTTCTCGATATTCTTTTTTTAAATAAAAGTTTCAAGAAAATTCAAGGAAAACAAATTTCTTTATTCACACTATAACGTGTGTTATACATTTACCTACAGCTTCGCCCTTTTCCTGTGTATCGAACGGTATCATCAATTCGATTCAGAGAAAGAGAGATTTTAACTTAAGATTTCATGAGATAATGTGCGCAAGAGCTTATAATTCTAGTAATTTGGAGAGTGTTATGATTTACACGACTATTTCCAGGAAAAGGGTGGTTCTGTCAAAAACACTTCAGTAGATGAGCCTTAACTAGAAATAATAATTCTTGTAATTCGGGAAATATTTTTTAGTTCTAAATATTCGCGTGATTTGTCATCTAATTGAACGTTAATAATATTTTTTAATGAAATAACCTTCTATGAAAATGTTTTATTTATTGGCCATAGATATAGTAGAACTTCCCTTTACCGAAGTCTGTATTTAACGAAGTTTTTATTTAAGGAAATTTTCCGCTGCACCTTCACATTGGAAATAATTTCTATATTATGAAAAATACATTTTATATAAAGAAGTTTATTTTACTTTCAGCATTGAACGGAGAGGTTGTGATGGATATATGAATTTATTTCCGTTGATAGTATGAAAATGAAATTATTTCTTTGTCTATTTATTTAATCATTTTCATACTTCTTGGTGCTAAACCAAACATTTTTTGTTTTCACCTTAGGATAAACACTTGCGATTGCGACTCTCTCACATAGACACTCTGAGCAGTAAGGGGGGGAAGAAGTCGATACAATAAGAAAGGAATTGTAGAATCACAAAAATATTTCAGAGGAATTGGTCGGATACGCAAAAATTTAAGGAACAGCGTAATTTAATATTACCTATTTATTAAATTTACTTATTATTTATTAAAATACTTTATTAAAGTCTCACTTTTATTTATAAGACACTTGTGCAAAGTAACATTACAGACTTTTTAAAAATTAAGTACCTGCAATAATGAGAGAAAAAATGATAAAACTTACACTATGGTACAGTTTTTAGGTGCGTTCGTAATTAAGTAAATACATAGCACCTATAGTTGTCGTTCAATCCGTCCGTATGTCCGTCCGCATAAAACAACGCAAAAACTTCCCAACCTTTAAAAAAATTTAAAATATGAAATTTAAAATATGTAATTATTACATAATTTTGTCGAGTCATTTCAAATTTTATGAAAATAGGATACATAGATCAATTACAGGGGCAATCAAAAGTATTCCGTTTCATTACGGTCAATGGGGGAAAAAGTTTCAAATGCATTTTAACCCCTTAGGAACGAGCGACACGTATACGTGCCGCAAAAAGGCTTAAGAATCCTTGTTTATTCACACCGGTAAAATTATACTGTAAAATTTGTCTTATTCAATCGGAGCGTTTTCTCGATTTAAGAAGCAACAAATTTTTGTTTTTTAAGACTGGTGACAAAACATTAAAAATTTCGTAAAAGGCTTCCGTCACGAAGAGGTTAATGGTGTTACACTCATTCGAACATAATAAAATTAATATGAGTCAATGAAGTACATATTATAATATACATTTTGCACAAACTGTGGTGCAAACAACATTTGTTATTGATTTTCAAGGCCACACAAAAATATTCCATTACATAATGGTATAGGGCAGGGGTGCAAAAATCTAGGCGCCAGAGAGTAGTCTCTCACCACTAAAATTTTAAAGTTTTTATCGCTCAAAATTTAATAGCATTCTAGCAGGAATTTTACACGAAATATTAGACGAAGAAAAACGAAATAAATTTTGTGGTGAGAAACTGCCTGCTGGCGCCTAGATTTTTGCACCCCTGGTATAGAGAGAACATTGTTTGGTGCGTGTTTTAATTACATTAAATTATTTCACATTTTATTAATATGATATACGTTGCTGAGGTGTAATAAGAGTTACTATTCCTGTATATTTACAGGAACACAAGAAAGATTTTGACCACTACACTGTATCCGAAGTACTGTTTATTATAACAGCAATACCTGAATATTTTTAAAACTTCGTTATCGTTGGAATGCACCTTATTTGCTACGATTTACATGCAGTTTCCAACTTGTTGCTTATCTCTCTTTGGCTAAGTACACCTACCTAGCTTCGCTATATTATGTGTTTCTTTGGACATTAATTAAAACTACTATTACATATAATTATTATATCTAATAAAATTTTCCTCATATGGCTACAGTGCATTAAAAAAGTACTGTATGTCTCAAAACACATTTTCCCAATATTTCCATTTTACATGTATTTTTATGTGTATATTAATACATAAATTTCACGAATGTAAGTTGATCTCTATTTAACGAATTTTTTTATAACAAAGTATTGACGCGTAAGGATGAGATTTTGTTAAATGGAAGTTTCACTGTATATAACATATCATTTTAGGGGGAAGGAGAGTCTGAAACTTGATATCGTAAGATTCTTTATGGGGAAGGTGATTGAACAATTTGAATGACGTATTGAAAAATAATAATGATAGAATGATTTACGTTCAATGAATAGTGAGCTCAAGATGTACGACACAATTCTGAAATTAAAATTATTTTCTTTAGTTTACAAGCGTATGACGTCCGAAAACATGTGTATTTTGCCTCGCAGTTTGACATCTACAAAAATCACAATCAGGTTAGTTCTCTGAACAACTCGCTTTATGAATTATTACATTCATGGCTCAATAACATCAATCGCTCACAACGAACGAATCTATTGTTTGTTTACTTTAATGGAATTAAATATTGAGCTGACAGCCTAATTACAAATTGCCCCACTAGAGGTCGAGAGGTTCTGCTCTTCAAACTGATAGACGGCAGGTGTTGGTTTCGAACCCATTCGCGGCCATCGGCCTAATCGTTCGGAGTTTTCCTATGTTTTCTTCGTTCCTTGTATTTTCTTGTGTAAATACGGATTAAGCTTCCTTAGATAGACCCCCACGGAAGGCATCGTCTCCTTAGAGTTCATATCCCTCGTGTTGATATTTGGCCGACATAAATCCAACTGTTTGTTTGGGTTGCAATACAGCCTAATTGCAATTCACCATTCAATGGCAATACAGCCTAATTGTAACTGGGGTTAGCTCGGAACGCATCCCTATTTGAATAGATTTTTTTCTAAAGCAACAATTACTTTTGAACAATCTTTTTTTAAATGTAACATTTATGCAATTTTAATGGAAAAAAATAATTTACATAAAAAATGACCAATTACCATGTGAAAAGAAGCAAACCAGTTGTATTTGTTTATAACAATCACATGACTTACGTTTTATTATTATTATTAGAGATGAAAAATGTGTTTATTAAATGTGTTTGATATATCTATTTTAAACTTTTGTGGTTTAATTGAAAGTTATGTATTTTAATAGAAATAATGGCGATGGGATAACATTTGGCGATTTATCCCCAGTGGTGGTCTAATATAAAAGAACCAAAAAATAGCTGCTTGGCATATAAAAAGTTAAGCGGTCAGCCAGAAATTGTTGATGACAGTCACATGACTTCTGCTTTTATTTTAGAGATGCGTACATTATTGTAAAAAATATGTGAATTTAAGTTGATTTCTATTTAACGAAGTTTTTTTATAACGAAGTATTGACGTCTAACGATCAGACATTGTTAAATGGAAGTTTTGAGACAAAATAGATTATGTTTTACCAATTTTTTAAAATGTGATTTTTTACTTAAATATTATACAAATGTCGGTCAATTTCACACCATAATTTCTTTTCCATTGGAATCACGGTTTAAACACAACGTTGAAGAGAAAATTTTCACACTTTTACTGTGTTTACCAGGGGCTATACTTAAGTTAATCGAATTTCTTTGGAAAATATAATAGTTCCAGTCATAAAGTGACAGCTCTGACTATTTAAAAATTCTTTACTGAATATGAATCTAATTAAGTTGCTTTAAATGGAGCTTTAACAATTCTGGAATACCACTTGTAAATAGGGCTTAAAAAACACAATGCTGCTTTTTCACTAAGACGTTCTATTTTTCTCTTTTCAAAGAACATAAATTTTCTCATATTTAAGATTTCAAGTAAATTACCCTAATTTCCTGCGTATAATCCGCGGATCAAACAATCATTTTTCGACCCAGAAATTTTATTAAATAAAAAATAACTTTTCAGATCGCTGTAAATATTTGCCTTTATTTACGAAATAAAATTTCTGGGTCGAAAAAGAATTGTTTGATCCGCGGTTTATAGGCAGGAAATTAGGGTATTAATAACCAAAAAGATATTTGTATCACATATGTATCTTACTTGCATCATATGCTGTTACACTGTTAAGTATCAAAATCATTCTCAACAGTATTTTTCATTTGACATATATTATGAATTACTTAAATTTTTACTCATATATGATCTACAATTTTTTTTTTTTTTTATTTTATTGTAACATAAAAAAGTAAAATAATACAAAAAAGTAATAAAAGTTTTTTGTTCCATTAAAAATTACATGACTTCATGAACTGAAAATTCTAAATACTTTGAATTCTAGATGCATTAACATGCCTTTTATTATTTTGGTGCAACATTAATTTTCATAAATACAGAGACATTTTAAGTGGGGGTACATAGCAATACTTAACTCTAATTTATGAGGAGCAAGAAAGCACTTTATCGCTCGTCCCAAGGGGTGCCTGCATCACCAGATGCTTCTAAGAGGCAACCAATGATATCGACAATTATTATCATTAGAGTTTTGCTTTTTAAAAATAATTATTTTGGCGTGAGCCATGCGTTGTGTTAGTTTGACAATTTGTTGGATAGAGAAAATTTTCTTTAAAATGTTAAATAATTTATTTCATGTCGTATTATGTATATACATTATTTTAGACATAATAAATGAGATAGATTCTTTTCTAAATGAGTAAAAAAAAAAATAAATTTGATGGAAAATAATGATGTTGTTTCATTTTGAAAATTTAATTTTTATTACATAGATTTAAAAAAAATTCTAAAAATTTTTACACATATACTAATGCATTACTAATGCATTGTTTTACTTCAAATGTTTCCTGTAAGACACTAAACAGATTGGCAATTACGAAAATTGATGTAAGATAATGATGTTGTTTCATTTTTGAAAATTAATTTTCATAGCTGAGATTTTTCTCTGATTTCTAAACATTATAATCTTACCCGTTCACTAATACATTTTTTTCTAATATGGTTTAGTATAAAATACAAAATTGGAATTTAATTTATAATGTAAAATAATGCTGTTTCATTTTGAACAATTAATTTTCATTGCTTTAGTTTTTCTTTATCTCCTTAACATCATATTAATGCCTTTTTTAACTACAATGTGTTACAAAAAGGTTTAAAATGAAATGGAAATAGATAAAATTAATGTAAAATAATGATATACTTTCATTTTAGAAAATTAACTATCATAGCTTAGATTTTTGGCTTATTTTTTGAGTATTATTTTCATACTCTCTTGCTAATACAGGGTTCGTATAGGTACTAAAATTGGTAGACTAGGACATTCTTCTTTATCAGTCATTTTTTAACCCTTTAACGGACAAAGCCTTTTTATTGCTGAGATTTTAAAATAAATTATTGAGACAAAATTGACGCAATTGCGAACAAATATATTTGTAAATAAGAAAAAGTAATTTTTCCCATACATAATAAAATGGATTGTTTTAAATTAAAATTATGGTGTTGAAGTTACATATCGGAATTAAAATTTTGTGGTTTTGTAGAGAAACCAATGAACGTTAAAGGGTTAATATAGAATCTCTATTTATATAATGCGAAATTCAGCGCGTTTAACCTAGCCTTATTTTGCTATTACAAAAATATTGATATTAGTCTTGAAAAATCTCTCGAAGCTTACGAATCCTATAATTCGATTTTATATTTTCATAGTTTATTATAAAATACAAAATTGAAGTTTAAAGTAGGAAATTTAATCTAAAATAGTATTTTTCCTTTTGAGCTATTAATTTTCATTGCTTTCATTTTTCGTTTTTTTTTTTTTTTTTTTTTTTTTTTCTTAACATCATTTTCGAATTATTTTTCCATCACAATTTTTTTTACTAAATAGATTTAACATAAAACATAAATTGCAATTGATAAATTAGAACGGAAAGCATGAAAATTTTGTGGACTAATTGTTTCATTTTGAAAATTAATTTTTTTGTAAAATTTATCTCTGATTTTTTAGTGGCATATGTTACCTTTTACTAACAGTTTTTGTAGTCAAAAATTGTATTACATATTTATATATTTTCAGATCTAAATACCCAAGGACATAAGTAACAGATGTTTTAAGAAGGTTTTGTGATTATTTTAAGCGAACCAGAAAGGTTTACAATAATAGAATATGTAGGTTTTGTTACAATTAGATAATGTTACAATGTTTGCTTAACTTCCTGTTATTTCTTTTTTCCAGTCCATTAACGTATTGTAAATCAGAAAGTTTATTTTATAAAATGGCTGTTTTTTACAAAAACTTCGTAATACCATGCGTCATATGGGAACGTGTTTTTGCTAATCATGATTCGTTCGTAATACGTACGGGCATCCTAATTCCAATCATGATTTATTATTTTACCTGTAAATTTTGCATTATTTAATCGGAACATTTGTCTGATGGAATTTGGCCAATTGGGCAAAAATCTCTGTTTTTAAAAATCGGTGATAAAAGATTAAAAACTCTGTAAAAGATTAAAAATTGATAGGCATCATTTGAAAGGTTTTTTTTTTAAAATATTGATCAGTTGTTGAATAAAGTATCCCATAATATTAATTAGTGTATAATAATAGCTGCCATGCTTCAAAGTTTCAACATAGTCAGATTTTTAAAAAATAACTATAATAATAGTTATTTTTTTAAATCTGACTATTTTAAAATTTTGAAGAATGGAAGCTATGCATGCCATTTTTAAAAAGAAATCTGTAAAAAAAATCTAGTCAATCTACAGGCTGCTTAAATTTGTAATCAAATTCGTTGAACAGTCTATGATTTCGTTATTAATAACAACATAAAGACGTCTTTTTATATTATTTTATTCAAACTAATTTTTAATCAACATTTTAACCTTGTTTTAATATTAGTTATCATTAACAAACACAATTTTATATGTTTGATTGTTTTTTTTTTTTTTTTTTTTTTTTTTTTGCTGAATTTACAAGTAAGTATAGTTTACCCAATTCCAATTGTAAATGATAAACTAAAAGTGTTTTTACAGCCTAAGTTTTATCTGACACATTAGGAACATAACAGCGGTATGGCGTTCGTACCGTTCCCAGCAATGCAGAAAGGCATTCCAGAAGAAGATCTATATCGCTTTAACCCTTTATCTACCGACAGTACTTATATGTACCATAAAAATTACTTATTATAAAATTCTTTTAATACATCAATTAGTTGTAATACTGTTTAAAATGAGTTACACATACATTACTTTATTTTGCTCTAAAAGCATTATTGGTTACACTAAACAAAAATATTTTTAAAAGAATGATTTCTTTTGCCTTTGTATCCTTTCAGCTTTCTTGGCGTTGAGGGAGGGGGATGGAGATTTTTCAATTCGGAAATATTTCTATATTTATATTGTAAAGACCTCATATTTGAGCATTTTATAATTCTGCAAAATACTAAGAAAACAATTTAAAGTAAAATATTTGAGTGGGGTTACAAATATTGCACAAAAGCCCTGTAAATTCAACTTTAATTAATTCTTCTAAATCCTTTAAAAATTTATTAAATGATTATGTAAATCTTTTAATTTAGTTTAAACAACTTACGTATAACGCTTTAGAATGCAAAATTTTTATGAATTAATAATACGGTAGATAAAGGGTTAAAACACAGGTGAAATTCACAAATGTCTTTCATTTGATTCAAGGTTCATTCGGAGAATCCGACCGGTGCAGAGTTCGTAGCTTCCTAGTACGTTTTATAATGTCTCACCATTATTTATTTTATATTTTTATGTATGTATTTATTTATTTATTTATTTTTACAGTTATAATAAAGAAACAATATAAAAGATAGTATGAAGAAGAAAAAACGACTCAAATATTATATGTAACCTGGAGTTCACAACTTTTGGAAAATTTGCTTTGCAAACTAAAATAAGTTGAACAGTATTAAAACACTACTATTGTTTTTAGCTGTGTTCATTAATACATAAACACATAGCATCTATAGTGATCGTCTGGTCGGTCCGTCTGTTTGTCCATTCGTGTGTTTGCGCGCAAACAAAACAGCACAATTAAACTGTAACAATATTTTAATAACAGCAGCTATTAAAATAGCGCAAAAACGACTCAACAGAATGGTTTGAAAAATATATAAATTCATTACAAATATTTTTCAATTTATTTCAAATTTTATGAAAATCGAATCAAAACTTAAATGTTAATAAAAGTTTTTATCTGTCTTTTGAATGTTGTCATACTTTATTCAATCAGTTATAATCAATGATGAATAATGATTCTAGGTTGCCATGGTGCTGACTTCCTATTTAAGAAAGAGTCATATTATTTCCATAAGACTTAAAATAATATATATGATCTTAATAAATTTTGTATTGTGCCTTTTTTGCACAAAAGTGCAACAACTGTACCACCAAAAGATGAATATTTATAATTTTTATTATAGCACGAACGTACCTTATTTGCCATGATTGACATAAAATTCTGATTTGTTTATACACTTATTTACATTTATTTTATTTATTATTTTGAAATTTCACAAACATTTTTTTTCCTATGACGCATAAATAGAAAAATATCTACTTTAAAAAAAATAAGGGAAATATTAAGTGAAAACTTCCATCTGATCACGACATTCAATATTGACCACATATTGACTGAAGGAAGTTAACTAACACATGGGAGAGAAAACACTTTCTTGTTTTCTTAATTGCATTTTATCACGCAATGTGGGTGATAAATGCATAAAACTTTTGAAATTTCGCTTTCAACTTTTATAAACAATCGATACTTTACATCAAAACTTATTATTTGTTGCTCATAAAAAAGCGATTAGAAAAAGGTGAATATTTAGAATGATGTCTATATGCTTTTTAAAAAAAGGCGAAATGAATTTATTTTATAACCTTTCCACGGCTTATAACAGCACCGAGTATTTAAGGCACAACAAAAATTGTAATAAAAGACACTAGAACTCAAGAATTGTTGCATAATTTTGTGAAGTCAATTCAAATTTTATAAAAATCGGATGAATGTTTTAATTACAGGGACAATCAAAAGAATGCCGTAACATTACGGCCAATGGGAAAAATAGTTTCAAGGGCATTTTAATGATGCTACTCTATTTCGAACATAGTAAAATTTCTACGCATCTATGACGTATATACTAAAATATACATTCTGTACAATCTGTGGTGAAAAGAATATTTCATATTCATTTACATTATAACACAAAAGTATTCCATTACATAATGATGTAAGGAGAAACATAGTTTGGGGCACGCTTTAATTATAGCCTCTTGAAATGGCATGGGGTTACGTCTTAAGAATGCTACTCTCCTTCGAACATAACAAAATTGTTATGGAACTATGAAGTATATTCTAGAATATACATTCTGTAAAATCTGTGGTGCAAAGAATATTTGATATTTATTTACATTGTCACACAAAAGTACTCCATTACCTAATGATGTAAGGAGAAACGTTGTTTGGAACACGTTTTAATTATACTAAACTATTTAACTTTTTATACATTTGATTTTCCTGAGGTTTTTTACAATTTACTTTAGGTATAATAAAAAGCAGATAGTATTTACAGAAATACAGAAAATATTTCGGATATTATACTGTATCCAAGGACTGTATACTATTACAACAATATCTTAATAATTTTAAAACTTTGTTATAGCTCAAACGCACCTCACTTGATACGCTTGACTTGCAATTTCCGACCTATTACCTTTTTATATGTTTTCAATGATATATGGATATGGTTGTACACATTTACTGTTCGTATACTTTATATGAAGAGAGGAAATTAATAAAATATCGCATCAAAATCTGAATATTTATAAAACTCATTATAGCACGAACGCATCTCATTTGGCACGTTTGATTTGCAATTTCTGACTTGTTGATATATTTATTTATTTATTTTTATTTATTATTTTACAATTTCACAAATATTTTTCCCTATAACGCATAAATAGAAAAATATCTATTTTCAAAAAAAGAATGGAAATAATAAGTGAAAACTTTCATCTCATCATGACATTCAATATGACCATATATTGGCTGAAGGAAATTAACCAACGCATGAGAGAGAAAACACTTTCTTATTTTCTAAGTTGCATTTTACCTCGGGATGTGGGTGATAAATACATGAAACTTTTGACACTTCGCTTTCAACATTTACAAACAATCGATACTTTACATTAAAACTTATTACTTGTTGCACATAAAAATGTGATTAGAAAAAGGTGAATATTCAAAATGATGTCTATATGCTTATAAAACTATTTTAGCTTGTTCGCACCTGATTTGACACGTTTGATGTTCAATTTCTGACTTGTTGATATATTTATATTTATTTTTATCTAATATTTTACAATTTCACAAATATTTTTTCCTATAATGCATAAAAAGAATAATATCTATTTAAAATTAATGGAAATATTAAGCGAAAACTTCCATCTTGTCACGACATTCAATATTGACCTCATATTGACTAAAGGAAATTAATTAACACATGAGAGAGAAAATACTTTCTTATTTTTTTAGTTGCATTGTATCACGCCATGTGGATGATAAATGCATATAACTTTTGACATTTCGCTTGCAACTTTTATAAACAATCGATACTTTACATCAAAACTTATTATTTGTTGCTCATAAAAATGCGATTAGAAAAAGGTCTATTAGAAGAAAGAAAATATTCTAAAAGAAATATTTAGAATGATGTCTATATGCTTTTTAAAATTAATGCTTTAAAAAAAAAAGACGAAATGATTTTATTTTTTAACTTTTCCTCGGCTTATAATAGAACCGAGTATTTAAAGCACAATAAAAATTGCAATAAAGTAGACCAGCACTCATGAATTTTTGCTTATTTTTGTGGAGTCAATTCAAA
Source organism: Maratus speculifer (assembly GCA_964019185.1). Taxonomy (NCBI): domain Eukaryota; kingdom Metazoa; phylum Arthropoda; class Arachnida; order Araneae; family Salticidae; genus Maratus; species Maratus speculifer. The sequence goes on from OZ025296.1 coordinate 50,454,716, forward strand.
TTTTATAAAAATCGCATGAATATTTTAATTACAGGAACAATCAAACGTATTCCGTAACATTACGTCCAAAGGTAAAATAGTTTCAAGGGTTTCGATAGATTCTCTTATTTTACCTTGAACTGGGTTATTGCACGGAACTATGATTTTGGCCTCATCAAAATTTATACGGCAACCTTTGTTCGCCAAGTAGAAGCGAGAAAGAGCCGTATTCTGTTTATATTGTTTTATATCTCTGCGATGCTCTTTAATTCTAATCGAAAATTTCCGCGTAGTCATGCCGATATAGACTTTTTTAACATTATTAGAAAAAGTGATGGGGATTTCATAAATACCAGAATTTGCAAATCTGAATCTGAAAAGAACTATTTTGCACCAAAACTTATTATTTGTTGCTTATAAAAAAGCTATTTAAAAAGGTGAATATTTAGATTGATGTCTATATGCTTTTTAAAATTGTTAAAAAAAAAAAAAAAAAAAAAAAAAAAAAAAAAGGGCGAAATGAATTTTTTTAGCACTTTCCAACAATGTTGAAAAGTGCTTATGCATTCGGTTTGTCTGGCCGTCTGGCCGCGCTCTAACTCCCGTAAATATACTCGGATTGCTATGAATTTTTTATACGTTATTGAGGTTTGCTCTAGCACGAACCCTATTGAAAATGAAGTTTCTACCATGATTAGTTTGTCTACAGGGCGAATCAAACGTTTCCCATCACATTACGGGCCATGGGGAAAAATCATTAATATACTCGGATCGCCATGAAATTTTAGGACGCTATTGAGGTTTACCCTAGCACGAACCCTACTGAAAATGAAGTATCTACCATGATTAGTTTATCTACAGAGAGAATCAAAAGTTTCCCATTACATTACGGCCTATGGGGAAAAATCGTTAATATACTCGGATTGCCATGAAATTTTAGGACGTTATTGACGTTTACCCTAGCACGAACCCTATTATAAATGAAGTTTCTATTATGATTAGTTTATCTACAGGGCGAATCAAAAGTTTTCCATTACATTACGGCCCATGGAGAAAAATCATTAATATACTCGGATTGCCATGAAATTTTAGGACGTTATTGACGTTTACCCTAGCACGAACCCTATTGAAAATGAAGTTTCTACCATGATTAGTTTATCTACAGGGCGAATCAAAAGTTTCCTATTACATTACGGCCTATGGGGAAAAATCGTTTCAAAGGAATTTTAAAGATGTTATACCCTGTCAAACATATTAAAATATGCATTCTATAAAATATAAGGTGAAAATGTAGCTATTATTCATTTACAGGGCCACACAAAAGAATTCCATTAGATAATGGTAAAAAGGGGAATTGTGTGTGGCATATTTTAAATATATTAAGCTTTTTCATATATAATAAAATTGATATATGTCACTGAAGCTTAATATAAATTATACGCTACTGTCTTGCATAATATGAAGTACATAGCATTTACAGGGCCATACAAAAGATTTCAAATAGTATATTCTTTCCGAAGTACCGTATATGTGTCCGATGATGGCTGATGGAGGGATGAAATGCATTTTAATTATGATATTCGCGTTTATATTTCGCTAAATATATTCACATTATATGGTGTGTATAAATGTTATAGTTGATATACAGGGCTACCCAAAAGAGCTCACCAACGTTACTGTATATGAGCGTAAATTATTTAAACGTGGTTCTTAAATAAGCTATGCATTTTTGCGCTGAGCTGCATTCAAGTTACTGATAAATGTTTGCAGAATATAGATAAAGGGATATACAGGGCCACGCAAAAAATTCGGTTCATGGACGCCTATGAATGATGATTTATGAGAATGTGATTTCAATTGTTTTAAAAGTGTTTTAGTTTACAATAAATTTTAGCCTAATGCTGACGTGTAATAAAGGTACAATGTAAACTACAGGGCTGAACAAAAGTATTCGAGCATGTTTCCATCTAATAGTATGAATTGCTGAAAATGAAATTTCAAGCTACTGGGTATTTTCTTGCTAAGCTAAATTTTCCCATTATATGAACTGACATATGAAATACAGGGCTGTTCTAATGTACTGGAATACATATTTGGGTATATTTGGCTATACACTATTATTTCTCTAAATAACAAAGTTTTGTTAAAGATTTCATTAAGTGTTGGAAAGTGCTTCATAATGTATGCTTAACGCATGATTTTTCTTACTTGTTTAATTTTTCCTCGGTTATAATAGCACCAAGTTTTTAAAGCAGAATAAAAATTGTAATAAAAAACACTAACTCTCATGAATTGTTGCTTAATTTTGTGGAGTCAATTCAAATTTTATAAAAATCGGATGTATATTTTAATTACAGGGACAATCAAACATATTCTGTAACATTACGGCCAATGGGAAAAATAGTTTCAAGGGCATTTCAATGATGCCATTTTCCTTCGAACAAAACAAAATTGATATGCAAATATGAAATATACTCTAAAATATACCTTCTGTACAATCTGTGGCACAAAGAATATTTGATATTCATTTATATTGTCACACAAAAGTATTCCATTACCTAATGATGTAAGGACAAACATTGTTCGACCTAACTATTTAACATTTTATACTATTGATTTTGATGAGGTTTTTTACAAGTTACTTTTGGTACAATAGAAAGCAGATAGTATTTAAAGGAATAACAAAATATTTCGGATACTATTCTGTATCCAAAGTACTGTATACTATTACAGCAATATTTTAATATTTTTTTAATTTTTTTATAATTCAAACGGACTTCACTTACTATGCTTCACTTGCAATTTCAACCCTATTTTCTTTTGATATGTTTGCAATGATATATAGTATATGGTGGTACACATTTACTATTCGTATATTTCATATGAAGATACAAAATTAATAATATATAGCAACAAAATCTGAATATTTATAAAACTCATTATAGCAGGAACGCATCCCATTTGGCACGTTTGACGTACGATTTCTGACTTGTCGATATATTCATTTATTTATTTTTATTTATCTATTTAACCCCTGGAAGGGCGGTGGTATAAAATATATACCACTTAATTTTAATTGAAAAATGCCACATTGACACCAGAATTTTGAAATAAAAATTTTAATTTTATCAAGTATGCGAAGATAAGCATTTATCTATTTTCAAATAAATTTGCTTTTAAATTCTGGTGTCAGTCGATCAATTCAGTATTTAATGAATAGAAGTGCTTTGACCCTCAAAGGTTAACAATTTCACAAATATTTTTTCTTATAACTCATAATAGAAAAAAAATCTATTTTGAAAGAAAGAATGGAAATATTAAGTGAAAACTTTCATCTCATCACGACATTCAATATTGACCCCATATTGACCAAAGGAAATTAACTAACACATGAGAGAGAAAACACTTTCTTACTTTCTAAGTTGCATTTTATCACGCCATGTGGGTGATAAATGCATAAAACTTTTGACATTTCGCTTGCAACTTTCATAGACAATCGATACTTTGCATCAAAACTTATTATTTGTTGCTCATAAAAAATGCGATTAGAAAAAAGTGAATATTAAGGATGATGTCTATATGCTTTTTAAAATTATTGCTTTTAACCAAGTTGGAAATTGCAGGTGAAGCGTAGCTAATGAGGCGCGTTATTATGATAACGAAGTTTTTAAAATATCACTCGCATATCCCAATCTCATAAAATTGTAAATGATTAATTACAATTAAAATGCGCACCAAACAATGTTCTTCCTATACCATTGTGTAATGGAATACTTTTGTGTCGCCTTGTAAATCATAACAAATGTTATTTGCACCACAGATTATGCAAGATGTATATTATAATATGTACTTTATAGATGCATATTAATTTGATTAAGTTCGAATGAATGTAATATGATTAAAATGCATTTGAAACTTTGAGCAATCAAGATAAATGAGATAAAAAAATGAGCAATCAAAATAAATTATGAATAAAAGCAATATAATTTAATGCTTAGTATACATTCAAAAGGGAGACCAAATTGGTCGCCAAGGGCGGCTAGTTTAAATTAATACAATTCTACATAAATGATTCAATTAAAAAATTAAATTATGATTAATCATCTGAAGACTTATACATGCAGGTACGAAGTAAAATCTTTATATAATATTGGAGAAAACATATTTTTTAGCAGTTCTAAAAGGATTACAGAGAAAACAATATTACAGTTTTACCCTTTCGCTCGTCAGTCAGGGAGTTAGTAATATTGTTATCAGTGTCTAAAAATTCTTTTTATTTTTACCATCTTTTTATACGCTTGCAGTGATATATAGATGTGGTTGTACATAATTATTATATTTTAAATAAAGAGAAGAAGTTAATAAAATATCGCTATTGTATGAAATAACTTTATAATTGATATTTAAGAAATACTGTTCCAACAAGTCTAACCCCTTCGGGACGAGCGTTTTTATCTGAATTTTGAATATTTTATCACCCAAAACAGAAAATTTTCTCTAACTGAATCAGGGAAATGCTCGGATTAAATACGCAAATTTGCAGTAAAAAAAATGTCTGTGGGAATAATCAAAGATTCCAAGCACCCTTTGCGTCACGTACACCGATCGCTCATGACCAAGGGTTTAAACACTTAACTGATCAATATTTTTTGGAAAAAAAAATTTCAAATAATGCCTATTTTTTATGCCTTTTATAGAATTTTTAATCTTTTACCACCGGTTTTTCAAAAAAAAAAATTCTGGCCTAATTGAATCAGAAAAATGTTCGGATTAAATAATACAAAATTTATGATAAACATTTACTGGTGAAAATAATAAATTATGTTCGGAATATGAATGAACGTACGTGGTGCGGTCAAATCATGATTGGCAAAAACAACGTACGGGCAAATCAGGGTACTAGTAAAAATAACAAGTATTAATAACAAGTTAAAAAAAATTAACAAGTATATTTTACTTCGGGCCAAGCTTTTCCAATTACCATGGGAAGAAAACTTTCACCGGTAAATTTGAATAGAAAAAATTCCGTCTTATTCATGGAAAATTTCTCTCAGAAATATGGTGAATTTTTTTCTATATGTTTATACTTGTATAAATAACAAGTATCATTTCAAACCTGGATTTTCTAACAAAGAATTATCGGCTCATATATCAGAAGTATAGGAATTGAGAACGTTGGAATGCTTCATATTTTGGAATAGAAGGATTTTACGATCAATTTATTATACAAGAAACTTAATAATTTTGTATTTCATAAAAATAGCTATCAGACTAATAATAATAATAATAATAATAATAATAATATAATAATAATAATAATAATAATAATAATAATAATAATAATAACAGATTTAAAAGAAAAGATGCCAAAAAAAGGAGAAAAGCTTTTTTAGGTAAAAAAAAATGATAACCATATCAAAAGATAATCCCACTTCCGCCATTAGAAATTTTATTATATCAAGAACCAGACCCCACTCCTCCGTAAACTGATAACGTTATAGGGGAGACTAGGTATGGTTGACATACGGAAGGCTTGAACAACACGTTCATTTTCATGTTTAAATCCGTTTCAGTACGAAAATCAGTTCAGACAAAGTTCAATTCAGTTCAGTTCAGACAAAATTTTGTAAAGAAAGAAGAAGAAAAAGAATTTAAATTTTCTGGAGAGAATTCGGAATGTCTAATTAAATTTTATCAGCCAGATATCAAGATATGCAGTGAATGTCATTTTTGGAAATGACAAAACAATTTTACATCATAATACGATAAGGGCATTTGGGAATCAAATTCGAAAAAAAAAAAATGTTATTATATTTTGTAATATTTTGAATCCTTTATTATACCCCTTTTGAAATATTTTGTTTCTATGGCAATAAGAATAAAAATATATTCAGTAATTCAACTTGTTTACATCATTCATAAACATTACATCCGTAAATGTCAAACTCGATTGCCTGAAAAAGTTTATTTTTCAACTTCGATTTTTTTTTCTAGAAATTACCGTAGATTAATTATTGTTCACGATCTTGCCAAAATATTTCACAAATATTCATGATCAATCTGACATGTGTCGTACTCGTCCTAAAATTTCAAGATCAAGAAATTCTTCACTACCAGTATTTTGTAATAGAAAATCTCTTGTTAGAAAAGGTTAAATTTCACGCATTTAATCTAGATTTATCCTTCTATAATAAAAGGCTGATATTTTTTTTCTGAAAGATTGTCTGAAGCGTGCGACCCCTGATTTGAAGTGAACTTTTTTTTTTACAAATATTTTTACAATTCTTTTATATATATATAAAAAGTATTCTTTGGAAAAGTTCACTTTTTTACTGCGAAATGGCACATATCACTCAAAAATAGTCGAATACAATTAACCTCCTCAGTCCTGATGTCGCCTGGAGGCGAACTAAAATACACCCTTTAAATTAATTTAAATGGTTCTGGAATTCTTAAAATTACATCTAGACTTTTTTAATAAATGAGTGCATGTTAGAAGCATCAATATATCGATTAATGCATCTTTGAAGATGTTTTATAATAATTTTAAACTAGTTTTTGTAGTGCCATATAAAATTTGTCTGAGGACTGAGGAGGTTAAGGGTAGCCAATGATACATTTTGCACTGAATCCGTTAATATCAGAGAAATGACTCTTCAAACTGGCTCCTAAGAATTTTTTCTAGCACCTAAGAGTTTTTAACTTTTGTCAGTCCTTGTCCATGTGATGTATATTAAAAAAATTCAAGTTAATATCTTTTTAGTTTCTGAGAAAAGGTAGATTAATTTAGAGATTAATAATGGTTCCGTGTAGATTAACTAGGTGTAGGGACTTCTTGTCCTTAAATAATGATGTGTCACCAGTAATTGATCACTCACCGCTATTAGTTTGCCAAACCTCTCAAGGTCAAAGCGCTTTTATTCCTAAAATGTTGAAATAAGTGAGTGATACCAGAATTTTCAAATAAATTCATTTGCACATGGGAAAGTAGCTACATTTTATATATATAATAAACCTAAAGTCTTTTCACCAACATTCCGGTGCCATTGTGGTGTTTGGGTATGAAAATTATGTGGTTTCATAAACATATCACCGCCCTTTAATCCTTTGCGGCGCAGGGCAAATTCATTGCTTACATATTGAAATTAATGACTGACACCGGAATTTGAAAACAATTTTATTTGTAAATATGAAAAAGCTATATTTCACGCATTCAATAAACCGTAAATATTTTTACCAAAATTCCGGTGCCAATGTGGCGTTTGGGAATTAAAATTAAGTGGTTTCATAGATCTACTACCGCGCCGCAAGGGGTTAAAGGTTTATTTGTGATATAGAACAACTTTGACAAAACTTGTTACTTGTTCAGATGGAAGAAAAAAATGCTACGATTTTTTCAGCTTATGCTTGCATATAAAAATAACATTGAAAGCAAATATAAAATCCATAAAAAGATCAAAACATGTATGCTTAAAAAACATTGAAATGTAGCAAATTGGAAGCTTTATAAAATTTCTTTAGCAGAAAAAAAAGAAATGTTACAATTAGAAATGACCGATGGATTCACCAATTGATGATAATAGAGTTGCAGTTTTGTTTTTAGCCTTTAACAGCAAATTTCGTGTTTCGCTGATGAACGGCGTCACGCACAGTTTAAAATGTGTTTTGCGCTGTTTGTTTTCTCTGAAATCTGTTATCATAGACAGAAATTACAACACTTTGTATTCGTTCATTCAGTTGAACTAGAAGTGTGTTTATCTTATCTCATTTATTTTATTGATATAATCCACTTGTTTCCTCGTTATTTTTAATATAGTTAAATCATGAAGATAGATTCGACTTAAATTTGCTTGATATATTTTCCTAATATATAGGATGTCTATTACGATAGTTATATTGACTGTTATAAAAATTTTGTAGATGTGAAGATTCTCACAAATTAATGCAAATAATGACATAAACGCCTTTATTAATGATATTTTGTTCCTATAACTGGATTCAATAATGTGATTTATATTATTATTTGGAAATTTATTTTGATTTCGGATTTGTTCTCAAAGTTATTATTTGTTTGATTCAACATCTACCCCTCCATATTGTATATATTTATGAATAAAGAGGACTTGACATTCAATCAAAATGGGGAAACTTCAATTGTAATTAATTCCACAAGACAAATTACAGCGAGAAAAACTTTTACCTGAAAATTTAAATCGAAATACAATCTGCTCTCGTTAATTCGAAATTGGATAAATCGAACCTTCGCTTAGTTCGAACTAAACATGGAAGTCCCGAAATTTTCAACGGCAAAATAACTTTTAAAATTTTCATTTGTTCGAACCCATTTTCTCTTGACTTTGTTTAATTCGAACTAATGCGAATTCCATTTTTTAATTTTTCCCTTCTTTCTCACGGACTTCAGATTCTTTAGATAACTTTTTTTCTTTCATTTTTGCCAAAATTATTTAGAACTAATATACATATGATCCTGTGGATTTGATATCCGCCTTTTTAATCCATCAATTACACCTCCACTCCTTTTTATACTTAATTTTTTCCCTAATCCAATAATTAGTTTACTTATATCTTTTAATTTAATATTTGGTCGTATTCTAATGATAACAGCCGAAATAAATATGAAAAACACTATAATATATATATTTTTTTATAATAGTACTTCTTTAAACATGTTTTCCTCTCATACTTTCAATAATTCGAACTCTGGATAATTCGAATATTTCTTGTGGTCCTGACGAGTTTGAATTAATGAGATCGTTGCCGACTGTATTTACTTATTTTAACGATTTAGCTATTCGTAATTTGTGTCATATTTAAGGCAAAAATATTTATTCGTTTTCACGGATGTAAGTAATCAGGCCCCACAGGTTCCGTCATATTGTCATTATATAAAAAAATAATTCTATGAATGTCATTGAAGGAGATTATAATATTGATAAACAAACTTCTAGAAGTCAAACGAATAGAAATTTTTGCTTTATTATGGCGGAAATTTTACATGAATATATCGTTTAAATAAGGCAGAAATTTCTGTTCATATTTACTGGTAGACAGGGGCGCCGACTAATATGGGCCAGTGGGGCCCGAGCCCACCCAATAATTTTGAATCACAGTATACCCGATTTTCATTGTTCCAGTTATTTATTTCATTATTTATTTTTCTCCTAAGAATAAAATTTATTTTGAGAACGAGCATGTGTATCAATTCTCCGATTAACACTTATAAATCCCAAATCACTGAAATGTTTTGCCTTCATGTTTAACTTTCTTTTAATTCAATTTGTAGTCATGTTCATATTATAACATTACAATAAATATATTTATAAGGAAAAAACGCTTGAGAATATAATTTAATAAAATTGCAACTTTCTTAAAACATGACAGCTTGACTTAAAATTCTCATCTTTTAGCATCTATCAATCCGTCAAAGAAAAACAAACTGATCGCACCATTTTGCAAAAATATTTTATTTGAGCCCACCCAATATTTTTTGCCAACCCAATATTTTTCAAAAGTTGGCGCCACTGCTGATTTAAACTTGGCTTGTCGGTAATCAGGCATTGTCTATCTGATGAAGACAAATAACACCCTCTATCTTATGCAAATATCTTCAGTTCTTCATTTGCAACTGTTACACAGCACATTACATGTCTCCTCTTTACTGTAAACTGATATAAACTGACACAGCATATGCATTTCTGTATATTTATTTTTTTTTTTATAGCGTATGTATATTTGTGTCTAGATTTCCTTAAAACGTACGTCTATACGTGTGTAGATTTTTTTAAAGCGTATGTCTATTTGTGTGTATATTTACTCATAGCGATCTAGATTATCTTCCTTTTATATGCTATATTTTATTAGTCGCAATATAGAAAGCAGTCGTTACTGTGCTAAATATCAAAAGTAAATAACTAGTCGCTTAAAAATGGCGAACTAATTTTTTTAAGGTAAAAAATTAAAATAAAAATTTTCAAAAGGGAAAATTCAAATATTAAATGAAAATTTTCTTCTCAGCACGGCATTCAATACTGACACAATATTGTCTAAATTGACTCATATATAAAAGAGGGAAATACTTTCTTATTTTCGTAGTTGCATTTTCACACGCGATATGTGCAATAAAGGCATAAAACTTTTGACATTTTGTCAGCAGCTTTTATAAGCAATCAATACTTTATATCGAAACATTATTTATAGCTCATAAAAAGTCTCGAATAAAAAGGCAAACATTAAAAGTTATGTGTAAATCATTTGAAAAATCGTTACTTAATTCCTTAAGAAGTTCATTTTTTTCGACGCAATAAATTAAAAATATGGATCACACATCACCTTTATTGAACTAAAATATTTGCCTTGAATATTCGCATTAATTTCGTCATCAAATATCAAACAAAAGGAATATTGCTGTTTAAAACTGGTAGTGTTGAAAACCTCTTGGATACTAAACAACTAAACACTTCATTCACATATGATGTACCGGGTTAATGAGAAAAGCAACATTTTTTTACAGTATATGTTTATTTGCAAGGGAGAAAAAAACTAGGCGCCAGCGAGAAATCACCACTAGAATTTAAATTTTTTTTCGATGAAAATTTTATAGCCTTCTAGAAAGAATTTTTTACAAAATATTCGATACAAATAAATAAATAAATAAATTTAGTGATGTGAGACTGCCTGTTAGCGCCTAGATTTTTGTATCCCTGTTTATTTGTGGGTAAATTTTCTAACTAGAGAAGTGCAAGAAATCTAAGTCACCGATTTTGACGAAAGTGGTATCGTTGGAAAGATCTCATCGTGAGCAGTAAAAAACTCAATGGAACTACCCGTCGCAAATGAGTTGTTTTCGAGATATTTGACAATTAATGTCACCTAACTAGTGCACACTTCGTGGGGGACCGCAAAAAATTTTAGTCGCGATCTTAACGAAGCTGGTATTATTGAAAATATATCATCGTAAGGATTGAAAAACTCAATGGAACTACCGGTCAGAAATGAGAAGTTTTTGAGATATCCGACAATTTGTGTCACATTGCTAATGCACACTTACTGAGAAACTGCATTAAGCGACATAATTTGCCGGATATCTCGAAAACGGCTCATTTCCGATGGGTAATTCCATTGAGACTTTTACTTCTCACAATGATATCTTCCCAACGACACCATTTTCGTCAAAATTAAGAAAACAATTTTTTACGGTATCTCGTTAAGTGTGCACTAGCCCAGTATCCACTAGCTACGTGACATAAATTATGGGATATCTCGAAAACGGCTCATTTCCGACGGGTGGTTCCATTGAGTTTTTCAATCCTTGCGGTGATATATTTTCAATAATGCCAGTTTCGTTAAGATCGAGACAAAAAAATTTTGCGGTCCCCAATTAAGTGTGCACTAGCTACGTGACATAAATTTTCGAATATCTCGAAAACGACTCATTTGCGACGGGTAGTTCCATTGAGTTTTTTACTGCTCACGATGAGATCTTTCCAACGATACCACTTTCGTCAAAATCGGTGACTTACACTTCTTGCACTTCCCTAGTAAGACAGTATATCAATTTTATGTTCTGATTTATTAACATTAGCATACTAATTAGTCATTAATAGGGCAAATTTTAAAAAGAAACGGGCTTTAAAAATGGTAAAGGAAAAATGGTTCTAAAGAGCATGTGAAAGAAAAGGTTTAAAACAGTTATTTTCAAAAAAAGGATGAAAATATGAACTGAAAATTTTCATTTGAATACGTTATTCAATCTTGATTACATTTTGAATAAAGTAAATTAACTAACATGTGAGAAAGAAAAGTACTTTCTTATTTTCTCAGTTGCATTTTTTCACGCAATATGTAAGATAAATGCAAAAAAATTTTGACATTTTGCTTCCAAATTTTATAAACAATCATAGTCGAAACCTATTATTTGTCGCTCATAAAAAAATCAAATACTGAAAATAATGCATACTTTATGGTTTTAAGAATCATTACTTAATAATTAAAAACAGCTAAATATACTCATTTTATATCATGTGACATCGTGTTCTCAGCTAGTGTTGGCACATCTAGCTGGTTTCCGGCTATGTATTTTGAATTATCACCAGGAAGTTTTAACAGATATTTTTGATTTATGAGATAATTGTGGTTCCACAAATAAAACAAAATAAATTTTTTAATAAAAAATTTCTGGTGTAAATTCGATATTTCTAATAAAATGACCGTCAGATGCCGTAACACTGTTCTCAGAGCATAAAGAATCGTAGGAAGTTTTAGACATAATTCACGATAGGACAATAAATAGTCTTTTAATCAGGATCGCAAAACTCTAGGTGCCAGCGAGTAGTATCTCACCACTAAAATTTATGAATAAAGCATCATGTACTCCTATTTGTGTATGTCCATGCTTTCACAAATGAGTATATACATATTTCAAACTTGAGTATTTTGTATTCGGAGCCATTTTGATCGTGTGACATATTCAAATTTGAGCATTATTTGCTCAGTTTTGAAAATGTCGTTCTTAGAGTATTAAATTGTGTAATGTATTACGTTATTTGTCTGTAATAATTTCATTTAAATTATCTAGTAAATAATAAATAACAATTTATATTCTTTGATAACAATAATGATAAATCCATAATAATTTCATTAACCTTTGCCGCGGAGAACATTTCCACTGCGAAAATGTTGAAATAATTAATTGACACCGAAATTTAAAATAAATTTATTTGTAAGTATGGAGAAAAAAAAAGGGCTATGTGTCATGCATATAATAAACAAAAACAAATTACTTAAATTCTGATGCCAATGTGACCTTTGGTAATTAAAATTAAGTGGCTTGACATACCACTGCCCCTCAAGAGATTAACTAAAAACTTGTTAAAAATAAATCAATATGCTTAAAATAAAAACGAATGAACTAAACTAAAACTTAATCTGTTGATTTAGAATTTTCAGACCTGTTCTTAATTTCTTGAGGTCAAGAAATAATTTTCTGGAAAGTATAGAATATCGCGATCAATATCTCATCGAGCTAAAATAACCAATAAGGGCTGGATAACTCTAAAAATATTTACCAACAATTTCTGCTGCCATTATTTTTTAAGGCTCAGTCACTTATACTTTCTTGTAGGCATTCCTGGATGGTGGACATATTCACTCAATGACTGGTGATATGATTTTCGTTTGCACATTTTATTTCAAAAATCTTAAAAGTATTCCGCCTGCAGAAAATGTCTTTTGGTAGTTTTCAATTAAAGAAAGTTACTTTAATTTAAAAGTGCAATTAAGCTTTTATTTAAAATGAAAAATATGTAACTCGAATGAATATATAATTTACGAAATGTAATGATACAATACAATTTACGCTCCATTTGTGAGAATTTATGTAGTGAAATTTCAGTTAGTTGTAGAAATGAAATAAACTAAAACTGAATATGTTGATTTAGAATTTAGAGACCAGCTCTTAATTTCTTGAGATCAAGAAATAATTTTCTGGAAAGTATAGAATATCGCGATCAATATCTCATCGAACTAAAATAACCAATAAGGGCCGGATAACTCTAAAAATATTTACCAACCACTTGTGCTGCCATTATTTTTTAAGGTTCAGCCACTATTACTTTTCTGTATTCATCATCTTTTTTCTTTATAATGGACATATTCACTCAATAACAGATAATAAGATTTTCTTTTGTACTTTTTCTTTCAAAAATCTTAAATAAAAGTATTCCGCCTGCAGAAAACGTATGTTGATAGTTTTCAATTTAAGAAAGTTATGTTCATCTAAAATTGTAATTAAGTTGTATTCAAAATGAAAAGTATTTAACTCGAATGAATACATTGTTTACGGAATTCAAATATACAAAACATTTTAAGCTCCATTTGTGAGAATTTATGCATCAAACTTTGAGTTAGGCATAGGATATCTGTAAAATTTATTATGAAAATGCTGTTGGTAAATTTATTTATTTTTTATGAGTAACAGTCTTCAATAATCCTTCTAAACTTTCGAAAAGTTGTGCAAAGTATGCTATGTAGCGGGTTACTTTGTACCTCCTAAATTTACTAATTATCTTAAAGGAAGATACCATCTTAGATTAATGTAAGTTCTATGAAAATGTATTGTGCGTGGCAATACAGTATTGCGATAAATCTGCTAAAAAGTGCAAAAAGAAAAAAAGCCAAAGGAGAGTATTTATTTTCCTTTGGCTTAAGTATTTTCTTTTTAAAAAAACCGAGTCCCTTACCCTTACGATGAAAATAAAATAACTAAATATTGTTTAACGTCATACATACAAAATATAAAATATATTATAATTCATCACACATACAACAGTTTTATGAGCAAATCTCATAAAACTGTTGTATGTGTGATGAATGTACTGTTGTATGTGATAATGATACAACCTTCCAGTTGGAGTAAAAGATGATATTTATGAACTTAATTTAAAATGGCTAACCTTTAAGATGGTTAACTTTTTAAAATGCGCTTTTGCAATCTGCCAACGGTTAATTTTACTACCGAAATAGCCAAATGGCACCAGTAAATTTATAGAAGAACAGACCCATGGACTGGACGATGAATATACGTGCTAAGTAACTACGTAATTACGAATACACCTAATCAATCAAATAAATAAAACTGAATCTATTGATTTAGATTTTAAAGGCCTGCTCTTAATTTCTTTATATCGAGAAATATTTTTCCAGAATATATAGAATATCGCGATCAATATCTCATTGCGTTAAAGTAACCAAAAAGGGCTATATAACTCTAAAAATATTTATCAACTAGTTCTGCTGCCATTATTTTAAGACTCAGCCACTAATACTTTTCAGTAGGCACCATCTTTTTCTTGGTTGATGGACATATTCACTCGGTAACTAGTAATATGATTTTAGTTTGCACATTATCTTTCAAATATCTTAAATGAAAGTATTCCGCCTGCAGAAAATGTCGATTGGTAGTTTTCAATTAATGGAAGTTATGTTCAGCTAAAATTGTAATTAAGCTTTTATTTAAAATGAAAAATACTTAACTTAAGTGAATATATTATTTACGAAATGCAATTATACAATACAATTTATGCTCCATTTCTGAGAATTTGTGTAGTGAAGTTTTAGTTAGTTGTAGAAATGAAATAAACTAAAACTGAATCTGTTGATTTAAAATTTAGAGAGATGCTCTTAATTTCTTGAGATCAAGAAATAATTTTCCAGAAAGTATGGAATATCGCGATCAATATCTCATCGAGCTAAAATAACCAATAAGGGCCGGATAACTCTAAAAATATTTACCAACTACTTCTGCTGTCATTATTTTTTAAGGCTCAGTCATTAATACTTTTCTGTAAGCATCATCTCTTTTCTGGATAATGGACATATTCACTCACTAACTGATAATATGATTTTCGTTTGCACATTTTCTTTCAAAAATCTTAAATAAAAATATTCCGCTTACAGAAAACCTCTGTTGTTAGTTTTCAATTTAAGAAAGTTATGTTCAGCTAAAATTGTAATTAAGCTTTTATTCAAAATATAAAATATTTAAGTCTACTGAATACATTATTTATGAAATTCAATTATACAAAACAATTTAAGCTCCATTTGTGAGAATTTATGCAGTGAAATTTGAGTTAAGATATTTGTAAAACTTATTATGAAAATAATGTTGGTAAAATTATTTATTTTTTTATGAGTAACAGTCTTCAATAATCTTTCCAAACTTTCGAAAATTTGCGCAAAGTATGCCATGTAGTGGGTTACTTTGTATCTCCTAAATTTATAAATTATTTTAAAGGAAAATTCTATTTTAGAGTAGTTTAAGCTCTATGAAAACATATTGCGCATTGCGATACAGTATTGCGATAAATCTGGGAAACAATAAAAGAGAAAAAAAAAGGAAAGCTTTTTTCAGTATTTTCTTTTAAAAATAATCAAGTAACTTAATCATATGATGAAATACGAAAAATAAAATAACTAAATATTGTTTAACGTCTGATATACTAAATTTAAAATATGTTACAATTCATCAGCCATATATTACGAAATTCAACTATTAACCTTTAAATTCACAGCGACAGTTACTTTTTATTAGAACAGAAAGATTTTACTAAATCCTCGATGTACATTTCCATAACTACAGAAACTACGCTATTCTACATTTTCCAATTTTAAAAGACTCTTTCAAAAACGACGCGTTACTTTTTTTGCACGAATTATATTAACAGCAAGGTTCGCACACTCCTTGGAATTTCCAAGGACTCTGGCACCACTATTAAAAATAAGAAAATTTACATTTAACTTTTAAACCACAACATTCGTAATCCTCACCTTCATTCACAGATTTTACGATAGTTTTCAGCTGTGAAACACTTCGAAAATATTCTTAAATTTTAGTGGTAGACCTGTGCGAACCCTGTAACATTATTTTTCTAATTAATATATTCAAGGTTACTGAATGTTTTATGCTATTGCTTTGCTTCTTAAAATTGACGGGAAAAAAGAAGTTATTTAAACAATCGCTAAATTTTGGATAGCCAAATTCGGATAATGGAATTTATATCACACCTAAGAATTACTTTAAACTAATCACTCTCAATAATGACTTTATCTCTAGCATTTCACCGAGTAACTTCAATTTTAAAGTAATCAATTTTCAAATTATTTTTCTAACAACGTACAACCATCGATTAAATCACATTTTAATTAAAAACTATTTTTTAATTTACCTTTTAAACTTTTCTGACATTTTCTAAATCATGTCATAACAACAACCACAACATCATCGCTATTCCAACACCTTCCAATTTTAAAGGATCGTTGAAAAGATAATGCGTTGCATACATTTTTTATTTGAATTACACTAACGTTATCATTCTAATTAATATAATCAAGGAAATAGAATGATTTATCCTAAAGTTTTGCTTCTTAAAAACGACAAGAAAATATGGGAGTTGTTGAAGCAATCGTGGGATAAGCAAATTCGGATAATCGAATTTATTTTACATCTAAAAATTACTTGAACCCAACCTCTCTCAATAATGACTATCTCTAGCATTTCACTAACTTCTATTTTAAAGTAATCAATTTTCAAATTAGTTTTCTAACAATGTACAACTATCGATTAAATCAAATTTTAATTAAAATCTATTTTTTAATTTACCTTTTAAACTTTTCTGACATTTTCTAAATTACGTCCTAACAACAGCCACAACATCATCGCTATTCCAACACCTTCCAATTTTAAACGATCATTGAAAAGATATAGGGTCACATATTTTTTTTACTTCAATTATAATAACGTTATCTTTCTAATTGATATATTCAAGAAAACTAAATGATTTATATTAGTGCTTTGCTTCTTAAAAATGACGGAAAAAAAGAAGTTATAGAAATAATCGCTGAATAATAACTAATGTTGGATAAGCAAATTCGGATAATCCAGTTTATATTACATTTAAAAATTACTTTAACCTAACCACTCTCAATAATTACTTTATTTCTGGAATTTCACTGAGTAACTTCAATTTTAAAGTAATCAATTTTCAAATTAGCTTTCTAACAAAGTACAACCATCGATTAAATAAAATTTTAACTATTATCTATTTTTTTATTTGCCTTTTAAACTTCTCTGACATTTTCTAAATCATGTCATAACAGCCACAACATCATCGCTATTCCAACACATTTTTTAAACGATCATTGAAAAGATAATGCGTTACATGATTTTTTTACTTGAATTACACTAACGTTATCTTTCTAATTAATATATTTAAGGAAACTAAATGATTTATCCTAGTGCTTTGCTTCTTTAAAATGATAGGAAAAAAGAAGTTATAGAAACAATCGCTGAATAATAACTAATGTTGGATAACCAAATTCGGATAATCGATTTTATATTACATTTAAAAATTACCTTACCCTAACCACTCTCAATAAGTTATGTATTTCTGGAATTTCACTGAGTAACTTCAATTTTAAAGTAATCAATTTTCAAATTAGCTTTCTAACAAAGTACAACCATAGATTAAATTAAATTTTAACTGATATCTATTTTTTAATTTGCCTTTTAAACTTCTCTGACATTTTCTAAATCATGTCATAACAACAGCCACAACATCATCGCTATTCCAACACCTTCCAATTTTAAACGATCGTTGAAAAGATAATGCGTTACATAAATTTTTTACCTGAATTACACTAACGTTATCTTTCTAATTAATATATTCAAGGAAACTAAATGATTTTCGTGCTCACTGAAAGGCAAATTACAAATTTAACTGCACATTCTCTCTTGTCTTATTAAATCGAACAGCAGCGTCAGCCTGAATCAGCAAAAGGAACGTTATACTTTAGATTTCAGGAGATAACGTGCGCGAAAAGTTATATTTCCAGTTATTGGTTGAATATTATCCATCTCACGATGAAAAGACCGTGCCATCAAAAAAGAATTTTTATTTGGGATGATAATGAAGGTGCATTTTATGGATTTTTCTTCTTTTTATTACGGTATTTCTTTTGGTATTTTTTCCTGAAAAGTTGTTTTAATAGTTAGCATGAAAGCTACAGAATTATCTTTTTTTTTTAGTATTACTTGGCGTAGCAATGCAATTTACTGAAATTGTATTGCATGATATTTTTCAGTTTTGTGAAAGAAAAGAGGAATTTAATTGCATTCTATATTTAGAAAAGAGTATTTAAAAGTGATTTCATACGTACCATAAGTTCCCGCGCATACGCGGTAGCTCAGATAACTCGATTTTTTACCAAAATTTCTTTTAAATAAAAAGAGACTTTTCGTTGCTTAGTATTTATTTGATTTCATTTTTTAACATAATTTCCGGTATGAAAAAGACTTAAGTAAGCCGCGGGCATATAGCCCGAAATTACGGTATATAAAGTTTCAGCACGAAATAAAGTCTATACATAAAGCTGGCGGATTTATTATTTAGAAATATTGAATTACACCAGAAAAATTTGAAAAAGTATTTTATTCTATTTTATTTACGCAATTTTTATCCATTTATTTAAAAACATCTGTTAACTATTTTTTAATTTACCTTTTAAACTTCAAACAAATATGCATTACAAAATAACAGAATGTAGTTCGGGAATAGTTATGTTTAAAATTTTATAACTTATGTTTATGTAATTATTAGATTATTTTTTCCTGTTGGCAAAAAATTGTAAGCTGTTTAAAGAATATTACAAAAATTATATCCCAAATCCAAAATATAAATGTTGATTACAAAAGAAATAGTAATAAGCTTAAATATTATTTAAAAAAACATACTGACAGGAATAATTATATTATTTAT
Source organism: Maratus speculifer (assembly GCA_964019185.1). Taxonomy (NCBI): domain Eukaryota; kingdom Metazoa; phylum Arthropoda; class Arachnida; order Araneae; family Salticidae; genus Maratus; species Maratus speculifer. Next base: position 50,474,026 of record OZ025296.1, read on the forward strand.
CTAGATGACCTGCCCGGCGTTGCCCGACGTGAAAAAACAGCAAGAATTGCGAAAAAAGTTTAAAAATCATAATAAAAATCTCGAAAAATTTTAAAAATGCTGCACGAATTTCGTCTAAACTTCATGGAAAAGAGATGAGTTAGAAAACTGAAACTGAATTATTTTTACTAATGTGGAAAAATCTTACGAAACTGCGAAAACATTAATATTTAATCGGAAAGTATTGTAATCGGAAATCGTTCTTGAATAAGAAAGAGTCAACACGGAACACCTAAAATCCCCAAAAGTAACGAAAAATTACATTGAATATCGCATTAGAAATTGGCAAAATTCAAAAAGCGTGGAAAACAAATTGTACTATTTATGCTAAAAGTAAAATTTTTTTACCAATGTCAACAAACAATCGCGGAATTTGAAAAATCACTATAAAACAGATTAAACATCAGTAAAATTAAAAAGTCAAAATTAAAATTACAAAATTTACCATAGTAGGATAAAAATTTATATTAAATTCTCTCGAACAAAATTTACCATAGTGGGACAAATTCACTTGACATTAAACACGTTACATATGTTTGTTAAGTCATAAGTTTTTTTTTTACTTCGTAGTTTTATATGTATTTTTATTAAAGTTTTTCTAATTTATTTGTCCTTTCATTATTTAACATAAAAATTACACCAGTTTGCATAATTTGGCGAGTCGTTTGACGATTGCTATAACTTGGTGAAATTGGTCGACAGGATTATCAAGTAGTAGATGAAAATCCTTTATAGATGATAAAAAATCGACACGGCACGAAACAAATCTTGGAAAATCGCGAAATTAATTTTTACCTTCGAATATCAAAAAATCAGAATAAATCTTGTAAATACTCTAAAAATAACATTGAAAAGTGAATAAAAATCACTAATATTAAAAAATCACAAGGGTCAAAATTTACTCTAATAGGAAATGTAATAGGAAATATCTCATGAATGACAAAAATTCGATATCAAACGCAGAAGATATCGAAAAATCGCATTAAAAAACGATGAAATTCATAAATCCAGGGGTCGCAGCATTCCCTAAAATTTTTCGACTTTCCTACCAGAATTTGAAAGCGATAATATTTATTGTAGAATTTCTTTGTAGATGTTAAAGGAATGTGATAGGAAGATTTTTCAATTAAAATACTGGTAGGAAAGAGCGAAAATTTTAGGGGCGCTGCGACCCTTGTAAATCTTAGCAGCTAAAATTTAGTACATTATGCTAAAAGTTTTTAGCAAAATTCCTGTAATTAATATGGAATAATAGCGGCAAAATTCGAAAAGACATTAAAAATTACATTAAAAACTTCACTAAACATCCAAAAGTCCTTGTGCGAAATCCAAATAAATTATATTGAAAAGAGAACAAAATTCACTATATTAAATTAAAAGAGTGAAACCGCTTTCTTTTCGCTAATTTGAAAAAATTCCTTCGAAATATCATATAAAACCCAGTAAAAATCGCATATAAATTAAGTTAAAAAAACTGAAAATCGTCCTTCAAGGTGTAAAACTTCATACATAACTTCGTGCAGCTGTCTCTCCAGAGCATCGTCAGCACTTTAAAAATTTTAAAATGTATTATAAAATATTTTAAAGTGTTAAACAGATCTCCTTGTTACATTTCCTAATTTTGTTCGTGCCCCTCCTCTTACGCACCTCATACCATTTTTTAAATAATTTTTTATCATGTATTATAAATTACTTTAAAGTTTAAAACAGATCACATTGTTAGATTTCCATATTTTAACAAAATAATGTTCTGTTAGTTCCATTTTCCACCACCAGGGAACGCACTCTGTTCTTTAAAAACTTTATCAAAACAAAACTCTGTTAAACAACCTATCAGATGATATATTACTCGAGGGGGTAGTGGTCTTAAGCAAGAATTTAAGATATTTGATAAAATTGCTATTCGAAAATAGTGGTACCTAAACTTTTGACATTTTAGGAAAATTTCGCAAAAAATACTATTTATTGCATTCTCAACAGTTTAAGTTTTTGATAGAACAACTAAAAAAAGGTGTTAAACGCAAAAAATCTTGAAAAAATGTTAAAAATCGCATTAAAAATCGTTAAAATCTAAAAATTGTAACAGACAAAATTTAGTGCATTACGCTAAAAGTTTGAAACGATTTCTTTCTCATCTATCACAAAAAATAGTCGCAAAATGAGAAAAAAAACTAAAAATCGCATTAAAAAATTCGCTAAAATTCAAAAATCGCTGTACAAATTCCGAATAAACTTTATTGAAAAGAGAACAAAATTTACTATGTTGGATTAAAACAATGAACCCGCATTCCTTTCACTAATGTGGAAAAATCGCCTCGAAACATAAAAATAACGTTAAAAATCGCCTAAAAAATTAAATTTAAAAAATCTAATCAAAAAATCGAAAATCGGGCTTGGATGTGCAAAAATTCATATATAGAGGTACCCTCTCCCCAAAATTTGTAACTTTACGTGCAACGGTCTCTTCAGAACAGCACTGACACACACACAAACGTGTCTTTTTATATCATAGATAACAACATTTTATAAACTTTTTTGAGATAATTTAAAATTTATAAAATATCTTTATTTTATTTTCATTATTTATAAGAACAAGGATTGCCGCAATATGACAAGCATATTATTTCTGTCTCTATATCCAGTGATATACTATAAAATATAACACTAGGTTTTTCATCTGTTAAATCCACAAATAAATGTTTCTATCTCTTTAACTTCTAGGATATCAAAAGTCAGGATTAACCAATAGTCACGTTGAATTTTTTCTGTGATGCTTTGGCATAGTTTACTTCTGTCAAATTTAATAATTTTTTAGAAGTAACTATATCACATTAGTTAATTTATAAAATTTATATTCTGGGATACTTAATTTTAATTCCAAATTTGCATCAGCACCAATAATATTTTAGTAAAATTTTGCTTTTACGGCAAAAACTTAAATTAGGGGGTTCTTAATTTCTCAAAAAGTTTTTTCTAAATTCCGGTGACAATCGATAATTTCTTATTTTACTAACAGAATTATATTAAAATATTCTTGATTCCGCATGCAAGTTTAGAATTAAAATTATGTGATTCTGATGTGACCTTTTGGTCTGAAAGCATTAACAGTTTTCGTATTAGGTATTGTTAGTTTTCCAAATTTTTCGGGTTAAAAACCAGTATTTTTTTTTTTTTTTTTTTTTTTTTTTACATAAAATAATAAATTTTGTCCAAACCCGCGTTCATCTTATTTAAATAAAAATTTACTATATGAAAGTACCGGTAACTGGTCTTGAAATTCTAGGACACGTGCGAGCACGTGTTATAAACTGCAATGTAAATGCCTCAAACATATAAGTAGTGTCCTTTTTTTTTTTAAAGTTGTTAAGAGTTAGAGTAAACTGCTTGTCATTTTATATTTACTCATCGACCACGAAAGTCAGATCAAAACTTATTGATTTATGTATTTATAGATTGCTCCTGTTGTACTTCAGTATACAAAAACTCTTTTAATAGCTAGTGTAAACAAAACAACATACTTTTACAGGATGTATTGAAAACTCTATTCAGGTTAGTCGAAACTTTCAAAAATAAAAAAACAAGATCATAAATCTAAAGTTTGAACTGAAGACTGAGTATATCCCAGGGAAAAAGGTCTTTGTTTCTTTTTCTTTTTAATCTTTTCTATAGCTTTATTCTTTGAAAAATATTCAAGTAACTAACTATTTTTAATATAGCGAAATGACATACGATAATTTCATTAAATGTATTTAAAAAAGAAAATTGTTTGGTTCCTTCTTTTTAAGAAATAAAGGGCACACATTTCATGGGATTTTATTATACTTTCTCAAAAGTTGTTTTAATAGTTAATATCAACGACCCACAATGTATATTAATTGCGCTCAAAAGTGACAATGAAAGTTTATTTGAATAAAAAATCCGACACTCAAAAATTGTTATAAAAGTTATTTAGAGTTGCCTCAAGAGGTGAACATACCTTTTTAGTCTGCTCATAGCATTCTTACTAATATTTTGACAATGAAACACATCTGTTGCATTTTATCGTTTTTTCCATGGTTTTAATTGAATCATTTTCATTTTGCGATACTTTTTTGTCGTCAGAATGAATTCGTTTTAGAATGTTTACTGAGCTGCAAATTTAGCTATGAATGTATTAAGCTAACTTGTAAGAAAAAGTTATGATCTGCGCAATATGTTGTGTATTTTGTTATTCTGATCATCAATATGTGTGTCATTTTGTTGCATTTATCATTTCCTAATTTGTATGAACACTTATTTCAAATACTTATTACAATAGTATGAAGAGTTACGTCCTGAAACGGCATAGATATATTGCATTCGACTGAATCTACTTTGAAGAAGATAAAATAAATTTCGTTGAATAAGTATATGTATATATATATTAACTCCAGATACTTTTTACACAGAATGTGTAAAATATATCTACCAAAATGGTAGGGGGGAAAAGCTAATACTACATGACCTATGATGAACTGCAAATGCACCTTTTTTTTTTTAGCAATCCTACGCTCTTTTATACCGCAAAAAATTTAAAGTAAATTTAACTCTTTAACAGACAAAGCATTTTCACTTCTAAGATGTTGAAGTAAATGAATGACACCGGTAATTGCGAACAAATATATTTGTAAATAAGTGAAGGTGATTTTTCACATACAAAATAAAATGGATTTTTCTGAAATAAAATTTCAGTATCGTTGTTGCATATCGGAATTAAAATTTTCCGGTTTCGTAGAGAAAACAATGAACGTTAAAGGATTAAAACGCCTTAATCCACTGATTAAATAACACAAAAATTTCGATTAAATTTTTCTGGTCCGAAACAGGGGAAAAAATGGCAGCTATGTATATAATATGTGTGGTAGGTATCGAAAGTTTCAATAACAAGCAACTATTTTTATATTCTATTCGCACCACTATTTTTAAAACATACATTTTGTAGTTCATTTCCCTTGCAAGTGTTTTCAAAACGTACGTAAAAGATTACTGTTTTGAAAGAGTTGTGTAATGTGGTATTATATATATTCAATTACAGGTGAATAAAAACATTAATCTCCAATTGAAATTTTACAATACTCACAAGTATAAACATATGAGTATATGTGTTTGTATCGTACGCTTCAAAAACTTTCAAGCACGCTGTATCAGAATTTCTATAAAGTAATATTTGCCTTATTTGATGAACAAAAAAGTCTATCTTCAGATACAGCGATCACTGCTTTACTAAATTCCTGGTACCCAAATACCTAAAATATCTTCAATCTTTTGATATGTAAGAAATTTCCATATTTATAACCATTACAAGCCAATACAAATGATCATCCTCAAAAGTGAATACATAAATTATAAATGCAAATTTTGCAAATTAAAAATAATGTTTTATCCTTTTTAATATCCTTGTTTTAATATCCTTAAAAATAAATAAATAAAATTTAAAAATAGTATCATTAATTCGAGCGAAACTATGAAAGAAAAATTCAGTGACCACTGAAAAATGGAAATATTTGTAGAACAAAGGCAGATTTATTTAGGCCCAAATTACCTTAATTTCCATAAATAACATGAGCAGTTTCATCCTTTCATAAGCCCTATCAAGCTAAAAAAAAAAAAAAAAAAAAAAAAAAAAAAAAAAAAAGTTGGCTACAGTACACGATAAAACCAGTATAAAGATGCCAAAAATTATAAAATATCTGAAATAAATAAATAAAATGCATTAAAGTTAGCATTTACCAATTGAAGAACGAATTGAAGGACCAACGAATCTATCCATGACACAGCCCGTTTAAAAAAATGCTTAGAAATTAATGTATGCATACATAGCTGCCAATTCTTAGGCATTAATGTATCACAAAAATTTAATAGAAATTTCGTGTCGTGTTTATTCGAAAGGTCAGGCCAAATTAAAAAAGTTATATTTTACTTTTAAATATTTTCGATAAAAAAAACCGTAAGTGTTGACAGCTACGTATATTATATACGTGAGGATATTACAAAAATTTAATTACAGGCGAATATTTTTTAATACTCATTAACAACACTTTTTGAAAGAAAAAATCTTTTGAATACGGTTTGAGAACATTTATAAGCGAAATATATTATGAAATGTAATTTTTTTAATAATGGTGCTAATAGAATATAAAAAATATTCGTCAGGAATAGATGTTTTGCGATACCCCCACGTATATATATATAATCAATTTAACAGATTTCACTTTAATTTTTTTTTATTTTAAAATTTTTATACAAGTACTGCTTTATGGGCACTCCGCCAGAAATAAAGATTTTTGTCAGCATAATTCCTCCAAAACGTGATCTAAGTTGATTTCAGTCTCAATCTACAAAAGAGAAAAGAAGAGTATAATATAGCTTATTTCTGAAAAGAGTTTTATATCCGTTTTTTTTCTTTTTAATTTATTAAATTGATTATTTGTTCCCATTCTCATCCATTATAAAGTAAAAAAGAAAAAAGAAGAAAAAAAAACATGCTCGGTCCAGATTAGAACTATCAATTTAGTAAGCTTTCAAAACATTTGAAGTGTAAAAAACTATAATAAAAAGAATATTGCCCAATAAAACTGATGGCATTGAATTCACAGGCTACACATAAGAATTGCACATTACAGCCTTATATTTTCAAGGGTTAATGTCGTTCGAAAAGCAAATTAAGGGGGAAATAGCTCCCCCCATTTCTCCTTTTTATACTTAATCATTGTACTCCCTAAACTAATCAGATATTCTTCATCATATAAAAAAACTATATCCAAAATTCAGAGCAAATCAAAAAATTCTTAATAAAAAATCCACTTATATAATTTAAGAAGAGTTACCCCCTCCTTTATACTTAACCATTAAACTTTCAAAGTTTTTCAGAGATTCGCCTTATCAAAAAAAAGAAAAAAAAAAAAAAAAAAAAAAAAAAAACTACATCCAAAATTAAAAGCAAGTCGGATAATTCTACATAAAAACCCATTTATCAAATTTAAGGCAGGGGGTAATCGCAAGTACCCCCTTTATACTTAACAAAAGAGCCCCACAGCTAATTAGGGAAGCATCTTATCAATATGAACCTGCATACGAAAATTGAAGGAAATCGATTAATTCTGCATGAAAATACATTTACCTAAATTAATAGGGATAATCGCACCGATCCCCATTTATACTTATCCAATGAATTCCCTAAACCAGCGGTTCCCAAACTTTTGAACTCGCGGAGCCCTTTTTGGAAAGAATTTCTGAGGCGGAGCCCCTGAACCCAGCGATACTTTGTGGTTTACAAATTAATGTTTTTTATACCTATGGAGCAGAGAAAAATCTGCTTGATAAAAATCCAGGCCAGTAATTTCCAACATTGGAATAAGGTTCTCAGTTTGGCCCTTTCCTGATGCAGAAATACTGAATTCATAATAGAAATTTTAAAAATGAAATGTTTTTATATAACCCTTTAACAGTTTTATTTAATATTACTATTATTGGATACAGTAAAATAAAAATAAGGATTACAACCCTCTTTTTAGGTGCGTTCGTAATTATGTAAATACGTAGCACCTATTGTTGTCGCTCAGTCCGTCCGTCTGTCTGTCTGTCCATCTGTCTGTCTGTCCGTCCGTCTGTCCGCATATAACAACGCAAAAACTACCCAAACGAATCATTTGAAATTTAAAATACATAATTATAACATAATTTTGTCGAGTCATTTCAAATTTTATGAAAATCGGATGGATAGATCAATTACAGGGACATTCAAAAGGATTCCGTTACATTACGGTCAATAGGGAAAAAAGTTTTAAATGCATTTTAATCGTTTGAAATTTAAAACATATAATTATTGAGTCATTTTGTCGAGTCATTTCAAATGTTATGAAAATCGGATGGATAGATCAATTACAGGGACAATCAAAAGGATTCCGTTACATTACGGTCAATGGGGAAAAAGTTTCAAATGCATTTTAACGATGTTACACTCATTCGAACATAATAGAATTGGCATGAATGTATGAAATATATAATAAAATATGCATTCTGTACAATCTGTGATGCAAAGAATTTTTATTATTAAAATACAGGGCCACACAAAAGTATTCCGTTATATAATGCTATACGGGGAAACATGGTTTGGTGCGTGTTTTAATTATATTCAACTTTTTCACATTTTATGAATAAGATATACGTTGCTTAGGTGTAATAAAAATTACTTCCTGCATATTTACAGAAACGTAAAGATTTCGACTACTATACTGTCCGGAGTATGCTCTACTATATCAGCAAGATCTGAATAATTTTAAAACTTCGTTATCGTACGAACGCACCTCATTTGCTACGTTCACGTGCAATTTCCAACTTGTTTATATTAAAATACCTACCTTGTATAATCGAGATATTTCCTTCAAATACAAAAAAAAAAAAAAAAAAAAAAAAAAAAAAAAAAAAAATAGTTAAAAATTTGTGATTTCTGAAAGCTTTTATTAACGAGTAAAACAAACTCTTTTTTACCCAAACAATGTTCAAGTAATACTGTTGTGGTGTTAATGGCATCCATTTTTAAAATCAGAAATATTCTTTTGGGATTTCCAGTAAGAACTCTTAATTAAAGATCAAAATGGTAACCATGCTTGGATTATCCATTACATTGGGGCTTTCGTAAAACTATTATTAATAATGGCGAAAACCATACACACAGAGAGAGAGAGAGAGAAAGAAATAAAGGTAAGTTGTACAGTTTTCGTTTGCAGAGAGATACTTCAATATAATTCCAGTAAGCTACTCGTGAAAAAGAAGAAAATGCATAGTTCCGTCCCCCATAAGTAATTTTGTAACACGTTTTCGATAGTTCCTCCTACCCGTAATAGAATCATACGATTTTAGAATATTTTTTCGTTCTTTTTTAAGTTTCTAGTACTTCTAATCATGCAATGAAAATGAATCGCTTCTCAGCTTCTTTTTTTGAACTATTTTTAAAAAATACATTTATAAGTAGGTCACTGTTTTAGGGTTTAAATGGGCGAGGCAGAATCTATAAGCTGTATTGTTAAATGCAGCATTGTTAACATCTTGGAGACGAACGACACGTATGCGTGCTGCATAAAGGCTTAAGAATCCGTGTTCATCTCTACCAGTAAAATTCTGCTGTAAAATGTGCCTTATTTAATGGAAGCAATTTTTTTTTTTCGATTTAATAAGGCACAAATATCTATTTTTAAAAACCGGTGACAAAACATTAAAAATTTCGTAAAAGAGGACCATCGCGAAAGGGTTAACTTTTTTTAATATTTTATTTAATGTATTTGGTTATTAATTATAATTTTGAAAGGAAAATTTCTTTCGTCATTGTTTTTGCCTCAAAACAGCTATGCAATTAAAAACTACATATGTTAAACGAACTGAAACTAGTAGAAAAACGGCACAAACACAATGGGATAGATATATGGGATTAAATTTATAATATGGCAGATAGTCATCGACAGAAAGTCTAACAAGGAAGGTCTCCATACGGGCATACTCAGAAAAATCTGAAAAAATTACAGAATGTTCTTCTCATATAGTTATATATGTTTATAAAAAAATTTTCGGCGGAACTTCCTTATAACGTCCGTAAAAAGATAATAAAGATTTCGTTTATTTGGCAATTTATCTCCGGTTGGCGAAAAAACGAAATTTTGAAAAATACGCTTTTACGCTTCGTATACTTTTTAAAGAAAAAACTTTCTATGTTCAATTTATTTAAATAAGTTTAGTTTAACTAATTTTAGTTTTGCATTTTTATTTTACTTTAAGTGTAATTTTGTCATATACGTTTATATATACTTATAACAAAATGAAATTAATATATTTTATCATTTAAAACACAATTTAAATTGATTAAAATTGTTCCAAATTGAAAAATACACTGTTAAAAATCTGCTGCATTTTGTTGCAACGCATTCCCTTGCTTGTATAGAAAACGGTTACTTGGCCGTGAAATGGAGCTTTCTCATTGGTTGGAATAGAGTTATTATATACAAGCGGTGGAGTGCGTTGCAGCAAAATGCAGCAGATTATTAATAGTGTTGCACAAGCTACAACATCGCTAAAAATCTGTACTATTTTCTGCAGCGTCACTCCACCGCTCTTATAGAAAACGGTCAGTTCACCGTGCTATGGAGCATTCTCATTTGTCAGAAGAGAGATATTCTATAAAAGTAGTGGAGTGACGTTGCAGTAAATACTGCAGATTTTTAACATTGAAGTCAATTAAAATCAATTTTCAGATTCGTTAAAATCGTCTGCTTTTGGCGAGGAAATGCACTGCTTGCCAAATCCCGCGTCGCTTTCAGCTTTTCACGCCAATTATTCCAAACTATTTTATTTTTTTTACATATCTAATAATGTAATTCCGCCGCTAATTTTCGCTGATTCTTTATTATCTACATGAGTAGTTTAATTCGTATTTTTTTTCAAAAAATTCTGAGTATGCCCCCCAATGGAGACCTTCCTTGTAAGTAAGGGGTGGAGCTGAGCAAAATTTTAAATTTTTAATGTGACGACAAATGTAAAGAATATATTTTTTTAATTGCTAAGACTTATTTCTTAATGGAAAATGTGGTTGAGACCAATTAAAAGAAATTTTAAAAAAGGGGTTGTAATGTGATAAAAGATGCTAAAAAATGCGTTTTCATCAATATAAATTGTTTATGAAATTAAGTACCATTAATGTAAAACAGCATAGAAAATTTTAAAAAATCTGAGAAATTATAAAAATAAAATAAACAGATTTAAGCAATTAAAGTTACAAAAAGAAAGAATCTATATACAAAACATATATAACTATTAAATTAATTTAATGAGGGGTTTATTAAATGATAAAAGATACAAAAAGGGGTAATTTTATTCGACAAATGATGCTGTACAATGAAAAATAGTATAGAAAATTTAAATATAACATAAACAGATTAAAGAATTTAAATTTAGAAATAAAAAAAAGAAATATGTATACACAAATGTAATATGAATCTAATGAGGGACTGTAAATGATAGAAGGTGCAATAAAAATGTGTTTTTAGCAACAAATGTTATTTTACTATGAAAAATAGTGTATAAAATTTAAATAATTAAAAATTAATACAAATAACATAAACAGATAAAAAAAATAAAGCAGGGCTCGCGCCGTTCCTAAAATTTCCACATTTTGCCACCAGTATTTTAAATAAAAAATCTTCGTGAAAGGTTCCGATAACATCTGCAACAGAATTATACAGTAAATGTTTCCGTTTTAAAATTGTGGTAGGGAAGTATGAAATTTTTAGGAACAATGCGAACCTTGAATAAAGATATAAAAATAAAAAGAAATATATACACACATAACACACATGTGAATCTAGTGAGGATTTTAAATGATACAAGATCTTTTAAGAAATGATGTTTTAAGCGACAGACATTGTTTTAAAAATTAAATACAATTTTAAAAATAGATTTAAATAAGTAAAATGTAATAAAAATAAAATAAACAGTTTAAGGAAATTAAAATTCTAGAAATAAAACTAGTATAATATGAAATATATACAAATATCAAATGCCAATAGTTTTTTTTTTTTTCCATAAAGTTTGACGAACAATAAAATATAAAAGTTTAGTGTGGCAAATGTGCTTGAATTGTTTTGCATAGTTTTTTGATATCTGGTGCAATTTTCGACAACTGTAAGCGAATGTCTGGGTCTGCATTTAACCGGTTACTGTATTTTGTTTTGATATTTGTATAAGTGCAGAATTCAGCTTCACACAGATATGCCGTTGAAAATGGGAGTAAAATTAATTTTGCTACGTCTAATAAGATTTTGTATTTATCTGTCAAATGACACCAAAATTCAATGATACCTTGCTTTGAAAAGAGATTACTAGATCGTTTTGAGATGTTAAATCAGTCGTTTTCCTCAGAGCATAAACTGTGTGATTTTGTTTTCACACTGAATGGATTTAGAAATCTATTTAACCTTCCTAGTCTGAATGAGTCTAATCGGCCCATAACTATTATTTGTTTTATACGATTCGAACCAGAACTTTTTTCATAAAGAAAGTTAAATATTAAATTGAAATAATTACGTCAATTAAATATATTAAAATGCTTTAAATAACAATTCTGGTGTGAAATGTTTTAATCAAGATTAAGTAAAATTTGAACAGGGTACGAACAATAGCGGTTCGTTAGGCAGTGTTGCATCAACATATTCACACCATTAAAATTGTGTGGTAATTTCAGTTTTCTTTAACCCATTAACGCCCAGCGTCCTTTTTTGAGGACGGTTACAAAAACAACAAGAATGCGGTTTTCCCACCAGTAAAGAGGAAGATAAATATATACCTTATTTCACGAGATAGAATCCTCGAAAAATTTAGATAAAAGTTAATTTGATTTTAAAAGTGGTGGGAAATACAAAATTTAAATTTTAGCGAAGAGAATAATTCGGGCGTTAATGGGTTAATCAACAAAATTTGTCGAATAAATAATAGAAAAGATTCTGTTAAATTTTAGTGGTAAGAAAAATCTGATGCAGCGCTCCCTGACGAGCCGCTACTAGTAGGAAGGTTAAAATCATCCAGCATCTTATTTTGAGCAGCTAGAAAGTAATACTCAACTGAATCTATCAGTGTTTCGATATGACCTTGAATACTTTTCTGAAAATATGTTCAGAAACCTTGTTACTTAGCAAAAAATAATTAAGTATAAACATATGAAAAGGAGAAGCTCCAAAGAGGAAAACTATTCTCTCTTATGTTCGGCAAGAACAGTTAATAGCACTGGAGGGCCTTTTCTGTTTCGATTCACATTGTGCATTCGATTCAGAACACTATTTCTTGTAGCTTATTTTGAATCGAATTTTTAAACCCCTTGAAGAGCGGTGGTATAAAATATATACCACTTAATATTTATTGAGAAACGTCACGTCTACACCGGAATTTTGAAATTAAAATTTTAATTTCATCATATACGTGAAGAAAAGCTTTTATCTATTTTGAAATAACTTTGATTTAAATTCTGGTATCAGTCAATGATTTCAGCATTTAAAAAGTAAAAGTACTTTGCCCCTCAAAGGGTAAAACACAATAAATGCAGAAGCATAAAATAAAACGATTCAAACCAGAAATATTATACAGAAAATAGGTACATCTATAATGTGAATACGTGATTAGTTTCGCAGTTTATTATTGTATTTTTTCAATCCAGTTATAGATATATTTATTTTTTACACACACGGACAAAAATTCCTACATACTTTTGAAAAATTTTCACTAGCAATATGCTAATTTTTTTTTCATGTTTTGTTTATTTTCCATGAACGCCGCGGAGCCCCTGAAAAGTTCAGGCGGAGCCTCCGCGGAGCACACTTTGGGAACCTCTGCCCTAAACCAATCAGGGAAGTGCCTTATCAGAATGAACCTATATCCAAAATTTCATGCAAATCGGTAAATTCTGCGCAAAAAACCCATCAACCTAAATTGAGGCGGGAGGGATTACCTTCCATTTTTTCTTTCTTAGACTTATCCAATGAACTCGCAAAACAAATTATGGCGGCGCCTTCATCAAAATGATTCTATGTCTACATTTTGATCGAAAACTGATAATTCTGCATAAAAAACACATTTAAATAAATTAAGGGGAGCAGCATTAGCCCTCCGTTCCCCCCTCTTTATACTTATCCAATCAACAGCTAATACTTATAACGAGGCGCCTCATCAGAATGATCCTATGCCTAAATTTTGAACGAAAACTGATAAATCTGCTTGAAAAACACATTTATATAAGTTAAGGGAAGGGGCACTAGCCCCCCGTCCCCCCTTTTACACTTATCCAACGAACACTTAATAATCACGGAGGCGCCTCATCAGAATGATCCTATACCTAAATTTGGAACGAAAACTGATAATTCTGCATGCAAAACCCATTTACATAAATTAACGGGAGGGGCATTAGTCCCCATTCACCCTCTTATACATATCGAATGAACTCCAAAAACTAATCAGGGAAGCGCCTTATCGGAATATACCTAGGTCCAAAATTTCAAGTGAATCGGATGTTTTTATCATGAGTTATCGCGTTACGCACGTACCTACATACATACAGAACGGGCGAGCACATAAGCACTCAGACTTTGATAAACTGTGAGATAAAAACTGCTATACACAGAAGGAATGATAATAAAGTAGAAATTTAAAGAATCAGAAAAAATCACTTATTAAAATAAAAATAGATAAGCCATTGTTGAATTGTATAATTTTTTCAAAACTAGTTTATTATGGCGCTGGAGAATATTCCATATTTACCACGAAACTAGTCGATATTTTTAAAAAAATGTTTTTTAAGACTTACATATGTATGTACATTATACCTGTTAGCGTATTATTCGCTTAGTGCGGTAGATTTTTTCTAGAATTTATGTTTTTTATTTCGTATTAATAGAATTTAAGTTTTTAATATTGCAGGACTGTCACAGACAAAATTTTTTTAATTGTATTCGTACCACTTTTTCAAAGGAAAAATCTTTTACATATAGAACTTTGGCAATAATGGCAAAAGAAATATAGTACAAGTTGTATTTTTAAAAAATAGTGGTGCGAAAATAATGTTAAAATAGCCGCCTGAGGTAGCTCTGTATGGTATTGGAAAACCAAGTATACCAACGTGTTTGAAACAGGTATTGCCAGTAGGGCATGTATTTTCGAATTCAGAAGATTTTATTGCTGCCCCTTTTATTATTGGGGGAGGGGGTTATTATCCATTTACTGAACAACAGTAGAGTCCCGATTATCAAATCCCTGATTTCTCAAGCGTTTGTTAATCGAGTTTCCGAAAAAAAATAAGTATGGTTATTTTTTTAACTATTTGGAAAATAGTTGTTGTCCTCGGTAGAGAATTGAGAAATCTGAAGTATATCTGAATCTTTCAATTGGTTGAATTCCGCAACTTATTTTATTTTATTCGTTTTCTGATTGGTCCATGTTTAATGTCCGAAAATGAAATACTTCATTTTTTTACTTTTCGTTTTCTGATTGGTCCATGCTAAATGTCTAGAAATAGAATACTTCTGTTCTCTCAATGACAAAAAAAAGTATTAAAAACTACAAAAAAATTACTAACCTAAGAAATAAATTCAAGAAATAAAAATACTAAGAGAAAAATACTAAATTCACACCAGTAATACTTAATAAAACATTTTATTTATTCTAAACAGCTTGCTGTACAATGTTTCAAAATAAATCTGCAAAAATAAATAAATAAATAAATAAAGGATAGGGTATAAATTTTAGAATACATATTCCTATCGCAAAATTATTATTATTATTATTAACTATTTGGAAAATAGTTGTTGTCCTCGGTAGAGAATTGGAAAATCTGAAGTACATCTGAATCTTTTTTATTAGTTGAATTCCTCAACTTATTTTATTAGGATGAGCGAAGCGAATCCTCTACCAGGCCACTCAAATTACATTTTGTCGTACACTTTACAGAAAAACTATTCAGTATTTTTATTTGAAATTAAAAACAAAAATAAATTATGATTTGTAGATTTGCACAATAATATTTTTTTACAGAATAACCTTTAAAAAATTGTTATTTTAATTATTTTATTTTACATGTTTTTCTATTGCGGACGCATTTTTGGAAATAAAAAATGAAACACATATTTTCAGAAGAAAAAAAATCATGGAGGTAAATCAATTACAGGTAGAATCATGATTAATTAAATAAATAAAATGTATTTTCTTTATTCTGCTAAAATCGTTTGCGCTATTGACACTTGTGCATATTAAAAGAATTATAATTTCTTTAAAGTGGCAACAGAAGAATTATAAACAAATAAAATTAATTGTTAAATTCGTTATATAACAAAGAGTTATTTGAATTTCGAAGGTGTAAATTTAAACCAAATAAAATATGAGGTTTTTTTTTTTTTTTTTTTTTTTTTTTGTATATGTAGTATTATTTTTAAATAGTTTACCGTGTTATTTTAAACAATTTGCCGTTTCAAACAATCTATGGAATATATTAGCTCTTTTATTAAAAAATGCCAAGAAAACACACTCTCACAGGTTGAAAAGAACGCGAATATGATATATCTGGGCAAGAGGCTATATATCAGCGACGGCACAGATGTCATATACACATCACATTGATGCAATTTTTTCCGACGCCAATTTGGCAAAAACCTCGTTTTCGAATACTAGATCCATACATACTTTTAATAAAAAGTGAATAACAATAAATTTTAAAAAGTTTAATTTCTATCTATAGTACAAAAAAAATTATATAATTTGAAAAAAGAAAATAAAAGATTAAAAATCACTTGATGATGCGAGATGTAGTGGAGGGTATACGAGGGTATCAACTGTATACCTTCTTGATTTTTTAAAGGCACACCATATAGCCTCTACTTTTCAAGAAAGCTATAGTGCATAGATTCTAGGGTATACCCTCTGTATTGAGCGTATATCCGGTGTTTGTTTTTTTTACGACTATGCCACTGTATGATGGTATAACGAACACGTGATACGAGTTTAATGTTATGTGAATGTGAAATTTTTTATCATCATTATTGGCATTTAATCTTTCAGTTTGGTGTACCTTTTTTTGGTGTACCTTTTTTCAGTTACCTTTTTTGGTCGAGGGGATAATCAAGTAGTACCAAATAATATTAAAAAAATATATTGTTACTTTTAAATAGTTATCTAATGAAATAATGCTTCGCGAATCCAAACAAAGCATGGCCTTTTGCTAGTTTTATTCGTTTTCTGATTGGCCCATGTTTCACGTTCAAAAATAGAATACTTCTGTTTTTTTACTTTATTCGTTTTCTGATTGGTCCATGCTAAATGTCTAGAAATGGAATACTTGTGTTGCCACAACGACAAAAAAAGTATTAAAAACTACAAAAGAAAAAAAAATAATAATACCTCAAAAACAAATTTAGATACTGGTTTCAAACAAGTTACATTTAAAAATAATTTTTTTTTCATACGACGGTGTAAAAATCGAAAATGTATGATGTTTAAAAGTTTAAAAATTTGCAGTACCGAAAATTGTTAAACTAAAATTTCATTTAATATTTGTTTATGATTGGTCCAGGAATAATAATATGACTCTAAATGTCCAAGCATATTAATATGTCTCTGTTATTAAGTAAGCTACGTTTTGATCATTATGAAATGATGTTATTGTTGTATTTTTAAATATAGAAATCATTTATAAGTCTAAAATAATAGTCTTTGAAAATATTATTTGAAAATATAGTTTTCCAAATAGTCGTTGTAATTTGTTAAATTACAATTATTGTTATTGTTATTATTATTATTATTATTTTGTAGAAATGACGAATGTTAATAAAATGATGTAAAACAAATTAGTAACTTTACCGTTATAGAGGGAATAAACAATAGGGTGGGCCGAAAAAAACTTTTTTTCGATTTTCGATTATGGCGGGTGCGGAAAAGTGGCCACTGGTGGCACTCAGTTCATACAAAAAATTTGAGATTTTTTGGACATTTCCTTACCCTGCCGCAAACGGCTTGAAGTTTTGCAAAAATGTTCATTTTTGAACTTTTTTCAAAAAAAATTAAAAAATGTTAAATTAAATTTATTTTGGTTGTATTTACTTGAAAAGGCATATTTAATGTACCAAATGTTTAAATAAGATCTGATCATGCATTATTTAATATCTATGTGTATATAACTTAGGCTATTTTCATAGCTTTTTCGCGTATAATAGGCAAAAGTTGTATTTGTTTGAATCGATCGTTAGTTTCTGTATTATTTATGTCCCTTGGTCTTCTTTATATATTTTCTATCTGTCAAACGTCATATATTTGAGGAAAAGACAGCAGTATACTTCAAAAACAAATCTGGAAGGTGAGAAAGTGGTGTAGCAGGACTCTAAGCGCGCGCAATCATTCGTCGTAATACTCAGGGAGTGAAGGACGAAATAGTTGAGAGCCAAAATGCGATAAAGGATTCTTATTATTTATCCTTGCTAAATTACCTGCGACATTTGTTCAGTGTTTACGTGAAACCCTTTTGTGGTGATATACAGTGCTTTTCGGGTCGTTTAATGTTCCATTATAGTGTTTTGTGCGTTTTATTACAACGAGCTTAGAAATGGCTAGTATAAAGGGCCATGACAATGCAAAGACACGCGGTAGCGTGAAAAGTAACTCTTTAGGGGCATCATGCATATTGAAAGGATTGCAATTCCCAACCTATGCTGATAATCATGCGCCACTACTACTGGTTGCTTCACCATGTAGAAGTTGTGACAGCAGAGGATACGAATCTCGTCATCGATAAAAACAAAGTCAGAAGAAAGAAATAGAAACTTGGAAAGAAGATACAGGCAGAAGAAGTTATTGAAAGAAGAAAAATTAAAAGCATATTTTTTTATGGTAGAAAGGATAAAAGTATATTCAGAGGAAGAAAAATAACAAGCAGCACCGTCGAGAGAAAGGCATGGTGTTTGAACCTGGTTAGGAATGCTTGTGTCACTTGATACCTCGTTCCGTTACCTTGATACCTCGTCAGTTCAGAAAAGTGACTTGGAAGATTGTATAATGATTTTGCTATTTCTTTTCCGTGACCGGAACAAGATATCAAGCGATCCGAGTATTCCTAACCAGGTTCAAACAACACGGTGATGTGTTCCTCGCCTTTCCTTTGACAGTGCCGCTTGTTTTTTTTTTCCTCTGAATATACTTTTATCCGTTCTACCATCAAAAAATATGCTTTTAATTTTTCTTCTTTCAATAACTTCTTCTGCCTGTATCTTCTTTCCAAGTTTCTATTTCTTTCTTCTTACTTTGTTTTTATCGATGAACAGATTTGTATCCTCTGCTGTCACAACTTTTACTTGGTGAAGCAACCAGTATTAGTGGCGCATGATTATCAGCATAAATTGGCAATTGCAATTCTTTCAATATGCATGATGACCCCAAAGAGTTACTTTTCACGCTATCGCGTGTCTTTGCATTGTCATGGCCCTTTATACTAGCCATTTCTAAGCGCGTTGTAATAAAACGCATAAAACACTATAATGGCACATTAAACGACCCAAAAAGCACTGTATATCACCACAAAATGGTTTCACGTAAACACTGAACAAATGTCGCAGGTAATTTAGCAAGGATAAATAATAAGAATCCCTTATCGCATTTTGGCTTTCAACTATTTCGTCCTTCACTCCCTGAGTATTACGACGAATCATTGCGCGCGCTTAGAGTCCTGCTACACCACTTTCTCACCTTCCAGATTTGTTTTTGAAGTATACTGCTGTCTTTTCCTCAAATATATGACGTTTGACACATAGAAAATATATAAAGAAGACTAAGGGACATAAATAACACAGAAACTAACGATCGATTCAAACAAACACAACTTTTGCCTATTATACGCGAAAAAGCTATAAAAATAGCCTAAGTTATAATACACATAGATATTAAATAATGCATGATCAGATCTTATTTAAACATTTGGTACATTAAATATGCCTTTTCAAGTAAATACAACCAAAATAAATTTAATTTAACATTTTTTAATTTTTTTCGAAAAAAGTTCAAAAATGAACATTTTTGCAAAACTTCAAGCCTTTTGCGGCAGGGTAAAGAAATGTCCAAAAAATCTCAAATTTTTTGTATGAACTGAGTGCCACCAGTGGCCACTTTTCCGCACCCGCCATAATCAAAAATCGAAAAAAAGTTTTTTTCGGCCCACCCTAATAAACAATCCCTTGAGTTACCCCATAGTTAATCTTGGAGGTAAAGTACTAGTCTACGTGAATAAAAATCTATGTTAGTTTTATTTATTACACAAAATCTTATACTTGTGAAGTTCGGTATCCTATCCTTAATACAAATGAAATATTTAACATATTGGCATGTAAAATCTCTAATAAGAAATAAAAAGATTTACTAAGAGATAAATATTAAACTTACACCAGTGATACTTTATAGAACATTTTATGTATTGTAAACAACTTGTCAGCTCGGTACAAAAAAGAACTATTAACAGTATTTCAAGATATGTCTGCTACTGCGGACTTTAAATATACTAAAAGCCAGGCATATACTTTAGCATTTTACTAGGGAGTAACACTAACGGCTTCTTGCACGAGTAGCTTACTAACGGCATAGTCCAATAATACAGTATGTGGGGAAAGAGGAATAGACTGGGAGAATTCACGTCCAGCCCCTCACCTCGAGTCTAGGTTATGGTCTGATTTATCCCTATATTCTAAAGAGCTTTAATTAGGCAACGTTAACGTTTAAAATAAAGATGGGCAGCTTTTTACTTTTTGTAATGAAAGCTGCCAAAAAAAAAAAAAAAAAAAAAAAAAAAAAAAAAAATCTATTGAAAATAAGATTTTGTTTGATGCGTTTTACGTTGTTTCACGCTATCAGTATTCAATTTATCAAATTACTTTTTGCTAAATTTTACTTTTTGTATATTCTTATGTTACTGTCAGTTTGCTCGTAAATTTTCACAGGCAACATTATATAGACTATTTTCCAATAATTTTACGTAGAAATGTTTTTGATCCGTGCTAATTTATTTATTTATTTTTTTTTCTTTATTTATTTATTTATTTATTTATTTATTTATTTATTTTTATTTTATTTTTATTTTTTTTGTTTTTTGTTTTTTCATTCTGACATGAAAAACAGAGTTCTAAGTTTTTGTGACTTCTCTTTCATCGGCATCTAGCACTTCATTGACGATAACAGTTTCTTAGTTCTAGGTTGTGTCTTCAATTTCAGTGGTATTCTAAACCTCTTTTCTGAAAAAGATATTACTGGGAGAATCAGCAGTAAAAAATTACAAACATGACTGCAGACATGGTAGAAAATACCCGGATAAAAGCACAGTAAGGATGAAAACTTGATGCAAATTAGGAGAAACAAGTCTGGAATTGCACGTCAAACGCAGCAAATTAGGTGCGTTCGTACAATAACGAAGTTTTAAAAAGATCCAGGTCTTCGTGTTCTAGTATCCAGTACTTCGGATACTGCATAGTATCCGAAATCTTTTGTATGTCCCTGTAAATACTATCAGCATTATATCATACAGGAAATAATTTGTAGTAAACCTCAGCAACATAGATCACTTTCAAAAAATGAAAAATAGCTTAATATAATTAAAACGAGTCCCAAACAACGTTCACCTCTATACTGTTATATAATGGAATACTTTTGTGTGACCTTTTAAATTAATAAGAAATATTATTTGCGATGCAGATTGTACAGAATGTATATTTTAGAATGTACTTCATAGATTCATATCAATTTTATTATGATCGAAAGAGTGTAACATCATCAAAATGCACTTCAACTATTTTTCCCATTGGCCATAATATAACGGAATGCTTTTCATTATCCCTGTAACTGAACTATTCATCCGATTTTCATAAAATTTAAAAATATTCAAGAAAATTATTCAACCATTATGTATATTAAATTTCACATGATTTGGTTGGGTAGTTTTTGCGTTGTTATATGCAGTCAGAAGGAATTGACAGAACGTCGACTATAGGAACTACGTATTTATAAATTACGAACGCACCTAAAAAACGCCTTCTGCAAGTCTGATTTCGATTGAAAAAAATATGGAATACATTGAATAGCAAGAACAGACTCTCCAGTTACAATTCTGATAACACCAATAAAATGGCGTAACAATGCAGCAATTCTTTTCATGCTATAGTAAAGGAAAAATTATTAAAGAATTTTTCAAATTAATAATTCCATTCCCGATTCGTATAAACATATTGGAGGTGCACATCGCAAGGATTTATAAGTAAAATTACAAAAAATGATAAATCGTGTGTAAATTTATATTTCATCTCCTTATACAGTGACGAATTACAATATACTCTTATTTTCCTTAACATTTGCAGATTTAATATTCGCGAGTTTTGATTACTCGCAAAATAAAACTAGTCGTTGGGGGCCACCGTAATACTTACCCATCATGGATATGTATATGAAAATAAAACATGTGAAACTATTTATACAATGCATTGCAATTCATAAACAAAATTTAAATATTATTAATATACATAGTAATGCTATATTAAAGAATGCTGATGTACCAATTTCGACAAATTATATAAAACGCCAAACTACTCAAGTAGTACCGAACTGCGTAAAAGAAACATCCTTATAACTCCAAAAATAATTATTCTATTAACTAACAATTAACTGCGTCGGATTAAGCGTCTCATTTCCAATTAAAATATACTTCTGAATTGAAATTTGAATGAAATACAGGGTCATGAAAAATCGAAGAATGTGGAAAACAATATTACAAATATCTCGACAACTAATAATCCGATTGACTTCGTTTTATATGCAAAATGTGTGTTATTTTATTGCCTTTTACGTCCATTCCTTAGAACAAAAAAATTCGAAAATTTTTATGTATCTTTCATCAGAACGAATTTTTCGAGAGTCCGAAAAAAATAGTTCCGGATAATCGAGGTTACTGATATTAAATAGGCTTCGTCCCATTCTTACATACTAACTACATACAAAATTTCAAGTCTCTATCTCAATTTGTTCGGGAGATAGAGCGTTTACAGACAGACAGACGGACGGCAAATTTTTTTTTTCTAAAAATATGTTTTTCGGAATCTCCACTATCTAAAACGTGTAAATCCGTCAAAAAAATTTTCGATTTTCAAAACGATTGTAAGACTTACCCTATACTACGTATGATGGGTAAGTAAAATGAAGCACACTTTAATATTCACGAATACTTAACCACTTCCCTACTAACCCGTACGTTCTACAGGCAGCGTGTTTTTACCAATCACCATTCGCCGTACAACGTACGGGCATCTATGTTCCAATCATAATTTATTATTCCCACCAGGGAAATTTTATTTTAAATTTTGAATTATTTAATCTGAGCATCTTTTCTATTATTAAAGAATAATTTCTGCTTTGAAAAACTGGTGATAAAAGATTAAAAATTCTGTAAAAGGCAGGAAAAAAATAGCATTATTTGAAAGCAGTGTTGCCAGTGGGCTACTTTTTTAAAATTCAGATTTCTTGATTGGCACCACTTTTTTGAAACGGTAAATTACCTTTTATTTTCGCCTTAATTATCATGTCATTGAATAAGGTACATTTTATCATTTGTAAAAAATGGTGCCTATCAAGAATCTCAATTTAAAAAAGTAGCCCATCTGGCTGTTTGAAAGTTTTTTCAAAAATATTGATCAATGAAGTGGTTAACTTGGTTATTCACGAATTTTGTTTTATAAAGAATGTTTTTATACAAAATAAACTCACTTTATTTAATTAATTCCATAAATTAGACACTGGACACCTGCATTCTACTGCACAGCCTATGTGATGATTCGAGAGCTAAATATAAATTAGTATTTCTGAGAAATCTGAAAAATCAGTTAAAGGAGACCCGTAAGAAAAAAACCCAAAATTTTTATTACTGATTTAAAATTGATGAATTTTGGTGTACTATTTAAGAATCTTTTTGTGAGGAATAATTAGCAAAAAAATTCACTTTTTATTAAAAAAAATCGACATAAAAAATGTACTTTTATTAAAAAGTACATTTTTTATGTCGATTTTTTTTAATTTTTTGTGGAAAAATACACTTTTAAAATTACTACTCCTCATGCAATTTTCAATATTTTGGTATTACTAAAATTTCTTAAATAGTGTTATAGTATATGGAAACGACCTAGGGAGAGATATTTTTAATTTTCTATTTTAATCAGCTGAAAAAGGAAAAAAAGAAATTACGCATTGTAAATTTCCTTAAATTCGTTATAATTTTCATGTTTATCAATTTATGTAAAATTTTCAGAAATAGCAGGGCTCCCAAATGGTCCGCGAACTTAACATCAATAAATTTTAACAGAAAATTTCATGATATGTTTGCGCTAGAATCAACTTCCAAACGTGGTTTCTTGGCAATTTGCAAGACAAATCTAAAAGAAAAATTTCTCTAAGAAAATTCTGATGTTCAGTTCGCGGACCATTTGGAAGCCCTGAAATAGTTTTAAAAAATATCTCTCCTTACTTTTGTTGCAAATTTTTTTAAGATTCTAAAAACATAAACACTTTGTTTCTAAACCATTTTACCACTGAGCCTTAGTACTTTAAACTTAGGGAAAATATGGAAAAAGTCATTTTCAGGAAAACACATTTTAAATGGCCGCTAGTCCTTTAAACTCTAGTGACTACAATTAAAAAAAGCTCATTTGCTACCTGTTCCAAGTGTCCCCGAGTTCTGAAATTTTGCATGGATATTCCTAAATATGTATTTTATTGTTTTCTGAGATAAAAAAATTTTTGAACTTTCGATGATTTTTGGCCGAAAATGGGGTTCGGGTCTCGCTTAATACTAAAAATAAAAAAAATCCTAAATTTTTTTAAGTTCAAAAATTTTATTGCAGGTGAAATATTTTATGCAAAAATTATATGCGAAATTTTAAAAAATTCAATAACAACTTGTCCATAAAGCAATAGAATAAGATGCTTCACAGGTGAGAGTTTTAAATTTAAAAGAGAAATCGAGGCTGAATTTTTCTTTATTTGAAAATTTATAAATAAAAGATCTGCTATTTCAAACAATCATATATCAATAATATTTTCAGCCATGAACTAGTATCTAGATTTTGTACAGTATGTTTATTATTATTCAAATTTATTTACAGCATGTAATTTTTAATGTTTAGTAAAATGTATATTTACGTTTCCATTGCTTTTTTCCATTTAAAAAAATCTTAAAACTTTTTTTTTTTTTTTTACGTACGAATAGGTAGTCTCAACATTCGCGGATATTTTCGCAAACCTAAACCTCGCGAATGTTAAGAGATTACCGTATGTAAATCTCGTTTTTCTCAGTTTTTTGCTTATCCGAGATGTGTTTGGTGCACATTAAACCGGATAATCGGAACTGCACCGTATATTAATGTATGTCTATTGTTTAATGACAGATTAAATAATACGAATATTATGTTTTGAAAAAAGTGGTATCAATCAAACATTCTCAATAAAATAAAAATAAAAATAAACGTCCAAAGGGTACAATTGTTTGTAACTCACATTTTTGACATCAGCATAATTCAGACATTCTGTAACATAGCTGAAAAATTATGAAAAAACTTCAAGACTTTCTTTTAAAATTTCACCTTTTAAATTATCGATCAATGAAATCATTTCAATTTCAAAAGCGTGACAAAAACAGAAGACAAGTGTTCGTGCTTTGTGTGTGCCTTTCTGTTTAAGAAAATCTTTAAGGGCGTTGGCCGCTTATGTGAGGAAATTGATTTGTACTTCGTGTTCAGAGTTACGAAACTAAAAATCGAATAGAGTTTAACGATAAGTGTATCGAAGAAGTGGGTTTGTGGCATGCAAGGAGAATAAAAATGAACGTGTGTGATATTTCAAAGCTGTTTTTAAATCTTCATCTTCTTTTGTTCCCTGACACAATTTTTGACATGCTCTTTTTTTTTTAACTTTTTGGGACTAGTATCTTTTACGCAAATTTTATTTAGCTGACACCATTTTTTTGGCAAATAATAAAATTACTTTATAATAAAGAAAATGTCCTAACCCATTGGGGATGAGTGAGCGGTATACGTGCCGCATAAAGTAATGGAACTATTAATTAAAAGGAATTGACATATCCTTAAAATAGCGAAACTTCAACTATTACCACATTCTTAGGCGTTCATTACCGCCGGAGTAAATTTCGACCAGTTATTTTTACCAGAAATATTCTCTTTATTCAAACGACTTCATAATGAAAAACTTCAGTTAAAAATAGTGGAAAAAAATGATATTCATTTAAACTTGTGAAAATTTACTTTAGCAGTACACTGTAAACTTAAACTCCAGTAAAAAAACGGAAAAGGGGCTGGCAGCAGAGTTGCCGTATCTGATCCGTTAAATCATAGAAATTCTTTTTCATTACATTTCCGTTTCCAAGACTGAAGTGTTCCGTTTGAGACTGGAGATTGTCCGTTTTCGAAACCGGAGCATTTTCGTTTTCGAAACTGGAGAGTTTCCGTTTTCGAAACGGGAGCATTTCCGTTTTTGAAACTGGAGCGTCTCCGTTTTCGAAACTGGAGAGTTTCCGTTTTCGAAACTGGAGCGTCTCCGTTTTCGAAACTGGAGCGTCTTCGTTTTCGAAACTGGAGCGTTTCCGCTTTCGAAACTGGAGCGGTACCGTTTTCGAAACTGAAGTACTCCAACTGGGAAACTGAAGTACTCGAATTGGGAAACTGAAATACTCCAACTGGGAAACTGAAACGCTATGGTTTAGAAACAGAATATTGTTTTTCAGACTAAAATTTTCCATTTCAGAAAGAATATTCAAATTAACGCATGATTAGTTTCCGTTGTACTAATTTATATTTTCAAATTTTACCTTACTGATAAAAACTTATTGGCATATAATTAGTTTCGTATTTATGTCGGTAAATATTTTTTTGTGACTAATTTTTTCGGTGTATTTTTCTTAATTTTTTTTTTTTTTTTTTTTTTTTTTTTTTTTTTTGTAGTTGTTGAAGTATTTCAAAAATAATGATTGCATGTGTTAAAGTATTAAGAGGAAATACATCAAACAATATCAATTATAATAATCAGGCCTTGTATATTTACATTGTACAGTGCCTGATTTCTGAAAAGGTCAGCCTTAGGCCTATTGCTGATGGAGAACCAAAATAATTTAGAAAAGAATTCTTAAAAATGCTTTTTTTCTGCAATTTGCTTAAAAATGTTCTACTCCTTGGTTATCCCGTCGACCAATTTCGCCAAATTATACGAATCGTCCAACAATTATCCAAATTACTCAAATTGATGCAATTTGTTTTTATATAACAAGAGTATAAATAAATTAAAAGAACATAAATTAAAAAAAATGTCGAATCAAAAATCCCTTGACGACGGAACAAATACGTGCATTGCGTTTAATGCAAGTGAATGCGAAATTTACGGTAATTCATTATTGGCATTTAATCTTGGCATTAAATTTTTTGCCGACAGGATTACCAAGAGATACCAAATATTTTAAATTAACTTGAAAACTGCATCGCATTATCTAAAAGCTTCGAAATATACTGAATAAACTTAAGAATTTTTCCAAAGAATTTTTCATATTACAAACTGGCATTTTGACATTTCTCCTTATTGATCGAAACTTATTGGCCTATAATAGATTACAGATAATTTATGTCAGTAATTATTTGTAACTAACTCTTCCTGTATGCTTTTCTTAAGGAAAACCTTTTCTTTTAGTTTTCAAAATATTTTGATAAACTGGATGTGTTAAAATTAAAATGCAGAGAAAAAGGAATGCAATATCAATTTTACTATAGACGTTCTTTGGTTTAATCTTAAAGATAAAATAGACATTACAGATTGTATTTATGTACATATTTACTCAAAAACTAACTATTTTACTTTTTTGGCAATATTTAAATTGGAGAAAAAAATGTGCATATATATCAACTGTTTTCCATTTTCACACATTCTGACATCCCTGGTGATTTCTGATGTAAAATCAACTCTGCAGAATTACAATTACTTGCTACCAAAAGTTTTAAATATGTTAACTGTCTTTTTTTTGTGTTTATATATATTGTATTGAACTGGATACAAGAATTTTCTTTGCTGTGTTGTCAAGTTTTAAAACATAAAAAATCAGGAAGTAAAAAAAGTCAGAAACTTCAAAAGTATTCATTAATAATTCTTTATTAATATATAAAATATTAACAAAATAAAATGATACATAGTGATCACATTAAAAAAGAAATCTACAGTTTTCAGTGTAATGCTATAATTCTTTCATTCTAACAAATAGAATTTTTTGTATAATATTTTGCATTTGAGAGTGAAAATTGAAAATATATTCATAGAAACAATCATGAAGTTTTAAAAAGCAATCATATATGATTGCTGATAACTTCTATCACATTAAATAGTTCTAATAAACACAGTGACTGAGAAAATAAGACTGAGAAAAATTGGGTTAAAAAATTAAGAGGAATAAATATGCAAAAAATCAGAACACTAAATAAAACAATAGAATTATCGATTGTTGCATCCCAAATTAAAATGACTTTCAAAATCTCTAAGTCCATTTACTAACTATATAATTGGCTTGGTAATCTTATTAATTCTTCTTCCTTTCATCCTAGGTGCTTTGATAGCTTTATTTGGGTTAATAGTGGCAAAGATTCTGGAAAATGAAAATAAAAAATTTAGTAATAAAAGACACTTATAAAGTTAAAAGATGTAACATGGTATATTATAAAAAAATACCACACTTTCCTTTTATTTTACAATACTTTTTTTTTATATAAAAAAGTTGCAAGAAATAAGAGAAAAAAAAGTTCTGACATAACTTACAGCAATATTATGGCCTTACATAAGATAATTTTAACAATATCATGGTTTTTAAACAGACATGAGAACGATCGATATCAAAGAAAAAAATATTTGATGCCTTTTCGTTCTCCCCCCTCCCCCTTCGGCTCAGAAATTCATCCTGGCCATAAGCCGAAAGCTGGTCCCCAGGATGGACGTCTACTTCTACTGCTGCCCTTTCGTTATGGTGTCCGGGGAACGTGTCCCCTCTGCCCCCTCCCTTTAGCATCGATCCAGAGAACTATAACAAATACCTTAACTTCCACCATTATAAAGGGTTGTAATCCACAAAATCTGATTTAAAGAAAAATACTGAATGGTTCAGATTTTCTTCAACCTTAAATATATTAGGCATCACTAAAGCAGAACACACAAAGCTATAGGGGAGACTGGGGTAAATGTAGCTTTTTCTCATAAATGGGTTAATTTCTATAAACAAAAACTACTCAATATATTAAACAGAGCAATTTTGTATATGGTAATTTTTTAAAAATCACTTTTATAGTTTCTTTCTTTTGATAGTTTTATAAATTAAAAATAATTGTTTCACAACTGTCCTACTATTGGGGTGACGAAAAAAGAGAATTTATAACGGAAAAATACCTATAAATATCGCTAGTTTCTGGGTGATATGTTTAAGCACTGCATTATAAAATTGAAATAAGTAGATTTATGAAAGAGAGGGAGGATTAGATGATTGGTTTAATTGTTAAAATTAAAAGAAATAAATTTGAAAAAGAAAATATAAAACTTTTAAATTTTGCTTTGGGGTTTGTGTTTCTGGAATTTTTTTCTTTTTTTTGGGGGGGGGGGGAAGTATTTAGATTATTCTCATCAAAAATCTAACAAAATATGAATGATTCCCATCCATGTATTTGTCTTATTTATTTCTAAATTAATGATAAAGAAGGATTTTTAATGATTGTTAAAAAAACTCGATAATATCTCCCCTAAATTTAACTTCTTTCACTTTTGAAAGAGGGAAGGGGGGAGCTGCATAAAATCGTAATTTTATGATAGTTATTAGTTTAAAAATTTTACTTTCTTAAGATATTACTGATATCTATCACCGTTTAAAGTATCATATGTATAACTATTTTAGAGAAAAGTAAGCAATCATTTCAAGTTTGGAAAAAAATAAATAGAAATATTTTCTAAACTGTTTAACGCGAAACTTTTTGCAAGGTACCCTGGGGTAATAACGCCACGTTAAGGTTCTACCAATTTTCACGCCTCAGTTTTAGATTGTATTTTTCAAACAAATATAGGATCTGATATAGCAACTCATTGACTATCTTTATAAAATAAAATAATTTAACAGATATGTATTCATAAAATGTAATGGCGTTTTTTCTTGACCAATGCTATTTGGCATTAATACCCACCTATATGGGTAATAACGCCATGCAAACAAAACTATAAAATAAGATGAAATAATGGCATGTAGATTGCCCAATTCTAAAAATACAAACTCTACAGCTCTAGAAATTAACAAATTGCAATCTAAGCTATTGAAAATGTACAATTTTTTTGTGACTCTGAAAGAAAAAGAAAGCTGTGGTGGTGGCGGGGGGAGAAGGCAAAGGAATATCAGATTCTAAGCTACGTTTTGCTTAAAAATGACCATTTAAATTGAATTATTAGAAACATTGCACGGATTATTTGAATCAGTATTTATATTCCCATGTATGAATTCTGTGCGATAGAAAATATTGATTTTTTGTGAAAGTGAAAGAAAAAGGAGTGAGGGGGAGCTTCAACAGAATATAACACCCTGTGTCTCTCTTTGCTTAAAAAATCCCGCTTAAATATGATTATAAGAAACATTGCATGGTTTTAACCATTCATAATGTAATATTTTAATCATGTGAAGTTTTATAATAACTAGAGTTATATGTAATAAATATTTTTGTTAAACCTTAACTGCTGTTAGCGTCTCACATACCGCTGAGTTTTTCAAGTTTAAGAGTTTAACTTGCAATTTTTAGTTTAACTATAGATACCGGGAAAATTTTGTTTCATTTGGAGTCCTATTACTATCGCTAGAAACTTTTGAATAGCTGAATTTTATTTATAATAGTCCTGTATATAAGGTTCAATACAAAAATAATATTCTAAAAGTTAATTTAACATTTTATTCATCGTTAGATTAAGCTGTCTGACAGGCCGCTCACAGTAAGTTATGCGACAACTTTTGTCACAGCAGTTAAGGGTTAATGCTATTTTAGTAATCTAGTATAGTTTTTAACCCATAACTCCACACTAATGCGGATTCTCCAAACCTACAGTTAAATTGTCGACGTTTTAAAGAGCATGCTTTAATAAATTTTTAATAAATTGAATAAAATTTTTGATTAAAAAACATTATCCCAAAGAGATCTCTTATTCAATTTTATACATAATTCATATGGTTACATATCATTATCTCTATATTAGCAACAAAATTAACCTTTAACTGCTGTTAGCAATCTGACTGAACACTGTACCCCCTCCCCCCCCCCAAAAAAAATAGCGTTTAACTTGTATTTTCCAGTTTAACTATAGTTACAACTGAAATTCTCTTTCGTTTGGAGTTCTCGTAATATTGTTAGAAATATTTGAATAGATTAAATTTAATTTGAATTAATTCTGTACAAAAAGTTTAGCGCAGGAACAGTATTCTATGATTTTTAATCATGGATCGCATTTTAATCTTTAACTAATGTTACCGGTCTCCTAGACCACTATTTTACTTTTAATTTTTTAGATTAACTTGTAATTTTCAGTTTAACTGCAAACACTACCGAAATTTTGTTTCATTTGGAATTTTAGTACTATCACCAGAGACTAAATAGGTGAATATTAATTATAATAATCTTGTATAAAAAGTTTAGTACAGAAACACAATCCTATGAATTATTCCCACATTTTATTCATCTTTCTATTTTGTGGTCTCACAAACCGCATCACATTCACACGTTACAATTCCTGTCACATCAGTTAAAGGTTAAATTTATAAAGTTTTGAAAAACCGAACGCTGAGAAAGCGGACAGTTAACATTTCGAACTCAATTGAACAATCCAGTGGAACTTTAATGCAAACCTTATTTTGAAGATGTTCGAATTTGAATCTCGAAAACATTTTGATATAGTTTTATTTACAAGAGTTAAAAATTATTTTTTACATTAGTAAAAAAAAAATAATAATATAATAAAAAATAAAATAGAGAGATTATTTTTAAGTATTGGGCACCCCCCCCCTTAATCTTACCATTTCAACAATGATGATAATACTGTCCCATATTAGTATATAAACCCCCTTCAGATATAGTTCGGCCACTGTTGGGAATCAACCGGGGTAATAACGCCAATCCCTGGCGTTATTACCCCGGGATACTTATTGCGCAGTAAATTCTAAACTACAAATTATCTCGAGAAGATATCCAAAATCTTCTACAACAATTTGAAAGTACATGAAATACACTACAAATTTATGTGATAAACAAAGTATTTCTGGATAAAAAATATAGTCTTCAGATCAAAAACCTTATCTCGCAAATATTAGATCAAGCATTAATTTTAGTTGCTTGTAAAAACAATAAGACCTAAAAATGAAACAAATTAACTTGAAGCTGTTTTTTGCGATTTATACGACTCAAAACCCTTCTGGGCAGAGTACATGGGTGTCATTTACCTGATTATTTTATAATTATGCAAAATATAAGCACTTGGCGTTATTACCCCGCCTGGCGTTATTACCCAAGGGTACCTTATTAACAATGCATAAAACACCGTTTATTAATATGTAGTATAACATTATTTAAGTTTATTAATTATTTTAAATTAAAATTAAACGAGATTGTTGTTCTTTATGTATCTATTGACAGATGTTTTTGTGGAAGTTTGAATACGAAATCAAATGTTCTATGACAAACAGTCTTCTATTGCAGGAAACTTATAGAAGCTGACATCATTTCTCATGAAGTTAACTGAAACGATCAAAATCTAAGAATGATTATTGGGGCTCATATGAATTGTTCATATTTGCCCCCAATAAATTATTTCATAAATGCTCCACTTGTCCAATACAGTTAAAATAACAAATCATTAACATTTTTCAATTTTTGAAGACTTTTTTGTATTAAAAAAATATTTATTAGTATTCATAGTATATGTTAAAACACTAAAATTCAAATGATAGAATAAAATTATTAGCTTACCAAGTGGGAACCAAAATTTTACTTTTGAGATCTATAAACGGTGTTTTGCCTACCGAGGCTAAACAAAATGTCAAAGAGCTTCAATTTTTTCTTCTTTTTACCATATGTCTACAGGTGTTGTCATCATTAGTATTTTTTTCAACTAAAAAATCATATAATAAATAGTGAAAAAATGCGATGTTCACATAGTTCTATTTCACTTCAACTTGCAGAAATTTCTCTAAATATTAATGAGTAATTACAATATTTAATATATTTCTGCTTAGATTTCCTTACTGTGGCAAAGTTTTATAATTGTGATTCAAATCGAACTCTAAAACACTTTTCTTTACTTACATAGTATTTTACTTTTTGACAAATGTTAAGTTTTATCTTCTTAAAAGTTTTTTTATTATCTGTGGCGTAAAATTAAACTATATTAATGCACTATCATATGTATTAATGTAATATGTTTATTTTCATCGCAAATTTATTTAAAACTAATGTCTAGGGAAAATTGATTTAAATAAATGATTTTTTA
Organism: Maratus speculifer; assembly: GCA_964019185.1. NCBI lineage: Eukaryota > Metazoa > Arthropoda > Arachnida > Araneae > Salticidae > Maratus > Maratus speculifer. Next base: position 50,507,212 of record OZ025296.1, read on the forward strand.
ATTTATTTAAATTGTGATTTAAATCAAAACTGATTAAAATTAACGAGTCCTGTTAAATTTATTTGAAAATAACTTTAGTAATATACTTTTAAAATTATGGTAATAAATACAATAAAAACACAATTCGGCAGTACTTTTCATGGGGTGTTTTGTTCCATTACTATAATTTTGATGTATTTCTGGATATGTGTGATTATTTGATGTATTAATGGAAAAGGAGACTGAGATTGGCTAAGTTTGTAGATTAATATAGAAAAAAACTGGAATATGTTGATTATAACAATATTTAAAAGATAGTTTTTAAAAATTCAATAAACTTAAGCTGTTTAAGAAAAAAGTTTTAGCGCTTCTGCAAAAATTAGGAAAAATTATTTTTCGGTTAGGGAGAAAAAAAAGTTTTTCATATAAAGCATAAAACACGTGTCCCACTTTTCATTAACATTTAACTAATATTACTGATTTCACAGACCACTGCTTTTTTAATTGTTATAGTTTAACTTTCAATTTTTCAATTCAACTACAAATACTGAATAAATTTCATTTCATTTGGAACTTTAATACTATCACCGGAGACTTTTAAATAGGTGAATGTAAATTACAATATAATGTCTTGTACAAAATGTTTAGTACAAAAACACCATCGTATGAGTTTATTATTGTTTTTATTCATCTTTCGAACTTGCAGTCACACAAACCGCTTCACACTAGTTGCGTTGCAATTTCTGATAAGTCAGTTAAAGATTAATCTTGATATCTGCATATTAAATTTATAGTCTACTATTATAAAAACAAAAATATTACAAGTAAATAAAGATATAAAAGAGTTAAGTAAAACAAATTCTCAATAAAATTATCACTAACATTTCATGCTTCATGGCTGGAAAAATTGTTAATGATAATCAAATTAAGAAAATATACATGAGAGACTATTTCATACTTGTGTTAAACTTTAAACATGCAGGGAAGAATGGGGCAGATGTGAACATCGCATTTTTTCACGAGTTATTATATGATTTTTTAGTTGAAATAAAATATCAATGATGACAGTACTTGTAGACATATGGTAAAAAATTTTTGAGGCTCTTTGACATTTTATTTGTCCTCGGCAGCCAAAACCTTGTTTATAGATCTCTAAAGTAAAATCTCAGTTCCAATTTGCTAAGCGAATAACTATTTATCCTTTCATTTGAATGTTAGCGTTTTAACATATACCATGAATACTAATAAATATTTTTTTGTAAAAAAAATCTTCAAAAATGAAGAACTGTTAATGATTTGTCACTTTAACTGAAGTGACCATTTGGGGGACACTTGTGAACAGACTACTTCTGGCAGATATAAACAGATCATAAGTGCCCTAATAACAATTCTGTGATTCTGTTCCTTTAGTTAACTTCATGAGAAATAATGTCAGCTTCTATATCTATAATTTACCTGCAATAGAAGACTGTCGTAGAATATTTGATTTTGTATTGAAACTTCCACAAAAACATCTGTCAACAGGTACATAAAGAGCAACAATCTCGTTTACTTTCAAGTGTAATTTAAATAAATTTAATGTTTTCTAAAATGTTATAATATTATACAATATTTTAATAAACGATTTACTATAAATTTTTTTATGCATTGTTAATACAAAAAGTATTGCGTTAAACAACTTTGCTAATTGTTCTATTTAATTTTTCCAACCCTGAAATGATGGCTTACTTTTGTCTCTAAAATAGCTATGTATATCATGCTTTAATGCAGATAGATATCAGTAATATCTTAAGAAAGTAACATTTTAAAACTAATAACTACCATTAAATGCCAATTATTAACGTTTTCTCTCCCCTACTTCTTCTCTCTCTTTCAAAAGCAAAAGAAGTTAAATTTAGGGGAGAGATTATAATTGAGATTTTTTCAACAATCATTTAAAACCCTTCTTTATCATTAATTTAGAAGTAAATAAGACAAATAAATGAGTGAGAACCTTTCGTATTTCGTCAGATTTTTTACAAGTACTATCTAAATGCCCCTGTCTAAAATTTCTCTGAAACACAAACCACTAAGCAAAATTTAAAAGCTGTTTTCTTTTTTTTTATTTTAACAATAAATCAATCATCTGATTCCCCTCTCCCTGCCTCCCAATCTACTTATTTTCATTTTGTAATTTAGTGTAAGCTATATTCATGTAAACTGTTCACATGTGCTCCAGACTCATAAAAAAAAAGAACTTTTTTTTTTGTCAAAGAACGAAAACATTAGGATACTTTCATTTTTGGATCATCTTTCAAACCAAGTTAAACATTTTTTTCCCTTACTGATATGATAAATTAGTCATTTATTCCTAACAGGGGTCTAGGTAAACTTGTATTCTATATATAAAATAACATCATCAGTAAGAAATGATTGTTAGTCACTAACAAAATTAATCTTGGGATAAAAGAATTACAATTTCATATTTTATAATTTTATCTTAACATTCTTTTCAAATCCTAATATCTATTCATTCCTTTCCCAGTTGTAAAATAAATGCCATTTTTATTGTTCTGTGTTTCTATTGAATTAAAGGGGAACAAGCTGCAAAGAAAATATTGTTTAAATGTTATATATAAATCAAGTATGCAAAACAAGTTACATTAGAAAACCATATAACTTAGAAAATTTTATCTACATATTGTGTAATTCATGGTACTTTAAATTTATTTTTTCAAAAGCTCCTAGCATCTTAATTTGATTTTGTGGTAACCCATCACTAAATTCTTATCTCAATAACAAATAAATTGTATTTTTATTTATTTATTTGGATATGTCCTCCGCCTCTCAAAAAGAGTTTATTTGTGCTCCAGAGAATATTTCTGTTAAAGACTGTATACGCATATAACTTATTTTTGTGATATAGTGATTGATTTCATTTCTTAAAATGGTTCATTACAAAAAGTCAGTTCCGCTCCTCCCCCCTCTCTCATACATATAAGAAAAAAAAAAGAAAGACATAAAAAAAGAAATTTTTTTTTAATTTAATAATTGATTACAGTAAAGTAAACTTCAAAAGTAAAATGCATTATCATTAAATAGAAGCAATGTTGCATCTTGCTATACTAACAACATTTTCTCTTTAGTTGTTGTTTTTCTGAGCATACTTAAAAAAATACATATTGATGTTTTTAATGGTAAAAATCACTTTAAACGTAATTTAAACTTATATCACGTCAAAAAAATTTTTGACGGCTTGAACCAAACCCTGCATGTAAACCAAACGTGCAATATTAGAAATAAACATAACAAGATCAGAATATCTAACACTCATTTAAAATAAGTACAATTTTCATTACAAAAATAATTAAAAAATGAATTTGAATAACTTACCTTTTGTTACAAACGTAACGAAAGAATCCAAGTAAAAAAGATGACGAAATCGAAACAACGTTTTATTATTCGTTTAGTTTTAAGATATATGCTGCATCTAAATGTCAGCATCAGCTAAAATGATCGCAGAAATCTTTTCTAAACATAGCTTAAACATTCATAACCAACATAACATAAAATCAACATTGCTGTCGCCGGAGGTGTTCTGTTTTTGGTGTGTCTGTTGCCACAAACGGAAACGCTCAATTATCAAGTCAACAAAAAATGAAAAACTTCCTGGAATTCCTAGAAAACTAAGATATTTTCTAAAACGGAATTTCTCAATTAAAAAAGTTAAAATTCAAAGAATAACACCTGTAAAATTCAGGACACTTTTTTACAGTGTAGGGTCATTCCATGTCAATTCAACCAATTTTTTCACGATTTGTAACGCGACTGACAGGAATTTGGATGAAACTTTGTGTACACACTAATTCTATCATGAAATGATTCCATGAGAAAATTTTCCTTCCCAGACCTCATAGTTTGTGAGATATGGGGGGATCCAATTCTTGGGTTTTTCTCAAATCGCACATTTCTGAGTCTGTATTTTGAGATTGCAGTTCCATCTTCAAAAAATTGTTTCTCTGGATCTAAAACATGAATCATCTTAAAAATATCACTGTAAGAATATAAAAAGATGCAGATTTTAATAAAAAATATTTAAAACATTTTTTTGTAATATTTAGGATAAAAAAAGTCAGCCAAAGTTGAGAGTTATTGTTATTTTTCCAGATTTTTGTGACTTCGCGAAAAAGGCTGTACACAAAAGGCAAATGAAATTTCCAATTTCTTTTTGTTTTAAATAAATGTTTACACTTTGATCTATGAAATAAAAATGATGTCTTTCTCATGGCTTATGCAAAAATTTTGGGTACTTTCCAGCTGGTCGGATGCATGTGTTATTTTTACATATGTGCATATACATAGATCTATATAAATACAGATATATTATGCATGTACATATGTATATATATATACGGTATATTGATATATATATGCAGAGCTGCCAACTTCTACGCCTATTTAAATCTTATAATCATGTTTCGAACCACAAAAATGTTTTTGTAAAATGTATACCAAATATATTCAATGTTATGCGTTACAGTAGATATTCTTAATTATTTACTAAAATTTCTGTTTCTAATATGTTTATTTGACTGTAAAAAGGCGTAGTAGTTGGCAGCCATGTATATGTATGTATAACAGTGGTGCCCATCTTACCGAAAAGTACCAAATTTTGCTTTGTTTTGAAAATCTGCACCAATTAAGGGGGAAAAAATCTGACTAAGTTTAGCTGTGATACTTAAATAATTATTGGAGTTTCTATGAGTTATTGAATTTAATGTTATTTGATACAAAAAAAAATGGAAATTGCATTTGTCTTTTTGTGTAGAGCCTTTTTCATACAATCACAAAATTTCGGAAAAATAATCATAACTTTCAACTTTGGTTTAATTTTTCGGCCGTATATAAATCTCTATTAACTGCCCTAATTGCTTTTTTCACATGCTTTTTATGCCGCTGAAATGGATATGCACATTTATATAGATAAAGTTCATATTTAATTAAGAATCAAATTCTGTGATGCTCACATACATTAATCAAAAGGCTTTCACTTATTTTTCGTTTTTTAAATGCAATAGTCCTAAGTAATAAAAGTTATTTTTCTGAATCACAGAGATTACCAATATAGTTTATTTCTCTGTTATTTGTATAGCTAGTTTTGTGACACTCTAAACCAGTCAATATTCCAATACTGCAAGCCTGAAGACTAGTAGAAGGTTTAATATCAGGCTCTATGTTAAAACAATAAAGCAAAAAAAATATTTATACATATCACAAACTATAAAATATGTAAAAATCAGAATATAGTTTTAGTAGCACAGTAAAAGTTAGATCATTCTTCTATGATAAGAAACAACAGAATGACAAAAATTTGATTAAATAGATTTCAAAACATCTGCTTTCACTAAAGAACGTTACCCTGCCTTGCCTGGTGTTTGTACAGGGCAGGTGCAATTAAATCTTCCAGACTATAGAAACAAATTTAAGTTCTGTTAAACATTTGTGTATTTAAACTTGTCAAAAAAATATTTAAACTGATTAAAATTACCCAAGGAAAGGAAATACAAGATTTTGAACATTTTGTAAACACAAATAATTAATATGTAAGCATTCAAAAGAAAGAATGGAAATGTGAGGAGAAAAACTGTACAAAACTAAATCTGTTTTGAATTATATTATTGAAAACAAAAGTAAGAGTTTCTTTAGATTAGCAAAAAATGTAAACAAACAAAAACAAAAGTAAGAGATTCTTTAGATTAGCAAAAAATGGCCATTATTAAATAACTAAATGAAATATATGGACCATTTACTAAATTCAATGGGGAAACATATTGCAGTCAGATTTTTTTTAATCAGAAAAAAAACAAAGCATAAACTTTACTTTGCAAATTAAAAAAAATGTATCAAACAACATTAAATTCAATAACTCATACAAAACTCCAGTAATTATTTAAATACTACAGCTAAACTTAGTCAGATTTTTCTTCCCCTTAATTTGTGCAGATTTTCAAAACAATGCAAAATTTGGTACTTTTCGGTTAGACGGGCACCAGTGTTATACATATATATATCAATATACTGTATATATACATACATATGTACATGTATATTACATCTGTATTTATATAGATCTATATATATATGTACATATGTAAAAATAATACATGCATCCGGCTAACTGGACCAAAATTTTTGCATAAGCCGTGAGAAAGACATCCCAAAGTGTAAACTTTTATTTTAAACAATAAGAAATTGGAAATTTCATTTGCCTTTTTGTGTACAGCCTTTTTTGTGAAGTCCCAAAAATTTGGAAAAATAATCATAACTCTCAACTTTGGCTGACTTTTTTTTTATCCTAAATATTACAAATTAATTTTTGAATTTTTTATTAAAATCTGCATCTTTTTATATTCTTACAGTGATATTTTAAAGATGATTCATGTTTTAGATCCAGAGAAACAATTTTTTGAAGATGGATCTGGAATCTCAAAATACAGACTCAGAAATGTGCGATTTGAGAAAAACCCAAGACTTGGACCCCCCATATCTCACAAACTATGAGGTCTGGGAAGGAAAAATTTCTCATGGAATCATTTCATGATAGAATTAGTGTGTACACAAAGTTTCATCCTATTCTCTATCGGTCGAAGGTTGAACAAGGTCTGGTTGGCAAGGTCTTGTTGAATTAACATGGAATGACCCAGTAGTAGTCCAGCTACATTGTGACGACAACCAATACAACCTCTTGTTAATGTCAGTGAAAATATTATAATGCTTGGACAAACGTACACACATTTCATATGAATAAGGTAATTAAATAAGATGAAATTTTCTATTCAAATTTCGTTTCTTGTGACAACTTCTTCAGTTACTTCATTCGCAGCTGATACAAAATGCACTATATGTCCCATCCTCTTTATTCATTACTCCATGCATAAAGTGATTAGAATCCTCGATTATTCTCACCAGAAAAATTTTATTATAAGAATTGACTTATTTAATCGGAGCATTATCGCGATTCAACAAGACAAAAATTTCTGCTTTAAAAAATGTCGATAAAAATGCCATTAGTCGCTCGTTCCGAAGGGAGGCAAATTTTGCTTTTCTTTTTTCGTGCTATCAAAAACCTAAAACACCTTTTGAGGGTGCATATATGCACCCATGGACACGAAGGGCTTAAAAACATATGGATCAAGGAAGATATTGACCGAAAATTCGATTTCGTTTTCGTTTGAAAATCTGAGCTTCAGTTAAAATTTGGCTGTAACTATCTGATCCCAAAAATCTGTTTATACTTTTGAAATTTTGAATATTCATTGATTTGTCCTATACCGGCTCAAATGAGACACCCTTTATTTTTGCTATCAAGTCCACTAATTATAATTATAGTCATCACTGACTCAAGACGTGAATGTAAATTATAAAGCAAGGAATGCATAAAGGACTAAACTTTGAAGATCATTTTCACATGCTCTTAAAGATGCAGACTTAACAGAGATAGAAAATTTTTACTTTCTAACCGCAGAAATATTTCGAAAACACTTTGAGAAAGTTTTATTAACAGATGATCAAATGCAAAAATCATTATAAAAGATAATTCAAGGTGCGGTTATGAAAAATCGAAGAGTGTGGAAAATAGTATTATAAATATCTCGACAGCTAATTATCTGATCGACTTCGTTCTTTATGCGAAATTTGTGTTATTTTATTGCCTTTTACGCCCACTACTTAAAATAAAAAAATTCGAAAATTTTTATGTACCTTTCATCAGAACGAACATTTCGAGAGTCTGAAAATATAGTTCCGGATAATAGAGGTTACTGATATTAAATAAGCTTCACCCCCAATCTTACATACGAACTACATGCGAAATTTCAAGTCTCTATCTCAATTTGTTCGGGAGATAGAGTGTTTACAGACACCACAGAGAGACACACAGATGGAAGGACGGCAATTTTTTTTTCTAAAAATATGTTTTTCGGAATCTCCAGTATCAGAAACGTGTGTCAAAAAAAACTTTTGCGATTTTCAAAACGATTACAAGATTTACCATATACCACGTATGACGGGTAAGTAAAATCGCAAGCGATTTTTGTCGCTTGAAAATTCTACGTGTAATAGCACTTTTAAGGTCATTGGTAGAGTCTGATAAAGCAGGCGATAGACGAACCGAGTATAAAAGTGCCACCTATTTCAACAGCGCCATCTATTTCAAACATTTTTCAGCGCACGATTTTCTTCTTCTAAAACCTATTTCGCTTTTAAGTCATTCTCTATTTTATTTCATGTCATATGGTAATGAAAGATCAAAAATGAATAAATTTATTTTATTTGCAATGACTTTCTGGTAAAACATTGTATTAATTCTGTTTAGAATCAATCTTTTTTTCGTTCCATGTCATGCAAATACAAAATGGAATGAAATTCGAATTCATAGCAATTTTATAACGTCTGAAAATAATATTAACCCTTTGCACTCTTTTATCAAATCTGACGCGACATCATCTTTTTTTGAAAATTTGTTTTTGGCAGCAGTAAGAAGGAAAATGAAAATTGACTTAGTATATTACAGCAATTCTTGATATACAATAGAACCCCGGTAATTCAGACCCTGTTAATCCGGATCTCCGGATAATCCGGAGACCACTTTTTTTTTTCAAATTTGAGAAGTGGTCGACAAATTTCTATAATATAAATTTATTTCAATCTCATATTCTGAATAAATAAGTATTTTCTGAAATCTTTTCGGAAGAATACCTCAAGCTTTCTTATTTAAACTCTTTAATGTTATCTATAAAAAGTACAACTATGCATCATTTAAGCTTTCGCAAATCCAATTATTCACAATTTTCTATTTAATCCATTTAGATATGTCATCAAAAGCTCACTGTTTAATAAAGTTTTACTCAGAGTATTGCAAGAAAGCAAAGTAAAATAGTCCTTATGGACATACTAACTGATAAGGATCACATTCTGATCTTTGTCAGCCAGTCCATAGGTCTCTTTGGATTGTTTTCTTGGCTTCGTGCCAAAACTTTTCTACAAATCATTTGTGGAAAATTGAAATAGAAGAAGGAATAAACGAGAGTGAAAGAGAAATTACACCTGAAATTTTAGTCAGCTTGTTTTAAAAAAAATGATGGTTGCTCAGATGTTGATATCAGCGACATTAGTAATTGGTTGGAAGCAGAAAATAATGAAGTATGTGCCTCGCTTACAGATGACTTAATAATCGCTTTGTGCACAACGGAAGTAAATGAAGATGATGCAGACGAAAACCATTATCAATTATGATAAACCAGAAGTTATAAGCTATAATGAATCAATTTACCATTTTGAACAATTAATGATTTATTTTGAACGTCATGTGGAGACTACATCCAACGAACTATTTATAGTCAAGGAATGTGTGACCATGTGCCCGCAAAACTGGCACAGCAGAATATGACAAATTTTATAATTACAACGTAAACACTTTTACTGTCTGTAAATATTGAATATGTTCAATATTAAGGTGATTTTATGTGAGTGTGTTTTATTTTATTTCATTTATTCATATTCTTCGGACAATCCGGATTGGGCCTGGTCCCAATTAATCCGAATTATCGGGGTTCTACTGTAATGAAATTGTAAGTAACTTCTTTCTAAAAATGGTGCCAACCAGTTAAAATTTTTCTGAGAGATGCGGAATTCGAAGAATTGATAAATTTATAACGTAATAAGTACAAAAAATTCTGACCATAGAAATATATAAGGACGTCTAATGAAATAGTGTTAATACAGTATAGCGTCTTTGGCCTTGTGTATGGCAACTGCGTATAACTGTGTTCTTATCAACGCCTTTAGGGGGCAACGTTCATTGGCTTTCATCAGACTGTCCTCTCAGTGATGAGAGATTGTTGATAGAATATGTTGAAACAGACGAACTGAGAATAACTTTGCTATATAACACCACCTATTTTACACATTATTCATGGCACGACTGTCTTCTTCTAAAATCCATTTCTTTGTAAGCCATTCTCTATTCTATGTTCATGTGATATGGTAATTAAAGATTAAAAATAAATAAAATCATTTTACTTAACACTGTTTTTTGGTAAAACTTTGCACCAATTTCTGTTAATAATCAACCTTTTTTTTCAATTCTATATCATGCAAACACAGTTTATGGAATGAAATTCGAATATATTATAGCAGTTTATATCACCTATTGGATAAAAATGGTCAGCGAAGCTTTCTGCATACCCCACAGATGGTAGCCGTTCTTCTTGTTTTCTAAGATACAAAGCAAACACTCTTCTGAAGAAGCGACGTTTCTCATACACTTGATCGATGTAAGGTACTCACCAATTAAAGATAGTTTTTGCCTTGTACTGCCGTTTTATCTTCTCTTTCTTTTACCGTAAGGAATACCTACATAGAAAATTTAATTTAAAACGGGGTTTTCCTACATTAAAATAATATTATGTTCACGTTATAAATAAAATCCTGATATATTACTGTTATTACTTTCTTTCATTTTCACAAGAAAAAAGCATTGGATTCGTGAAAAATTTCGACTTCCGGATTTATGTGGATTTTTACGTTTTAGAAGGTCCTAAGGTCCTGAACACGATTTGATGTCTTTTAGAAAATATCTGTCAACAGGTCTCTCAACAGGTGGTGGTACTATGCTGCATTTTTTACATTTATTGGAATAGATACACCTCAAGAATGAATGCATGGATTTTCATAAAACTTCACATTCAGTTAATCTTTGAAATGAGTTATGATGATTTGGTATACATCACACACCAGGTGTGCTACTGTGCTGATTTTTTACAATTTACACAAAGCTTGCATGTAATGGCGGCCATAAATGAATCATATCATTTTCTGCTGCACGAACACCTGGAGTCCTCCTGCCTATATTTTCTCTCCTTTTTTCAGGCGCGGTCAGTAACGCCGATTAATATTGTTGTTTTCTGTCTTTTGCTAAAATTACTCTTGATAAATACAAAGAACTTTTTTCAATGGTGAAATATTAGCAATATTTTTACTGTTTTCCAAGACGAATATACTTCCAACAGGAAATTTTATTTCATCAAAAATTTCAATATGAAATAAAAATTTACTTTACATAAAAAAGACATTACCTTATATATATTTTCTGGTTTGCAACATTCTTGTTTTGAATCAGACTCTGAAATAATTAAGAGATGTTGTCATCTATTGTTTATTATATGTAACTAAATTTTATCCAAGTGCGTATATATACTTTTATTCAGGTGTTTGTTAAAACGGTGCAAGAATTTTGACAGAAATTAGAAATCTAAGTTTTTTAGCTTTCCAAAAAAAAAAAAAAAAAAAAAAATTCTACTTTTCAGCTAAAAATCCCATTAGTTTCTAAAGTCCTCGAGCGACTTCGATTAAAAAAAAAATAGTGGTGGAGTATAAGATTCAATTTGGCATATGATTAAAATAATAACAATAAGTAGTTTAAAAAGACATTTCTGAAAAATGGAAAATTGGTGAAAATTTGCCGCTCTAACACAAAATGTTTTAGTCGCACAAAACAAACTGTCTGCCAAAATCCACTGACTGCGGATTCCAAATTTCATCGTAATCGGTCTGGTAGATTCCGGGGAAACGGGTCTTAAAGCTCACATATTTCCTATGGAATTGTACCCAGTCTCGTCTTTCCTTAACCCTTTGCGGGGCAGGACAAATTCATTGCTTAAGTATTGAAATTAATGACTGACACCGGAATTTGAAAACAACTTGTAAATAAGAAAACACTATGCTTCACGCATTCAATAAACCGTAATTTTTTTTAACAAAATTCCGGTGGGAATGTGGTGTTTGAGAATTAAAATTAAGTGGTATATCTATGAAACCACCGCCCCTCAAGGGGTTAACCCTTTCGTGAAGAGAACCTTTTACGAAACTTTGATGCCTTGTCACCGGTTTTTAAAAACCGAAATTTGTAGTTTATTAAATCTCTGATTAGATAATATAAATTTTACAATAAGATTTCATTGGTGGGGATAAACAAGGATTCTGAGCACTTCTTGTCTCCAAAGAGTTAACACTAAAATTTTTATTTTAAAAAGTTTATTTATTTAACTTTGTTTTTCTTTCTATCCGTAAAGCTTTCATTAAAAAGAATTGTGATTCGAACCTTTGTAAATCCATATGGTAATTATCAAAATGACCGATTACTATGATTCTAGTGTTAAATAATGTATTCTAACTAACATCTAAATAAATAGTTTTCAAATCCGAATTGTTGGGTTACAAATGAATAACAGTATATTTAAAAGTGTCATTGGAAAATATAGCGTTAAGAAATGAAAAGTTAAATTCTATTATACGATAACAATTTTATCTCCGACTTTGAATAAAAGTGGTCAGTGAACCTTGCGACACACCCCGCAGGTGGTGACCGCTGTTCTTATTTTCTAAGACACAAACCAAATGCTCCTATGAAGTAGAGGCGTTTTATTTGATCGATAAGGTACGCATCGCATAATCATAGTTTTTCTCTTACGTTTCTGTTTTCATTTTCACTTTTTACTTTCTTCTATCTTTACAAGACGAAAGTATTGGATTCGTGAAAATTTTCGAATTCCAGTTATCGACGGATTTACACGTTTTAGAGCTCAGAGATTCCAAAAAAACATGATTTTACAAAATGCCTGTCTGTGAGTATGTGAGTTTGTCTGTGTGTGACATACAATGTGGGCGATCTATCTCAAGAATTAATGCACATAATTTCACAAAATTTTAGATTCAGTTAGACTTTGATATAAATTGGATCAGATTAGTTTTTGGTTTATATCGCCTAACAAGTGGCGCTGCTATGCTGCCGTTTTCAAATTTTCCATAATAGCTATATCTCAAGAACTAATGGATGGATTTTCATATAACTTCTGATTCCGTTAATCCTTGATATAGTATGGTTCTGGTTACATTTTGGTGTAAATCGGCCAACAGGAGATGCTGCTATGCAACATAGTATTCATGTTTATCGCATAGCTTTATCTTAGGAACTAAAGTACGAATTTTCATCAAACTTCAAATTCAGTTAGTCTCTGATATAACTTAGTATTTTTTAGATGTTGGAGTAAATCGCTCAACAGGTGGCGTTTCTATCTAGTTTTTTACGATTTTCGTTTCAGTTAGAATTTGAAATAAGTTGTTACAGATTAGATTTCTGTGTAAATTACCTAATCGGTGACGCTGCTATGTTTAATTTTTCTAGAAGTATTAACGTATTAACATCTATGAGATAAGTTTTGGGATTGCCATATCCGACAAGTTTTAGAAAGGAATGCACTGAGAAAGAACATTGACAAAGAAGATCTCCATGCGGATATAATGCGGAAAATCCGAAATATATTTGTTCATAAAAATTTCAGCGGAACCTCGATTGAACGTCCGTACAAAAAGAATGAAAATTTAATTTATTTGGTGATTTATCACCAGTTGGCAATGAAATACAATTAAAAAAAAAATACTTTTTTATGGCAAATACACCTTATAAAGAAAAGATGTTTCATGTTGAGTTTGTTTAGGTAATTTAATTTAAATGACTTTAGTTTCGTCAGTTTTAGTTTGTTTTAACAATAGTTTTATCATATCGATATTTATATGCATTTATATTGAAATTTAGAATAAAAAATTATGATTTAAAACTAAATTCTAAATTTATATTAATTAAAATTGATTTTAAGCTCAAAATTAAGTTCAAATGAGCATTGACGATTCAATTTAGTTACTATGTAAATGATTTCTTAGACACTGAAATGGAGAGCTACATTCTTCATCTGGATTTTATTTTTGAATACGCTTAAGTGGACTTTCAAAATCGCAAAAAATAATCAAATTCTCGAATTTTCGTTTTTAGCATAATAACATTATATGAACTCCCTGCTATTGAACGCAAAAAAAAATTCTAATTTCGACTATTTTTACTGGAGTTACAAGCATTTTTGTCCAGTCAGCTCATTCCGCCATGCCCCTTTATTTACTTTTTCGCCAATTCGTAGTCGTAAAATTTAGCTTAGTTTTTCGTTTAACCTTACTCAATGTTATTATTTTGCACTGAATACTTATTAATTTTGTGATTTCGCAAAACAATACTTTAACTGTAACTTTTAACTGTTTCTTTAAGCGTTTGTTTATAATATATTTAGAGGAATTGCTTATTGTCCTCAATCTTTTTAGCGTAAAATAAAAAAAAAATATTTCTCAACAACTATTTAATATATTTAACAAAATTTTGCACAATAAGAGTTATTTATACCATGAATATTCCCAGATAAATTTTAAAAAACTCATCAGAAAATAAAAAGTTACTTTTGAGAAGATTTTTTTAAAATTCAGATACTTTACATCCTTTGCATGAATTACTGTCGAAGCCACACATTTTATGTGAATTTACCATAAAAACATAAAGCGCTTACAAATAAGCTAGAAATGATATTATAGCCCTTATAAATAACTAAAACTGTGTCAGTAGGCATATATTAAGCAATTATAACCATTGTAGTTACTAAAACCTGTTTTTCTCAGAATGAATATTTTCGTCGTTTTCATGATTTCAAAATGTTCCATGCAAAATTCTTTATAACCAATTTTTCTGATTTCTTTAATGCTCTCTATATATGTGTTAACAAATGTTACTAGAAATAAATTTGTTTAGACGCATTTAAATTTTTTAAATTTCAGTTATATGGAATTTTTAATGATCTTTTAACGAAAAATACAAAAAATTAAGTTAAAATCAATTTTTTTTAAATGTTTTACAAGTAATATGCTAAAAATGCTTAGTAACACTTACTTGTATGTATAAAAGGGTTATTATGGGAAAATTTTGAACAAGTATATGAAAACTGGTTGCGGCTGGAGCATTTTGAAAAATTGCCATTTTTCGTTAATTTAAAAAAAAAAAAATCTGTATTTCAAAAACAACTGAATATGTTTAAAAAAATTGTGAAAAAGAGATATATATACTATGACTATTCCAAGAAATTTTTTTTTAAATTCATTGAAAATTAAAAAAAAAATAGTTTTGAGCGTCTACTGTACCTTTAAATGTATGATAATAGCTTTTTCAATATCTTTTTTTATGTATAAAAATGTTCTTTTCGGTTATAAATTAAATAACAGCCGAAGAAGCAATATTTATATATATATATATAAATTACGTAATGTACCAGAACTTTTGATTTCAATCTTTCGACTTTGAGCGGGCTATGGTTCTGGGTCCCTTCCAAAGAAATTTCTCCTACTTTTTGCATCTTTACTTATAATATTATAAGCAAATCTGTTTCTGCAGTTAGACATTTTTCATCAGTATGAACTCATGCTTGCTAGACACCGACATCTACGACTGGGTATAAGGTATTGGATTGCTAGAAGACCCCTCAAAGGCTTTTAATGTTTCGAACTTTAAATAATATTCTGTTACACATAAAATAGGCATTTAGATTCTAATGTACAGTAATATAATGGATCTATAGATGCACAGATATAAAAAAAACAGAGTATGCTACCTTAGGATATATTTTCGCCTTAAGATTCCTGTCCCTGGCCGACGAAGCGCTCGCGAGCTAATGTCATTCCTATGGGGAGGTTATTTTCTAATATCTGGTTTGAATTTTGACATTTTTCAATAACTTTTTGGCATTGCATAGTTAAGGTGCATCTCTATATTGTCCTTTTTTATTTTTTTTTACTTTGGTCGCAGGTATTTTTTATAAAGTTAGTTTCAGTTTCAAAACCGGTTTTGAAAGTGAAAGTACCGTTTTATAGCAATCAAAATCGAAAAAGTAAAAAAAGGAGTGATGTCGGTAGGTTAACCTTCCCACATTAATAGCATTAGCTCGGGAGCGCTTCGCCGGCCATCGACGACGGAGCCTTAAGGGGCTCGGGGATTGAAAACTAATCAAAAAATCTATTTTTTTATGATCTAGTTTGATTATTCAATTAATTCTTAACTCAATGCAAAAAACCACATAAAAATATTTGCATTTTTAACGGAGTTATAAGCATTTATATATCAACACTTTCATAACCGAACCCATATAATTTCAACTTTAAGTCGCGTTTTCTCAAAACTTTATTTTTGACGACTAACACCAAGATTTAAAAAAAATTATTTGATGGAATGGATTTTTTTTCATGCATATAACATCATTATCTATAGAATGAATTAATATATTTTAGTTTAGTTTAATATTTTGAGTATTTTTAATGAAAAAAAAAAAAAAAAAAGTTGTATTTTTTAGGGGGTTTTTAAATTTTCAAATTTGAGAGATTTTTTAATATTTTTTTAAGCGATAGTTATATCCTTAATTTATTCTATAAATAATGACGTTATACGCATGCAAAAAAAAAATTAAGCCTTTGAATCAAATAGTTTTTTTTAATCTTGGTGTTAGTCGACAAAAATCAAGTTTTGAGAAAACGCGACTTAAAGTTGAAATTATATGGGTGCGTCTTTGAAAGTGCTGATACATAAATGCTTATGATTCCGTTAAAAATGCAAATATTTTTATGCGGTTTTTTGCATTGAGTTCAGAATTAATTAAATAATCAAACTAGATCATAAAAAAATCGATTTTTTGAAAAGTTTTCAACCCCTGAGCTCCCTTAAGAGCACTTGGAACAATCCGACAAGTAAAATGAATCAGATTTTGCGAAATGCTTAACATAATGTATTTTACATAAAAATACTGACAGAAATAAAAAAAATTTCACAGTAAATATAATATTAAAATTGTCTATTGACCATACATAAATTTAAAAAAAAAATAATTTCATGAATAAATTAGATTTTTAGAGCTAATTGACTTTTAACTTATGTTTTGAACATTCTGTCTATTCGACGTACTTTTCTAAAAAACTGTTGAATAAATCACCTTAAAATTTGCTGCAGTACTAGAAAATATGCGATTTAAGAATAAAAAGAAACAATTTTTAAATTGACTTAAAAGAAATAGAATTAAATAAGTTTTACTAAAAAACTTTGAAAATCCTAGAAATTTTAACAGCATATTTTTCTTTATTTTAAAGAATTTTTCACTCAGACTTAAAATGTTAGATTTTTTTAAAGAAACAAATTAGTTACAAAATTTTGGAAAGTTTCAATTGTTTACCTAAAGTATAATTTTGTAAAAATATACTAAACCATAAAAAAACCATTTCGAAAAGAGGGCAAAATACTATATATTTATACATACCGATAGTAGGTCCTGATTACTAATTGGGCATTCTCACACCATTAAAATTTTATAGAAATTTCCGCCTTGTTTAAACGCTCTTTTCATTCCCAATTATTGTCATGAATAAGGATTTTTTAAATTTCTTTTTCTAGGTGGGAGTGTGCCCGGTTGATAATCAGACCCAGGGCCGTAACTACAAGTGAATATTAGAGGGGGACGGGGACGCTCATATTTTCTCTCTCTCTCTTTCTGACGCAGAAAGATAAATTAGTACATATTCACTTTGTAGGTACTATGTTTTGTTATTAACCCTTTGCGGCGCAGAGCAGATTCATTGCTTATGTGTTGAAATTAATAACTGACACCGGAATTTCAAAACAACTTTATATGTAAATGAGAAAAGCTATATTTCATGAATTCAATAAACCGATTTTTTAAACTAAAATTCCGGTGTCGATGTGGCGTTTGGGAATAAAAATTAAGTGGTTTCAGAGATATACCAGCACGCCGCAAGGGTTAAACTGTTGTAATAACTTCATTTTATGCTAAGAAAAAAATAGGATGATGAGAAATTCGAGTGTATAACTAGTGCTATACTAAACATCACGGTAGCTTCATATGTGCAAGTAGGAATAGCGAGTGTTAAAACACTTATTTTAGTTACAATTATAGTATTTTTCCAAAACTGTAAAAGGGTCTCAAAACTAAATTAGATATTTTAACAGAATTTTATTTGGATTTTCGGAACATAAATTCATTTAGTGACTTTGGAATCTTTTCCAGGGGAGGCTCGAAGTGTTTTTTTTTGGGGGGGGGGGGGTTGAGGCAGAGCCGCCCATAGTATCCCCCTAGCTACGGTCCTGATCAGCTCTGACTGATAATACTTAAAATATACTCCCTCTGTCCCAAATTAGTTGCAACATTTGAATGCTTTTGTACTGATTATTGATATTTATGACTTTATGATTTTGTTTGAACATTTTTCAGAGAGCTATGCTATCAATCAACAATATTTACGTACTAACATTCCCTCTACCATTCCATAAATAAGTAATTAATTAGTTTAAAAAAATCCCGGTTCACAAGCTCTTAAGCCACGCCCTCATTTTTAAAGACTTTTTTAACAGTAATCGCATAAAACTATATTCAATCTAATCGATCGTGAACTCATTTACGAACATTTTGTTTAAACATTTCTGGAAAGTATCTTTTAGTATATACATGCTGCAAACAAAATCGAATTCTGTAGAGCTTATTTTTTTCTATCAGACTTTGCTTGATAATGGATGAAATACGCTCCAAAAATTTTTTCACCTTGAGTGTAATATTGATTTACGAATTATTACAGCATATGATAATCTTCGCAGTGATTGTCTTCATTTTATTGGGATATCTTTGATTTTCCTCAGTGGCATTTTTTTTTATCCGCATTTACAGTTTTTTGTAAACTTACACTGTAAATTTCCTCATCTTTTATTTTTGACGTTTTGGCCTGCTTCTCAAATAATATAGGATGATGAACATTATGATGCACATTGAATTTAATAGCTGTAGCATGTATGGCATTAAGGCTTAGTTTACGATTTTTCAAATATCGTTTCAAACAATCCAGTGCAGCGTTGCGCTCTATATTATTCATTTCTTTCTTCAGAGAAATTTCTAAATTATTATTTATTTTTCTTTTACTTTAAATTCAAGTTAACATTTCTTCTCACACCTAGTATACACGGTTAAATCTATTCTAGTATAATTTTACTGGTGTCGATGTACTAAACTGAATCAGAAGTTATTATGACTCCCCCCTACTTGGAATGTAGCAACTAATTTGGGACAAAATTTTCAACCTAAATGTCGCAACTAATTTGGGACAGAGGGAGTATTATTTTTAAAAACATTTCAGTGCCATAATTTGTAGATCCATCATTTAGCACAATAATCTTTCATCTCTTTTTTTTATTCCTTTAATTAAAAACTCAAAAAATGAACCACTTTATGTTCAATGCGCCCTTAACCGCTTCCCTGTTTTCTCGTACGCCATACGGGTAAAGTGTTTTCGCCAATCATGTTGGGGGGTTTGACCGTACCATGTACGGGCATCCATACTATAATCATAATTTAATTTATCAGTTAAATAGTCAGTCCTAGTAAAATATTATTGTAAATTTTGCATTATTTAATCCGACCATTTTACTGGTACAATTAAGCAAAAACTTCTCTTTCATAGCTTCCAACTTTTACGCACTTTTTCTACCACTAAAATTGTACAAAGATTTTCCATTTGTTTAATGGCAAGATTTCGACGATTAAACGTGACAATATTTACTATAAATGTTTTGTGGTAGGAAAAATGCGTAAAAGTTGGCAGCTATGCTCTTTTGAAAAACCGGTAATAAAAGATTAAAAATTCTGTTAAAAGACATGAAAAAAAGAGATATTAAGTTTTCTTCAAAAATATCGGTCATTTAAATGGTTAAATAAGCCCTATTGTAAAAAAATTGAGCACTAAATATCAATTAAACTATTTTAAAATAATCTTGTTTAAGTTTCAACTTATTTTTTTAATCGGACATATTTCAGTTTGAATTTAGGAATTTTTTTTCCATAATAGAAACTGATCTTCGATTACATAGTAATAACTTTATCGCATCTTTCATTAAAATGGTGGTCAATGAACCTTGAGACACTCCCCGCAGGTGGTAGCCGATATTCTTGTTCACTGAGACAAAAAGCAAATACTTGTGTGAAGTAGCGGCGCGGCGTTTCTTTTTCACCTGATCGATAAGGCACTAATCAGCTAATGATAGTTTCGTCTTGCGTTCGTGTTTTCTTTTATTTCTTTTTTTAGAAAAAGATACACATGCATTGAAAGTTTAAGTTGTAGAAAGATTTTTCCTTTTCAAAAAAAAAATAAAATAAAATAAAATGAAATAAAATAAAATAAAATGGTTATTTAGTAATAAACGAAACGGGTCTTCTGGATTTTATAGATAACATAACTGAAGTGTTTCGTTTGTTTTTTGGGGGAAATAAAAATTAAGGCTATTTAGCACAACAGCTACTTGCTTTTTTAACCACTTCAGGAAGAACGTCTTTTACGATAGTTTTAATCTTTTGTCACCAATTTTCAAGTACAAAAAATTTTATGTAATTGAAAATGCGCGTATTAAACTGTAAGAAAATTTATGGCATGTTGAGCCAAAAGAAAAAACAAAACACCAGGTAGATATTAAACGGGCTCTCTCATCTTTAAACGGAATAAGAAAAATATATTTAGACGGCCTTTTAAGTATTCATATACAATTAAAGATAAGGTGAGTTAATTTCTTACCTGATATTTTATATCTCGGCTCTGGAGTCTCTCTCGTGTTAGTTCAAGTAGGAGATTGATACAAAAGTTTTATACATAAAAAGGTAAAAATTTATATTCCGGATAACTTTAAAATAAAATAAAATATGGCATAGGTTACAACTTATGTATCACAATGCTTTATGGAATGGGAAATCTGAATGCAGGAATAAAACACATAAAAAGAACTTTGAAAGCAAAGAGTCGTTTTATGCATGAATGTATACTACAAAATATAATGTTTCATATTCGAAATAACTGTTCAAGTATGACCCCCAGCTGCATAGCTGACAACTTTTCCGCTATTTTTCTAACATTTTTTTAACAAAAGAATTTGTATTATTTGATCGCTGAAAGGTCA